>CM061914.1:180782609-180822516 GCA_031002005.1 Vandiemenella viatica | reverse complement strand
ACTTAGAAATTGATAGCCATCAAATATTTCTTTATGAGCCAAGTATAGGTAATTTACCATTTGTGTGAATAGCCTCCAGAAAGTTTATAGCACTTTGAGCTTGGCAGTATAGTTTTCATATTTTGTTTATTCTAAAGCATTTGATGATTATGCTGTTACATTTAGTTTCTAGATGGACTGGGCGAATTGCCACCGGAGTCTTAGCTCCATCGCAATTAAAAATTATTATTAATAAAAAAGTCTTATGTTTTTGTTTACATTGAGAAAAGGGAATTTGAAACATAAACAATAAGAGGCAGAAAATCAAATATGGTTATTAACAATTTATTGTTTTAACTTCTTTTTGCTGGTAACTAATTAATACCTAGTGGTACATTAAATACAAAGACAAAAAAATTGTGATTAATTTATTTTTTAGAACTGTAGGCATATTATCACTGAATACACATAATTGTTCCAGCAACTCATGGAAGGTATGATGAATATATAATTTTAACCTCATCACAGTAAGCAGTATTAGATTTCTTCAGCAGTAAAATATGAATGCGATAATTTGCCAAATCATGCTAAACTTTTAGTTTTTATAGTTTTTAGGGAAACTAAATAAAATTTCAGTTCTAAATGCCTACACCAACAAATATAACAAAGACTGACTAGCAGGAAAAACATGAGAAAATAGGTAACCAGTGTAAACAAAATTGTTGTATAACTAGTTTTTGTTTTTTAAGAATAACAGGGTTACAATATTTTAAATAAATGGTACAAAAAATGGTCATTGATTGTAATTTTTTTCACAAAAAAAATACCTGAAAAAAGGACTTATTCTAATGAAATGTGTAGCATTCTGCAGGCTGCTGTTTATGACAATTGCATCCTTTGCTTAAATCATGTACTTTGAATTAATAAATTGAACAACATAATCCAAATTCATCGTCAATTACTGTACTATGCATTGCAGGAATTACCTTCATACCAATAGCAGCTTTTGCCCATGGCATTGTTCACATGTCGAGAAGCTCTCGTGCTTTTTCCTTTCAATTTGTGATAAATTATCACCACTGATTTACTAATATTTGATAGTTTGCTCAGTCACTCTTGGAGTTAAAACCAATAGGGCTTGGGTATAGAATATTTGTAATCTACGTACATTGTTAATGTTAATCTTTCATTTATTAACACTGAAATCATTTATATCTAAGAGAACACTATTTATTTACATGATGGATTGGATGTTGTTATATTCATTATTATCAGCTTGCAGAAGGCATCATTGTTGCCTTTCTGCATTTAGCTTTGGAAGGATGATTGATTTAAGGTACCAAATGCACTGAAGTTTTGAAAGGGGAGCAAGTGGGGGGGGGAGTTGTTTCAGCATTTCTAAACACTAAATATGTTGGTAAATGTTTTTAAAAAGATGTTATTACAGGAAGGAATCAAGATTGGCAAAATTTTCAGACATAGCATTCGATTCAAATATTTTTTTGGGGGGAGGGGAGGGGGCAAAGTTCTGGTTTTTGTAATTTTCTGTATTTTTATTCCATCTGCCCTCAGAAGCCATGACCTGAAAGTAGCATATATTCTTGTCACTGGCTAGAAACTGCATGGGAAGTATCAAGGAAGTGGAAGCATTGATTTGTACAGATATTGCCACTGTAGCATGCACTCCATAGATATTAAATTTAAAATAAGTAGCTGTTGGTAATACCTATGTGGATGAGGAGTGGAACACATTTCAGGTACTACGAGATCTGTAGAGCATAATAGATATCAATAGAAGAAGTTCCTGGATGTTCCCCTTGTTGGCTGACACGAAATAGAAGCATCACCGGTGTAGCCAGCTGGACAGGCACATATTGCTACGTGATTTCGGGCAACACAATCGGCCCCCACCCCACAAGCCCCACGGCAAGAATACCGACACGTAAAGGTAGTCTGGTCACAGTTACGCTCGGGACCACAGTCGTCGTCCGTGAGACACTCCCCACGACGGCACAACTGAAGCGCGTTGCCCACGTATCCCGGAGGGCACGTGCACACGGGACGCCGTTTTCCCGTGTCGTCGAAGCCGGGGCGACACACTGCATTTTCTCCACACGGGTTGGGGTTACAGTAATCGTCTGCAACAAAACGACTAGTCAGTATGATTCCAGACTTCTGAAACTTCAATCAACATTATCATATGAAAATCCTAGATTGACGTATTTTCTGGCACCCGACACATTTAGTTCTGCAAAGTAGCTGAATGAGTTTATATAAAGCAGACAAATGAAGCTGAAATTCAGTTTAAAAAAATCAGTGTGGATGCATGCTAGAAGTTCTGTGTTTTTCTGTTTATTTCTCCTGTGTATTGTTTGGTGTTTCTTTCACATTTGAATGTGACAAATGATACTATCTTTATTGCATTTATACAGTAGATAGGAACTTTATCCAAGGTTATTCCTGTAAACAAAGAGGAATAAAGAAAGATATGATTGAGATCAGAATAACAGAAGATGTAATACAAGATAGAGCGGAATTAAATATAACATCTGAGTTCATCTTGTGATTTTCAGTGAATATTAAAGCAATTTAGACCAAACACTTTTTTTTATAAAGGTTAGGAACAGTTATGATACACATATATTCACACTTTTATATACATGCATAGAAAGTGTAACATGAACAAACTCAGAACGATGTAGTGAATACTCACTGTTCAACAGGAGCTTAAGTGACAGCGAACACCATTGGAGCTGCTTGCATCAAAGTATCGTTAAGTGCGCACACTCAGAATACACTCTTAATGCATAACGCTAACAAATTTTTTGCTACTCAGACCAAGAAAGTTTCACTTCAAAAACAAGTTTGTAAAAGTTCCATCCATATCACTCAAAACAACAATCTTCAGAGCCACTGTATATGATGACTACATTTACTAGATACAAAATTAATATTGGCATAATCAGATAATGTTTATTTTCCGGTTATTGAATGCTTATGCTTATGAATCTGGCACTTTTATAAGTTTACATCTTTTTACAGTGGAATTTAAAAAGCTTTAAAAACATTCTGCCACATATGAGGCAGGTTATCTATCTGGCTAGATCAACACGGAATGAAGATAAATGTAAAAAAGATTCCATTTATTAGATACGCACAGCAAAATTAAGGTTTTGTACCGTTATAAGCTGGAGAAGGAATTGAATGTTAAAGATGTGAATTGGAAATATCTTGACGTAAAATTTGATGATAAACTTAATTGGGCAGGGGATGGGGGAAGGATGTAAAATCCTATATCTAATGCACAATAAAAATAGGAAAGTGGCTTAACAAGGTTCGGTAGTGCCATTGCTTAGATAACATGGGATAGTATGGGATCCACATTGTGGGAGGGGTGTGGCGAAGGGCAGCTAGATTTTTATGGGGAAATTGCTACAAAACACAATCTGGATTTGCTATGATAAAGAAGCTGGGTTGTGAGTCATTGGGAAACAGGTGAAGAGAATTCTAGGAGCGTTTTAAGGTAAATATTGGCTATCCAGCCTGGATGGATGTTGTGAGAAGAATTGGGAGTAACACATGGAAGATATCACCATGAGCACAAATGACCAATTGATTATATCTTATGGGAGTGGGAACATATTCTTTTGCAGATGTGGGATTCAGGGGCAGGAATAAATTCCTGAGGGGAAAGCTGAACAGTTTCCCTGAAACAGTTAAAGCTTTTAAGATAAGAATTTGTGAAATGTGAAAGTCTTACACATTGTTATTTCTTATTATAAAGGAATCAACTAGCATTCACAGTTTTGATTTCTTTGTTTAGATTGTAGTACTAACAAGATGGAAAATGTTTTAAGGTAGTTTACATCAGAAAAGTAAGGTAAAATAAACCCAACACTTACCATAAATGAGCGCAGTGACAGACACAAAAGCAGGTGAACTCAAATAACACAAATATCGATTTTCAACCTTAGTCTTGTGGAAATGACACACTTGGTAAGGAGACATATGTTTACACTACTACCCACCAAGTAAATGCTTTCCCCTTCCTTCCTTATATATGATTAAGTATAATGGTGATAGTGGTGCGATTTGTGCAGTGAAAAGTGTGAATGTAAAAACAGATTTGTGTATAAAAACTGAGGTACAAATAGTGCACTGTGCAGATATGTGACAGCCCATTGCCCCACTTGAGTCATACCTGGTTCGTGGCATATGGTATGTCTTTAGTGGAACGGAGTAATAACTGCTACTGGCTGGTGTTTATGTTTTCCTGTTTAAGAATAAATTTTACACAACATTTTTTGAAAATTTGTTCAAATAATTTATATGTTACATTTGCAACAAAAATGGAAGACAATTTCTTAATATAAATACTTACTGAAAACTTAAGTAAAATATCAGACTACTGATTATTAAGTAGATAAAATAGTTAAACATTACACAAAGTATTTTGCTAACACTCATCAAAGTAATAAAAATTATCTTACAGGTATTACCCCAGACTATCAAGCACAAAATGTTACGAGTTGCTGTGATTCTGCTAAGCTACACATTTTTTAATAAGAAAGTAATGCTTTAATTAATTTTTCCAGTGGATTTGTCAATAATCCATGAGTAGGTCTAAATCCAGTGATTGCAGCCAATAGGAGAATGGAGCTGAGGAACCTTTATTTAATTTCATTTTAATTGCAATGGAACACATGCTCCAGAGGCATTTTCCCTACACGCCCACTTTTCCCCTTTCCTGCACTCACCTACATATGCCTTCTATATATTTGAACTTCAAATTCTTTCAATGTTTTTGGTGAATTATTCATTATTTCTCATGGTAACTTATTCCAATACCTGACCCTCTTACAAAAAAAAAAAAAAAAAAAAATCTTCCTATACCCTTGTGTCTGAAATCAAGTGCCAGCTTTTGTCATGGCCATCGTTTCCCTTCCAAGCATTACTTTTAATCCTTACAATTTCCCCAACATCATAAAAGCAGCAGATCATGCACTCCTAAATTTTGAGGAGTGTAATACATTTCCTGTGGTATAGCTAACATAGAATACTTTTTAATAAATAACTTATATAGAGATTAAGAATTTGGATGGAGTCTAATTCTGAATTGTTCTGCTTTTAAGTGCGTAAATAATGTGTGTTTTTTTTTTTTTTTTTTTTTTTTTTTTTTTTTTTTTTTTTTTGCTGGTTTGATGCAATCCTCCATCCCTTCCTATCTTGTGGCAACCTCTTCATCTCTACATCTCCCTTACAACCCACATCCTCTATTATCTGCTTCATATATTCTTAACTCTATCTTCTTCTACAGTTCTTACCTTCGATTGTTCCGTCCACTAACAAATTAACCAATCCAGCATGTCTCAAAATATGACCTACCAACCTGTCTCTTCTTCCTGTAAGCTTCTTCCATAAACTTCTTTCCTCACCCATCATTTCCAAAACTTCTTCATTTCTTACTTTGTCTGTCCACTTAATTTTCAGCATTCTTCTGTAGCACCACATTTCAAATGCTTCAATTTTCCTTCTTTCCGGTTATCCTAAAGTCCATGTTTCGCTACCGTAAAGTGCTGTGCTCCACACATAGAGTTTTATAAAGTTTTTTTTTTTTTTAATTCCTTGAATGCCAATGTGAATTGTAAGCTGCAGGTAGTACTCACAACCTTAATAACTACTTCACAGTCAAAGCCATTAGAGTAATTCCAGATACCACCTCCCAATCTGAACTCCGCAGGTGGGAATTGGAATATAAACACATCCTGCAGACTATACATCCCCCAGGCCCTAATTTCCGATAATATCTTCCATCCTCACCCTGTACACCCATCACTGGCCAGCACAATAGATTCATTTATATTTATAGACCTTTTTTTTAAAAAAAAAAAAAAAAAAATTATTTATATATTTTTAATCATTATTATTATTTCCAATTTTAATCTTTCTTTTGATTAATACTTGCAGTTATATTATAGTTGCTCCCCTACCACCTCCAATAGTCAATTGCATTTTATGACTACAAGGATTGTGCGACCTCAGCCACTTACTTCTTTTAACTCGACAAAGGGTTTACCCCAAATTTTGTATTTTTTGTGTTGCTGCTGTCCTTCTCCCTTCAACTTTGGTTATTAAACAGTTTACTTCTTTACCTCATTTCTACCAATTTTCTATCGGTCTGTTGTTGTTCCAAGTGCAAGGGAGGAAAAAAATTTGCAACTATTGAGAAATGTTGTCCTAAATTACAGTTTTTTAATTAGTTTAATTGCAAAGCAGTGCTTGCTTCTTCGGCAATTTCTCTGCACATCCATTTTTCTTTTCCCACCTACTATTTACCTCTACTAATTTCAACTTTAAATTGTTTTAGTGTTTTTGCTCATTTCTCTTGGTAATTTATTCCAATCCCTGACTCCCTTACCCACAAAAGAAAATCTTCCCACACCTTTGTGCCTGAAGTCGAGTGTCAGCTTGTGGTCATGGTCGTCTTTTTTCCTTCCATGTCCCTCTCTTAATTCTTCCTCCAATATCTTTCCATGCCACATTACCTATATACACCTTGTACACTCCCACGACTCTCTTTAACTTCCTCCTGTGTTCCAATGAATTTTAGCAACAATGAAGTAGGAAGAAATGTAGGAATGTAGAAGTAGGAATATTAATATAAAAATGAAAGATCATTACACCCATATTTCACCCAAATTGAAGGAAGAAGAACAATAGTGAAAAAAAAAACACAATATTTTGAGCTATTTCCTTGAGTATCCAGAATGCGTTGATTTGCCAACTCCCATCTCCAGAGTTTGTATGGGGATGTGGTTTCAGGCAGTACTCTGATTATGAAACAGTTATTGAGATCACGAGAGAGTAGATTTTTGTAGTAAACCTTTTGTCTCTATGCATTCTGATAGATAACTGGTTTGCGACGAGGCTGATATTAGAATTCTAGCAATTAAGGCAGGTGAGCTGGTATATGAGACAGAACATGGTACAGGTGTAATGTTGCAAATTGAAAAAAAAAAATGTTTTTTTTTCAGCTTTGTGAAAAAAAACATGAAAAAACCTAGCACCCTTGTTTTTTTCTAAATTTTTTTTCAGAAAACAATATAGTTGATAAATTATAGTTTTATTTATGGAACTTTCATTTTATTTGTGTGTTTTAAATCTTACTGAATCATATAATGTCTTATATAATGATTCATAAATATATCTGTATAGGTAACATAATTTTATTCATCCTCTATGTCAATACCACATTCACTAGTATCAGCACTACCAACACTAGTTCGGTCCGTGTCTGAATTTTTTGTTTCTTCTTCTGTCTCATCTAGACCCATTTCTTTTACTGGTTGTATTGTACGCAAAAGCTTTTGAGATTCCAATCTTAAATTGTGAGCAAAGTACACACTGTGCATAAAGACTGTGTTGATAGTTCTGTATTATGGCCTTTTAAGTTTGAATTTAAATCTATTATCATACAAAATAGGAGCTTTATTTCTTTTCAATAGTTGGTTTATGCCAACTGTTGCAAAGAAGTGATTCATAATTACTGACAATTTAATGACTCAGTATCACTATATGCTGAGAGTTTAACAAGTATACGAATATAAGGAATGCACAATAAGTAATAAAAAGAGGCAAAAAACCATATATAAATTTAAAATTGCTAATTCCGTAGGTCTACAGATAAATTCGTGGGGCTGGCAGCACTAGTTCAAATAATGAATATCACTCCAAACAATGGGGAATGGGAATTTCTTCTCATGCAAGCTAGCCTCTGGGAAGTCCCCGTTCGTAAAAGAAAAATTCAGTCAACGTTACCAATATTTTCATATTTTTTTCCCCTACTGAACCAGAAAAATATAGTAGATTCAAAAATTAAGATAAGTACTTAGTATAAACTCTAAAACAGTCACATTAAATGATAAATGCCTTACAAATTTGAGATTTTGTAGTTATGAAAAGAAACACGTGCCCCAGAGAAAAACAGTTTTTTTAATGGTTTTTTTTTTTTTTCAACTCAGAAAAAAAAACATTATTTTGCAACATTATATAGGTGCTACGGCATATGATGGGGTAGAGTTCACCCCTAATTTGACAAGGCTACTCTTGTTAGAAACACTCTTCCACTCTGCTACACCCGCTGCTGGCAGTTTTATTTTACTACAACTGACAGGAGTAAGAACCTAGCCTCCAACAATATTTACCCCCATCCCAATAAGTTCCACCTTCCCTACAAGCATATTAGATTTTAAACTGTCCATATAAATTTCAGGTTAATATAAATTTGTTAGAATTTCATTACAGTTTTGAGACAAATAGTGTCATACAAGTAATATCTTTATGGTCAGAGATGAGTTATGTTAGATTATCATACAAAAAAGAAAATTGAAGCTAACTGGGCTATAAATTATAATGATAAATAAGCTATGAATAATATTTATCTCCTAGCTTCATTTACAATAACCAGTCATATTTTCTCAGAGGTTTAGCTACTGTCTGTTAATTAAAGACATAAAAAGTGAAAAAGAACCTTATTAGTCACTGATGTATTTGTTCCATAAGCATATATAGATAGATCTAGGAATTAGTTGAATGGACTCCAAGTTTTTCTCAACTTACAGCATTCAAATGTTATCATTAAGCATAGAAATTGTGAATAGATAATGAGTATAATGTTCTAGCTTCTGTCATGTTTAACTTTTATAAATTAGATATATTGTTATACTTAGTGCTTGTTTGTGCTCGTCAACCCTTGCACCAATTTGATGATTCCTGCATCTTTGAACGCCATTAGTGAATAGCATACAGTGCTTTTTTCCTTATTATTGTACGAGGGTTGGAACTTAAATAGTGGCAACTATTTATTCGCAACCGATACAAAAGTGTTAGAGGGTTGCACCTTTACTGTCCTTCAAAGTAGTCACCAGCGTTGTGTAGAACCCATTGTCAGCAATGTGGAAGACGTAGTATACTGTTAGCAGACCCCGTTCTGTTGATGGTGCGAATGGAGCGGTCTACTGCCTGTCGAATCTCTGGAACAGTTCTGAAGCGAATTCCACGAAGTGGTTCCATCATCTACAGAATCAAATCAAAGTCACAAGGACTTAAGTCCGGGGAGTATGGTGGATGGTACAGTACTTCCCAGTCCATTGACCGAACAGAGCAGCCACAGCTTGCGCTGTAAGCGCCCGCGCATTGTCATGCAAAATGATGGGTGGGTTGTGCAGAAAGTGTTGCTGCTTCTTTCGCAAAGCTGGTCGCAGGTGATGCTCCACAAAAAAAAGAGTAATACTGTGCATTGACGGTCTGCCGTGGTGGAACGTAATGCATTAGGATAACACCATCACAGTCGTATATGAGAGTCACCATAACTTTCACCATGCTGGGACTCTGACGCACTTTCAACTTTTGCGGCGACCCATAATGACGCCATTCGTTGGATTGGCGTTTCAGTTTTGGCTCGTACGATGTTGCCCATGTCTCATCCAGTGTTACGATACGGCGTAAGAAAGCCTCTCCTTCGCGCTCATAGACCTTGATGACACTATCGTGCTGTACGACCTCTGGCACATTCAATCTTGATCCAACTCCGTTGTTCCTGTTTCAAAAACATAGTGACACCGTTACGTTAGATCGCTCGCTCACAAGTGACTGCGTTTCCCTCGATTGAGCACACGCCGGGGACGTGGGACGGGCGAGTCCATTTCCCCGGAGGTAAGGTAGGTATGTCAACAATGTGTGCTATCAGCAACAATAGTAGATTTCATTGCATAGTGTCTCCACAGCAGTGTTGCCACTATTTAAGTTCCAACCCTCGTATGTATTTGAAGTAAACTGCATTCTATTTCTACCAATTTTCCAGTTACCTTTTCATTCTTTCAAGGTAGTTTTTTTTTTTTTTTTTTTTTTGCAATAGAAATTGTTACTCTCTATCTCACTTCTTAAAAGCATATAGACGAAGGAATACACATTTTTTTGCTTGTTATTATTAGATATCTATCAGCTGGATCATGCATAATGTGTTCATACTTATTTGTTTCCTGGCATTTTGACTAGATGCTTGCCAGGTTCCCTGGTATGAACTATTTGACTAAGCAAAGATCAGGAAAAAAGTGAATTTGTGTTACAGTTTGTTAAAGCAGTGATGCTGCAAAATACAATTTGTTTTATCCAGTGCTATTTGTGCTCACTGTTTTCTACTAACAATTTTGAATACATATTGTTCTCCTTAACTACCTTATTATTATTATTATGAGTAATTATTGTGTTTATAACGAGCTCGAGAGGTTACTCACCATCTGTGAAAGGTCGACAGAACTCCATGGGGTTACCAGTGTAACCCTTAGGGCAGCTGCAGATGGCCGTGTTGCGTCGGACTTGACACTTTGCATTCTGTCCACACGCCGACTTGCAAGGATCGATACAGCGTCCGTACCAGCATACTGGGGTGCCAGGTCCACAGTCACTTTTCGCAGTGCATTCGGGACGACACAACGATTGGGGGTTACCTATATAGCCCTGCCAAACAATGACAACTTGATAACAATATTCGTAATCGTAACTGTCATATTGATAGTCTTCTACCTCCCGTAATGATTGTCCTTTCATAGAAATTCTGAAAATGTTATTAAATGAGTAAAGAAAACTAACTAAGTGCTTATAAGCTAAAAATTAAACATAAATTGCACTCCATCACAATTCAATTCAATTAATATTCTCTGTAAAAGGCTATACAAAGTAATAAAATAAAAATATTATAATCTTATATATATATATATAAAAATAGACGTGTGTTTTTCTATATTTCACTTTTCAGCCACCACTATCTAGCACAGATCACTGGTCTTTGTGTGTGGAAGTAGCATACAGTTTCCTGCCTTGGACAACATTGGCCGAATGCCGATACCTGTTGGGATGTGGAAGGTATGGTGGTTAAAAGTGGTCAATGCAGAGCATTTTCGTATTTCGACCAAAGAATGTATCTCCGTATATGTTACTCTGCTGCCATAACTACATAGCATATAGCAATGGTGTTTGTGTGTGGCAGTGGTATTGTGTCTCCTATCGTGTACTATGGTGGTTAGATGTCGGTAGCTATGGCGCTGTGGGAGGTAGGGTGGTTGAAAGTGGTCGACCTGTGACACTTTCATATTTCTATCAAAAACGTATATGTCATGGTGTATCACTTTTCAGCCAAAACTATCTAGCACAGATCACTGGTGTTTGTGTGTGGTAGTAGCACAGAGTCACCCATCGTTCACAACATTGGCCGAATTTCGGTAACCCATCGTTCACAACGTTCGCCGAATTTCGGTAACTGTTGGAGTGGGAGATATGGTGGTTGAAATTGGTCTATCAAGGATATTTTCGTATTCCGACCAAAGACAATGCGTATATTTGACTTTCCTGCCTGAACTACAAAGCATAGATGACTGGTGTATGTGTGTTAATAGAATCGAGTCTCCCATCGTGCAATATGGTGGTTAAAAATTGGTAGCTGTCAATCCAAATTCATGACAAACACAAACAAAGTCGTGGGTACCAGCTAGTTTGTATCATAAAAATTAAATATGATATATAAATAAAAAGCAAGTTAAAATCTGTAAAAATTAGTAATAAGTTTACTGGTGGACTCTTACCCGCGGTAAGATGGTCACAGATACCTGATATCAAGAATATGTTGTTAAACTTGGGGTTGTAATATCAGGAAAAACTTTGACATTTCTTATTGAAAACAGTTGTTAAATTTGTGACAACTGGCATAGGCACTGAATTAGCTATGTTGTCAGTGTAAAATAAGATATTTATATTAAATTTTAAATTAATCATTTCTTTTTTCAGTTATTCTGTTGGGGACTATAAGCAACAGAAATGAAGATATAAATCCAATGATTTCTCAAAAATTTTCCTGTTTGAAGTGATTTCTATACTTATTGAATAGCTTAAACCCTAAGTGCATAATATGTAAATCTAACTTTTGTCTTGTGCCTACTGTGGCAATAAAGTGTCCTTGAAGCAGTTTTATTAAGCTATCAATTTTAATTGATTGAAAGAATTTGTTTTATCCACTGTATTTAATATTCCTCTTCAAACTAATAGCTTCAACATCTACAGCTTTATGGCTTGTATCTGGCTTCATGCTGATATTAAAATTGCAGGTTTGTTTCGCCAGGCCACTCTTATGTAATATCTGAGAATGAAATGCTTCTGTTCTCACTCAGTCTAAATTGTTAACAGCTAACTTCATTCTTTTTTCCCTCCATTTCATTTTTTCTCTCTTTTTTTCAGTGATTCCAAAATAGCTTCCTTTTCCCACATTAAGGCATGCACAGATTAATCTTTTATGTATTTTATCTGATTTAAAATTATTTGCAAGCCCAGACTACAAAATATATAACTATGCCATCACGCTACATCTTTACACATGATTTTATTTCTAAAAATAGCATAGTTTTAAATATGTAAATACATGGTAGTGGGAAAACTAGTTTGAAAATGAGATAAATATACCCAAATCTGGCTGAAATAAATAAAGAATTAAATGAATAAATAGAGAGTAAATTTATTTAAAAAATATAGTGTTAAGGTTTTTAAACTTTGACAAAGACACCGCTGGCGAGTGTTGGTTAAAAATTGGGCAGGGAAAGTGGATTTAAAACTAGGGTTGGAAAGGAGGAAAAACAAACATTAGATTTTATCTTGGGTGGTTGCATTGTTTACAGTTTATACTGGTCAGTTACATCCCACAGTCTGGCTCAGATGACCAGCTGAGTACTCTGATTACACTAAAACTGAAGCAGGAATTAAAATAGTTAATATCATGGCTTCCTGTGATACATGACCAACATGCTACCAGATAGTGTGGATTTTGGTTGAAAACCATTTCTATATTGCCAATCATTCTAGTAGATGGATCGATGTAGGAGGCAGAACAGTTTGGAGATTTTGTGGAGGAAATGTTGCAGGAAATCACAGGCCTGCCGTAGGGATAGAACTGTGTGATGAAGTATGTTATTTGGTTGGTGCTAGAAGCTTTGGGGTGATTGCTGGGCTATATTGGATGTGATGTGTCAATGGAAAATTTTTTGTGTACTAAATCTGGTGTGTAGTTGCAGTATATCAAGGCTTGATAGATGTTGTTGTAATTTTGTTTAACCGGGTAGGTATGTGATGAAGATAAATGCAAAGAAGAGTCAATTTATTAGGTAGACAGACAAAAAATTAAAGATTTGTTATAATTATAAGGTAGAGAAAGAATTGCTTGTTAAAGACCCTAAATGTAAATACATTGGAATAACATTTGATAGGAAACTCAACTGGGCATGACACTTTGGGCAGGTAGATGGGAAAGGTTTCGAAATCCTTCACTTGTAGGTGGGATGAGGGGATGTACCACAGAAGTAAAGGAATTTGGTTCCAAATGTTTGGTCAAATCATTGCCTGAGTTTGGCAGTGTAAAATGGGACACACATTATGGGTATTAAATACAGGAGATGGAGTGGGTACAAGAAAGGGCTGGTAGATTTATCTCTGGAAATTACTGTGGTAAATGATATGATAAGAGATCTAGAATGGGATTAATTGGAAGACAGATGCAAGGTGAAGAGAGTCATGGGAGTGTACAAGGCATATATTGGTGATGAGGCATGAAAAATTAGCAGTTGGCAATGACCAAAAGATGGCACACAATTTTGGACATAGGGCTGTGGGATGATTTTCTTTCATAGCTAGGGGCAGGGGCAGGGGCATAGCTGCCATAGGGCTAGGTGAGTCAGTGCACCGGGGCCCCCTGAGTGTGGGGGGACAGCTGAGGGGGCCGGGGCCTCCAAGCGCAGCTCAGAGGACCCTTGGGCTTTCAGGGCAAATGGGTAACTTTTTTTTTTTTTTTAGTCCTGAGGGCCTTGTGAACCTAGAAATGCTACTGCTTACAGGGGCCCCAACTACACCCCAGAGGACCCTCAAGCTCAGGTCACACGGCCCCCTCCTAAGCTGAGGGGGGGGGGAGGTACCATCAACTTGGCAGAGCTAAAAAAAAGGTCGCCCAAAATAATTTTTTTTTTTTTTTTTTTTTTTTTTTTTTTTTTTTTTTTTTTTTTTTTTTTTTTTTTTTTTTTGCACCAGGGCCCTTGTTGACCCAACTACGCCACTGGCTAGGGAAGTCAGGGATTAGAATAAATTACCAAGAGAAATTATGAATAATTTATTCAAAAAAAAAAAAAAAAAAAAAAAGAAATTTGAGTTGAAATTAGTAGAAGACAAAAGTAGGCAGGGAAAGGAAAGAGGGAAAATGAGTGTGTAGGGAAATTGCCACTGGAGTAAGCACTCCATTGCGATTAAATCAAATGGTCAGAGCATACAGGCTGTAAAGGAGGGAGTGTTTGATGGAAAATGTATGGCAGCTGTCAAAGAGGAAGCACTTTCGCAGGTTAGTTGATTTGATATCGGCTGAGGTGGTCGCTGGAGTTGGACGTTGTCTGTATACTTGGATGTAATGAAATTAAGACCAGTAAATACCTCGGGGCAGGTGCAGACTGCAACATGATTTTTGGCAGTGCAGAGAGCTTCTTTGCCGCAGACTCCGGAGGAACAGACGCTGACGCAGCGGAAGTCCGAGCACTTCTTGTGTCCCGGGCAGTCAGTATCGACCTCGCACTCGGCGGTGCAGCCCTTCAAGGCTGATCCGTGGTAGCCTATAGGTAAAGGCACAGAGGCAGACAGAATGGTGATGCAATTGGTATTTGAATGTTTAAAACTTAAACGGTTTATTTAAGAAATACACTCGTACTGAAATTAAATATACTCTGGCAGCATTTTGACACTCTTTTGATGAGTACTGCATAAAAATCAAAATTATTTGTATGTGTAAGGGAAATTGGTGCTTGATGGACCTCTAATTTTTTAATAATATTGGTACGTAACATCAGTATTTGAACTGTTTTTGTATTAAACTGCCTGCTGTAAATTGATGGACTACTAATAACAAAAGTAAAGTCAAATATTTCGTTTCAAAACCCTCCAACAATGTAAGGCAAATTGATTCATTTTTCAAGTTAGTATCTATTTACAACAACATTATGTTGATAATGTTCTACCATTGCTAGACCCGAAAATTATTATATCGTGTGTTTTGTCTTTTCTGCATGTTCGCACCCCACATCCATCATCTAAAGATAAGTTGTGGTTCATTTCCTTATCCTAATTTGTAATTCCTATGTATATATAGGACTACCTCACATAGCGACTGTTAGCAAGAGTTAGCTGCCAGCAACCATCATCCAGCTACCTCACTCTGTTGTTGATGAATCGGTATAACCCAAAAATTTTAACACTCAATGTCTGTACATGTCTATCCATGTTTCGATGCCATTGCAGCCTTCAACTTTGTGATCATTATTCTTATATCCAAATGTTTTAATTTATACCAATTTATAGTGCCTTTATTTCTTAATCTTAATAGTATGTATATTAAACATTTGGATAGGAGATTAACCAATGCTTACCAAAGCTGAGGATTGCTTCAGTGTCAAAACATGGGAAAAGAATTTTCGGGCTTATATCCCTTGTTCAACAATAGAGTGAGGTAGCTCACCTGCTAGCTGAACGTGCTAAATGTTGGGTGCTGGGGGAAAATCAACATGGTGGGAAATATGGAGGTAACTGAAAGGTGTAAACTCGATCACTGTGAACTGTATTATGGAAGAAATCATCAGAAAATATTGGTCAGAATTTTTTTTTTTTTTTACATATATACAAAATTATTTTTTTAAAAAAATAACAAAGATATTGCACACTGCTCAAACATTAGCTCTTGTGAGTGGAAGAGATAGAGGGTATGGGAAATGGGTGGAAAAGAAGGAAGATTTCTGATGGTATCATACATTAAGACCTTGCAGCTGTCTGGCGCCCAATTTATACTGATGAGCCAGTTCCCACCTTCTGAGTTCAGAGATGCTGCTTTAGTCTGATGGCACGGACGGTGAATCAAGCAATGAAATTGTTGGGATCACAAATGATGGCATGAAAAGATACTGGTTGGTCAGGGTTCTCGGTAAATACCATTTGCCTGTATCTGAATTAGTATATGAGTGTGGGGGAGGGGGGGCATTCTTTTATGTTAGAGGCTGCATTCTTCCCTTCAATTTTGGTGAATAGTGGGTATAGTTAATATTTTCATACATATAAAGCAAATGATATGTGTTAGGGACGATGACTTTTATAGGATAGCAGGGCAGGTGCAAGAAAACTGGAGAGAGAGAGTAAGGAAAAGTAATGGAGGTAGATAGATACAGACAAAGAAAAAGAGGAGCAGACTACCCAGGATATGTTTCCATACTAGTTCCTCGTATTGCAGTTCTATGGAAATATGCCTTTATTTTTTAGAAAAATTTGTTAACATGAGTTTGCATGGTGAAAATCTACAAGTTTTAGATGTTGAGTAATATATTGCCAGTTTAGGTCGTTCTTAGGGTATTGAGTAATTTTAAAGGTATTGTGATATTTATTGGGTGATTCAGTGTAAGGGCGAGTTTGCTAGTATGTTTCTAATGAGCTTGTAAGTAGCCCCAGTAAGGATATCTGGTATATGTGCATGGACTGCAGGTTGATGAACAAATAAGCAGACTTGGTGGTAGATTAAAATAGTTCTATATGAAAGATTTGATATAAATTATTAAGAAAGTGTACTTAGGAGATTTGTGAAGCTAGTAAATTAAAGAGAATTTTTGTGAATCATTTGTGTAAGTTGGGGAGTTTGAAGAAGTAATTTTAACCAAATTCATTATTTAGAGGAGGTGTGAAGCTTCAAGAACTTGCTATATGAACCCTGCATTCAGGATTGTTGCACAGTTCACTGCAGGAAATTGTCAGAGTTGGTTGGTGTCACTTTAGTTTCAAGTTCAGGTCCAGACTTCAGAATAAGTGTTTAAATTAGTTGAAATCAGGTCAAAGGTGCAGAGCAGATTTTTCTGATAATTTCCATGGGTTGTATTAGGCACATTTGAATATTTTTGAGACTCCTGATTGAATTAGAGAAAGTTACGGACTTTATGAAATGTTTGACTGTTATGTGTTGACCAATCAAAAGTATTTAGCTAGGATTTTTGATGAATGGAAACAGAAAATTAAATTATTAGTCAAATAGAGCAGTACTACGCGGTGTTGTTATTGTGAATAAATTTTATCAGGTTTCATTAAAATTGTAAGTTAACTTTAAACTATCTTTATCATTTGGTAGAGATGGAAACGTGAACTATAAGCTTATTATTTTTTCCTATGTGGAAGTGGTGGCTATATTTATTTAGAACTGACTCATTTTTTAAAAAAATAAATTAGTTTTAGAAGAACTCTGAAATTTATTTAAACATTGTAATCACTACATAAATCCGCATTCAGTATTCTTATAACCTTACAGGAAGATACTTAAATCCAGCCATGGTTATTCACCTTGTGTCATTCTGTCAGGGTGAAGGTCAATATAAGAAAATTGAAAAATTCCCTATGTGA
The DNA here is from genome assembly GCA_031002005.1 of Vandiemenella viatica. NCBI lineage: Eukaryota > Metazoa > Arthropoda > Insecta > Orthoptera > Morabidae > Vandiemenella > Vandiemenella viatica. The sequence continues at coordinate 180,805,035 of CM061914.1, read as the reverse complement.
ACCAGATTCATTGCCCAAAATACATTTTATCATTTAAATACCAAGCCTTTCATAATGGCTAATAAAATAATATTGTATTAAGAAGGAAAATTAAAGTACCATACATCTGAAATTAATTAACAGAGGGAAAGAAACTTGTCATACACCACATTCCTGTTAACTAATGTAAAAATTTGTTAGAATACTTTTTCCACCAGCTTTCTTGTACAAGACACAGCATTAAAAAATTTCCACATTTCTAGATTTCTTAATAATCCTGTCTTCTAGTTTTTTATTTTATTTTATTTAGAGCTGGCTGAATAACGAGACATAGTTCATTACTAGTTGAAATGTTGTAGCATACCTGGCAGACATGAACAAATGGGAACATTGTTCGCAACTCGACACTCTGCGTTCTTTCCACATGGACTGGGGTTGCACAGTTCATCTGAAAAAGAAAGAGAATATGTTCTTTTTTCTTTCTTACTGTTAAATGTCACAAATCGATAAATCGAAAGAGTACCCAAGCCCAAGTTTGCCCCCCTCTCTAGATCCGGCACTGACAGACACCCCCCCCCCCCCATGAATTTGTCATGGACCTCAACAGTATAGTTATGCCACTGTAAGTAACCCTTTCCATCTAATACTTTTTAAAAAAAAATAATTCAATGTGATTACTAGTTTCCAAAAAGGCGGATAATGTCAGAAAATTTATTAGTTTTTAAAGTGATATTAAAAACTGGACCAATTTTTTAAAACCAAAATTTTTTTATTTGAATTTGTTGTATGATCATCATGGAATGAATGAATAAATATGTACTACTACAACTGAATGAAATAATCTCCATTGCAATTAAAATTAAATTAAATAAATTAAATTAATTAAATCTCTGAAAGTGACTTGATGGTTTTCTTGTGATTATTTTGCTCACTAACCTTTTGACTCTGAATGTTTCTTCATTTGAGGGATTTATGATAGTATTATTAATTATTTAGTATGAATGTGTATTTGATAAGAGATAAAATAATTAAAAATAAGGAATCATGATACATGCACATAAATCGCATAATAACCAAGATCAAATATAGAAAGAAGGGCATGCAATTTTAACAAAGCAAAATCAGTGACAGATATCGTAAAGGAGCTGGAAGACAGGAGGAGGATGAGGAGGATCATGGAAGTGTACAGGGCGTATACTGGTGATGAGGCATGGAAAGATATTGGTGTAGGTATGAAAAGTAGTGCATGGAAGGGAAAAGATGACCATGACCACAAGCTGGCACTGGATTTCAGGCCCAAGGGTGTGGGAAGATTTTCTTTTTTAGGTTAGGGTGTTAGGGATTGGAATGAGTTACAAAGGGAAATGATGAATAACTTACCAAAAACATTAACAGAATTAAAATTTGTAGAGGGCAAATTTAGGTGGGTGCAGGATCAGGGCCGCATTTAGGCTCTGTGGGCCCCTAGGCTATACATGTGGTGCGGGCCCCCTGCCGGCAGTGGCTGGATTCTTAAATTTCGAAATAATCACCTAAAAAAATTTATGGGCAACCTGTTTTTTTTTTTTTTTTTTTAGCTCTACTACCTGCCCAGGCGAGGGTTGTGGGTGGTGAGGGCCCCTCTCTTAGTGGTGCGGGCCCCCTTTTGTGGTGCGGGCCCCCCTTTGTGGTGCGGGCCCCCCTTTGGGGTGCGGGCCCCCCTTTGGGGTGCGGGCCCCCCTTTGTGGTGCGGGCCCCTAGGCTACAGCCTATGTAGCCTATGCTTAAATGCGGCCCTGTGCAGGATAGGAAGAAGTTGGGTGTGTACGGAAATTGCCACCGGAGCCTGTACTCCATTGCAATTAAATGAAATGTAAAATGACATGAAGCAGATTAGATTATATATGTAACCGTCGGCTTCCGCGGCCAGAGTCAGTTGATTCTTAGCTGTCCGGGTGGCGCGGCGTCATGTTTCTTGAAACCGACATTTTGACCCTTATTCTGGGGTCTTTTTCCAGGGCAGAACTGCGTCTTCGATCAGTGAGTGGTCTTATTTTATAGCCGAGGCCCACATCTGTCTAGATGGTTTGATTTGCCCGGCCAATCAAAGGACCGAGCCATCACGTGGTTTGTTGCCCTGGTGGGGTGCGGCGTGGTCTGCTGTTGTCTTCGTTAATATTGTTTGGGCGTTTAGCAATTTCTAACGTCTCCTTTACCCTCCTTGGCCACCATTTATCCTCGCGCATTATAAGGGTGGTGTTTTCAAAGTCTATGGTGTGATTGGTTTTGGCTGTATGCCGTGCAATGGCCGATTTATCAATGTTATTAGATTTATAGTTGCGAATGTGCTTGCGCAGTCTGTCCTCTCCTATGCACACCTGACCACAGGTACACGGAATCTCATAGACCCCGGCAACTTGTAGTGGAGGGAGCCTGTCCTTAACCTTGACGAGCTGGTTACTTACTTTGCTATGCGCTTTGTAGACAGGTTTTATGTCAACTTTTTTGAACAGCTTCCTGATTCTGTCAGTAATGCCACTTATGTAGGGAACCACTACTTGGCGTTCCTGAGAGGTGGCTCAGTTAGATGTTGAATTGACGTCTTGATCTGTCATGGCTGCATGCAATGCCCGTCTAATACAATGATTGTGGTAGCCGTTGGACTTGAGTTTGTGTTGCAGCACCTCTAACTTCGCCGTCAAGCTGTTTGCGTCACACACTTTCATCGATCTTGTACACAAGGTCGTGAGGACGCCTCTTTTTGTCGCTGGATGGTGGTGCAATACGGCATATAGATATCTGTTTGTGTGCGTCGGCTTCCGAAACACTGAGTGTCCAATGTTCCCATCGTCACGTTTGGTTACTAGCATGTCTAGGAACTGTCCTTGTTCCTCTGTTTCCATGGTGAATTTAATTTTAGGATGTGCTTTATTTATATAATCCAGGAATTTGTCAAGGGCGCTTCATCCATGGGGCCACACAACAAATGTGTCGTCAACAAAGTGTAACCACAGACAAGGTTTGAGGGGCACGTAATCCAACATTTCTGTCTCCAGCGCCTCCATAAAGATGTCCGCCATTACCGAAAGCGGTGAGTCCATGGCCGCTCATTCCACTTGGGCGTAAAACTTCCCGTCGTACTGGAAGAACATTGATTTGAGACAAAACTCAGCCAGGTCAGCCCATTCTTCTGAGATGTTAAGGGCCGATAGCTTGGTGCGTGTTATTGTCACTGCTTCTTCCACAGGTACACTGGTGTAGCGACACAATATCAAAGCTCACTAGAATGTCAGTTTCTTTGATTTTGAGTGATGATATGATTTCTACGAAGTGTGAGCTATTTCTGACAGTCGAAGCGATGCCTTCTGACAAAGGTTTTAGTTTGTCGGTGATAAAGCGGGCTAGTGGATGAGTTGGAGAGTTGATTGCGTTGACAATCGGCTGTAATGGAACTTCTGGCTTATGTATTTTTGGCAAGCCATAGAACTGAGGAGTAGAGGTGTTGTTTCTCTTCAGTTGTTTCTCTCTACTACTGAAATGCTGAAACAGCTTCGCCTCGGTAAGATGACGTCATTATGCTGGGTTGGCTTTTGTCTTTCACCATTTCCATGGAAGAGTGTAAACAAACAGTTATTTGGTGACATCTATGGTTAAAAATGAGGGCTGAGATAGCCACCTTCGAAACGTGCAACAATGTGACTTTCTGCTTTTCATAACAGATTCCCTTCTTATAACATGATTTGGTTATTGACCTCTTGAATGAATCGGATAGACATCTTTTCCGAATAGCCATTGCAAATATGGCTGATAACTCTACAAATGCTTGTGCCAGAATGCTTTAGCATATAGTATAAAATCTACTCATAACAAATAACTTCTTATTTTTTTCCTATTTAATTTTGGTAGGTGGAAAACAGACACATATGTTATGCTGCTGATGACAAAGATCTAACAAATAATAATGATTACAGCATCTTCATCAATAATAAATGCTCCTTTCATTTTTCAGCAACCATTAAGAAGTAATAAAAGCAGATCCCATATTGGAGTGTTCATTTGTATGATCATATTGCCGCATGAACGCCAGTGTACCGTCTGCCAGCATGGCGCAGCGGGTAGCGTCACGAATTGCGGTACCGAAGGTCGCCGGTTCAATCCCGCCCACTGACAAAAATTATTTAATTCTGTTTATTATTTCCAGAAGATTCTACATGTTTCCTAAGGTCACTTGTAACTTCTACACATTTCATTTGTTAACTACTCTTGTAATCTCTAGTACGTTCTATCTGTGTATAAATAGAAGAGCATTCTGCCCAAGAGGCAGTCAGTGCTGCGTGTATGTTTGAGTTCTCAATAAACCTGTTCTCAGTTTAAGTGCTGTGTTCATTGACAAGTAACCTTCGAATTCACACCTGTCCCGGTTCCAACGCGACATAGTTTGGTGGAGACGCCGGGTACCCTGTGCAACAGCTGCATCGTCGTGGCTCCGATTAGGCAACGTAAAAGTCGCCGCCTACACGGACTGGAACCGGACTACAAAGGATATACTCAGTACGTCCTTCCGAAAGTCCGCGTCATTAGGAAACCCATGGCGGCAAGCCAGCTGCACATTCGACACCCATCGGTGTTCTCTGGAGACGCTGGACAGGATCCTAACAAATGGCTAAAAGGGTTCGACCGAGTCGCCAAGTACAACAGGTGGGATCATACCATGTGCTTGGCAAATGTTTATTTCTATCTGGACGGAACCGCCCAGCAGTGGTTCGAGAACAACGAAGAAAAACTGAATAACTGGGAAATGTTCCAGACGGAACTTAAGAAAACGTTTGGGGACCACCAGCGACAAATCCGCTCGGCGGAAGAACAACTGAAGAACCGGGCCCAACGACATGGGGAGCCGACGCAATCTTACATACAGGATGTTTTGGCCCTATGCAACGTAGTCAACCCGAATATGACTGAAGCCGACAAAATCACGCACCTAATGAAAGGTATTGCAGAAGACATGTACCAAGCTCTTCTGATAAAAGACGTCGCTACGACGGAAGAGTTCATCAAGTGGTGCCAGCGGATTGAGGAGATGCAACAAAGGAGGGTTGGGCGAAAGAAGTATGACAGACTTCCCAACGTAGTCCCTATGGCAGTTGTGGAAGACCAGCACGACTTTGCGTCTCTCATACGACAAATTGTGAGAGAAGAATTACAACAGTTCATGGCAGCTGGGACTCTTGAACCGAGTGAGCATCAGATCATGGCCATGGATGTAAGCCCAGTGGGTCATGAAGGAGCCGACGCGGCGGAAAAAGAGGTATTTCAGACAATAGCTCCTGTCTGCCGAGCCAATCGCACTCGACGTGAAGAATGGCCTCGCCCTGATATGACGTATGCTGCAGCTGCCAAACGGCAGCCTAGGAACCGGCCGACACGGCCACAACCAAATCCTCCGGCACCTATGACGTCCCGCAGACGAACGGACGTCTGGAGGACAGAAGACAACGCGCCAGTATGTTTCCACTGTGGGCGCCCTGGACATGTCATACGCTACTGCAGAGAGAGAAGACGAGTATTTGACGATTATTTTGCCGCAAGACGTCCGCCATCCGAACAGTTCTACCCCAGGCAGCCACCCGCTGACGAGTTCGGTCGACCTACGGGAAGAAGCCCATCGCCGTACCCTAGACGAGGTCGATCCCCGACGCGCCGCTGCCGTTCATCGTCGCCGGACAGAGCTACCAGCCGCTCCCCTAGCCGCCGCACGCAGGAAAACTAAGCAAGGCGACCATCTACGGAGGTGAGGCCGCCGCAGATGAAAATCCTCCATGGATGACAGTCACTAAGATGTTGGGAAATCTCATCAACGTTATAATCGACGGCCAACCTGTCCGGGCGCTGGTTGATTCAGGAGCTTCTTTCTCCGTATTGTCGGACAATTATCGTCGCACACTAAAGAAGACAATGTTCCGTGATACGGGGGCAACTGTGCTAAAGGTCGCAAATGGAAAGTACGTCCAGCCAGCTGGAGCTTGTGTCGCGAGAATAACCATCAACAACAGGACCCAGCCAGTTGAATTTGTCATTTTAACAGAATGTAGTCATAATGTCATCCTTGGATGGGACTTCCTTAAGGCATCCCAAGCTGTCATTGACTGTGGAACGTCTGAGCTGCAAATTGAAGAAGTCGTTGCGACGGGTACACGTAACACAGAATCTTCTGGGAAGTTATTCGCCGTTGACAACGTGACAATCCCGCCGTTCGCAATGAGAAGAGTCCCAGTCAAAAACACGGACGACCGCAACCTTGAAGTGCTTGTCGATAGTAGAAAGTTTATTAGGCTCACGAAAGAAATCTACATACCAGCGGCTATCATAAGCATTATCGGTGGTCGAGGAGACATTTGGATCACCAACTGTCACGAGCAGTCACAAATTATCCCCAAGGGAATGTGCATAGGGACAGCTGAACCAGTCCAGGAGGGCGAGCTCAACGTCATTAACGAAGATCCATGCTCTGTTACTAGTACCGACAACACGCTGGAGGAAACAACTATGGAACTGCCAATAGGGTCCGGCCTGACCAAGGAACAACACCACCGGGTGTTAGCTATACTACGCCAATTCTCTGGTGTATTCACACCCCAGCAAAAAAAAGGTCAGACGAAACGGCCCACGATAAAGCATCGTATCAATACTGGGGATCATCCGCCCATTAGCCAGCGCTCGTACCGATTGTCACCAGTCGAAAGGCGAATAATTCGAGAGGAAGTGGAGAAGATGTTGCAAAATGACATTATTCAACCTTCGGAGAGTCCTTGGTCATCTCCGGTGGTCCTCGTAAAGAAGAAGGATGGTACGTGGCGATTCTGTGTCGACTATCGGCGGCTGAACAAAATCACAAAGAAAGATGTCTACCCACTGCCGCGCATCGACGACGCCTTAGACTGCTTGAAAGGAGCTACATACTTCTCAACCATGGACATGCAGACAGGCTACTGGCAAATCGAGGTTGACGAAGCTGACAGAGAAAAGACGGCTTTTATTACACCTGATGGCCTCTATGAATTCAAAGTAATGCCATTCGGATTATGCAACGCTCCGGCCACATTCGAACGCATGATGGACAACTTACTTCGACACCTTAAGTGGACGACGTGTCTTTGTTATTTAGATGACATTGTTGTTTTCTCGAAAACATTTGAAGAACATCTGAGTCGCCTGTCAACGGTGCTGAAGTGTGTTCAGACTGCAGGACTCCGCCTCAATCCGAAGAAGTGCCTCTTCGTCGCCAGAGAGATAAGAATCCTGGGGCACCTGGTCAACGGAGATGGCGTCCGCGCTGATCCAGATAAAGTAAGGGCAGTCATGGAATTTCCAACTCCTCAGCACATTCGTGATGTGAGAAGCTTTCTTGGGCTGTGCTCATACTTCCGGCGTTTCATAAAAGGATTCTGTAACATGGCACGTCCACTGCAAGAACTTTTGCAGGGAGACGCCAAGTTTTACTGGGATGAAACTAAAGAAAGATCTTTCCAGGACACTTCAGCGTGCCCCAAAAGAAATCTAACAGCGGGACGCTGTTTTCCTCAGGAGAGGGAGCAATGCCGCATGAACGCCAGTGTACCGTCTGCCAGCATGGCGCAGCGGGTAGCGTCACGAATTGCGGTACCGAAGGTCGCCGGTTCAATCCCGCCCACTGACAAAAATTATTTAATTCTGTTTATTATTTCCAGAAGATTCTACATGTTTCCTAAGGTCACTTGTAACTTCTACACATTTCATTTGTTAACTACTCTTGTAATCTCTAGTACGTTCTATCTGTGTATAAATAGAAGAGCATTCTGCCCAAGAGGCAGTCAGTGCTGCGTGTATGTTTGAGTTCTCAATAAACCTGTTCTCAGTTTAAGTGCTGTGTTCATTGACAAGTAACCTTCGAATTCACACCTGTCCCGGTTCCAACGCGACAATATCATGTATATGGTCTTCCAGTCTCTATATTCATAGCCAAACTCTTAGTTTCTTTGAGTGACATCCTATGATAAATTTTGAAATGTGTTTTAAGAAGCTTGTTATCAGTCTTCTTAATTTCCATTTAAAGTTTTCTTTTTCACCTACGTTTTAGTACCTATTGTTAATAATTTCTTCTTCGCTCATTTTTGAGTGAATGGAAATATCTTTAACAGAGACAATTATCATAAATTTGAAAAGAAAGAATAACCTCAGGTGAAAGTAATTGAATTATTATTTTATCCTATCATTGTAAAAGTTGGACTAATCCAAAATTCATTATTAATATTTTTTATAGAATTGTTGTTTGATGACTTGTTATTTATAAATATTTTCTTTGAGTTACTTTCTCTTCATAGTGGATACAAGGTAATTATTTGAGTATTGTGAACTAATAAACCATTTCGATTGTTGTGGTCTTATATTTCTCTAATTTATTTTCCTCTATAAAAATGTCATCAATAATGGTGCATTACTATTCTATGTTCCAATTTGGAAATTTTCATCCTTATAAATACTGACCAATTTAAGCATTCCAAGGAGATAATATCTTTATCAATGTTTTAGAACAAAATTTTGTTTAATATGATCACAGAAGATAATTTATGATAATGCAATAGTATCTGAACAAAATATCATCAAATTCTTTTCAGATACAAATCATGCAGTAAAATAAGTGAAACATTAAAAACATATTCCTGGATTGTTCACAAAATGAGAAAACTGAATTGTCCTCCTCTTCTCACCTTTCTCTGATGTTAGACTCTTTGGTCTGTTCTAGTTTACTATATCCACAATTTCTGGGATATTCCTGTGTCTTTTCTTCCTTCACGTTTGTATTCATATGCCATTTCCAGAATTCTATTTCCTTCCATTCTGGTTAGATTACCAAAATTACAAAACTGTATTGCCATTTATGTTAAATACTATTCATTTTCAGGTGTCTATAGAAACTAAACTAGGAAAAATAAATAATTTGTAAATGATTATTGTAGCATTTTGTATCAAACCAGGACTATAATAATTATTTTATCTAATGATGGAATTATTTGGTTTGGCAGTTTACCACTGAGTATCTAGCCTTGATACATGAGAGTTCAGTGTGCAGATATTCAATACCCAGCTCCAGTATCAGAAACCTAATATATGCAGAGGTGTTACATAATGATGAAGATTTCACTTCATGGGCATTGGTAACTGACCTTTTTTTTATAGTGTAAGGAACTTTCCTCCTATCTCATTCAAAAATGAAGAGAGAGACAAACCAATTGGTATTGTAAATTACTTTTTAAAGGATAATTTATTTTGTCTGGGATTGAATTTGGGACAATTTAGTGAACTGTAAGAATTTTAAAAAATATCGCCATTCTGACTCCATCATTGTTGATTGGATTAATAAGTTTTTGCAAATTAGAATTTACCACTGCTAAGAAAAATTGGTTGTCTAAAAGTTATCAGGCTGGTAAATTTCAAGATTTAACAAATTGTCAAGACACGTTTAGCTACTTTTAGCTGTCATAAATGATCACTTTCTCATTTGTTGTGATATAGACAGCCAAAAATATTACAGCCCTGAACATTTTGCTAGGTCATTTTTCTAAGAAGAGGAATTTCTGACCTGCAAGAAATGCTGTCTAATTTCCAGCAAATCTGTTCTGTCACTTAAGACTGGCAGTCAATAATCAGAAGCTGATAAACATTAGTAACACTTCCCATTTAATTTTACTTATTTTTTATCATATACAATAATTATTATTTGAAAGAGAAAATTTCCTACTTGGTTTCTGCTGAACTTTGGTTTCAATTTCCATAACATGTATACAAGGATGGATCAAATATAAATGGGACTTATTTTTTAATTTTTTTATTTAATATAGCAAATAAACCAAGTAAATCCTATTTCTCAACATGATCTCCTGCTTTAGAAATACATTTTTCCCAGTGTATTGGAAGCTTTTTGATGTCATCATCATGAAAGGAAGAGGGTTACATCAGTAGTCAAATGCGCACAAAGCCCTCCACCGCATTGTTGTCTTCCAATTTTCAGTCTCCCAGTGCTTCTTTCAGTGATCCAAAGATATGAAAATTACAGGGAAATAGGTCAGGGCTGTAAGGAGGATGACCAAATGATGTCCAGTTCATTTTCTCCAATTTTGTTTGAGTGTGAGCTGCAGTGTGTGTAGAGCATTGTAATGGAGAAGAATCACATCTCTTATCAGCTGGACACATATTTTTTGGTGATAAGTGAGCTTAACTTCACCCAAAAGGTTGTAGTAGTATGCTGCATTGATGGTGCGATGTCCACACAACAAATCTACGTGCAAAATAAAGTCACAAATTATGCGAATGTTCTGCAATCGTGTTTCTCATTTTTAACCTCTTCGTGGACTTTCAGGAATTCCTTATGCCAGGCAAATAAAAGGCAAACAAAAGGTAATATTTATAGTCTCCTCGGGCCTCAAATCCGTATAGCTAAAAAAAAAAAGAAAAGTCTTATATTTTTTTTTTGGGGGGGGGGGGGATCCGCCCCAGCCTTGTAGACTTTGAAACTCTCTAATTATATTTAATTTTTTTAAAAAATACAGGAAAACTCTTAAAATCTGAAAGGAGATTTTTGTAGTGAACTGTCTGAAGTTTCAAATGGAGTCCTAACTTTGTCTACTACATTATTTCACTTTCATGAATTTTTCCTCATTGTTTATTCTATTTAATTTAATTGCGACGGAGCATACTCTCCGATGGCAATCTCCAAACACACCCATACCTGTACCCATCTACTTATGCCTCTAAAAATTTCAACTTTAAATTCTTTCAGTGCTATTGGTAAATTATTCATCATTTCTCTCGGTAACCTCCTCCAATCCCTGACAGTTAGCAAGACCTTTTAACTTTCTATTTAATTTATTCTAATGCATTGCATTATTATTTCCTGTCCACCTGTATTTATATAATTTCTCACCTGAGTTATAGCGACGGCACTCAACAAATGGATTCCCTTTGTAGCCAGCAGGGCAAGAACAAACAGGAATGTGACTTTGGGCTTCACAATTTGCATTTACACCGCACGTTCCTTCGCATACATCCTTACAGTAGTAATTGACGCATGTTTTGTGGTTTGGACAATCTGCATTCTCTGAAAAGTAAATAATAACACATTATCAGAAACATAATTCAATTCAATATAATGTAATCTATCAAAAATTTATACTTTGTTTGAGAATTGAGTAAGAAGAAAACTGAAAACTTGTACTTTGAAGATCACATCAAGGAAATTAAATGATGTGTGAGAATTTTTATTTGTGTTTTTACTATTTTATACAGATTTCAAGGAATTTCCATACTACAGCTAAGCATTCTTTGATGAAAAGTTAATTTAAATACAAACAGCAGCCTTATTAATTTAAACTCAAAATTATTGACATCAAGAGTGCTACAAGACTAAATTATGTCCTACATAAAATGACACTATTTGTTAAACACTTTGCAGTTTATTGTACACAATTCACATTATACAAAGAGAAGCAGATGTGGACTAAACTGGCTGTTGAAATTCATTACAAACTACATAATTATTTCATGTGAGTGGGAATTATAATTGACAAACAGAACAAACTGTAATAATTAATCCTTAAATTTTGACTTGTGGTGCAATTTTCTAACAGTGGAATAAGAAACATAATATTAAACAGCCTGGTGTTTAGTACGACCATTTTTGTCAAAAATGATTCTTTGTACAAGTATCTATTGTTCATAAGTGTAATATGAGGTCATTTTATTTTGCACCTATACTAAAATAAAACTGTACTATGAAGTATGGTCAGTCATCTAAGATTGCAGAAGAAGATATAATTTCTTATTTACATTGCTTATTTACCAGTGCATTCTCCCTTGACACAAGAGACAAGTGGTGATCCGTGATATCCCGGCAGACAAGAACACACGGCCCGCCCTGCTGAATTCTGGCAGCTGGTGTTGGCTCCACAGGGGTTGGGGTAGCATGGGTCTGCAGTGGCTTCAACATTACCATTTCTAAATTACTTGGTGAAGAGAATGTAATTTCCTTCAGTTATTAACTCACTATGCCTTTAAAAGTTTTGTAACAATTGGACAATCTTTTCTTAATTTTAAGAGTTATACACCCTCTATAAATGTTTTTATACCTTGTAACAAATTTTTAACTGTATCCAGAAATGAGATGACTCAGGGGGTTGAGCAAATATGTGATTTTTAATACATCTGAGTAAGAAGATTATTATATCATTTATCAGTTGGATTTGATAAGTAAGAATCAAAACAAGTTGTGAGTCATGGGGTCCTGCAAGAAATGAGACCTGTCTTCACAGAGAGTTGATAAAATATTAAATTACATTAAGCCTACAAATGTTTGCCATCTTCTTTTTTATGTATAAATGACATTAATTACATACTAAAAAAATATTTTTATTTGTTGATAGTGGATTTGGTCAAATTTATCACTTAAACATGCAATTAAACAGTTGTTTTTCTGTTGTGGTTAATAATTTTTAAAAATCAACATTAACTGAAGATGGAATTTTATTTCACTTGTTGTAATACCAGTGATCAAAGTATTATGAAATTAAACAGAATTTATTCACCCATACCTCACTAATTCCTCTCAAGTTCTTGTGTTTATATATGAATGAAACTTAATTTTTTACTGTGAGCTGTGGTAGAACAAATGATCCAATGGCAGTCTTACTACATATCTAGCTTTGCTTTTTATGAATTTTTACTTTAAATGCTTCAGTTGTTTGAGATTTATTGTTTGCAGTCAAAAGTTAAGTTTATTTATACAATGTTGTATAATAGGATTACAATGGGAAAGGAGAGTGAACAGCTACAGGAGGATATCTATTATTATTATTACTAATTTAATTGATGGAACAATTGTTCCTGCAGCAATTTGCTTAGTCATCTAATTACTCCTTTTTATTATCATATATAATTTGCTTATTAAATTCCTCCCCTTTCTACTTTTGCGATTTACAAATTTTAATTGTAAAACCCTTCAGCACTTTTGGTAAATTATTCATCACTTCACTTGGTAATTTGTTCCAATCCCTGACACCCTTGTCTACAAAGGAAATTTTTCCCACTCCCTTATGCATGAAATTGAGTTCCAGCTAGTGGTGATGATCATCTTTCCCCTTCCATGCACTATTATTCCTAATTCTTCGACCAATATCCAAGACCCAACACCAACATATCTAGCTGGATAGGTCAACATTGAAAGAAGATGAATATCTATTAGACATAAAGGACTATTAGGCTGATTAGATAATAGTGACAATAAGTCATCGTGTTTTTGTATTTAGTGTGGATCTCCTTCCTTTATCTGTGGTGAATTAGGCTTTTAGGCACACACATAAAAATTTTCTCTAATTTTAGGATGAAGAAGGAATTGCTTGTTGGTGACTTTTCTGACCATTACTTGTATATGGTGGTAGGGATCCACATTTTTGGTATCAAATACAGGAAAGCAGCTGGATTAGATATTGGAAATTATCACAGAACACAACCAGTAACTTATGTAATACAGGAGTTTGGTTAGTTGTAGCAGCCTGAAGAGATTGTTGGGAGTGTGTGAGATGTATGTTGGTGATAAGGAAATTGGCAGAAGAAATAGGAATATTACATGGAAGGGAAAAGTTGGCAATGACCACAATTTAGCACGTCATTTCAGGCATAAGGAAGTGCTTGGTAGCCAGAGATTTAAATAAATTACTAAGGGAAATGATGAACTGTTTACCAGAAACAGTGAAAGAATTTACAATTAATATTTGTAAAGGTGAAAAGTAGTTGGATGCCGGTAATGCATTGAAAAGTTCTACAAGATGCAGGTCAAAGAATTCTTCACCTGTATTTGTTATTGCTTTAAGATTCTCACCTAGGTTGCTTGATCCTGAGATGAATAGTAGGAAAAGTACTAAAATTCTCCTGCTGCACATCTGTAAACAGCAAGCAGAGTGGTGAACACAATATTCATGAACTTTAACAGAAATTGTAATATTTTGTATTAGTAGCTCTATGATTAGTGTACATTTTTTAAAGAAACATACTTTAAAAAGAAAAATTTATAACAAATGTCTAGATAAATGTTTTCTATTATGTTTTTATTTAAAAAAATTTACTATAAATGTAATAATTTAAATAAAAATAATAAACTGAAACCATCTCATGAATTTAATCTTTTCATTTAATTTTAATTTGATTTAATTGTGATGGAGTGTATGCTTCAGTGATAATTTCCCTGCACACCCTTTTTTCTCCTTTCCTGTACCTGTCTATTTTTGCCCTCTACAAATTTCAACTTTAAATTCTTTTAGCCTTTCTGGTAAATTATTCATCATTTCACTTGGCAATTTATTTCAATCCCTGACCTCCTTGCCTAAGATAGAGAATTTTCTGACACCCTTATGCCTTAAATCAAGTGCCAGCTTGTGGTCATAGTCATCTTTTACCTTCCATGCACCTCTTTTCATTCTTCCACCAATATCTTTCCACGCCTCATCACCAATATATGCCTTGTACAGTCCCATGACTCTCCTCGCCCTCCTCCTGTTCTCCAATGAATCCCATTCCAGCTCCTTCTTGAAAAATTATAGAGTTCAAGACACCTTTTATACTGCTTAAAAAGTATAAGATATAGTAATGTATTGTTTTGAAAGGTTCCAATCCTGGCTATAAAGCATTATCATATACTAACAGAAAAATAAAAGAAAACAGATATGATCATGATCCCTTGTGAGAGGAAACTTCAGAGTTATTGACATTTTTTTAAAAAATTCCAGTCTGTATTACTTCGTCAGATGTTTATTTTTGAAAAACAAAATAGAGATTTTCTACAGTTAAGACGAACATTAGGTCATTAATGAGTAGTAATATTGTTTGTGAAAATTGTAATTTTACCTTCTGAATTATTGGCGATTAATTAATTGCGATAGAGCGCACGTTCCGGTTGCAATTTTCCTACACAGCCATTTTTCACCCTTTGCTATACACATCTACTTTTTCCTCTACAAATTACAACTTTAAATTCTTTCAACATTTTTGGTAAATTATTCATCGTTTTTCTTGGTAATTAATTCCAATCCCTGACCGCCTTACTACAAAAGAAAATCTTTCCTCACTCTTGTATTCGTAAAAATTTGTCATGGAATGAACATATCGAGAATGTAATTGGGAAAGCAAATCATATGCTTCGATTTCTAGGTCGTAATTTAAAACAATGCACTCCGGAAGTTAAATCGATTGATACAAGTCACTAGTGCGGCCTCACTTAGAATATATGGAGTCTCCATCAAAAGGGATTAATGGAGGCATTAGAGGTGGTCCAAAGAAGAGCCGTCCGATTCGTGACAGGTATATATAGTTGGAGGGAAAGCGTAAGTGCGATGTTGAAGGAGTTAGGTTGGGAAGACCTGGAGCACCGAAGGCGTTGCTCTCTACAGAAGTTAATTGAAAAATTCTCGACTGACGTATTTCGGAATGACAGCAAGCAAATATTGCTACCAGCAACATTCATATCTCGGAATGACCGAGAAAATAAAATAAGATAAATCAGGGCAAGAATCGATTCATTTCTGTACTCATTTTTTCCACAAGCGATTAGGGAGTGGAATAGAAAGGATTTACCAGGCGACTAAACATAAAATCCTACAGGAGTAGCTTTCGATAAAGTACTCCGGCCATCCTGATCTGGGTTTTCCATGGTTTCCCCAGATCGCTCCATGCGAATGCTGGGATGGTTCCTCACAATAGCCCATGGGCGCCTCCTGCCATATCCCGTATATCTCTTCCAAACCATTACCTTCCCGGATAGGTGCAATGCACCCTCCGCCACACACTTTTAGTGAATCGCGGAGTAATAGTAATAAAGTGCCAGCTTGTGGTCATGGTCATGACTTATTTTCTTTGTTTATGTACATGAATTCGAATAGGTTCTTCTCTATAACAAAAGAGACAATTGTGTACTGTAAAAAATATGGTTCCTGTAAACTGAACTTGACTATACCCAGATGTCTTTACACAGCGCTTCCTGTTCGTTAAATAGTTTCTGGACTTTTCGGAAAATTATTCAGAACCAACTCTCATGATAAAGTAATGTTTGAGAAACTCTTAAACACAAGACCGGCGCTACGATTCTCGTACCTGATTTGGTCAAATTCGTACAAACTTGACCTGTGTTTCACAGTAAGAGTTCAATGTGCAAAACTTGAATACAATCTCTTGAGCTTGAGGAACCTAAAATATAGCTAGAATATTAAAGACGGACAGAGAAGATCGCGATATCTTCTTGTTTCAAAGTTTGTGGTTGCTAGACTCAAAATGGCTGAAAACTGGCTGTAAACTTAATGAATGCATTCTGGCAATTAATTTCATAGCAGTTGCTTAGTTATTAAACTGTACACACAAGTTCTAATTTCTAATATCTCTGCTGGCTGTTATTTTGCGAGCGGAGGCCGGTGCGTGACGTTCCGTTCTCCAGCCAATAGCTACCGAGCTGAGTGAGAGAGCTTACGATATTGTATACTAGATTTCTATAACACATGATAATCGGTACTCCAATCTGCGGTCGAAGCCTAGAACTTTTCTGACCATCTGGGCCTATAATGTGACCACGAAGTCTTCCTCAAAATTATCAGAAGTGTCGAACCGAGCAGAAGTGAGTAGATTGTGTGTTAAGTAGTAAGCGTCCATTTAAACCCAACTAAATTCATTGCTCTGTGCGTCAAACGAACTGTACATGAATGTGATGAATATTCTGAATTTTTTGTTACTAGGAACAGTAGATAAACCATGTGAAACATATTCATGCAGGGTAGTTCTGCGACAACCGTGGCGCCGCAATTTAATGAAGGATTTTCATGTAGATCGACGAGACAAATCGAAAGCTATGAATAAAATTTTTCGATATTTCGCTTAGTTCTTGAAACAGCGCATCTGGGCGGCATGGAAATTAGTTAAATCAGTTTCTAAAAGAACAAGTATCAATACAAGATTATGGGCGGTATATGGTAAATACAAATTGTTCATTCTTAACCGAGGTTTTTTCCGATTGTTATGAAATCTTTCACTTTATAGCCGTGATTCGATTATTCGAGGCTTTTAAAGTTACACGTAATCCAAACAGACAAATTTAGCATGAGTGGGGAATAAGAGACAAAAATAAAGGCTCAAACAACCAATTTATTTTAAAAAAAGCCAGTGAGATTGAGACTCAACAATTAACACCAATGTGATTAATTTTGCTCCAATGAATCCCCAACAAATGTTTTTTCTGCTTGTTATGAGGTGAAAACATTTTACATTAGGTGCAACATATATAGTCATCGACAGTCTACGAATTTTCGAAGCGGGCGCAAAAATAAGTCACCGCCATACGAATTTGGCCGACCCTTCGGGACAAGTGCCCCGGTTTGTCACCCTCCCCCTCCAGGGGCGTAGCTACTATGGGGCTAGGCGGCGCAGTGCACCGGGGCCCCTACACTCAGGGGGCTCCCAAACATACCTCAGGGGGCCCCAAGTGCACCTCTAGGGGCTCTCAAGAGCGAGGCAAACTGGCAACCATTTTTTAGCTCTACCGTCTGAGACACAGGGAGCCCCTCACAAAGGACCCTCACTGCTAATGGGGACCCCAACCATTGCTCTGGGGCCCCCAGCCTCACCTGGGGGGCCCCTACCAGCAACACAAAGCAAAAAATATTTTTTTTGCACCGGGGCCCTTGTTGACCTAGCTACGGAACTGCTTGGCAATCATTTGATTTGAACTACTCTCTACTCTGTCGAAAACAGTTCACACTAGCAGGTGGCAACTTGTAGGCAGAGATTTTAAAGTCGCGCGTTTTACTGTTGATGACGAGATGAACCATGGCTGTGAAGGAATTTAGGTGCAAAGACCGCAAATGCACATTGAGCGGGGGGGGGGGGGGGGGGAAACTGACTACAGAATGTTCTGGTTCTTGAAAACGGTCACAACACGTTATTCATAACACTTTAAAAAACAGCCAGAACGCTAACTCAAAAATGCCATAAGGCGAAATTCGCTTCCGATTCAAGTAGCATTCTTTACACTTGACGACTCACATTTTTATTTTATTTTTAGAGCCTCATAACGGGACGAGTAAGAAGAATCACCAAGCGTGGTGGGTGAACGGTTAACGTGATGTCAAAGATACGGCCCGCGATCGCAATGTGACACAGAAAGAAGAATCATGTTTTTTAGAGCTTTTAGACTTCACTCTATTCCTCTACGGAAGTTTTAAAATTCGCACACTACATTTATAAGTAATTTCAAGGGCAGCGCGTCCCTAGACAAGCGAGAGAGATAGACAGTAACGCCATCTCTTAGCAACAAGCGGAATCTTCCACGCGCTTCGAGTCTAGACTAGAACCTTCCTTATCGATATAAAAGGAGTGCGTCGGCGCGACGTGAGTCAGTTGAGTCGATTGTGAAGGTATTGTGCATTTGTTTGTGTCGTGCGCGTGCGATATCCATAATTGTTGTGTCGGGTTCCATAATTGTTACGATTTTGGCATAATGTCACAAAAACGTAAAGTTGAAAAATTTAAAGAGATTAACGCTCTTACATTTTATACACAATATTTCAAGAGTTTGGATAACCTCCCGTAATTAAAAAAGTATGCAGCACGCATTCTGAGCATGTTTGGTAGCACATATTTATGTGAGCAGACGTTTTCCGTCATGAAAATAAATAAGAACAAACATCGCACAACACTTACGAATGAACATCTCCAATCAATTCTTAAAATAATTACAACAAATATGATACCTGACATCAATGAGCTTGTCAAAAACAAGAGAAATCAGGTATCTGGATCCTCGAGCTCAAAATAATATCTTTTATAACTTTGATATGATAATTAACAACCGTATATTATATAGTATACTATACAATTAAATAAATAAAATGTTATAATAATTCAGTACATTTTTTTAATTTGAAGCTGGCCTGCCTACACATTCTAAATTAATATACGGCCCTCTGCAAAATTGAGTTTGACACCTATGTTCTAGCCTTGCATTCGGGAGGTCGCGGGTTCGAATCTACATCCGGGCATCCAGATTTGGGTTTTCCATGGTTTCCCCGAATCACTCCAGGTGAATGCCGGGATGCTTCCTTCAAAAAGGCCATGGCCGAATTCCTTCCCGTTCCTTGTCCCCAGTCCTATCCCGCCTCTAATGACCTTAGCCGTCGTAAAGCCGTAATTAAAAAAAAAAGAAGAATCATGTATATTAGATGCAGGCATGCAGCCTAGACCGAATCGTCGTGAACACAAAGAGTTAGACAGTGATAAGCAACAACGCATTGTGATAGTTTTTTTTCGCTCAATAAGCGTTTCCGGTCTTGAGCCTAACATACATAACAATGTTCAGGTGTTTAATGAGTATGATAGAGTAGTATGAGATCTTCATAATGGGAACCAAATGTAGGAGTTGGAGAGACTATAAAGGAGGTCATTTCGATTTATTTGTAAAAATTATTGTTTAATACAATTAGTACCCGAGATGATAAAGTAGGTGAATTGGTAGTCACTGGAAGACAGGGGGTGGATGAAAAAAGTGTTGGAGAGTATAATATGTATATTGGCGATGAGACCTGGATGGATATTGGTAGAAGAATTAAGAGCATTACGAGCAAGGGAAGAAAATGCAAAGAAGAGTCAGCTTATTAGATACACAAATAAAAAACAAAAAGTTAATTATGAATATAAGGTGGGGAAAGAATTGCTTGCTGAAGACTTGAAATGTAAATATCTTGGCATTACATTTGATAACAAGTTTAACTGGGCAGGACGCATTGGACAGGTGGTAGGAAAAGGTTTCAAAATTCTGCACTTGTTGGAGAGAGTGATGAGGGGATGTACGAGAGAAGTCAAGGAATTGGGTTACAAAACTTTGGTCAGACCATTGCTCGAATATGGTAGTGTAGTATGGGACCCACATTTTGAGTATCAAATACAGGAGTTGGAGAGGGTGCAAAAAAGAGCTGCTAGATTTGTTTCTGGAAATTATCGCAGAATGCAATCAGTGACGGATATGATAAAGGAGCTGGAATAGGATTCATTGCAAGACAGGAGGAGGATGAGGAGGGTCATGGCAGTGTACAGGGCATATACTGGTGATGAGGCATGGAAGATATTGCAATAGGTATGAAAAGTAGTGCATGGAAGGGAAAAGATGACCATGACCACAAGCTGCACTCGATTTCAGGCACAAGGGTGTGGGAAGATTCTCTTTTTTAGGTAAGGGTGTCAGGGATGGGAATGCGTTACCAAGAGAAATGATGAATAATTTACCGAAAACGTTGAAAGAATTTAAAGATAAAATTTGTAGAGGGCAAATGTAGGTGGCTGCAGGATAGGGGTCAGATGGGGGTGTAGGGGAAATTGCCACCGGATTAAATTAAATTAAATTACCATGAACATAAATTAGTCCTTGACTGAAGACATAACGGTTAGGAATAAATCACTAACGGAAAAACTGAAGAATTAACCCAAAATATTGAAATAATTTAAAGTAAAAATTAGTGGAATGCAAATTATGTATTCTCTTGGTTCTACGGACCGAGCGTGGTAGATAAGCAGTATCTCTCAGGCCTCGCAATCGGGAGGACGCGGGTTCGAATCCCCGTCCGGGCATCCAGATTTGGGTTTTCCGTGGTTTCTTCAGATCACTTCAGGTGAACGCCGGGATGGTTGCTAAAAAAGGCCTCCCCGTTCCTCACCCGCAGTCTTTCCCCGCATCTAATGACTTTGAAGTCGGCGATGCCTAAAGCCAAAATACAAGAACCAGGTGAATACACAAGACGTCCGCGAATGTCTACACAAGCAAATGCAAAAATAAGTGTGTTAATAAATTGCCACCGGGAATGTAGAGGAAAGGAGCCAAAGTTCAACCCCCATTTTGATACTGTCTCAGCTTTAAGTTTACTTTAATTTTAGTGGAATAAGTTTTTTCGTATGTTCTCAAATAACCTGCGTGACAGAAATTAGTAAATATCTGATCATAGTTTTCAAATTAATCTTTTAGTAAAAAGGTGCAAAAATAGTTTGTGAGAAAAAGGTAGCCAAACTCGGACCCTGTTGAGAATATATACAAAATTACCAGAAAAGACCATTAAATTAAGAAGCAAATGAGGGCGTTATATTTTAACATTTGACAATGTAGTTGAAACAATTTAGTTTTTTTTTTACATTCATAACATTTGACAATTTACCATTTAAGAAAAAAAAGTGATTAATTACTACGCTAATTTGTTCTTCCACAAACGACAAAAATCATCACTTTTTCTCACCAAGGTTTCTATAGCATTTCAAATAACTTTAGTAAATTAACGAAATATTGTTATGAATTAAGGCGGGTCCGACCTACGCAAGGCCGAAGGGTTCTACTAAGGACCACTTTAACATGACAGTTTCAGGCATTTAGAAAGAATGTTGGGTGGATAAAAAAGTAAAAAAAAAAAAGACACCGTAAGTACTTACCAAAGACAATTCAGTGAATGAATTTACTTTCTCCCTTTGGAACACTAAAAACGCTGCTTAATTCACCTCTGCAAAATAATAATGCACTAATGGCGTAACTAGTGTTGCAAATTGATTTTTTTTTTATTTAAGATTTGTGAAAAAAACATGAAAAAAACCTAGCACCCTTGTTTTTTTTATAAATTTGTATTTTTCTTCTTCAGAAAACAATATATTTGATAAATTATAGTTTTGTTTACGGAATTTGCATTTTACATGTGTGTTTTAAATCTTACTAAATCATATAATGTCTTACAAATGATTCATAAATGTATCTATATAGGTAACATAATTTTTTATTCATCCTCTGTCAGTACCACATTCACTAGTATCAGTACTACCAACACTAGTTCGGTCGGAGTGAGAGTTTGAATTTTCTTTCTTCTTCTGCCTCCTCTAGATCCATAACTTCAGAAGTAGTTACATTTTCTTTTACTGGCTGTATTGTACGCAAAAGCTTTTGAATTTTAAATTGTGAGCAAAGTACACACTGTGCATAAAGACTGCGCCGATATTTCTATATTACGGTCTTTTAAGTTTGAATTTAAATCTATTATCATACAAAATAGGAGCTTTATTTCTTTTCAATCGTTGGTTTATGCCAACGGTTGCAAGGAAATGATTCATAATTACCATGATAATTACTGACAATTTAATGACTCAGTATCACTATACGCTGCGAGTTTAACAAGTATACGAATATAAGGAAAGCACAATAAGTAATAAAAAGAGGCAATAAACCATAGATATTTGAAATTCCCAATTTTTTGAAAAGATCCGTAGGTCTACAGACAAATTCGTAGGGCTGGCAGCACTAGTTCAAATAGCGAGTATCAATACAAACAACGGGGAACGGGAATTTCTTCTCACGCAACCTAGCCTTTTCAGGAAGTCCCTG
>CM061914.1:180296900-180781609 GCA_031002005.1 Vandiemenella viatica | reverse complement strand
GTATGTGTAACACATATTATATATAGATTTTAGCTTTCTGTCCTTGTTCTCCATATAAACTTTAACTATGCCAAATCTCACACTCCTCCTTTTGCACAATATCCTTTAAAAATGGATCCCTACTTTTTGCTTAGCATTAATGTATAGATAAGAGCTTTCTGCACTTCTTCTCAGAGTAAACTTTAACTGTGTCAAATCTCACACTCCTCTGTTTGCGCAATATTCTTAAAAAGCGAGCCGAAGTTTTCACTTAGCATATTAATATTTAGATAGTCATCTTCCCCCCCCCCCTCCCCTCTCCACCACTTGGTTTGCTTTCAACTTTAGTGAGTAATGGATTTATTTCCGTCACACCTTACTTTACGTGATAGTGTCTTTAAGATTTCATTTTTTGTGTTCCTTTCTAAATATAATTTTCTAAAGCTTTCTCAGTCAACTGAATTGTATTACACTTTTTTGTAATCTGAACTCTTATTCCCAAATATCCAATTTAACATCTGTTGCTCAACGTGCATTGAAATAATAAATTTTCTGATAATCTCCAGCATAACTAGATCTAATACCTCACCTTATTTGAACACTTTGTTAGTTTAACTCGAGCTTGTGCACTGCTGCTAATATTTTTTGTTTTTTGTGGGGGAAGGGAGTCTTTTTTTTTTTTTTAGTGTTCTCTGTATATTAATTGCTGATAAAAGAACTTCGAAAGTAATGTTGTATATTATTTGTATTATCTCCATCTCAGGATCCTTGGAATGCCTGTCGATCTGCAGAACAGACTATTCAAGTATTTCACGGACACGCTAAATGCTATAGTCACGCAAGCTAAGAAGTCTGGACGTTTTGATTTGGGTATCTTAGGTGAGTTCTCTCTCATTTCCACATGTACTGTGATTTTTGGCTTATTACTTTATAATGTTCAAGGTGCTAAAAACCATCCTTAAAATATTTGACACATGGAGGTAAATTTTTTCATTATGTGCTGTTGCGGAGTTACTTGCTCAGACCATTCTTAATGTAAAGGTGTGAAAAAAAATGATGTAAACCTTCAGTGAGTTTTTATAATTAATTGTTTCAAGTTTTCCATTAAACATAATTAGAAGCTTTTTTCTTCTCATTTCCAAATTGTAGTAAATGTTTCAAAGTGTTTTGTATTTTTTTCTGCTGTGGAAGTGTTTCGATTATTTGAAATTGGTTTGTCTTAGATCTGGGCACTGCTGGCGAGAATGTGAAGAGGGTGAAAATGTATACGTTCCTGAGGAAGCACGCAACTGGATCGGCAGTGCACAGAGCTGCACATAGTGCACGTGGAACGTGGCATGAGCTGGGAAGAGGCCATCGAGAAGGGTGAGGAACTGGAAGGGCCCTATGAAGGCTTCTACCTGTCCCACCAGGTATATCAATTCCTAAAGGGAAAAAAGTATTTCTAATAATTTATTTGTAGAATGAAATTATCATCTTGGTGTTAATGGTGAGACTTCAGAAATTTTTTCATACCGAGAGCTTATCTATATTACAAATTAGGAAAGTAACATGAACCAGCACCTAAGTTAGATGGTGATTGTGGGGTGCAAACATATAAGAGATTAGAGTACAGATTTCATATAAAAATTTCAAGTTTAGCCCTTTTTCAAGTATATTACGGTGGATGTTGTGGGAGACTAGCTCACAGAGTGATTGTTAACAAGTGACATGGTGGGGGTAAATTAAACATAAGACAGTGATTTAAAGCCAATACCCAAACATTGTTAAATATCAGAACTAATCTCTGGGGGTCAAAATCTCACCCCACAGTCACTCTCTTCTTTCTCCTCAAAATCCACGTATGCCTACCCTTTACCTCCTTCCCAAAGTACATAAGCCTGGCAGTCTGGGACACTCCGTTGTTGCAACTTACGGATCTCTTACTGAACGAATATCTGCATTTGTGGGCCAGTACTTACATCCTATAGTCTGTCACTTTATTCCAACTCCATCCTGGTAACCATTGATGTCAAATCACTGTACACATACATTCCACATTGGCATGGCCTCAGTGCCATGCAACATTTTCCCAATAAGTGCCCTCCAAACAGCCGTCCGAGCACATCTTTCCTCACCACCTTAGCTGAACTGATAGTAAACAACAACTACTACTCCTTTGAAGGCAATATCTACCACCAAACCTGTGGCACTGCATGGGCATTTACATGGCCCCCTCTTATGCTAATCTCTTAAATGGGCCGCCTAGAACAGACATTTTTGGAGAATATCTCTCTCAACCCCCTTGTGTGGCTTAGGTTCATAGATGATATTTTTATGATCTGGACACATGGAGAAAACACCCTACTAACTTTTCTGAAAGATCTTAATACCTTTAATAACTCGCTGAATTTCACATGGACCTACTCCACACCCAGGCCACTTTTTTGGATGTGGATCTGCCCTCTCCAATAGCCACCTCAGTCCACATCAAATCCAACTCACAGCAGTGCCTCCATTTTGACAGTTGCCATCCGTTTCATACCAAATGTTGCCTCCCTACAGTCTTGACATTCGAGTCAGTCATATACGTCCAACCAGAAATCCTAATGCAGAATTAGAACAACAGCTCACAAGCATTAGTAGCTCGCAACTAACCCCAGCTTTGGTTTACAAGCAACTTTGACAAGCCACATTACAACTTCCTTAGCCTATTGACTATCCCAAACTCCCAAAAACCAACCATTGTCCATCCCTGGTTACACAATAGTTCCCTGGCCTTGAATCCATCAATAGAATCCTTCGGCAGGGATATGATTTCCTGCCCAAAAATGAGATCCATTCTTCTAAAAATCTCACTGGCCCTCCCAGAAGTTGTTTCATCGGGCTTCTCAACCTCAGTCATCACCATGGTCTTCCTCGTCCCATCAGACAGCCCCAAGACTCTTTCCAATGCAATAAATCCCACTGTAAGATGTGCGACATACACCATACCTTCACCGTTTTTACCAACCCTGTCACTGGCGAGAACTTTCCTATCGTAGGACATGCCACATGTGAAACCTCCCACGTTTTATACCAGCTAACCTGCAAACACTTCCTTGCTTCCTATATAGGTTTGACTTCCAATCCATTAGCCATAAGGATGAATGGCCACCGACAGACAGTATTCACTCGGAATCCAAAACATCCAGTAGCTGCCCGTGCCATCTCCCATGACACTAATAATTTCAATTCTTGTTTCACGGTCCGTGCTATCAGTCCTCCCAAACAACAGCAGCTCCTTTGAACTCTGAAGGTGGGAGCTTGCCTACCAATTCAAACTGGTTACAATTTGTCGCACAATTTGGTTTCAATTTGAAATAATATCCAGTCGCTACTTTTCCTTCCATCTATCCTCTCCTTGCCTCCATCCCCACTATCTAAATTGACACACCACATACTAGAGGTGATGTTTAACTGCATAGATTCTTTGATTTTATTTTGTTTACTTATTTATTTTTGCTCACTCAAATTCATGTTGTGAAGATTTTACTGTATTAGTCTTTTTGTAACATTTTGCATTGCTCAGGTACAAGCTCCAATCCACTATCCCCTTTCTCTCTCCTTGTCCTCTGTTTGATTTTACCCCCACCATGTTCCTGATTAACAGTCATTCTGAGAGACGATCCCTACAGTACCCATCCTCCATAATGTTCTCGTGTTGGCAAAGGGCCAAGACCAGAAATATTCAATGTTATTCGTGTTTTTGTGTTTTTTGTGTATTCATGCGATGCTACGATCATCTAAGGCAAGTGGTGATTCAATTGACTATCCTATTTTGTAATTCCATAATAAAATCATATCAACATATTTATAAATAAATAAAAAATTAATTGAAAGAATTTATGAAGTTAAACATCACCTCTGTTAAGTGGTTATTCAATTTAGGTGCTGGAGGTGGGAGGGGGGGGAGCAGAATATATATAATTACTGGGTGTTATCTAAATTGAGACCATATAGTTGCCTTGTGCCCAGTTTGTACTGGTAGGAAAAAGGGGGGGGCGGAGCTTCTGCTATTTGGCAGGATTCTGATAGCAAGGACCTTGAAACAGAAGTTAAAAATTATTGGTATCATGGGAAAATGGCTATGGACAGCTACTACATGCTTTAGATTCCGTGTGATTACTGTCACTCTTATGGCTTGCGGATTGGTGGACCGGTTTTTCTTCAATCTCCTGGGCGAATGCAGGGACAGTCCCCAATCTGTGCCTCATTTCCACACATTTCTCAAATGGAAATACACTTACCTCATAAATAACAAGCTGCACATGTCACAGACAGGTGAAACACATTTATTCCCCTGTTGAAACTATGGACAAACTGGTAGCAATGGACTCTGCTTTAAAAATGAGCACAGCCTCAGGAAGGGAATATGCCGAAGACCCGTCAAAGTGGAAACGATAAGAAGGTAATGAGTTTATTTAATGAAACATTTTTTAATTGTTGCGAAATAATGTTTGTGTTCTCAGTTAGGAAAGTGAATAATTTGGTCCTCAATTAAAATAAAAAATAATTGGAAATTAAATTTCCAAGCCATAGCAAAATATAATTTATAGAAAGAAAATCAAACAAACTTACTAATTTCGAAGCCAGCCTATCCTAAGAGGTTATTGTAACATACTTTCTTTATAACAAACCAATTTTTTACGACTCCCTAAAAGGAAATTATGAAGCATTAGTTTGCAGCTTATGGAAGACATCACAAAGTCCTTACATCATTATTGATTGGAATGAAATTGTGTAGGAGAAAAACTATTTTTTGCTCTTTATATTTTACTTTAAACTTAATCTGTTATATGTAATCTTGGGTAACAAAATTTAAATAGTTTCCAACACTTAAAAATTATAAATTTATGCGTCATTAATCCAAAACTAATACTTTTTTCCACAGGTGCGAAACAACAAACAGGACAGCTATTCTAGCCATTGCTGTGGGTGCCCCTAAAGGCAAAAAGGAAAATGACAAAAAAGTCAAAGACCAGTTTTATACTATTTATAGGCCAAATACGGGATTACAGGTAACAAATAATTAATTTTGTTTTAACTCGTCACTATAGCTTATTAGTAAGAAAAAAGACCCATATATTCTTTTTTTCTTTCAAAATAGTTACGTCAGGAAACATTAGCAGAGTTAGAGAAGAAGTATAAGAAGTCAGTAAAGAAGAAGCACAAACCCACTGGACACAGCAGTACGACGCCTCAGTTTCTACGTGCTCTCACGCATATTGGTACGTTGAAACCAGTCTAAACCGTAGAACCCTGATCTCTTTTTCAATAGGTGTTCACACTAATCATACACTATTTAATTTCTTGCATCTTTCTTTTATGTGATCATTAAACCTTCCTTATGCATATATTTCCATAATAACATCATGATAAAAGAAAAAGGTGATCCTCTCTTGGAAAAAAACATTTCATTGGTCTACTCGAAGAATTTGAGAGGCTGCCGATTGATCGCAGAGCAAGAAGTTGAGGGGCTGGTGCTTGCACATCTTATTTCTCAGCTCAAAACCTCTTCCCCCTCCTCTTCCCACAGGAGTATAAAGAAGCATGTACAATGATAGGCCAAATCAGTTGAAAAGCAAAGCTATCATATGGAAAAACAACACTATTTAAGTTCTCTA
The DNA here is from genome assembly GCA_031002005.1 of Vandiemenella viatica. NCBI lineage: Eukaryota > Metazoa > Arthropoda > Insecta > Orthoptera > Morabidae > Vandiemenella > Vandiemenella viatica. The sequence continues at coordinate 180,775,985 of CM061914.1, read as the reverse complement.
TTGTTATTGTAATAATTTTTTGATTTATTGTTGTTATATGTTTTATCAGTCGGTTTACACAGTTCTTTCTGTGTAATTATTCAGTAAAGTGACAAAAAATTGTCACATTTTGTTAATAAAATAGGGGCAGAAGGTGATTTTTTCTATTTTGAGTACTTCTGCCAGCAATTATCCCACCTTTCCTCTTGCTGTAAATCATTGTGATGTGCAACAGACCAAATCTGCCATTCGGTATAGGGTTCTAATACCATTTTCTTGTTGGATCCATTTTTCTAAATCTTTACTGATTCTGTTAAAATGGTCTGTGACACTCGGGAAATCTTGGAACCACCAACACAGTCCATCAAATATATGTTCAGTATTGCCTATTATTGGCATTATTCTTATGGTAGAATGTATCAGTCAACTTGTGACCATGTATTATCGGTTACCTATTATGTTAACTTGCTCTAATATCTCATCACCTACCATACACCTCATCTTATTGCAATCCTCCTGCCCTAAACTTGAACAAGTAATGAAAAATTCCTTGTTAGAGTTCACATTTGATATAAACTTCCCACCGCTCTCTCCTGTGTTTTTGGTATTTCATCATAAAAAAAAACTTTTTCTAAATAATATTTGTTAGTGAAATGTTGTTGCATGCCAAGTTTCCGCAGTTGCTTAATTAATTACCAGTTGAAAGATAACGCCAATGCATTTTTGGATCTCACCATTACAAAACATGCAAACAAACACTCATTCCAAGTATACAGAAAATCTACAGCAACAGACCAGATAATACATTCCGCATCAAACCATCCACACAATCACAAAGAAGCTGCAATACGTTTCATGCTAAACAAATTAAACAGAATCCCACAAACATAGAACAATTAACAATAGAACTCAACACAATAATGGAAATAGCAACAAAAAATGGATATGAACCACACACAATTGACACAATAAACAGAAAAATAATTTACCAAATGAAAAGAGAACAAATAATAAACAACACAACCAAACTGCAGCCACACAGATCCCACCAGAAAATTACATCTGCTACACACACAGTTCAGACAAACCACACAGGACAATGAAAATAAAAAGAAATGGTACTCAATGACATATTCTAACAAATACACCGAATCGCAACAAAAAAAAAAAAAAAAAAAAACAAGGCATCAACATTGCACTGCGAACTGACAACCCAGTGCAAAGACAAATTAAACCCCATTCAGACACAAACAAATACCACAATTCGGGCATTTACCAACTCACTGTCAAAAATGTAAAGCAATATACATTGGCCAAACACAAAGACAGTTCCAAATCAGATATAAAGAACACATAAGAGCATTAAAATACAGTAACCATTCCACATTCGCTGAACTCCTCATAAAAAATGACCATTCACCAACAAACACAGATATGCAAATTCTCACTATTAACAACCACAGACACAACACACTCTATACAGGAAAACTTATACATTCAGAAAGCAAAAAATGAAGGCAAACGGGAACTAAATGACCAGGCAAACCTCACAAATAAAACGTTACTCAATCTAATATACACAAACTCGACAGGCAAAACAAAATAAACACAAACTCTAACAAACCCCCACACACTTATACATCTCACATAAATATAAAACACTCTAACAAGATCATCACGCATACACACACTTTTCAAAAATTGCTCTATCGGCACGAGACATGACATATTCAAACTAGATGGCCACAGCAGACAAACGAAGGACGTGGAAGTGCACCAGAGACAAGACATAAACAAACCAGCTGGCTCCAACAGACAGAATGATGAGAAAGCACAATATTGTAAATACAACACAATCAAAACATGTTATGGATAAGAAAATGGAGATGCGCAGCTGCATACCATATTAACAAATGTAAATAGTAAGTAAATATCAGCTATAAAAATATCTCATGTTTATAATTATGTAATAATAGAATAAAAATGTATATAAAAACTGTAACGCTGATTCGTCGCTGAGGATGCTTCGTTGGGAAGTGAGACGTGTACTACGCAACATTAAATCAATTAAACTGTTGCAGTGGTGTTATCTTTCAACTGGTAATTAATATTTGTTAGTGCTGCCCACTGGCTTTTAAAATCGATTTAACCATTCGTTACAGTTTTTATATTAATTTGTGTTTATATAACTGAAAAGAATGTTGTATTTCAGTCACAACTTTTAACACATTTTAATAACAGATGTGTTACTGACACCAGCAACTTAAGTTTTTTATAACATTGTTTATCACAACCATATTAAGTGTTTGAATAACAAAAGGATGGGGAAAGTAATCCATCACTGGCCAAAGTTGAAGGCTACGATGAGTGAAAAACATATGAGACGAACAAAAACATATACAATATTTCTGTTTAAAACCTTATTCGTGCACTGAATGCATCATGGAAAGAGCCATTTGGTTTGGGAGTGTGTACATGCTGAGGTTTACCCAATGACTGGTCAGGGGTTAAATGGTTAATTTTAATTAAATGTGAATAATCATTTGCTTAATGCATTTCTTGCCATTACTGTAATCAATGAAAAATAATTACTTGGAGATTTTTTGCAGACATAAAATCTGGAGAAAATAGGAGCAGAGTGGCTTTGTGAAAACTATCTCCCTCTCATTTCAACTTTATCATTATCTTTATTTCATCATCAACATCATACATTAGACATAGGTGTATGGACGTCAGAAAGTCTGTGTCTCATTTACTTGCTTGCGTGATTAAGAAATCATTTGAACTGTTGGGTCTGTTGTGGTTTTATTTTTTGCCATTGCAGTACTACTGTTCAGTTTTGTTATGTACTCTACATTTCCTTTATTCCGTTATCATGTATGTCAAAGTAATAAGAGTAAGGTCATGCTGTCACTGATTAAGGAAAATGGTGAATTATCAGAAACAAGTGTAGAGAAAGCAAAAATTGTGAATAATATAATTAAAAAAGCTTTCACGACAGAAAACTTAGAAGAGATTCCGATATTTAACAATCATACTGACAAAATTATGAATGATCTCTTTCTGGACGTCGAGGAAATAACTAAACTGCTTATGAATGTAAAAACCAATAATGCTCTCGGACCAGATGGTATTCTTACAAGATTCTACTCTAGGTATGCAAAGGAAATTGTGCCGTATTTGATGACATTATATACTGCCTCCTTGGATCAAGGAAAAATACCAGCCGAATGAAAGACTATCGTAAGTAAAAATGGGAATGTTAACGATCCTCAAAATAATAGGCCAATCTCGTTAACCTCAATATTTTTTAGGATTTTAGAACATATCATCTATTCAAATGTCATGCAGTTTTTGGAGGAAGGTGAGCTTTTAAACCCAAATCAACATGGCTTCAGAAAAGGCAGATGCTGCGAAACACAACTTGCACTTCTAATTCACGACTTGTGCCGTATTATCGATGAGCAATTTAGTTCTATTAGATTTTTAAAAAGCTTTCAACACTGTGCCTCACACTGGGTTACTTAGGAAACTTCATAGTTACGGCATATCTAGACAAATGTGCGACTGGGTTGCAAACATTTTGAAGGGCAGAACACTGTGTGTAGTTCTCGCCGGTGAGCTTTCATCACTTACCGAGGGGAAGTCCGGGGTACCCCAGGGAAGCGAGATAGGGCCTCTGTTGATTCTCATATACATGAATGATTTGTGCAACATAATAAGGGGGAAGAAAAGATTAGTTGCCGATGATGCTATTATTTATCATGAAATCAAAACCCAGAATAACTGCATTTTGTTACAAGACGATAGTATGAAAATAATTGTGTGGTGTAAAGACTGGCAGTTGGAGTTAAATGCTAAAAAGTGCCAGGTCATGCGTGTAAGTAAAAAGGTGACACCTTTTAGCTTCGAATATACAATTAATGGTACTGTCCTTAGAACGGTAGATTCCGCTAAATACCTAGGGGTAACAATTTGTAATAATTTGTCGTGGAATGAGCATATTAAGAATGTAATTGGGAAAGCAAATCGTATACTCCAATTTCTAGGTCATAATTGAAAACAATGCACTCCGGAAGTTAAATCGATTGCATAGAAATCACTAGTGCATTCTCACTTAGAATATTGTTGTTTTGTATGGAGTCCCTATCAAAAAGGGGTTGATGGAGTTATTAGAGAGGGTCCAAAGAAGAGCCGCTCGATTCATGACAGGTATATATAGTTTGAAGGGAAAGCATAAGTGCGATGTTGAAGAAGTTAGGTTGGGAAGACCTGGAACACCGAAGGCATTGCTCTCGACAGAAGCTAATTGATAAATTAACGACTGACGTATTCTGGAATGACAGCAAACAAATATTGCTACCAGCAACATTGATATCTCGGAATGACCGTGAAAATAAGATGAGAGAAATCAGGGCCTGAACCGATTTATTTCTGTACGGATTTTCCCCACAAACGATTAGGGAATGGAATAGAAAGAATTTAACGGGTGAGCAAACTTAAAATCTGACAGGAGTGGCACTCCAGCCATCCTGGTCTGGGTTTTCTATGGTTTTCCCGGATCACTCCAGGTGAATGCTGGGATGGTTCCTCACAATAGCCCATGGGTGCCTCCTGCCATATCCCGTGTATACCTTCCAAACTATTATCCTTTCAGATATGTGCAATGCACCCTCCGCCACACACTTTTAGTGAATCGTGGAGTAATAATAATAATAACAAATTGATTCCTATTTTTAAATGCAGGCACATTGAGAATATATGGGCATCTACAAGAACATAACATGAAAAAAAAATTTGTGGTAACTGAACGTGCAAAACTAATTAAAATTAGATAAAATATGAAGTGGGGAAAAATATAATTGTTTTTATTAGTTTCTTAAGGAGTGATTTCAATACTTTGTAAATGGTTAATCTGTTATTGTATGTATTTGTGATCCTCATTTTACCCTAAATACGGAAGTGCAGCGTTGGTTATACTAGCATACAAAATGTGGTAAATCTCATTTTCAGGCGGGGAAACTGCAAAAATGTGACATTGGGTCTGGACTGTGAGGTCGGTCTGAGAAGGCGGACGTACAATGTGCTGGCAGGCTCTGTACTGAGTGTGTGGACACGCGTGGAGGGTGTGCTAGCCGCCAAGACTGGGCACAACAGCAAGATGCGGTGGTGAGGTTGAGAACAGGCGAGGGTGTTAAAATTGTAGGTAAGTAAATAAATAACCACATAGATCATAATGCAAAATTTCAGGGAAGGCACGTTTCACTGAAATATTTGAGATTTCAGGTTTACAATTACATGCTCATAACACACTAGTCTGCAGGTGCTGCGGTACACCGATCCCTGAGGGCTTTCAATGTTTCCCTAAGAAGAGCTCATAAATACAGGAAATGCAGACGACTTTACTGTGCTCTTCATATTGTGTGTGTGTAAAGTCTTCAAGACAGTTTCCGGTAACACCCACCCTCCATAATGTTTTCCTGTTAACAAGGGGCATAGACCCGAACATTGCTGTCATTTGTGTTCTTGTCTTTTTTTTGTGTGTCCGTGTGTAGCCATCATCTAAGGTAAGTGGTGGTTCATTTAGCTATCCCGATTTGTAACTCCTTTTCACCTATTTTTTAATGGTTACTGTAGATATATAGTTTCAAATTGAGATAGGGAAATGAACCACCTATTACGCTAGATGATGTGGGGCATAAATACATAAAAAAGTCAAGAACGCTCATGATACAGGAGACATTTATCAACATGAGAACATCATGGAGGCTGAGTGTTGTGGGACACTTCCTCAGAGAACGACTGTTGGCTAGGAAGATGTTTTAGGGTAAATTCAAAAAGAGGACAAATTGAGGGGTAGAGATTCAAAGCTAAACCCGAGTATTCATAAATATCGAAATTGATCTTCGGTGAGCGTTAAAATCCAAATATAAGTAAGCAATAATAAATAAATTGAAGTTAATCATGACCTCTGGTTAGCAGTGGTTCAGTTTAGGTAGTCAAGGAGAGGATGAAAGAAAGGTAAACATAACTAATAATAATGGCCAGGTGGTCGCCTTGTGCCCGGTTTGTACCGGTGGGCAAGTTGCTTGGTGGATGTTGGCGGCCAGCCTCCACCAAGGCAGCTACCTCATGAGCCCAAAACTTACAAACTCTACGTGTGTACGTGTTTTTCCGTGTTCTGACACTGCAGCAACCTTCATCTTCAGTAAGCGGTGGTTATTCTCCTGTCCAAACATAAATAGGTCAGTATTTTATTAATCCTTGCATGGTCTTTGTCTGATATGTAACTAAGCATTTTTTGCAGTATTCCACAATACAATTTTCAGGACAATTTAAATCGTTAATAAATCTTAATTTTGTTAAAAACTAAGTAAAATTTTTGTGTTACAGTGAGAAATTCATGTTACAAACACTTGATGACAACTTCCAACTGATTTGGTAGTGAAATCAAGTTGGGGCATTTTGTCAGGTGTACCATCGTTAATTTAATATACAGGATGTTCTTCACTACACATCATACAAACAGTATAAACCAAAACATATTTACTCAAAGTTTACACAATCCATAGCCTCCTTCCTATAAGAGATATTCATGTTAATGGCTTTGATAGTATATGAAGTCCCACAGAGGGGGATTGAAGATGTGATTGAAACAAAGATGGTAATAGTTATCAACTGCTGTATCAACCATTAATATTGATGGTCTTCTAAGGGGTTTTTTTTTTATGCTGCGGAGCTGTTTTTAATTAAGACAGTGATTTAATATAAGTACCGAATCACTTTCATGTTAGCCAGTGTTTAAAACAGATAAGGCAGATGAAGAACTACATCTTGAATGGAAGGATATTCTGTATATTATTTGCTACGTTGGATTATCTTCTTAAGAAATTTGAATAAATTTGAATTGTTTTCAGCTTGAGTGTACAAAGGTCCTTATAGTTGTTGTTTTAGAAACAAAAAAAGACCATGTAATCACCATCCGTAGAAATTATTGCTTTATTTGTACTTTGATATAAGCGACTTGTGAAGAATTTTGTCCAATTTCATTGTTTTTATAGGCAGAAGTTTGACTGTTTCTTTATATTTTTACTCCATTTGTTCAGTATGATCTAGTGACAGCGTGTTTAGTATAAATGGGCATTAATTTACATTAAATTAAGTAATAAATGATAATTCGCCCTTCATACCCCCAGGTCTCCTTGCTTTTTTGATCACATGCAGGAGTCTCAAACAAGTCTTTCGATCTTCGGTACTTTGGTTCAACAGATATTAGTTCACTAGTGTTTAATACTATTTGAATTCATGATTGTTCCAAATTTGTGAGGTTTCGAAAGATACTATCTCGTAGTAGACATAGCAGTAGGAGTACAGCACAAAAATTAGTTGGATGACCTTAGCAGTGCTTGTTTCCTGTATTGAAAATGGGCACCATCATAAAAAATTTGATAGTTACTTCTTTATTTACATATTGTGTTTTGCTGTTGTTGGTTTTCCCTGTCTTGAATTTTTTTCCAGTCATTCTTTGTTGTCATTGGACCATTACATACTTACTATACTGATGCTTTATGTGAGGGAGAAGCCTGGTGCCCTATTTAGTAACATTTCTGATCAGACATTAACATGTGTACTGTTCAAATTCTGGTACTGGAAAAATGTTCATAGTCTGAACCTTAATCTGATCTCAATGTGTAGCAAAGCTTTCTTTTTTCCTCTCCAGACGTGAAATATTGCGTATACATTAGTCTCTAGATCTCCTAATCCTTGGCATGCAGAATGAAAAAGTTTTAAACTCTGTTACCCACTCGTGAAGTCTGTACGTAATTTATTTGTGGTGGGTTCCACAAGTATTTGTATCTGGAAGAGAGATTTATCACTAACAGTTGGTGAATAGCGTGGAAACTATTTATTCTGGAAACCTTTGATTATGTCAGTGAATAGTTTAGAGAATGCAGAACAATGTCATTAGCACATTACTAGCCATTGAATATTTATGTTTATTTACATATTCAGTTTTATATTTTAACTCATTAATTTGTGTGCAGGTACTCTTATCCCGAAGAGCTGTGTCGAAGCATTGCGTGAAGCACTTTCGTCTGATGCAGAAAAAACTGATGAGCAGACCTTTTAAGAAAAAGTAAACTATTAGCTCTATAGGTATGTGCTGCTATATTGTGTGTTATTTTTAATTGACTTGCCTTTATTAACAGTAAGATATTTTTGTGTTTAATCAGTAAATGTGCTTTGAAAATTCTGAAATGAAATACAAAGTTAAGTAAACAGTAACAACAGAATATACCTGATAATTCCACTATTCCTTCGTTTAATGTCATATCCTCTCTCATACTCATTTAATGAAAGTAAGAAATCCTGAAACTTGATTAGTTCTGTAAACTTTTAAACTGAAATGTCCTATTTCAGAAATTGTCCAATCTCATATGAGTATTAGATGCTGGAGTAGATTTAGTTTGATTGTTGCTTCAGAATGAAGAGTTAAATACTGTAAATTTTAGAACACTTTGCTGAAATTAACTGTACTTCTAGGAATTTTGTCCAGTAGTAAATGTATCGTGCGCGTTACAAATGTGCCGTGGACAATTTCTGCCTAATATTTTACTGTAGCCTAGAAAATAACTATTAATTATAAGACCCTGTGAAGCATTAAATCTACGAGGTCTGCCCCAAAAGTAATGTGTTCTTTTTTTTCTTTTCTTTTGACGCGACTATATGTTGCATAGCGGACAGATTGGTTTGGATAGGGAGGGGGATGCAGGTTAAGCTTTCCAATGGTTGTCTCCATACCCTGGGAGGTCAGGACATGTCAGTTTGAGAGCTCCTGTGTCCTTACGATAGAAGAAACGTAGGATCAAAAATACGCAATCAAGTTTTGGGTCAAGAGGCCACTGGAAACTTTCGAGATATTTCTGCAAGTCTTTGTGGTGATTGCCTATCCAGATCATAGTCAAACAGGAGGCACGAGATGTTCAAAGCAGGCAGGGAGGAGGTCGCCGATGAAGCCCGCCAAGGACGTACTTCAACTTAGCAAAAAAAACGATAGTGTGATTTGTGTGCACCTGTTGCTGAATTCTGACCATTGTATGAGTGTTCAGCTAATGTCAGATCTATTGAACATACTGAAAATGACTGTTCACCGGACCATATCGGAAGATTGGCTCTTGCGCAAGGTTTGCGCCAAACTTGTCCCAAAACTTTCGACCGACTTGCAGAATCAGAAGTGGAAGTATGTGAAGAATTCAAGCAACTCTGTGCAGATCATCTTAATTTTTGGTCAACGTTAACACCAGGGATGAGGCTACGATCCTGAAACAATGAGGCAGAGTGCGAAGTGGCACACTTCAGCATCTCCATTCCCCAAGAAGGCTCACATGAGCAAATTGCACATGAAAGTCATGCTCCCTTTTTTTGCACAAAGGGGATAGTGCACACTGAGTTTGTACCTCCTGGACAGACCTTAAACACTCAGTTCTATTAGCAAATGCTCCAGATATTAAAAAACAGGGTCACCTACATCCGAAAGGAGATCGGGTGCTTCGTGGAAGCTTCACCACATTAACGTGCTGGCCCACACTGCTTTCATTGTCGCAGACTACCCGACCTGTACCAGTGTGGCAACGCTGCCGCTGTGTAGTCCCGACTTTGCTGCGGCAGACTTCTTTTGTGTCACGAAAGGAGCGCATTTTAAGACTTTGGACAACACCACAGTGAGTACAACAAAGGCTCTAAAGGACTTCCTGGGAGTGTATGAGGCATGGAAATTGCGCTTGCAAAAATGTATTGATACGGAAGGCTTATACCTTGAAGAATTTTAAGTAGTTATACCTATCTGATCAATAAATTTGTTTTAAAAAATGTAACTCATTACTTTTGGAGCATACCTTTTGCGACTATGAAGTTCTAGATCCTTGCAGGCATTAAAGCTATGGCAACACACTGCAATTTTATTCAGAAAAATATTTTCTTCTGGTAAGCTCTTATTAATTATTTCTTTTGTTTTCTGCATCAACAGATTTCATGGACCAAGGGTGAGCCAGTGACTCGTGCTCTTAGACCAAAAAAAGAAAGAAAAAAAAAAAAAAACATTGTGGAGGAAAAAGACAAGAAAGAGTGTTTGTGTATACGTTCTTGGTATTTGTGAAGTGCACTGATCTGTAGGGAAGCCACAATTAAAGCAACACTTCGTGAACTAAAAAAAATTTGGCCGAAGCTGTCTAGTGTTGCAATGCACTTTTGTATTCTTGATATTCAACCTCAGATGTTTCAGTTTTGTGAAATAATTGGGGCTCCTACCTGATGTTTACAATGCTTTAATATTTTTTTTTAAGAAAAAGTCTTGGTGTTATTTCTGTTCCATATTTGATTTTTCCCCTTTTTTTGTATGTGTGTGCTTACTGTTACTTGGTAATCTCTTCAGGTATTAAGGACTGAATGACTGTTCTGTCAAAAGCAATATCATTTCACTATTACTGCACTACAACTATTTTGTAGGAATTATGATGAATGCAGCAATTTCTTTAGTGCACATGCACTATCCTGATCTCAGCTTTTGACTTGCTTTAGTTACTGGTCGTATCTCTCACTCTCCGTACCCCTCCCCACTGCCCCACACCCCAAAACCCTGCACCTGCAAATGTCGAAAATATTGGAGTACTTAATTAGTACTACCATTTTGCTATAACTGTTTAAGTTCGTTAATAAGGTTACAGACTCTGGTATTCATTTATGATGGTCAAACATTATTTTAATGTTTCTACTGATAATTCATTTAGGTTTTTTTAAAAAAACTTCTTCAGAATATAATACCCTGTATATTTTAGATAAAAGTGAAATATCCTTATAGCTGTGATTTTATTTATATTTTTGTACTTGTTGCATTAATTTAATTTGAATGGATAGAAAGTGATTAAAATTTAGTTGACATTGAAAATGTGTTGTTGTATTTGTGAAATATCATTTGTGTTGGCAAACCAGTATTTTTTTATTTTATTTTTTGCTTTTTTCCCATTTCCATTTCCTTATGTGCCCTAAAGTTTGATATATATATATATATATTTTATGGGAACTGCATTTTTAATGTTATGGTATTAATAATGTTGCTGTTGTTTTAAACATTTCTAAGTAAGAGAAATTTACAAAGTTCTCTACTTCTTCAGATTAGCAAGCAACATTTTATCTGTGGAATATAATTATTAAAAACCAGCAGCTTAGACCAGGTTTGGCTAGTCTGATTATTGTATGGAGTATTTGCCTTAATATTGCCACATTAAGCATTTGTGAGGTGGTGGAAGAAAACAAGCCCATATTTTTTTCCAAAATTATCAAGCTTGTGTTGCTTTAATTATGTTATTTCCCTGGGAAAATACAAGTGTTGGTACTGCAACTCCTGTAGTGTTCATTAATGAATGGAAATTGCATAGAATGTAATGAAACTTTTTATTCCTTTCACATAGATGATTGTGTGATTAAGTGCAGTTTTTCATTATACTCTTAAAAATCGGGGGAAATATGAAACCGAATTTTTAAGAAGTTGTCACAAATTTCAGACATTTAATTTCTGTTTTGTGTGTGTGAGAGAGAGATAAATACTTGATAGAACAAAGTGTTGCAATGAGTATGATTACTGTGTTATACATTATAGTAGCCTTCAACTTCGTAAAGTTACTAAGTTATGTTTCTGTATCAAATTTCTTGACAGCAAATTCTTTCGCGTGAAGGAATGACTGGCTTTATTTGTAAAGTACAAATCCTCTTCAATTTCCATGTTACTTCATTGTGAATTAATTCAGACACCTATCCACTATAGCTCTAATTGCTGCAAAAATATTTAGTCACACATAATGTGAAGCCCTTCATTATAAACTGTGTGGTTAATCTTTTATTTTTACTATTAGTTTTGTTATTTCTAAATCTTTAAAAAATGTTTCTTCTTGGTTCCACTTTATTCCCATGTGACATTGTATTTAAACAGCATCACTTGAAAGTGATATACTATTGGTTTCTTAGGTTGCATTGCACCAAAATCTGAATTTTGGAAAATTTAAGTGAATATTGCAAAGAATGTGTTTTGATGCAGATATTTAAATGCCTTCCTAGCAGGAAAACACACACAAATTAAAATGCTATTATCTTGTTGCTGTGGAGGGTATTACTAATTCGGATGAAAAACATGAAATTTGGAGTTTGTCACAAATTTAGTCTAATTTGTTTGGATTCATGTTTTCTTTTCTTTAGCTTCAGTACAATAACCATACAACTACTGAATCAAAAAATAATTCCCTTCACATTATTATTTTCTTTATTTTGCCTGGAAATTTTCATTTTAACTGTAGGTAATTTAGCAGTCTCAACTGGGAAAAAATAATATAACAACTTGCATGTTAAATCCAGAGAAAATGTTAACAGTTCTCAAACAGTTATTATTGTTTTATAAGTATAATATCTGAAAGTATGACCTGCAATCTTTGCTTTTTAACGTACACAGTTTCTGCAACTAAACATATCACACAACAGCAGAAAAATTCATCAATTATGTCGGTATTTTCAATCACAAACATGGTAGAATACTTTACTTACAGTAACATTTTGTGATTGTGTTGTTGAGTACCTTGAACAGTTCCTGCTGTGAGTATAATTGCCTTGAAGCTTTCAACTTAATCTCACAATCATCTGGTGGAAGTTGAACAGGAGTTTCCCTATGTAATTTGTTATAAAAATGAAGGAATACTTTTCAAGCCAGTTGTGTATGGGGGCATTCTGTTTTTTGAAAACTGTCTGAATGTTGGATAAAGTTCCTAGCTGTAGTGGTATGTTCTTTGAACTGAGGGGGGAAAAACTTTTAAATTTTTGTTAAGGCAGTTATATTAGATTTGGTTTTACCATTTTTTTTTGTGTGAGTTGGCTTCCAGAAAAATGGAAGAGATTGCTCAAAATTGGAAGATGCATTTATGACTACTTTTCTGAGGCTTACTTTTCTCCTACTGTTTTGTGATAATAGGTAGTTGTGCTTTGTATTCACTGTGTTTTATTTGAATCTATTTTCTGTAACACTACTTAAGATGTATTCAATAGCCCAGTGTAGGATTTTATTTATGAGAATTCTTACCTGTTTTCATATGTAGATTATAGGAAAGCAGTTCATATGTATGTAATGGCTGATTTGTTTATTTCATTACAATTTTAATTGAATTAAGATTATTAAGATTTTACTGCATTGGAGCCTTCAGAAATGATTGACAAATTTCTCATGTTCTGCAAATGACAAACTGGTTTCATTTTGTGACACAGCCACAAAAGCATTCATTATATCTGTAATGTTTAAAAGAAAGTACTTATTGAAAAGAGAGATTTCTTTTGTGAGAATCTGTTGAAATTTTGCACAAAACAGGGTTTAAACCCTAAGCTGCAAAATTTGTTTTTACAATGTATATTTTGTATTCTATATCTTTTTTTGTTTTGCGCATCCAGTCTAGCTTGGCTGCAGGTGTATTTTATCAGTAAGCCATTACTTGCCAGAAGCGAGTTACTGATTTGTCAGGTAGAATTTTTTTTTGCACTATAATATAATGTAGTGGTTCTGGATTATGTCAATCATATTTGATGGTATAATTTGTAGCCATAGATTGAAAGTACTCCCTGTTATACAGTCTTTTTTTCCCACGAGTTTATCATTTTCTGTGGAACATTTACTTTGCTGTAACACCGTTTTCTCTTGAAGAAAGTTAATGTTTTTAAATGATGTCACAAATGCAAAACTAATTTTAATGTTGAACTGATACTTCAGTTTGAAACCATTTGCAATTTAATGAGCAAATACAATATATATTTAGAATATTTAGCCTTTTTATATACTAATTGTATGATTCAAATCTTCTTCAGTTCAAAAAAAAACCTTAGTGTACAGTTGATATATGTAAACTTTATTTTTTCTTTGTTATTTATGTCACAGTATTGTCCAAAAGAACAAAAAACAATATATGATACAAAATCAATGTGTGTGTTTATATGATTGTATTTGCTGTTTTTTTTAAAAAAAAAAAACCTATAAATAATCCTCATTTTGAAACAATTTTATTGGGAACAAAGATGATTATGACAGTGATAAGTTTCATTATGTAGTACTGATACTGAGGAAATTTGCCTTTATGTAGAATATATTATTAATGTATCTTGGTTGCCACAAGCACTTGTGTGAACCTTGCCATATGCTTCATCTTCTATTTTTACGAGTAAGGGCGCAAGCTGAACTATTATTGTTTTTTTTTTGTTTGTGTGGTGTTTAAGCGATGGGTCTACTTTATATTGCCTCAGCATCTCTTCCTACTCCATTGTAGCTGAGATGTAATATCAATAACAATAATGAAAAGGAATAATTTCGAGGCGATATTAAAATGAACAGAGAGAGGGAAAGTACAGCCACTGCTCTATGAAACTGGGAGCCAGAGGGCTGCGACAATGTGGAAAAAAGATTAAACCATATTTTATTGGGTCCTCAATCATTTGTGTGGGTATCATCACAACTCTGCTGGCTCTAACTTTAGTAGGTAATGGATTTAGAAATACTACCCACTGGACGTGCGCAGTTACAACAGAGAGCAACTTAGTTTTAAGATATACTCAGTGTGGATATCACATATTTATTGGTATCACTGTAATATTGATTTTTATTTTTCTGATCAGGTCTTGTAAAATTTTCGTATATTAGATTTAAATAACAGTTTTAAAATAATCATTTGTAGATTACTTAATCTGCCTAATAGTTGGTATCTAGACTTCATTTCTTTGAGTAATCCAGTTGAAACGGTTGGTTAGCAAGTGTATTCACAATCAACTCAATATTTAAAGAGTTTAGATAGGAAACTGGAGATGGTCCCCGACGATAATGATGATGAGATAGCAAATCTTCGTTAGGATTTGGTCACATTTGACACTCTTGCTACTGAATGCAAAACCACACTTTACTATCACAGTTTTAACAGTACAACACACTTAGCACCAACCGAAAAGTTATGAAAGTAAATACATTCTTATGTAGTAGAATCATATTTCAAAGATTGCAAGTTCTTAAAGAGTGAGAAATACAGGTTTAAACAAGTCTGCGCATTAGTTAGTACTGTTGTTCACTACAACAATGACGCCTCCAGAACACATGGTACATGCTCTTTCAGCACCTAATTAAACGGTCTGGTAGTCTCTGGTGAACACTGCATTGTGAATGCGTCTGCCTTTATCAATTTACCAGCGAGGAAGCCCGAAAGTCGTATCCACAGGGAAACGGCACTCGCTTCTACCCAACTTCTCTCTACCAAAGTTATTCAGCGACTGCCATTTTGGGACTCGCATTGCTATCTGCAAATCAATTAATCGAGTTGATACTCCAAATATTATTGATACGAATACATACAGCCCCATCTTGACAAGTCACTTATTACTAAGTTAAATAAAGGATTGCTGGCCCACTGCATTTTGACAATCTGTCCTAAATTTACGTTCATTTAATCATAATTAATACTTTAGTGGAGGCAGACTTGTCGCTCCTACTTTTCCTTTTATGAAATAGTGGTAATTAACGTGAAAAAAAAAAACTTGTGTGGGGAGAAAGTAATCAAGTTCATTATGATATTTTTGGGAATTAACAGAAGTTATAAACACAGTAAAACTCATATTTAGTGTTTTACATTGTGCTCTTGGTATAAGATTTTTTATTTTTTAATTGCAAGTCAGAGTTGGACATTTTTGCAAATTTTAGTAATGTCATTGTCACTTGGGGCTCTCACTACTCGGAGAACTGCCCAGTGACTGGTCGTACTGGATAGTGAAAGCTGTTTTTCTGTGGGAGTAATCGGTTAGTTGAGATACTATAGTATACAGATTAATAGCGATTTTTGATGATTTTGTATAGACGATATTGGAGAGGTTTTTTTTTAGGTAAATGGTGATGTTAAGTTCATGTGGGTTTTCAGAGGTGTGGCCTTGCTCTTGTAGCCAATCGAGCGGCAAATCCGCTACATACGGTGGGTTCTATCAACGAGACTGCCGTCGGTTCAGCTTCAACCGGCATATGCATCATTATGTTGATAGACAACTAGTGGTTTAATGTACTTCTACAGTTAGCTAGACTGATCGAAGCAGGTAATGCACCTGTTACTCGCTGCTTGAGACAAGAAACAAGGTTATAGCTAAGCAACTGTCCGTTCGCTAGTGCGGCTTAACTAGACAAGTTACTTATTGGAGGAAACGACTCACTATTGAATGCTAATACTTTAATTCTTAACTAATGACAAGGTATTCTTGAAGGAAAACACACCTATCCAGTAAACTCTATAATTTATTCTATCACTTGATGAAAACATACGACATTACATAGATCACACAATAAGACTGAAATCATGACAGCACAAACATTTACCTTATACTTCGTTGTAGGCACATATACTCTCTTACGATAATCTAACAGTTACACAAGACCTATCCCTTGAAATGACTCACTTGAATGACTGACTATAAATCTTTAAGCAACAAGCGTAGGAATATCAGATGGTTCGGTGTTACCTTAATTCTTGTAGATGTTTCTTGAGTCGAAGATGGTGGTAGACTCCCCGTTCAACTAGCTCCAGAGCGTCGTCTGCTAGCATTAGCGGTGGAGGGGGCATCTCGCCCTATAATTGGCTAGACCATTCACTTGGTTACTCTTAAGGTTCATAAGTGGCTTCCAGCGGTTCAACAGGATGGGGACGGTAAATCTCACACACTCAGTGCTTACGAAAGGGTAACTTGCCACCCACGCATTTCCCAGGCTACGCTAGTGAAACTTTCAGCTGTTAACCTTGAAGCTCGTGTGGTATTACTCTGATAACAAGGTGTGCTTCCTGTCCAGCCGACTGGGAACCTGGCTCGCTCGCCGAGGCCCGCAGCTAGCAACTCAATAAAGGCAAACTGAACTCTAATAAATATTCCTTTCCTCTCCGATTGATAATCCAAAATTAGCGCCATCGCTACACTCTTAAGAGGAGCCTGTGTGTGATTTTGGGGAATTGTGGATTGAATCAAGAGTTTACTTAATTTAGAATGTCTGTTGAAGAATACCAATGAGAAAATTTTTATATTTTGATAAGTTTCATTTGAGGGTACGTTTTTGAACACCCAATAACGGATATTGGGCACAGATTTGCTCCTCAATTGGTCGGGCTGTGTGAAGAGTCAGTAGCAAGTTGTGAAACAGATTGGGAAGTTAATTCTGTAATATGACTTTGACGTGTTCCAAAATAAATTTATTAAAATCCACGTGGCAGGAAGTATGGGTGGGGGAGTTGAAAGGTGTGAACCCAAAAATTGTGAAACCTATCGTGTTCCCACTTTTCGGGTTTGTACCATTAGGCAACTACTGTACTCTATTATTGAAGTAGGGATACGAGCGAGAAAGTTTCAATAGTCTGTGTACATATTTTGACAGCACACAGCAATTTTCAACTTTGGTAAGTGATGGTTACAATTGTATCCAATATACATGGAACAGCCAGAAAATTATGACCACCTACCTACTATCAATATGAACCCATCCAGGCGATAGCATCACCACCTGACGAGGAATTACTGCTAGTCAGACACATGCACGGTGCATGTAGTATCAGTGAGCGAGCTTTCCGTGTTAACACCAGGGAAGGCATGCGATCTGAGTTTGACCGAGGGTAGATTGTGATGGCCTGCGGTTTGGCACGAGCATTTTGAAAAATACACAACTTGTCGGGTGTTTGAGGAGTGCTGTAGTGTCTTCAACAAGTGGCAAAACCAAGTCCAAACGTCAAGAGGTAGGGCAGCCACCCCTCATTACAGATGTCAGATATCGTAGGGTGGGCAGACTGGTAAAACAGTACAGGCCGCCAACTATGGTGGAACTAACATCAGATGTTAATGCTGAACACCCCTAACGGTGGGCCTCCGCAGCTGACAACCCATGCATGTGCCAATGTTAACACCACAACATCAGCAACCATGACTGAAATGGGCATGCACCCATCGTCACTGGATATTGGCGCAGTGGCAGAGCATTGCATGGTCAGATGAATACCGATACCTTCGTCATTATACCGATGGGAGGGTACGAATTTGTCATTTTCCAAGGGGACATCCTCGAAACCAGTACTGTGAGACAGAGACAAGCTGGTGGTGGCTCAGTTATGCCCTGGGGAAACATTCACGTGGGCATCCATGGGTACAGTGTAGCTTGATGTCACAAGGCCAGGAGTGTGATGGAGTGGTTCAAGGAACACCGTGGCGAGTAGCAATTGAT
Source organism: Vandiemenella viatica (assembly GCA_031002005.1). Lineage (NCBI taxonomy): Eukaryota > Metazoa > Arthropoda > Insecta > Orthoptera > Morabidae > Vandiemenella > Vandiemenella viatica. The sequence continues at coordinate 180,757,702 of CM061914.1, read as the reverse complement.
GTGCTGGTCCCCCAACTCACCATATCTTAACTAGATCAAACACAACTGGGATGTGATTACCAGATGTGTAAATATGAAACCGGAATTTGCCAACAGATGGCTATCAATGCAGTTACTATCAGATTGCATCATCATCACCATTTTCTTTTTGACATCTGACAGCCTTTTTCACCCCACAACAATACAAGTTTCATACGAGAGTGTAGTTTTCAATAATGTTGAACATTTTAAGTTTTGAGCCTCCAAACTACGATTTGCGGACATCATTGATTTTCTGTTACCATTTAAAGAAAACTGCTGCAGAATGGCATCAATAGCTTGTTGAAGCTTACGGTGAGCGTCCTCTCGGTAAATCACAGTGTTTTGAGTGGTTTAAAAAATTCAAAAGTGGTGATTTTGACGTGAGCAACGAAGACAGTGGAAGACCAAAGAAGTATGAGGACAGCGAGTTTCAAGCATTGTTGGATGAGAATGGTGCCCAAATGCAAGAACAATTCGCAGACCAATTAAATGTAACAAGGGAAGCTGTCTCCACACGTTTAAAAGCGATGGAAAAGATCCAGAAGATGGGAAAATGGGTTCCACATGAACTGACTGACAGACAGCAAGAAAAACAAAAAACCACTTGTGAAATGCTCCTCGCCAGGTATAAAAGAAAGTCATTTCTCCATCGAATTGTGACAGGTGATGAAAAGTGGATATATTTCGAGAACCCTAAGCATAAAAGATCATGGGTAACCAGCTGAACCGTTAACATCAACGTTAAGGCCAAATCGCTGTGGAAAGAAGACAATGCTCTGTGTTTGGTGAGATCAAAATGGTGTGATCTATTATAAGTTACTTAAAACCTGGTGAAACTGTTAATTCTGAACTTTATCAACAGCAAATAATCAATTGGAATCAAGCATTGCAGGAAAAACGACCAGAATACCAGAAAAGGCAACACAAAGTGATTTTGCTTCTTGACATCTTGCCATCACATATAGCAAGACTGGTCAAAGAAATGATTGAAGTGCTTAGTTGGGAGATACTGATGTATGAGGCTTACTCACATGACTAAGCTCCATCCGATAACTCTCTCTTTACATGGATGGGACACGCACTTGCTGAGCAGCGCTTCAGTTCTTATGAAAATGACTCAATGACTGGTTTGTGTCAAAAGAGAAAAATATTTTGTGTGGCATTCATAAATTTCCATAGAGATGGGAAAAATTTATATCTAGCAATGGGCAATACTTGAAATGTGGTACTTTGTACCACTTTTATGCAATAAAGGTGTACTTCTTATGAAAAAATTCTGGTTTCATATTTATGCACCTGGTAAACGTGGCATCACAGTTCGTCCCCCCCCCCCCCCGAATTTACAGGAATTAGGTGACTTGTGTGTGCAGATGTGGTGCCAATTCCCTCCAGTGACATACCTTGGCCTCATTGTTTCCATGCCAATATGTGTTGCTGCTGTTATCCGTGCCAATGCCGGACGTACCGGCTATGGGGTAGGTGGTCGTAATGATCAGTGTATTTAAATAGTGTGCCGTCCCCATATACGACCACCACACCACATAAGTGCCACAGTTTTCTTTGGATGATGGTTTAGTGTGGTTTTGGCATGTTGTGCAGTAGATCCTCTGTATCCAGCTACTGTCCAGAACTTTTTGTCCTAGAGGATCCACATTTCATTGCTGACAGAAATTTTGCGGAGGATGTTTATCTTTCAGCGTATTAGGAACAAGAAATTTATGATAATTTCTCTAGTTTGTGTGTTGGAAAGAATGCTGTCAGCAACTAAACTTGGTGATGAAAGTAATGTGTGTGTAAATTCATTGCTGTTACATGTGTCTTTCAACTGATTGACACATGTACCATCTGTCTGAAGCACAAGGAAAGTTCAGATTCAGGAAATTTAAGGGGAGACAGTCGCGAACAGGCTCAAAAAAATTATTTTTTTATTTTTCGACTTGTTCAATGCTTCTATTATTTAGCTACAAAATGCCGTTTGTTTCACTCAAATTTGACGATTAGATTTGGAGTTATTAATTTTTTCGTGATGCGTGGTAATAGTGTATCTGTATTGTAATACATGTTAGTTTCTCGTATGTAAAACTTTTAGTACAGTTTTTTCTCAAAACTACATTTTTTGATCTTCTGGTACACTTTTCTCAAAAACTAAGACTGATAAAGACATCAGACTTTCAGCATCTCTTGTTAATAAAACGATGATTAATCTAATATAAAATGGTACCTGTCGTAACAACAAGAGCAAATTTACAAGCTCCAAGGTATTTATAAAGGTAATATTTTTTTTTGTCTTTTAGAACAAAAAATCATTATTCATAAACTATATAAAATACAGTAACAAATCTTTATGTGATTTGCAGATGATGTTTTATCTGTATACTCCGAAAGTTTCAGGTCTGTATCTCCATTAGTTTCTTCATAAATTGTACCTGAAATTTGCTTGTTTTAACATTGATTTCTTATGGGAGGTCCTTCGCGGCTGTGTCCCCTTAAATAAGATTGCTGTATGCTTCTAGATGCACAGATATGAAAATAAAGATTGAAGGGAAATCGCACACTGAAGGCATAAATCTTTAATAAAGATCTTAGCTGGGCAAGATACATTCGTTAAGTTGTAGTGCTGCATCTGTGGGAATGTGTGATGAAAGGATATGCCAGAGAAGCAAGTAGCCTTGGCTGGTCTATTGTTTGTGTACAGTGGGATAGTAATTTTCGACTCCAGTGTTAATGACCGATCCTCTCCCATGTATCCTGTGCTAATGACCCAATCAAGTTTTCTTTGAGTTGTTCTTGTTCCAATAGGCTTCCATTCTTTCTGAGAAAGCATGTTTGCATTCTTCTGACCACTTTGGTCTTTATTGTTTTTGTTGTTCAGTTATAACTTCCCCTTTGTGTCTGAAGGTGTCTCTTTCTAAGATGTCTGTTGCTCCTATGTTTGCACTTTTAAGATCCTTCCGAATTTCATTCAGCTAAGGTGTTGGATTTTTAACTGAAGTTACATAATCTATTATCTTTTTTGTCAATTGATTTTCTGGTAACCTTTTAAGGTAACCAAAGAGTTTCATTCACCTGTTCTTGATGTCAATTTCGGTGTTTGAAAACTTTTCTGTTGTTTTGATTGATTGTAGTCTGTAACCATCTTTAGTGAGTCTTGTTCCTAGAATTTTTCTAATGATATTTCTCTCTGCTTTTTTTTTTATTTCTTCAAGGTCATGTTTTCTGTTCACTTGCATAGAGGACTGTTGGTTTTATGACTCTGTAGTAGTCCCAAATTTTGGTCTGTTTGACATGGATTTTTTGTTGTAGAGATTTTGCACTAACCCTAATGCTTTTTTTACTTTTTGGAGGAGATTTTGCTGCGAGATTGGTTCGATCAATTCTCTGAGGTATTGATAGTATGGGACCCTGTTGATTTTACCGTAGTTTGTTCTCAAACTTGCTATTTCTGTCTTTGAAATGAATTCAGTTTTCTTGAATGAGATTTGTAACCTTACTTTTTCTGCACATTCTTTGAGTGTCTCAAGCTGTTTGATGGCAGTCTCTTCATTTTCTACTAGTATCGCCAAATCATCCACAAAAGCGAGGTATGGTATGTAAAGGTTGTTTTTTTAGAAAGCCAAGTGGGATTGGCTTCCAACACTTACATTTCTTGAGTTCTTTCTCCCATTCTTTTATAATCTTGTCTAGAACGACGTTGAACAGAGCCCATCACCTTGTCTCACACCTGTTTGAATGTCAAAGGGTTCTGAAATTTCTCACATGAATTTTACTTTAGATTTAGTGCCAATTAGTGTTTGTTTTATGAGTTCTCATGTTTTTGGATCTAATCCCCTTTCTTCTAAAATTTGGAATAGTGTCTATTGAGTCGTATGCCTTTTTTAAATCCACAAATGTGCATACTAGGAGTTTTTGTATGAGGGCTCACATTTTGACTATGGTTTTGAAGTTGAAAATTTGTTTGGGGCATGACTTGTTTGGTCTGAATCCTGCTTGATATTCTGTTATATTATTATTATTATTAAATTGATTTTTATCTCTCATTTAAGCCTACTTTTATCTTCCTAGCTCTTTTATTCCAAAAGTCCTAATTCTTTGTTCTTGAAGTATTTCCTAAAATAAAATTTTAAGGACATACAAAATACAGCTTAAAGTGATCATCTTTCTAGGCTTTTTTAGTGGAAATGAATGAAACAAAATATTGTACATTATGACTTTAAAACAACCTTATTTGAATCTTATATCTTTCATGAAAATGGTTTAGAAACAATTTAAAAAGTGCTTTAGTATTAAGAAAATGGTTATAAAAGTTCTTTACTATCCAATTATATGAGATTGGCCCCCCTCTAAATGGTTTTAGCAAGATAATGGATGTATAACAAGGTCATATTCTGAGTTGAAAAGAACTTTACTATTAAGAACATGATTATAAAAGTTATTTGCTATATGAATTATGTGTAGTAGGCTGTCTAAACGGTTTAGGCAAGATAATAGATATATAACAGAATGAAGTAGCAAGTGAGATACTGGATAATTTGGGGAATTTTTAGAGAAAGTAAAAATTTTGTGTAATGCAAAAATAGATTTGCAGCGAACATTTGTCACTTGCTGTTCATGTCCAATTTCTTGCGATTAATTTTTTTTATATATATATCATTTGAACCAAGTTTTTGGTAACTCAACATTTTTGTAAATGCCAAATACCACCATTCTTGTGACTGAGTTGATGCAGGCATCTATGCAAACTCTGTCAAATGTTTCTATTCTCATGAATAAAGGCAGTACCCTAAATATTGTTTGTGTAATTTGTTTAGCACCTGCAGCCCTCTTCCCTTAAACTTTGGTGTTGAGTTTGTTTACAATTACTATCCATATTAATATTGTCTTGTGTTATTTTTTCCTGCTTCACTGTTACCATAAAAATGGATTTGGTAGTATACATGAGATGATAATAGTAAATTTAGGGGAAAAAATACAGATCCAACATTTTGCAGGTTTGACGGTTTGACACACATTGATATCAGTGTTAATGATACTGCGAACATAAGTCTGTAGAATATCATGATGTGTGAGAAAGAATAACTGAAATTGGCAGTTGAGTTAGTCATTAGTGTTGAGGAAGGTAAGTAGTAGAACTGGCGAAATAAAGCATGTAAAAGAATATTAAAAAAAAATACTTAGAAATTGATAGCCATCAAATATTTCTTTACGAGCCAAGTATAGGTAATTTACCATTTGTGTGAATAGCCTCCAGAAAGTTTATAGCACTTTGAGCTTGGCAGTATAGTTTTCATATTTTGTTTATTCTAAAGCATTTGATGATTATGCTGTTACATTTAGTTTCTAGATGACTGGGCGAATTGCCACCGGAGTCTTAGCTCCATCGCAATTAAAAATTATTATTAAGAAAAAAGTCTTTATGTTTTGTTTACATTGGAAAAGAGAATTTGAAACATAAACAATAAGAGGCAGAAAATCAAATATGGTTATTAACAATTTATTGTTTTAACTTCTTTTTGCTGGTAACTAATTAATACCTAGTGGTACATTAAATACAAAGACAAAAAAATTGTGATTAATTTATTTTTTAGAACTGTAGGCATATTATCACTGAATACACATAATTGTTCCAGCAACTCATGGAAGGTATGATGAATATATAATTTAACCTCATCACAGTAAGCAGTATTAGATTTCTTCAGCAGTAAAATATGAATACGATAATTTGACAAATCATGCTAAACTTTTAGTTTTTATAGTTTTTAGGGAAACAAAATAAAATTTCAGTTCTAAATGCCTACACCAACAAATATAACAAAGACTGACTAGCAGGAAAAACATGAGAAAATAGGTAACCAGTGTAAACAAAATTGTTGTATAACTAGTTTTTGTGTTTTTCAGAATAACAGCGTTACAATATTTTAAATAAGTGGTACAAAAAATGGTCATTAATTGTAATTTTTTTCACAAAAAAAAAATACCTGAAAAAAGAAGGACTTATTCTAACAAAATGTGTAGCATTCTGCAGGCTGCTGTTTATGACAATTGCATCCTTTGCTTAAATCATGTACTTTGAATTAATAAATTGAACAACATAATCCAAATTCATCATCAATTACTTTACTATGCATTGCAGGAATTACATTCATACCAATAGCAGCTTTTGCCCATGGCATTGTTCACATGTCGAGAAGCTCTCGTGCTTTTTCCTTCAATTTGTGATAAATTATCACCTCTAATATTTGATAGTTTGCTCAGTCACTCTTGGAGTTAAAACCAATAGGGCTTGGGTATAGAATATTTGTAATCTACGTACATTGTTAATGTTAATCTTTCATTTATTAACACTGAAATCATTTATATCTAAGAGAACACTATTTATTTACATGATGGATTGGATGTTGTTATATTCATTATTATCAGCTTGCAGAAGGCATCATTGTTGCCTTTCTGCATTTAGCTTTGGAAGGACGATTGATTTAAGGTACCAAATGCACTGAAGTTTTGAAAGGGGAGCAAGTGGGGGGGGGAGTTGTTTCAGCATTTCTAAACACTAAATATGTTGGTAAATATTTTTAAAAAGATGTTATTACAGGAAGGAATCAAGATTGGCAAAATTTTCAGACATAGCATTCGATTCAAATATTTTTTGGGGGGGAGGGGAGGGGCAAAAGTTCTGGTTTTTGTAATTTTCTATGTTTTTATTCCATCTGCCCTCAGAAGCCATGACCTGAAAGTAGCATATATTCTTGTCACTGGCTAGAAACTGCATGGGAAGTATCAAGGAAGTGGAAGCATTGATTTGTTCAGATATTGCCACTGTAGTATGCACTCCATAGATATTAAATTTAAAATAAGTAGCTGTTGGTAATACCTATGTGGATGAGGAGTGGAACACATTTCAGGTACTACGAGATCTGTAGAGCATAATAGACATCAATAGAAGAAGTTCCTGGATGTTCCCCTTGTTGGCTGACACGAAATAGAAGCATCACCGGTGTAGCCAGCTGGACAGGCACATATTGCTACGTGATTTCGGGCAACACAATCGGCCCCCACCCCACAAGCTCCACGGCAAGAATACCGACACGTGAAGGTAGTCTGGTCACAGTTACGCTCGGGACCACAGTCGTCGTCCGTGAGACACTCCCCACGACGGCACAACTGAAGCGCGTTGCCCACATATCCCGGAGGGCACGTGCACACGGGACGCCGTTTTCCCGTGTCGTCGAAGCCGGGGCGACACACTGCATTTTCTCCACATGGGTTGGGGTTACAGTAATCGTCTGCAACAAAACGACTAGTCAGTATGATTCCAGACTTCTGAAACTTCAATCAACATTATCATATGAAAATCCTAGATTCACGTATTTTCTGGCACCCGACACATTTAGTTCTGCAAAGTAGCTGAATGAGTTTATATAAAGCAGACAAATGAACCTGAAATTCAGTTTAAAAAAATTAGTGTGGATGCATGCTAGAAGTTCTGTGTTTTTCTGTTTATTTCTCCTGTGTATTGTTTGGTGTTTCTTTCACATTTGAATGTGACAAATGATACTATCTTTATTGCATTTATACAGTAGATAGGAACTTTGTCCAAGGTTATTCCTGTAAACAAAGAGGAATAAAGAAAGATATGATTGAGATCAGAATAACAGAAGATATAATACAAGATAGAGCGGAATTAAATATAACATCTGAGTTCATCTTGTGATTTTCAGTGAATATTAAAGCAATTTAGACTCCAACATTTTTTTATAAAGTTTAGGAACAGTTATGATACACATATATTCACACTTTTATATACATGCATAGAAAGTGTAACATGAACAAACTCAGAATGATGTAGTGAATACTCACTGTTCAACAGGAGCTTAAGTGACAGCGAACTCCATTGGAGCTGCTTGGATCAAAGTATTGTTAAGTGCGCACACTCAGAATACACTCTTAATGCATAACGCTAACAAATTTTTTGCTACTCAGACCAAGAAAGTTTCACTTCAAAAACAAGTTTGTAAAAGTTCCATCCATATCACTCAAAACAACAATCTTCAGAGCCACTGTATATGATGACTACATTTACTACATACAAAATTAATATTGGCATAATCAGATAATGTTTATTTTCCGGTTATTGAATGCTTATGCTTATGAATCTGGCACTTTTATAAGTTTGCATCCTTTTACAGTGGAATTTAAAAAGCTTTTAAAAACATTCTGCCACATATGAGGCAGGTTATGTATCTGGCTACATCAACACGGAATGAAGATAAATGTAAAAAAGATTCCATTTATTAGGTACGCACAGAAAAATTAAGGTTTTGTACCGTTATAAGCTGGAGAAGGACTTGAATGTTAAAGATGTGAATTGGAAATATCTTGACGTAAAATTTGATGATAAACTTAATTGGGCAGGGGATGGGGGAAGGATTTAAAATCCTATATCTAATGCACAATAAAAATAGGAAAGTGGCTTAACAAGGTTCGGTAGTGCCATTGCTTCGATAACATGGGATAGTATGGGATCCACATTGTGGGAGGGGTGTGGCGAAGGGCAGCTAGATTTTTATGGGGAAATTGCTACAAAACACAATCTGGATTTGCTATGATAAAGAAGCTGGGTTGTGAGTCATTGGGAAATAGGTGAAGAGAATTCTAGGAGCGTTTTAAGGTATATATTGGCTATCCAGCCTGGATGGATGTTGTGAGAAGAATTGGGAGTAACACATGGAATTTATGCACCATGAGCACAAATGACCAATTGATTATATCTTATGGGAGTGGGAACATATTCTTTTGCAGATGTGGGATTCAGGGGCAGGAATAAATTCCTGAGGGGAAAGCTGAACAGTTTCCCTGAAACAGTTAAAGCTTTTAAGATAAGAATTTGTGAAATGTGAAAGTCTTACACATTGTTATTTCTTATTATAAAGGAATCAACTAGCATTCACAGTTTTGATTTCTTTGTTTAGATTGTAGTACTAACAAGATGGAAAATGTTTTAAGGTAGTTTACATCAGAAAGGTAAGGGAAAATAAACCCAACACTTACCATAAATGAGCGCAGTGACAGACACAAAAGCAGGTGAACTCAAATAACACAAATATCGATTTTCAACCTTAGTCTTGTGGAAATGACACACTTGGTAAGGAGATATATGTTTACACTATTACCCACCAAGTAAATGCTTTCCCCTTCCTTCCTTATATATGATTAAGTATAATGGTGATAGTGGTGCCATTTGTGCAGTGAAAAGTGTGAATGTACAAACAGATTTGTGTATAAAAACTGAGGTACAAATAGTGCACTGTGCAGATATGTGACAGCCTGTTGCCCCTCTTGAGTCATACCTGGTTCGTGGCATACGGTATGTCTTTAGTGGAATGGAGTAATAACTGCTACTGGCTGGTGTTTTTGTTTTCCTGTTTAAGAATAAATTTTACACAACATTTTTTGAAAATTTGTTCAAATAATTCATATGTTACATTTGCAATAAATTGGAAGACAATTTCTTAATATAAATACTTACTGAAAACTTAAGTAAAATATCAGACTACTGATTATTAAGTAGATAAAATAGTTAAACATTACACAAAGTATTTTGCTAACACTCATCAAAGTAATAAAAATTATCTTACAGGTATTACCCCAGACTATCAAGCACAAAATGTTACAAGTTGCTGTGATTCTGCTAAGATAAACAATTTTTTAATAAGAAAGTAATGCTTTAATTAATTTTTCCAGTGGATTTGTCAATAATCCATGAGTAGGTCTAAATCCAGTGATTGCAGCCAATAGGAGAATGGAGCTGAGGAACCTTTATTTAATTTCATTTTAATTGCAATGGAACACATGCTCCAGAGGCATTTCCCTACACGCCCACTTTTCCCCTTTCCTGCACTCACCTACATATGCCTTCTACATATTTCAACTTCAAATTCTTTCAATGTTTTTGGTGAATTATTCATTATTTCTCATGGTAACTTATTCCAATACCTGACCCTCTTACAAAAAAAAAAAAAAAAAAAAAAAAAAAAAAAAAAAAAAAAAAAAAAAAAAAAATCTTCCTATACCCTTGTGTCTGAAATAAAGTGCCAGCTTTTGTCATGGCCATCATTTGCCTTCCAAGCATTACTTTTAATCCTTACAATTTCCCCAACATCATAAAAGCAGCAGATCATGCACTCCTAAATTTTGAGGAGTGTAATACATTTCCTGTGGTATAGCATACATAGAATACTTTTTAATAAATAACTTATATAGAGATTAAGAATTTGGATGGAGTCTAATTCTGAATTGTTCTGCTTTTAAGTGCATAAATAATGTGTTTTTTTTTTTTTTTTTTGCTGGTTTGACGCAATCCTCCATCCCTTCCTATCTTGTGCTAACCTCTTCATCTCTACATCTCCCTTACAACCCACATCCTCTATTATCTGCTTCATATATTCTAATCTCTATCTTCTTCTACAGTTCTTACCTTCGATTGTTCCATCCACTAACAAATTAACCAATCCAGCATGTCTCAAAATATGACCTACCAACCTGTCTCTTCTTCCTGTAAGCTTCTTCCATAAACTTCTTTCCTCACCCATCATTTCCAAAACTTCTTCATTTCTTACTTTGTCTGTCCACTTAATTTTCAGCATTCTTCTGTAGCACCACATTTCAAATGCTTCAATTTTCCTTCTTTCCGGTTATCCTAAAGTCCATGTTTCGCTACCGTAAAGTGCTGTGCTCCACACATAGAGTTTTATAGAGTTTTATAAAGTTTTTTTTTTTTAATTCCTTGAATGCCAGGTAGTACTCACAACCTTAATAACTACTTCACAGTCAAAGCCATTAGAGTACTTCCAGATACCACCTCCCAATCTGAACTCCGCAGGTGGGAATTGGAATATAAACACATCCTGCAGACTATACATCCCCCAGGCCCTAATTTCCGTTAATATCTTCCATCCTCACCCTGTACACCCATCACTGGCCAGCACAATAGATTCATTTATATTTATAGACCTTTTTTTTAAAAAATATTTTTTTTTATTTATATATTTTTAATCATTATTTCCAATTTTAATCTTTCTTTTGATTAATACTTGCAGTTATATTATAGTTGCTCCTCCTACCACCTCCAATAGTCAATTGCATTTTATGATTTCAAGGATTCTGCGACCTCAGCCACTTACTTCTTTTAACTCGACAAAGGGTTTACCCCAAATTTTGTATTTTTTGTGTTGCTGCTGTCCTTCTCCCTTCAACTTTGGTTATTAAACAGTTTACTTCTTTACCTCATTTCTACCAATTTTCTATCGGTCTGTTGTTGTTCCAAGTGCAAGGGAGGAAAAAAATTTGCAACTATTGAGAAATGTTGTCCTAAATTACAGTTTCTTAATTAGTTTAATTGCAAAGCAGTGCTTGCTTCTTCGGCAATTTCTCTGCACATCCATTTTTCTTTTCCCACCTACTATTTACCTCTACTAATTTCAACTTTAAATTGTTTTAGTGTTTTTGCTCATTTCTCGTGGTAATTTATTCCAATCCCTGACTCCCTTACCCACAAAAGAAAATCTTCCCACACCTTTGTGCCTGAAGTCGAGTGTCAGCTTGTGGTCATGGTCGTCTTTTTTCCTTCCATGTCCCTCTCTTAATTCTTCCTCCAATATCTTTCCATGCCACATTACCTATATACACCTTGTACACTCCCACGACTCTCTTTAACTTCCTCCTGTGTTCCAATGAATTTTAGCAACAATGAAGTAGGAAGAAATGTAGGAATGTAGAAGTAGGAATATTAATATAAAAATGAAAGATCAATACACCCATCTTTCACCCAAATTGAAGGAAGAAGAACAATAGTGAAAAAAAACACAATATTTTGAGCTATTTCCTTGAGTATCCAGAATGCGTTGATTTGCCAATTCCCATCTCCAGAGTTTGTATGGGGATGTGGTTTCAGGCAGTACTCTGATTATGAAACAGTTATTGAGATCACGAGAGAGTAGATTTTTGTAGTAAACCTTTTGTCTCTATGCATTCTGATAGATAACTGGTTTGTCATTGAATATTAACATAAATATTGTATGTCTGACAGAACATCATCTGAAGAATTCTGAAATATGTCTCCTCCCATTTGTTGGATATAGATTAGCTTCATGTTATTGCAGGTCAGAGATGAGAATGGGTGGTGCAGCAATATATGTAACAGAAAATACTGAAACAAAATCATTAGATGTAAGTAAATACTGTATAGAACAAGATTTTGAATGTTGTGCAACACAGTTAGAATTAGAAAACAAATATCTTATAGTGCTGACAGTTTATAGGGCTCCCACAGGAGACTTCAGTAAATTTTGTAATAAACTTGAAGCAGTCCTACTAAATTTATCACGAACTAAAAGGGAAATTATCCTCTGTGGAGACTTCAACATAAATTTTGCTGTAGAATGTAACCAGACAGATTATCTTCTAGGAGTGCTAAGATCATTCAATCTCTATCAAACTGTAAATTTCCCAACTAGAATACAAAAAGATAGTAGTACCATTATTGATAACATTTTTGTAGAACACAATAAATTAGAAATAAATGGAACAATTCCAATGGAAAATGGTTTGTCAGACCATAATGCTCAAATAATTACTTTGGATATTGTGGGAAATGAAAATAACAAAAAGAAAGGATTTGTCAGAGTTAGGCCATTAAAGAACAATTCAATAAAAACATTAAATGATGAACTTCTCAATGAGGACTGGAGCACTGTTTATAAATTAAAAGGGGTAAATAATAAATTCAATTACTTTCACCAAAGGTTTTTGGAAATTTACGAAAGGTGTCTCCCTACAAAACTAGCTCCAATTGGTCAAAAACGATTAAACAAAAATTGGGTTACAGTTGGTATCAAAACATCTTGCAGACATAAAAGGGAATTGTATGTAAAAGTTAGGAATACTGATAATATGCTTCTCAGACAACATTACAAAACTTACTGTAGAATTTTAACCAAAGTAGTAAAAGAAGCTAAACGTTTGGCCATAAACGATGAGATTAGTAGTTCAGATAATAAGATAAAAAGTGTTTGGAACATTATTAAAAGAGAAACAACTGTATCATCCCTTGAACATAAACCTATATCTATAAGCATTAATGATAAACTTGTAAATGACCCCTCGTATGTAGGAAGTGCTTTCAATAACTATTTCTTAACAGTTGCTGAAAAAATAAAAGGAAAATGTATTGGGAATATGGATGCTATAGCAATACTTAAATCCTTGTCACCAAAAGCAGCACCTATGTCTCTATTTCCCACCAGTAAAAATGAAATTGAAAAAATTATTAAATCCCTCAAAAATAAAAATTCATTTGGTTATGATGAGGTTTCAACCCATGTAATGAAACAATGTAACACCAGCATTAGTAGAGTTATTAGTCACATTTGTAATAGTTCTTTTGAAGAAAGTATCTTCCCTGACTCACTCAAGAAGTCAATAATCAAACCGCTTTATAAAAAGGGTGATACCTCAAAGATTGAGAATTACAGACCAATATCACTTCTACCAGCATTTTCAAAAATCTTTAAAAAAGCAATGTACAGAAGGGTGTATGCACATCTACAAAAGAATGACCTACTCAGTAAAGTACAGTTTGGTTTTAGACAAGGCGTTTCAACAGATTCAGCAATTTTTGCTTTTGTAAACAACATACTGGAATCAATGCATAAAAAACTAAATTCCCTAGGTATATTCTGTGATCTTGCTAAGGCTTTTGACTGTGTTGATCATGATATTCTACTAGGTAAATTAGATCACTATGGAGTTAGTGGTAAGCCAGGACTTTGGTTTAAATCATACCTCGAAATAGAAAGCAATGTGTATCACTGAAAGATGCTAATACAAGAGATGTTATAAACTCAGAATGGGGTATAGTTAAATGTGGTGTGCCTCAGGGTTCAATTCTTGGCCCTCTGCTGTTCTTAATCTATATAAATGATCTTCCACATATACTAGGTGATAATGAACACATAGTGCTCTTTGCAGATGATACTAGCATATCGTTGAAAGATCCATCAGTACAAAACCTCGAAAACATAGCAAATGATGCCATAAAGAAAATTAATAGGTGGTTTAATGCCAACAAACTAATGCTTAATGTAGAAAAGACACAGTTACTTCAGTTTGTTACAAAAAATAAAACAAAGGACAGCTATAATGTGATATCAGAAGGGAAAACAATCAATGAAAGCAGTTTCACAAGATTCCTTGGTGTATATATAGATAACAAATTGAACTGGAAACAACATATTCAACAACTTCTTAAAAAACTGAATTCTGCAACATTCTCACTGAGGGTAATATCTAGAATAGCTAATATAGAAACCAGAAAGTTAGTATATTTTGCATATTTTCATTCCCTGCTCACTTATGGCATCTCATTTTGGGGAAACTCGTCACAAGCACAAAGGGTATTTAAATTACAAAAGCGTGCTATAAGAACTATTTGTGGAGCAAACCCATGGACGTCGTGCAGAAATCTGTTTAAAAACCTGGGTGTTCTAACCATGCCAGCACAGTATGTATACTCTGTATTATCATTTGTAGTGGAAAATCCTGCACACTTCAATCTTAATGCTGACATACATAGCCATAATACTAGGAATAAATATAATATTCACAAGGATTACAAATCACTGTCAATTGTACAGAGAGGGTTAACATTTACTGGAGCTTCCTTATTCAATGTCTTACCAACAGAAATTAAATGTTACCTACAAAAACCCAACTACTTTAAGTCCAAACTGAAAGAGTTTCTGCTTCAGAACCCATTTTACTCTGTGAAAGAATTTTCTTCTTGGAATTTGGTAACTAAGAATGACTGATAAAATAGTATATATGGTGTATGGAAGGGGAAGGTGACAAAGTTGTCCACAATTACTAAAATGATATATGGTTTTTCTTTCTGTTGAAACTTTTGACAATTTAAGTAATTATTGTGGTTACAAAATTCCACTCATATATAGTAACTAACATGGGATAGCATGCATTCAAAAAACTGCTGTGAAAAATTATCATACTAACAGGTTGTTAAGTAATTGACTGCTTATGAGTTGTTGGTAATATAATTGATATTGTTAATAAGTGTGTGTACTGTTCCACATAAATAGCAACTAACATGATATAATAGGCTATGTAGTCGCAAATCACAGTGAAACTTATCATGGTTACTGGTTGTAAGAAAATAACTGATTATTAGATGCTGGTAACAAGTGTATATACGGTTCCACATAATAAGTATTAATTAACTCGGGATTGTATTTGTAGATAACAGGAGATATTGGTTATACTAATTGGTTGTAGCTAACTTGTTGTCAATATATAATAACATTATCAATTATATAGTAATATTGACATTACAAATAAGTGTATGTACTGTTCCACATCCCCGAGATTATTCTCACATGGGATCAAAGTGAACATATCTATCTATCTATCTATCTATCTATTTGCGACGAGGCTGATATTAGAATTCTAGCAATTAAGGCAGGTGAGCTGGTATATGAGACAGAACATGGTACAGGTGTAATGTTGCAAATTGAAAAAAAAAAAAGTTTTTTTTTCAGCTTTGTGAAAAAAAACATGAAAAAACCTAGCACCCTGTTTTTTTCTAAATTTTTTTTTGTCAGAAAACAATATAGTTGATAAATTATAGTTTTATTTATGGAACTTTCATTTTATTTGTGTGTTTTAAATCTTACTGAATCATATAATGTCTTATATAATGATTCATAAATATATCTGTATAGGTAACATAATTTTTTATTCATCCTCTATGTCAATACCACATTCACTAGTATCAGCACTACCAACACTAGTTCGGTCCGTGTCTGAATTTTTTGTTTCTTCTTCTGTCTCATCTAGACCCATTTCTTTTACTGGTTGTATTGTACGCAAAAGTTTTTGAGATTCCAATCTTAAATTGTGAGCAAAGTACACACTGTGCATAAAGACTGTGTTGATAGTTCTGTATTATGGCCTTTTAAGTTTGAATTTAAATCTATTATCATACAAAATAGGAGCTTTATTTCTTTTCAATAGTTGGTTTATGCCAACTGTTGCAAAGAAGTGATTCATAATTACTGACAATTTAATTGACTCAGTATCACTATATGCTGAGAGTTTAACAAGTATACGAATATAAGGAATGCACAATAAGTAATAAAAAGAGGCAAAAAACCATATATAAATTTAAATTGCTAATTCCGTAGGTCTACAGATAAATTCGTGGGGCTGGCAGCACTAGTTCAAATAATGAATATCACTCCAAACAATGGGGAATGGGAATTTCTTCTCATGCAAGCTAGCCTCTTGGAAGTCCCCGTTCGTAAAAGAAAACTTCAGTCAACGTTACCAATATTTTCATATTTTTTTCCCCTACTGAACCAGAAAAATATAGTAGATTCAAAAATTAAGATAAGTACTTAGTATAAACTCTAAAACAGTCACATTAAATGATAAATGCCTTACAAATTTGAGATTTTGTAGTTATGAAAAGAAAAACGTGCCCCAAAAGAAAAAAACAGTTTTTTTTAATAGGTTTTTCATGTTTTTTTTTTTTTTAACTCAGAAAAAAAACATTATTTTGCAACACTATAGAGGTGCTACGGCATATGATGGGGTAGAGTTCACACCTAATTTGACAAGGCTACTCTTGTTATAAACACTCTTTCACTCTGCTACACCCGCTGCTGGCAGTTTTATTTTACTACAACTGACAGGAGTAAGAACCTAGCCTCCAACAATATTTACCCCCATCCCAATGAGTTCCACCTTCCCTACAAGCATATTAGATTTTAAACTGTCCATATAAATTTCAGGTTAATATAAATTTGTTAGAATTTCATTACAGTTTTGAGACAAATAGTGTCATACAAGTAATATCTTTATGGTCAGAGATGAGTTATGTTAGATTATCATACAAAAAAGAAAATTGAAGCAAACTGGGCTATAAATTATAATGATAAATAAGCTATGAATAATATTTATCTCCTAGCTTCATTTACAATAACCAGTCATATTTTCTCAGAGGTTTAGCTACTGTCTGTTAATTAAAGACATAAAAAGTGAAAAAGAACCTTATTAGTCACTGATGTATTTGTTCCATAAGCATATATAGATAGATCTAGGAATTAGTTGAATGGACTCCAAGTTTTTCTCAACTTACAGCATTCAAATGTTATCATTAAGCATAGAAATTGTGAATAGATAATGAGTATAATGTTCTAGCTTCTGTCATGTTTAACTTTTATAAATTAGATATATTGTTATACTTAGTGCTTGTTTGTGCTCGTCAACCCTTGCACCCATTTGATGATTCCTGCATCTTTGAACACCATTAGTGAATAGCATACAGTGCTTTTTTCCTTATTATTGTACGAGGGTTGGAACTTAAATAGTGGCAACTATTTATTCGCAACCGATACAAAAGTGTTAGAGGGTTGCACCTTTACTGTCCTTCAAAGTAGTCACCAGCGTTGTGTAGAATCCATTGTCAGCAATGTGGAAGACGTAGTATACTGTTAGCAGACTCCGTTCTGTTGATGGTGTGAATGGAGCGGTCTACTGCCTGTCGAATCTCTGGAACAGTTCTGAAGCAAATTCCACGAAGTGGTTCCATCATCTTCAGAATCAAATCAAAGTCACAAGGACTTAAGTCTGGGGAGTATGGTGGATGGTACAGTACTTCCCAGTCCCATTGACCGAACAGAGCAGCCACAGCTTGCGCTGTATGCGCCCGCGCATTGTCATGCAAAATGATGGGTGGGTTGTGCAGAAAGTGTTGCTGCTTCTTTCGCAAAGCTGGTCGCAGGTGATGCTCCACAAAAAAAAAAAGAGTAATACTGTGCATTGACGGTCTGCCGTGGTGGAACGTAATGCATTAGGATAACACCATCACAGTTGTACATGAGAGTCACCATAACTTTCACCATGCTGGGACTCTGACGCACTTTCAACTTTTGCGGCGACCCATAATGACGCCATTCGTTGGATTGGCGTTTCAGTTTTGGCTCGTACGATGTTGCCCATGTCTCATCCAGTGTTACGATACGGCGTAAGAAAGCCTCTCCTTCGCGCTCATAGACCTTGATGACACTATCGTGCTGTACGACCTCTGGCACATTCAATCTTGATCCAACTCCGTTGTTCCTGTTTCGAAAACATAGTGACACCGTTACGTTAGACCGCTCGCTCACAAGTGACTCCGTTTCCCTCGATTGTGCGCTCGCCGGGGACGTGGGACGGGCGAGTCCATTTCCTCGGAGGTAAGGTAGGTATGTCAACAATGTGTGCTATCAGCAACAATAGTAGATTTCATTGCATAGTGTCTCCACAGCAGTGTTGCCACTATTTAAGTTCCAACCCTCGTATGTATTTGAAGTAAACTGCATTCTATTTCTACCAATTTTCTAGTTACCTTTTCATTCTTTCAAGGTAGTTGTTTTTGCAATAGAAATTGTTACTCTCTATCTCACTTCTTAAAAGCATATAGACGAAGGAATACACATTTTTTTGCTTGTTATTATTAGATATCTATCAGCTGGATCATGCATAATGTGTTCATACTTATTTGTTTCCTGGCATTTTGACTAGATGCTTGCCAGGTTCCCTGGTATGAACTATTTGACTAAGCAAAGATCAGGAAAAAAGTGAAATTGTGTTACAGTTTGTTAAAGCAGTGATGCTGCAAAATACAATTTGTTTTATCCAGTGCTATTTGTGCTCACTGTTTTCTACTAACAATTTTGAATACATATTGTTCTCCTTAACTACCTTATTATTATTATTATGAGTAATTATTGTGTTTATAACGAGCTCGAGAGGTTACTCACCATCTGTGAAAGGTCGACAGAACTCCATGGGGTTACCAGTGTAACCCTTAGGGCAGCTGCAGATGGCCGTGTTGCGTCGGACTTGACACTTTGCATTCTGTCCACACGCCGACTTGCAAGGATCGATACAGCGTCCGTACCAGCATACTGGGGTGCCAGGTCCACAGTCACTTTTCGCAGTGCATTCGGGACGACACAATGATTGGGGGTTACCTATATAGCCCTGCCAAACAATGACAACTTGATAACAATATTCGTAATCGTAACTGTCATATTGATAGTCTTCTACCTCCCGTAATGATGGTCCTTTCATAGAAATTCTGAAAATGTTATTAAATGAGTAAAGAAAACTAACTAAGTGCTTATTAGCTAAAAATTAAACATAAATTGCACTCCATCACAATTCAATTCAATTAATATTCTCTGTAAAAGGCTATACAAAGTAATAAAATAAAAATATTATAATCTTATATATATATATATACATATATATATATAAAAATAGACGTGTGTTTTTCTATATTTCACTTTTCAGCCACCACTATCTAGCACAGATCACTGGTCTTTGTGTGTGGAAGTAGCATACAGTTTCCTGCCATGGACAACATTGGCTGAATGCCGATACCTGTGGGGATGTGGAAGATATGGTGGTTAAAAGTGGTCAATGCAGAGCATTTTCGTATTTCGACCAAAGACATGTATCTCCGTATATGTTACTCTGCTGCCACAACTACATAGAATAGACCAATGGTGTTTGTGTGTGGCAGTGGTATTGTGTCTCCTATCATGTACTATGGTGGTTAGATGTCGGTAGCTATGGCGCTGTGGGAGGTAGGGTGGTTGAAAGTGGTCGACCTGCGGCACTTTCATATTTCTACCAAAAACGTATATGTCATGGTGTATCACTTTTCAGCCAAAACTATCTAGCGCAGATCACTGGTGTTTGTGTGTGGTAGTAGCACAGAGTCACCCATCATTCACAACATTGGCCGAATTTCGGTAACCCATCGTTCACAACGTTCGCTTAATTTCGGTAACTGTTGGAGTGGGAGATATGGTGGTTGAAATTGGTCTATCAAGGATATTTTCGTATTCCGACCAAAGACAAGTGTGTGCGTATATTTTACTTTCCTGCCTGAACTACAAAGCGCAGATGACTGGTGTATGTGTGTTAAGAGAATCGAGTCTCCCATCGTGCACTATGGTGGTTAAAAATTGGTAGCTGTCAATCCAAATTCATGACAAACACAAACAAAGTCGTGGGTACCAGCTAGTTTGTATCATAAAAATTAAATATGATATATAAATAAAAAGCAAGTTAAAATCTGTAAAAATTAGTAATAAGTTTACTGGTGGACTCTTACCCGCGGTAAGATGGTCACAGATACCTGATATCAAGAATATGTTGTTAAACTTGGGGTTGTAATATCAGGAAAAACTTTGATTGAAAACAGTTGTTAAATTTGTGACAACTGGCATAGGCACTGAATTAGCTATGTTGTCAGTGTAAAATAAGATATTTATATTAAATTTTAAATTAATCATTTCTTTTTTCAGTTATTCTGTTGGGGACTATAAGCAACAGAAATGAAGATATAAATCCAATGATTTCTCAAAAATTTTCCTGTTTGAAGTGATTTCTATACTTATTGAATAGCTTAAACCCTGTAATGTCCTACAGAGCACGTCGGCTCGCTGGCGCGGAGGTATGCTGCCCGACACTGTGTGTATCTAAGGGCCAGTCGATGATAGAAGGCAGACGCCTGTCCCCAGAGACATGTTTAGTTTGGCGCAGGGGCGCGGGACACAGACCGCCCTCTCTTCTCGCGATATTTTTGTTTTTTCTGGAGGGCTTGCCGTATGTGGTACAGTGTGTGGGACAGCCAGAGAATGGAGGGGATGGCATCTACTCCTCGGAAGTGTTTCTTTTGCTATGTTCTATGTGGTCGGGAGAGGAGAACGTTGCTGGACGCCCGAGAGCAAGGTTGTGGGCAGTGGCTGCTGCTACAAGTGATAAACAGAGGTAGCTGTGTGTATCAGCCGCCTACGCCGACGCCGCCGCCGACCAGTGTCCTGCCGGGTAATGTGTACCGCCTGCTGATATAGAGACTTACTGCAACATCTCAAAACCCTGGAAACTGCCCTGAGTGATTCATGCCAGAATTAAAGAGCTATTAGCCTGGGTGCCTATCATATGTTTGCCATACATTTGTGATCTTGAAATGACAATAATTTTGTCTTAATGAATAAATTCATTTTCTTTTAATGTGAACCCATTTCTTTTGTGTGATCCCCTGAGAATTGTCATGTGAAGAGCCCATTATAAATATTATTGAATTAAAATAAATTAACTTTTGCAAGCTGGCACCATACAAGGTGTTTTTCAAGTCAAAACTAATACCTCGGTCAAAACTAGATATTATAACATGGCGCCCAACCTGTGGCCTGACTGTTTGAGATGTTGCAAGCGTTTCGTTTTAGCGAGTAGAAATCTCTATGTGTTTTTCAGCATTTTTGCGGTGTGGCGGTGATTGCAGGGGTCCAGCATATACAATGTATAATGATAAGATTGATTATGTGTAATATTTGTTATTTGTAACAGCATAGGACTCCTGTGGGCGTCCCGAGCGAGGTGATTATCTGTTCTCGTGTGTGATATTGAACCACTGTTTGTTGATCGTTCATGGGTTGTTGATGTATAAAAAAATACGACGTTGCATGAATTGTTTGGCAATCGTGGAGGAAGATGTAAAGTGATGGTCTTTGGTTATGTTCGAGCTGTCCTTTTGTTTGTAATTGTTTGTTGGTTTTGATGGTTATTCAGTTGTTGGAAAATGTTTGGAGACTAGGGACGTAAGATTTTAACAGCATCTCAGCGTCGGAAAATTATGCTTGTTTTTGCCTGTCTTCTGTGATGAGTATGGTTTTTATAAATTTTTCTTGCTTGTCGTGCTTTTAGAATGCCCCGAGCATCTATGCTCTGCATAATTGAGTTTTGTGCGTTTTAGCGTTCATTCCATCAATAATTGTGCGTTTGAGAATTTGTAGATGCTTCTCGTGGATGTGCCGGTATAAATATTGAATTGTGGGAGGAGAAGTGTGGTAAATATTTGTTTTACGAAGTTTCTAAATTTTTGGGTACTATTGAGTGGATGAAACTGAGGTCCGGAAATGCCGGGATGGCACAAAGTCACAGTCCGTCAGAGCCAAACGAGCAGGAATTCGCGATGAAGGAAAATCACGGTGATTTAATTGACAACGCCGTGGATCGAAGTGCTGAGCAAACTATTCAGCAGACAGTCAGTAAAGAAAGAACTACTAGTTTTCCTTCAACCGCAGAAACGAGCGATCAGTTTGTGTCGCTACCGGAAAACCGCGCTAGCGCAATAATGACGCCCCAAGATATGTTGCTAATAGTACAGCAGCTGCTTATTCCGATCAACGAACGATTAACATCCATGAGCGAGGAACAGAAGAAAACAAATGAACAATTGTCGGCGTTCAGGGAGGAATTTACGTCCGCGATGGAAAAAGGGGTAGGCGAAATTAAGGAGTCTGTGCAATCAATGGAAATGGTGCAGAAAACGTTAAGCAGTGCTGTTGATAACAGCACTAAGGAGCAGGTGTTGGATGTACAAAGACGCGCGTCGGAAATAGGTCAGGAGACGGAAGAAAGGAATAACATGTTGGAAACGCGTGTCGTGGAAATTGAGAGGAGCCACAGTGTTGATTTGACCCAACTCGGAGAAGAGATGAGTCAAATTCGCGTGAGCGTTGCAAAGCTGAAAACAGAGCGCGAAACGCATGAGAGCTTTTCGATGAAACAGACAAGTAAACAGCGGGACATCCATGTGTCGGCGTGTTCGGAATCGGTACGAACGGACAGACAGACCAAACCATCGAGAATGCCAACTGTCGGACATGAAAGACGAGACCTGCGATATTTGTGCATATTTGGACAGGCGGGAACAAATGCCGAACATCTGTTCCAGGTCGAAGGCCTCAAGAGAGTGCCAGGCGGCGAGCGATGTTTTCCGAACGCATGCTACCCTCTGAGCAGGACGCTTTTTTGTGACTGTGTGAGCGAAACGCAGCTGGGGTGCGATCATGAGCTGTATGCGGGAGGTTTCGAAGAGAGAGATTGTTGTGGAGAACTGAGAGGCGAAATTAGTGCTAAATTCATGCACAGTCAATCAGTGTACTTTGCTGAGAGGAAAGAAGTTGCTGAGAATTTCCGAAGCACAAACGCCAACGATAAGTATGAGTTTTGGATGTGCGTTGTACACGGAAGGCTCAAAACGGGAGCTAACTAGGCTTAGCCCCTACGCGAAAAAAAAAGAGACTTGGTTTGGACCGCAGACATACCCAAGGATATGAAGTAGAGAATAATTATGGTAATAAATAAGTATAATGTTAGTGTCATATAGTGGATAGTTCGCAGAAGTGCGTAAAGTAAATTCTGGTAGCATCTGAGAGTTGCGAGAGGAGGGAATTTTGGTTGTAGTTGAAGATTACCTTAGCCATAAAAACAGTTGAATTGATTTGGTACATGGGATGGAATTGAAGAACAGTCACTGCGTGTGGAGAATGCTAAGATGCGATGATTGATGTCAGGTGAGAAGGAAATAGTTTTTAACGATTGTGGGAATGAATATGAGATGGTACGTCATTTTTCTTTGCTAAACTTCTCTGGCTGCTCTTGTGAGGAAGTTGCTGAATACTTGGTGGATCTAATTTTCCAGACATTTGAAAGTGGTTGGTGGAAGTTTTGATGTTGGTCAAGTTTAAAAAATTAAATAAAGGAAGGTATTTTTGAGAGTCAGTTGTAGCCAGAGCGGCACTTATGTATGGAGAGCACTTAGACTGGAGTAAAGGAGTCAGTGGATGAGTCCCAATTTGTATTTGCATTTTCCTCGTGCGAAGGACAAGGGTTTAAGGTGAAGAGACAACGGACGTGCATGGATTGGAAGGTTTCAGACGTTCTATTTGGCAACGGATAGAAGGCCAAGGACGCATAAACATAAGCAGTCCGGTTGTCGTTTAATTAATGTGGTGGTAGTAGGTCGTGGTAGTTTCATATGAGGGACAAGGTAATTATCCCCTGGGGCTCCGTTAATTTGTGCTTGAGGTGGTGGAAGTGTGCCGAGTCTGGTATAACGATGTTTTGTACACTCTGGATTTTTTTTCATAATAGCGGGAAGCGGGAATAATGTGGTTCCACCAAGTCAAAACAGCATCACGTTTCTCCAGCAGATATTTCATTCCCTGACATCACTCCTTTGTTTTGAGAGTCGTCTGTTAGCAAAGTAATTTTGCCGTTCGAAAGAGATAATTCATGATAGGTGAGAGTATAGGGAAATGCAAATCCCAGATACAGATTGTCGTTGAATACTGCACATTAGTGAAGGTATTCTTACTTGTGTCTAAGCGGAGTTACTTCTTCAGAATTTGAGAATTTTTAGAGAAAATTGTGGTTTTGTAAGGTAGAGAATGAAGTTTGATTTTCAAGTGGAGTATTTCTTTCGGCGCCAGACATGACGTGAGATTTTAATTTGGATGAGGATAGCTACGAGTTATACATTGTGAAAGGTTTCCCATGTGATTTCTCGAAGAATAGTTATTGCTTCCGCTGTTAGATATTATGCAAGTTATTTGATAGGGTGACGAACTTCGTATGATTATATATGCATTATTCAGCGTGGAGGCATTTTCTGCAGGGTGTAATATGTTGTTTTTTTTTTATGCTAGGTTAATGAGGCTGTAGATTTGGTAGAATACTAGTAGTTTACTTTCTGAGAGTTCTGAGGGATATGGAGTAGATTTGTGGTCGCGAGGTGGCAAGGCTACCTTAGTGAAGGTGGACAACGTTGAGGTAGTGGAACACCAAGTTCTCTAAAGTGTCTGTTATGACTTTGGTCATGTGGTCGATATGAGGAATAGGTCGGTGAACCATGTTTCGAAATAGGAGCCTAAGCATAAGAGTGTGGGTTGTTTTGAAACTGGGAGTGTCAGCTGAGGCAGAGGATGTCCTTGACTTCACCGGGGTGCAGGGACCTGGGCTCCATCTGTTTGGGGGCAGGCGCCTTACCAATTACCATCTGCGTGAAGGTGGCTGTTTGTTATGAAGTCGGTTCTGCTCTGCAGGGAAGCGTTGCGACTGTAAATTCTGTTAGTTGCAAGGAGTGTTGTACGCATGAAGAGAATATGCCGACCCCTGGTTTAAGTTTAGTTATTGTCAGATAAAGTTTGGAGATTTTAAAGTTTTTATGGATATTTAAAGCTGTACTTAGCGTTATAAGTAGTCTATAAGGAAAATAGTGGTTTGGTTTAGGGTTCTTGATCATTACTGCGTGGCCCTGATTCATTGCTCACTTGTTTTCGGACACAATGGTTTTCTCTGTTTGGTTATATGGGCATTGTGGAAGATAAAGCCTTTATGTGATGGCTTTGTGATTATTTTTTATATTAATTCTTCTACATTTTTGCACTCTCATTTGTAATTTTGTTAACAGGGAGTACAGGAAGGATGATTTGTGAGGCCACAATCTGGTAGAATTAATTTTTTTTTAGCCACTGTGTGCTGGTATTTTATATGTATTGTATTGTTAATGTAATATCTGTAACCATCAGAAAGGCTGGACAACGGCACAACGATGCAGTTTCTGAGACCATAGTTTCTTAGGATTAAGTATTTTTCTGAACACTGTGTGTTATTGTTTATCTGTAGCCATAAGATAGGCTGGACCGAACTGGTATCATTTACGCCATGTCCATTGTAATGAATGTCACAGAGAGAGTTTCGTGCTCGTAGCGGAGCGCAGTGTAAGATCGAGCAGTCACTGCAGTGGTTGTTGACCAATGAGACAATCCGCATGACGTTTCAGCAGAGGGAAGTTTCGAAATGGGTGGTTTTTATCAAGGTATTGTATGACTCGGGCAAACGATAGGTTGAAGAGACAGTTCTGGCTATAGAGCGTGAGGATGAAATGTTTCGGGACAAAGTGAGAGGATAGGTCACATAGACTGAATGAAAAATTTGAACTTTAAATAGGAAATTTCAAATTTTTGTGGAGGTGGCAGTTGAAGCTGTAATGTCCTACAGAGCACGTCGGCTCGCTGGCGCGGAGGTATGCTGCCCGACACTGTGTGTATCTAAGGGCCAGTCGATGATAGAAGGCAGACGCCTGTCCCCAGAGACATGTTTAGTTTGGCGCAGGGGCGCGGGACACAGACCGCCCTCTCTTCTCGCGATATTTTTGTTTTTTCTGGAGGGCTTGCCGTATGTGGTACAGTGTGTGGGACAGCCAGAGAATGGAGGGGATGGCATCTACTCCTCGGAAGTGTTTCTTTTGCTATGTTCTATGTGGTCGGGAGAGGAGAACGTTGCTGGACGCCCGAGAGCAAGGTTGTGGGCAGTGGCTGCTGCTACAAGTGATAAACGGAGGTAGCTGTGTGTATCAGCCGCCTACGCCGACGCCGCCGCCGACCAGTGTCCTGCCGGGTAATGTGTACCGCCTGCTGATATAGAGACTTACTGCAACATCTCAAAACCCTGGAAACTGCCCTGAGTGACTCATGCCAGAATTAAAGAGCTATTAGCCTGGGTGCCTATCATATGTTTGCCATACATTTGTGATCTTGAAATGACAATAATTTTGTCTTAATGAATAAATTCATTTTCTTTTAATGTGAACCCATTTCTTTTGTGTGATCCCCTGAGAATTGTCATGTGAAGAGCCCATTATAAATATTATTGAATTAAAATAAATTAACTTTGCTACTTTTGCAAGCTGGCACCATACAAGGTGTTTTTCAAGTCAAAACTAATACCTCGGTCAACATGAGATATTATAACCCTAAGTGCATAATATGTAAATCTAACTTTTGTCTTGTGCCTACTGTGGCAATAAAGTGTCCTTGAAGCAGTTTTATTAAGCTATCAATTTTAATTGATTGAAAGAATTTGTTTTATCCACTGTATTTAATATTCCTCTTCAAACTAATAGCTTCAACAGCTTCAGCTTTATGGCTTGTATCTGGCTTCATGCTGATATTAAAATTGCAGGTTTGTTTCACCAGGCCACTCTTATGTAATATCTGAAAATGAAATGCTTCTGTTCTCACTCAGTCTAAATTGTTAACAGCTAACTTCATTCTTTTTTCCCTCCATTTCATTTTTTCTCTCTTTTTTTCAGTGATTCCAAAATAGCTTCCTTTTCCCACATTAAGGCATGCACAGATTAATCTTTTATGTATTTTATCTGATTTAAAATTATTTGCAAGCCCAGACTACAAAATATATAACTATCCCATCACACTACATCTTTACACATGATTTTATTTCTAAAAATAGCATAGTTTTAAATATGTAAATACATGGAAGTGGGAAAACTAGTTTAAAAATGAGAGAAATATACCCAAATCTGGCTGAAATAAATAGAGAATAAATTTATTTAAAAAATGTAGTGTTAAGGTTTTTAAACTTTGACAAAGACACTGCTGGCGAGTGTTGGTTAAAAATTGGGCAGGGAAAGTGGATTTAAAACTAGGGTTGGAATGGATCTTGGGTGGTTGCATTGTTCACAGTTACACCCCACAGTCTGGCTCAGATGAACAGCTGAGTACTCTGATTACATGCTACCAGTTAGTGTGGATTTTGGTTGAAAACCATTTCTATATTGCCAATCATTCTAGTAGATGGATAGACATAGGAGGCAGAACAGTTTGGAGATTTTGTGGAGGAAATGTTGCAGGAAATCATAGCCCTGCCGTAGGGATAGAACTGTGTGATGAAGTATGTTATGTGGTTGGTGCTAGAAGCTTTGGGGTTATTGCTGGGCTATATTGGACGTGATGTGTCAATGGAAAAAATTTTGTGTACTAAATCTGGTGTGTAGTTGCAGTATATCAAGGCTTGATAGATGTTGTTGTAATTTTGTTTAACTGGGTAGGTATGTGATGAAGATAAATGCAAAGAAGAGTCAATTTATTAGGTAGACAGATAAAAAATTAAAGATTTATTATGATTATAAGGTAAAGAAAGAATTGCTTGTTAAAGACCATAAATGTAAATACATTGGAATAACATTTGATAGGAAACTCAACTGGGCGTGACACTTTGGACAGGTAGATGGGAAGGTTTCGAAATCCTTCACTTGTAGGAGAGATTGATGAGGGGATGTACCACAGAAGTAAAGGAATTTGGTTCCAAATGTTTGGTCAAATCATTGCCTGAGTTTGGCAGTGTAAAATGGGACACACATTATGGGTATTAAATACAGGAGATGGAGTGGGTACAAGAAAGGGCTGGTAGATTTATCTCTGAACATTACTGTGGTAAATGATATGATAAGAGATCTGGAATGGGATTAATTGGAAGACAGATGCAAGGTGAAGAGAGTCATGGGAGTGTACAACGCATATATTGGTGATGAGGCATGGAAAATTAGCAGTTGGCAATGACCAAAAGATGGCACACAATTTTGGACATAGGGGTGTGGGATGATTTTCTTTCACAGCTAGGGGCAGGGGCATAGCTGCCATAGGGCTAGGCGAGTCAGTGCACCGGGGCCCCCTGAGTGTGGGGGGACAGCTGAGGGGGCTGGGGCCTCCAAGCGCAGCTCAGAGGACCCTCGGGCTTTCAGGGCAAATGGGCGACTTTTTTTTTAGTCCTGAGGGCCTTGTGAACCTAGAAATGCTACTGCTTACTGGGGCCCCAACTACACCCCAGAGGGCCCTCAAGCTCAGGTCACAGGGCCCCCTCCTAAGCTGAGGGGGGGGGGGAGAGCTAAAAAAAGGTCGCCCAAGATATTTTTTTTTTTTTTTTTTTTTTTTTTTGCACCAGGGCCCTTGTTGACCCAACTACGCCACTGGCTAGGGAAGTCAGGGATTAGAATAAATTAACAAGAGAAATTATGAATAATTTATTCAAAAAAAAAAAAATAAATTTGAGTTGAAATTAGTAGAAGACAAAAGTAGGCAGGAAAAGGAAAGAGGGAAAAATGAGTGTGTAGGGAAATTGCCACTGGAGTAAGCACTCCATTGCGATTAAATCAAATGGTCAGAGCATACAGGCTGTAAAGGAGGGAGTGTTTGATGGAAAATGTATGCCAGCTGTCAAAGAGGAAGCACTGTCGCAGGTTAGTTGATTTGATATCGGCTGAGGTGGTCGCTGGAGTTGGACTTTGTCTGTATACTTGGATGTAATGAAATTAAGACTAGTAAATACCTCGGGGCAGGTGCAGACTGCAACATGATTCTTGGCAGTGCAGAGAGCTTCTTTGCCACAGACTCCGGAGGAACAGACGCTGACGCAGCGGAAGTTCGAGCACTTCTTGTGTCCCGGGCAGTCGGTATCTACCTCGCACTCGGCGGTGCAGCCCTTCAAGGCTGATCCTTGGTAGCCTATAGGTAAAGGCACAGAGGCAGACAGAACAGTGATGCAATTGGTATTTGAATGTTTAAAACTTAAACGGTTTATTTAAGAAATACACTCATACTGAAATTAAATATACTCTGGCAGCATTTTGACACTCTTTTGATGAGTACTGCATAAAAATCAAAATTATTTGGATGTGTAAGGGAAATTGGTGCTTGATGGACCTCTAATTTTTTTATTAATATTGGTATGTAACATCAGTATTTGAACTGATATTATATTAAACTGGCTGCTGTAAATTGATGGGCTACTAATAACAAAAGTAAAGTCAAATATTTCGTTTCAAAACCCTCCAAAAATGTAAGGCAAATTGATTCATTTTTCAAGTTAGTATCTATTTACAACAACATTATGTTGATAATGATCTACCATTGCTAGACCCGAAAATTATTATATCATGTGTGTTTGTCTTTTCTGTATGTTTGCACCCCACATCCATCATCTAAAGATAAGTTGTGGTTCATTTCCTTATCCTAATTTGTAATTCCTATGTATATATAGGACTACCTCACATAGCGACTGTTAGCAAGAGTTAGCTGCCAGCAACCATCATCCAGCTACCTCACTCTGTTGTTGATGAATCGGTATAACCCAAAAATTTTAACACTCAATGTCTGTACATGTTTATCCATGTTTCGATGCCATTGCAGCCTTCAACTTTGAGATCATTATTCTTATATCCAAATGTTTTAATTTATACCAATTTATAGTGCCTTTATTTCTTAATCTTAATAGTATATATATTAAACATTTGGATAGGAGATTAACCAATGCTTACCAAAGCTGAGGATTGCTTCAGTGTCAAAACATGGGAAAAGAATTTTCGGGCTTATATCCCTTGTTCAACAATAGAGTGAGGTAGGTCAGCCACTAGCTGAAGGTGCAAAATGTTGGCTGGTGGGGGAAAATCAACATGGTGGGAAATATGGAGGTAACTGAAACGTGTAAACTCGATCATTGTGATTGCACACTACTCAAATATTAGCTCTTGTGAGTGGTGGTTCTGTGGAAGAGATAGAGGGTATGGGAAATGGGTGGAAAAGAAGGAAGATTTCTGGTGGTATCATATATTAAGACCTTACAGCTGTCTGGCACCCAATTTATACTGATAAGCCAGTTCCCACCTTCTGAGTTCAGAGATGCTGCTTTAGTCTGATGGCACATACAGTGAATCAAGCATTGAAATTGTTGGGATCACAAATGATGGCATGAAAAGATACTGGTTGGTCAGGGTTCTCGGTAAATACCATTTGCCTGTATCTGAATTAGTATATGAGTGTGAGGGAGGGGGGGCATTCTTTTATGTTAGAGGCTGCATTCTTCCCTTCAATTTTGGTGAATGGTGGGTATAGTTAATATTTTCATACATATAAAGCAAATGATATGTGTTAGGGACGATGACTTTTATAGGATAGCAGGGCAGGTGCAAGAAAACTGGAGAGAGAGAGTAAGGGAAAGTAATGGAGGTAGATAGATACAGACAAAGAAAAAGAGGAGCAGACTACCCAGGATATGTTTCCATACTAGTTCCTCATATTGCAGTTCTATGGAAATATGCCTTTATTTTTTAGAAAAATTTGTTAACATGAGTTTGCATATTGAAAATCTACAAGTTTTAGATATGGAGTAATATTTTGCCAGTTTAGGTCGTTCTTAGGGTATTGAGTAATTTTAAAGGTATTGTGATATTTATTCGGTGATTCAGTGTAAGGGCGAGTTTGCTAGTATGTTTCTAATGAGCTTGCAATTAGCGCCAATAAGGATATCTGGTATATGTGCATGGATTGCAGGTTGATGAACAAATAAGCAGACTGGGTGGTAGATTAAAATAGTTCTATATGAAAGATTTGATATAAATTATTAAGAAAGTGTACTTAGGAGATTTGTGAAGCTAGTAAATTAAAGAGAATTTTTGTGAATCATTTGTGTAAGTTGGGGAGTTTGAAGAAATAATTTTAACCAAATTCATTATTTAGAGGAGGTGTGAAGCTTCAAGAACTTGCTATATGAACCCTGCATTCAGGATTCTTGCACAGTTCACTGCAGGAAATTGTCAGAGTTGGTTGGTGTCACTTTAGTTTCAAGTTCAGGTCCAGACTTCAGAATAAGTGTTTAAATTAGTTGAAATCAGGTCAAAGGTGCAGAGCAGATTTTTCTGATAATTTCCATGGGTTGTATAGGCACATTTGAATATTTTTGAGACTCCTGATTGAATTAGAGAAAGTTATGGATTTTATGAAATGTTTGACTGTTATGTGTTGACTAATCAAAAGTATTTAGCTAGGACCTTTGATGAACGGAAACAGAAAATTAAATTATTAGTCAAATAGAGCAGTACTATACGGTGTCGTTATTGTGAATAAATTTTATCAGGTTTCATTAAAATTGTAAGTTAACTTTAAACTATCTTCATCATTTGCTAGAGATGGAAACGTGAACTATAAGCTTATTATTTTTTCCTATGTGGAAGTGTTGGCTATATTTATTTAGAACTGACTCATTTTTTAAAAAAAAAATGAGTTTTAGAAGAACTCTGAAATTTATTTAAACATTGTAATCACTACATAAATCCGCATTCAGTATTCTTATAACCTTACAGGAAGATACTTAAATACAGCCATGGTTATTCACCTTGTGTCATTCTGTCAGGGTGAAGGTCAACATAAGAAAATTGAAAAATTCCCTATGTGAACCAGATTCATTGCCCAAAATACATTTTATCATTTAAATACCAAGCCTTTCATAATGGCTAATAAAAGAATATTGTATTAAGAAGGAAAATTAAAGTACCAAACATCTGAAATTAATTAACAGAGGGAAAGAAACTTGTCATACACCACATTCCTGTTAACTAATGTAAAAATTTGTTAGAATACTTTTTCCACCAGCTTTTTTGTACAAGACACAGCATTAAAAAATTTCAACATTTCTAGGTTTCTTAATAATCCTGTCTTCTAGTTTTTTTTTTAATTTTATTTAGAGCTGGCTGAATAATGAGACATAGTTCATTACTAGTTGAAATGTTGTAGCATACCTGGCAGACATGAACAAATGGGAACATTGTTCGCAACTCGACACTCTGCGTTCTTTCCACATGGACTGGGGTTGCACAGTTCATCTGAAAAAGAAAGAGAATATGTTCTTTTTTCTTTCTTACTGTTAAATGTCACAAATCGATAAATCGAAAGAGTACCCAAGCCCAAGTTTGCCCCCCTCTCTAGATCCAGCACTGACAGACACCCCCCCCCCCCCCCCTGATGAATTTGTCATGGACCACAACAGTATAGTTATGCCACTTTAAGTAACCCTTTCCATTTAATACTTTAAAAAAAAATTAATTCAATGTGATTACTAGTTTCGAAAAAGGCAGATAATGTCAGAAAATTTATTAGTTTTTAAAGTGACATTAAAAACTGGACCAATTTTTGAAAACCAAAATTTTTTATTTGAATTTGTTATATGATCATCATGGAATGAATGAATAAATATGTACTACTACAACTGAATGAAATAATCTCCATTGCAATTAAAATTAAATTAAATAAATTAATTAAATCTCTGAAAGTGACTTGATGGTTTTCTTGTGATTATTTTGCTCACTAACCTTTTGACTCTGAATGTTTCTTCATTTGAGGGATTTATGATAGTATTATTAATTATTTAGTATGAATGTGTATTTGATAAGAGATAAAATAATTAAAAATAAGGAATCATGATACATGCACATAAATTGCATAATAACCAAGATCAAATATAGAAAGAAGGACATGCAATATTAACAAAGTAAAACCAGTGACAGATATCATAAAGGAGCTGGAAGACAGGAGGAGGATGAGGAGGATCATGGAAGTGTACAGGGCGTATACTGGTGATGAGGCATGGAAAGATATTGGTGTAGGTATGAAAAGTAGTGCATGGAAGCGAAAAGATTACTATGACCACAAGCTGGCACTGGATTTCAGGCACAAGGGTGTGGGAAGATTTTCTTTTTTAGGTTAGGGTGTTAGGATTGGAATGAGTTACAAAGGGAAATGATGAATAACTTACCAAAACATTAACAGAATTTAAATTTAAAATTTGTAGATGGCAAATTTAGGTGGGTGCAGGATAGGAGGAAGTTGGGTGTGTAGGGAAATTGCCACCGGAGCCTGTGCTCCATTGCAATTAAATTAAATTAAAAATGACATGAAGCAGATTAGATTATATATGTAACCTTAGGCTTCCGCGGCCAGAGTCAGTTGATTCTTGGCTGTCCGGGTGGCACCGCATCATTTTTCTTGAAACCGACATTTTGACCCTCATTCTGGGGCCTTCTTCCAGGGCAGAACTGCGTCTTCGATCAGTGAGTGGTCTTATTTTATAGCTGAGGCCCACATCCATCTAGATGGTTTGATTTGCCCTGCCAATCAAAGGTCCGAGCCATCACGTGGCTCATTGTCCTGATGGGGTGCGGCGTGGTCTGGTGGGAGGTGACACGTGACATGCTCTCTCCGCACCAAAGAGAGCCAGGCGTCGTGTAATTTCAGCCCGTTGTCTTCGTTAATATTGTTTGGGTGTTTAGCAATTTCTAACGCCTCCTTTACCCTCCTTGGCCACCATTTATCCTCGCGCACTATAAGGGTGGTGTTTTCAAAGTCTATGGTGTGATTGGTTTTGGCTGTATGCCGTGCAATGGCAGATTTATAGTTGCGAATGTGCTCGCGCAGCCTGTCCTTTATAGTGCGCCCTGTCACACCCTATGCACACCCGACCACAGGTACACGGAATCTCATAGACCCCTGCAACTTGTAGTGGAGGCAGCCTGTCCTTAACCTTGATGAGCTGGTTACTGACTTTGCTATGCACTTTGTAGACAGGTTTTATGTCAACTTTTTTGAACAGCTTCCCGATTCTGTCAGTAATGCCACTTATGTAGGGTAAAACCACTACTTGGCATTTCTGAGAGGTGGCTCAGTTAGATGTTTAATTGACGTCTTGATCTGTCGTGGCTGCATGCAATGCCCGTCTAATACAATGATTGTGGTAGCCGTTGGACTTGTGTGTGTGTTGCAGCGCCTCTAACTTCGTCGTCAAGCTGTTTGCGTCACACACTTTCGTCGCTCTTGTACACAAGGTCGTGAGGACGCCTCTTTTTGTCGCTGAATGGTGGTGCAATGCTGCATATAGATATCTGTTTGTATGTGTCGGCTTCCGAAACACTGAGTGTCCAATGTTCCCATCGTCACGTTTGGTTACTAGCACGTCTAGGAACTGTCCTTGTTCCTCTGTTTCCATGGTGAATTTAATTTTAGGATGTGCTTTATTTATATAATCCAGGAATTTGTCAAGGGCGCTTCATCCATGGGGCCACACAACAAATGTGTCATCAACAAAGCGTAACCACAGACGTGGTTTGAGGGGCACGTTATCCAACATTTCCATCTCCAGCGCCTCCATAAAGATGTCCGCCCTTACCGAAAGCGGTGAGCCCATGGCCGCTCCTTCCACTTGGGCATAAAATTTCCCTTCGTACTGGAAGAACATTGATTTGAGACAAAACTCAGCCCGGTCTGCCCATTCTTCTGAGATGTTAAGGGCCGATAGCTTGGTGCGTATTATTGTCACTGCTTGCTCCACAGGTACATTGGTGAAGAGCGACACAACATCAAAGCTCACTAGAATGTCAGTTTCTTTGATTTTGAGTGATGATATGATTTCTACGAAGTGTGAGCTATTTCTGACAGTCGAAGCGATGCCTTCTGACGAAGGTTTTAGTTTGTCGGTGACATAGCGGGCTAGTGGATGAGTTGGAGAGTTGATTGCGTTGACAATCGGCTGTAATGGAACTTCTGGCTTATGTATTTTTGGCAAGCCATAGAACCGAGGAGTAGAGGTGTTGTTTCTCTTCAGTTGTTTCTCTCTACTACTGAAATGCTGAAACAGCTTCGCCACGGTAAGATGACGTCATTATGCTGGGTTGGCTTTTGTCTTTCACCATTTCCATGGAAGAGTGTAAACAAACAGTTATTTGGTGACATCTATGGTTGAAAATGAGGGCTGAGATAGCCACCTTCGAAACGTGCAATAATGTGACTTTCTGCTTTTCGTAACAGATTCCCTTCTTATAACATGATTTGGTTATTGACCTCTTGAATGAATCAGGATAGACATCTTTTCCGAATAGCCATTACAAATAAGGCTGACAACTCTACAAATGCTTGTGCCAGAATGCTTTAGCATATAGGATAAAATCTAGTCATAACAAATGACTTCTTATTTTTTTCCTATTTAATTTTGGTAGGTGGCAAATTGTAAGGACAAAGACCGATACTGGGGTTATAGTATCGCCTAAGTGCCTTAACTTACACTCTTGTAGACTCACAATTCTCAGTATATCTGCTAAATAATTTTGCTTTGATTTGACCATGTAGCCAGGATGACTCAACTAAATGCCTAGGTCGCCACAATATTTGATACCCACAAATAGAGAAAAGGGTTTTATGCTAACAACTGAAGCACACAAGTTCACTATTAGTAAAATCCAAAGTTTTATTTTCAAAGTCAACAGTTCAAAAATGGCATTTACAGTTGAGCAGGCATATCGAACACTCGATCCAAAAGTTACAGATTGTGGAGAGAAATCTAACCGACCGAAACCCCTTTAGTAAATTTACAAGTCTTAACAGTCATTAAGTTTGCTATTTAACACGACACGATCCTTCATGGTTGAACTAGCCAGCGTGGCGAGTTACAACCAGCGCGACGAAAGACATACCGAAACCGACGCCAGGCAGGAACAGACAGACCGGAACAGACCACGGATAGCCACAGACCGGCTCTTTTATCGAAACCACGAGAACCAGCGACGTCAGCAACTGTATCACATCTTTTTCCTCCGCCTAGCTCAAAGAGTACGAAATTTATTTAACGATCCCGACTATTAAAAATGTTCAAACTTTGACAATATCTGGACTTATCCACTAGAAGTCCGACGGCAGTCTCTTGAGAAATTTAGAGTAATTAATTTAGAGTTTTAGCTGTTTAAGACTCCGCGTAGTGATACATTCAAAATTTGGGTAAAATTCCTAAGTGTTCTAGAACTTTTTACGCGCGTGCACAACAATCCGCGACAATCTACTTTACAAAAACTTAATTTCCGGACAAATGCTTAAACCTTTTATGAAAACCCATATATGTATGAAATCGTCTTGATTATGGCTATCTACTGATGTAAAATTTAAATTGATATCTCTTTTAATAAAAAAGCTTATTTTTTTTTCTTAATTAAAATCACTAATTAAACTTTGCCAAATTATTTCATTTTATTACCAAAATATCGGGGATAGTGCTGAATACAGCTGGTGATAAAAGTTCGGTTGTAGCTTTACTGGATTTAAAGATACTGCGAATCTTAGAATTTCACTATTCTGATCGCGTGCTTCAAAATTTGAACAAACGGGAATAACTCTTAAACTAAACGTTTCCCGATATGATAATTACACATTAAAATGATTATTATGACGAATTGCAACTGTGAGCAAGATTACAGGGAAATTACTTAAAGTTGAAAACTGTACTTCACAAAATTTCTAAGTCCCGCCTAAGCAAAACTAGAATTTGCCAAAATTCCAAGATCCTTACATGCCCCCTGAAGATTGAAGTTATTTTCTAAAGAAAACTAACTGAACATCTTGAAAATAGAAAAGAAAAATTTAAAATCCCCAAATGAAATTAATTATCGCATGTCGGTTCGGTTCTCTCTCCACCATTCATACTCAAAAAGCAAAAGTATTATTATTTATAACAATCTCAATAACTTTAACTTTCTCTCAAAATTATTACAAAATTTTTCTCAAAACTCATTCATTCTCAAATCACAATATTAATGAAATAATTATTAAATTCATACGATTATTACCAAATAGCAAAAATGTGAAATTGTCACAAAATATTAGTATGTGTAACATAAATAATCACAAAATATCAGACATATTATCAAAGTAAGAAACATAAGTGGTATAAATACAAATTACAAAAGTACATTGCAACATATTAATGCAAGAAATATCAAATTTGTTCTCAGAAAAAGAAATAGTAATGTGTATTATTTTACAAATATAGAAATGAAAATTGTTGTATTTTATAAACAGTTGTATTATGCAATTCCATGTATGGAAAGTCCTTCGTTTTATAAACGTCTTGTTTTTTTTTTCCACCATTGTATTGATTTTGTTTAGGCCTTAAAATTACCACTTTCCCTTTTCACACTTTAACCCTTCATTATTAAACTCCCTAAATGGGTGAAAACCCAAGTCCTGTCACGGTCGCCATGTAAGGACAAAGACCGATACTGGGGTTATAGTATCGCCTAAGTGCCTTAACTTAACTCTTGATAGCTCACAATTCTCAGTACATCTGCTAAATAATTTTGCTTTGATTTGACCATGTAGCCAGGATGACTCAACTAAATGCCTAGGTCGCCACAATATTTGATACCCACAAATAGAGAAAAGGGTTTTATGCTAACAACTGAAGCACACAAGTTCACTATTAGAAAATCAAAGTTTTTATTTTCAAAGTCAACAGTTCAAAATGGCATTTACAGTTGAGCAGGCATATCGAACACTCGATCCAAAAGTTACAGATTGTGGAGAGAAATCTAACCGACCGAAACCCCTTAGTAAATTTACAAGTTCTTAACAGTCATTGAAGTTATGATTTAACACGACACGATCCTTCATGGTTGAACTAGCCAGCGTAGCGAGTTACAACCAGCGCGACGAAAGACAGACCGAAACCGACGCCAGGCAGGAACAGACAGACCGGAACAGACCACGGATAGCCACAGACCGGCTCTTTTATCGAAACCACGAGAACCAGCGACGTCAGCAACTGTATCACATCTTTTTCCTCCGCCTAGCTCAAAGAGTACGAAATTTATTTAACGATCCCGACTATTAAAAATGTTCAAACTTTGACAATATCTGGACTTATCCACTAGAAGTCCGACGGCGTCTCTTGAGAAATTTAGAGTAATTAATTTTAGAATGTTTTAGCTGTTAAGACTCCGCGTAGTGATACATTCAAAATTTGGGTAAAATTCCTAAGTGTTCTAGAACTTTTTACGCGCGTGCACAACAATCCGCGACAATCTACTTACAAAAACTTAATTTCCGGACAAATGCTTAAACTTTTTATGAAAACCCATATATGTATGAAATCGTCTTGATTATGGCATCTACTGATGTAAAATTTAAATTGATATCTCTTTTAATAAAAAAAGCTTATTTTTTTTCTTAATTAAAATCACTAATTAAACTTTGCCAAATTATTTCATTTTATTACCAAAATATCGGGGATAGTGCTGAATACAGCTGGTGATAAAAGTTCGGTTGTAGCTTTACTGGATTTAAAGATACTGCGAATCTTAGAATTTCACTATTCTGATCGCGTGCTTCAAAATTTGAACAAACGGGAATAACTCTTAAACTAAACGTTTCCCGATATGATAATTACACATTAAAATGATTATTATGACGAATTGCAACTGTGAGCAAGATTACAGGGAAATTACTTAAAGTTGAAAACTGTACTTCACAAAATTTCTAAGTCCCGCCTAAGCAAAACTAGAATTTGCCAAAATTCCAAGATCCTTACATGCCCCCTGAAGATTGAAGTTATTTTCTAAAGAAAACTAACTGAACATCTTGAAAATAGAAAAGAAAAATTTAAAATCCCCAAATGAAATTAATTATCGCATGTCGGTTCGGTTCTCTCTCCACCATTCATACTCAAAAAGCAAAAGTATTATTATTTATAACAATCTCAATAACTTTAACTTTCTCTCAATTATTACAAAATTTTCAAAACTCATTCATTCTCAAAATCACAATATTAATAAATAATTATTAAATTCATACGATTATTACCAAATAGCAAAAATGTGAAATTGTCACAAAATATTAGTATGTGTAACATAAATAATCACAAAATATCAGACATATTATCAAAGTAAGAAACATAAGTGGTATAAATACAAATTACAAAAGTACATTGCAACATATTAATGCAAGAAATATCAAATTTGTTCTCAGAAAAAGAAATAGTAATGTGTATTATTTTACAATATAGAAATGAAAATTGTTGTATTTTATAAACAGTTGTATTATGCAATTCCATGTAGGAAAGTCCTTCGTTTTATAAACGTCTCTGTTTTTTTTTCACCATTGTATTGATTTTGTTTAGGCCTTAAAATTACCACTTTCCCTTTTCACACTTTAACCCTTCATTATTAAACTCCCTAAATGGGTGAAAACCCAAGTCCTGTCACGGTCGCCATGTAAGGACAAAGACCGATACTGGGGTTATAGTATCGCCTAAGTGCCTTAACTTACACTTGATAGCTCACAATTCTCAGTACATCTGCTAAATAATTTTAGCTTTGATTTGACCATGTAGCCAGGATGACTCAACTAAATGCCTAGGTCGCCACAATATTTGATTTCAACCCCAAATAGAGAAAAGGGTTTATGCTAACAACTGAAGCACACAAGTTCACTATTAGTAAAATCCAAAGTTTTATTTTCAAAGTCAACAGTTCAAAAATGGCATTTACAGTTGAGCAGGCATATCGAACACTCGATCCAAAAGTTACAGATTGTGGAGAGAAATCTAACCGACCGAAACCCCTTTAGTAAATTTACAAGTTCTTAACAGTCATTGAAGTTATGATTTAACACGACACGATCCTTCATGGTTGAACTAGCCAGCGTGGCGAGTTACAACCAGCGCGACGAAAGACAGACCGAAACCGACGCCAGGCAGGAACAGACAGACCGGAACAGACCCACGGATAGCACAGACCGGCTCTTTTATCGAAACCACGAGAACCAGCGACGTCAGCAACTGTATCACATCTTTTTCCTCCGCCTAGCTCAAAGAGTACGAAATTTATTTAACGATCCCGACTATTAAAATGTTCAAACTTTGACAATATCTGGACTTATCCACTAGAAGTCCGACGGCAGTCTCTTGAGAAATTTAGAGTAATTACAGTGGGTGGCCAAATTATTATACTCAATAGGTCATAAAGCAAAAAAGTCATGAAGTTTTTAAAAGACGAAAAAATAACCCTCTTGGATTGGCCTGGAAATTCGCCAGACCTTAACCCTATTGAGAATGTCTGGGCGGCGCTAAAAAAAGAAATTTGCAAGGATAAAATTATTACTAATAAAAAAGAATTAATAGAAAATATTATTACAGCATGGCACAGAACACCTGAATTACAAGAAATTTCCAAAAAGTGCATTGCCAGCATGCCGCAGCATCTACAAAACGTGATTGCTCAAAAGGGAGGATTCACTAAATATTGATTAATATTTTTTTCTATTAATATAACATAATTCCTATGCTAAATTATGTTTTATTTATTTTTCCTTAATTCATTAAACCTATAAAGATAACAATAAAAACGATATCATAGGTCTATTAGTAGATTAAATGTATAATAACACACGAAACAATGTTTTTTTTTTTCAAACGAGTATAATAATTTGGCCACCTACTGTAATTTAGAGTTTTAGCTGTTTAAGACTCCGCGTAGTGATACATTCAAAATTTGGGTAAAATCCCTAAGTGTTCTAGAACTTTTTACGCGCGTGCACAACAATCCGCGACAATCTACTTTACAAAAACTTAATTTCCGGACAAATGCTTAAACTTTTTA
Organism: Vandiemenella viatica; assembly: GCA_031002005.1. NCBI lineage: Eukaryota > Metazoa > Arthropoda > Insecta > Orthoptera > Morabidae > Vandiemenella > Vandiemenella viatica. The sequence continues at coordinate 180,716,670 of CM061914.1, read as the reverse complement.
TGAAAACCCATATATGTATGAAATCGTCTTGATTAGGGCATCTACTGATGTAAAATTTAAATTGATATCTCTTTTAATAAAAAAGCTTATTTTTTTTTCTTATATAAAATCACTAATTAAACTTTGCCAAATTATTTCATTTTATTACCAAAATAACGGGGATAGTGCTGAATACAGCTGGTGATAAAAGTTCGGTTGTAGCTTTACTGGATTTAAAGATACTGCGAATCTTAGAATTTCACTATTCTGATCGCGTGCTTCAAAATTTGAACAAACGGGAATAACTCTTAAACTAAACGTTTCCCGATATGATAATTACACATTAAAATGATTATTATGACGAATTGCAACTGTGAGCAAGATTACAGGGAAATTACTTAAAGTTGAAAACTGTACTTCACAAAATTTCTAAGTCCCGCCTAAGCAAAACTAGAATTTGCCAAAATTCCAAGATCCTTACATGCCCCCTGAAGATTGAAGTTATTTTCTAAAGAAAACTAACTGAACATCTTGAAAATAGAAAAGAAAAATTTAAAATCCCCAAATGAAATTAATTATCGCATGTCGGTTCGGTTCTCTCTCCACCATTCATACTCAAAAAGCAAAAGTATTATTATTTATAACAATCTCAATAACTTTAACTTTCTCTCAAAATTATTACAAAATTTTTCTCAAAACTCATTCATTCTCAAAATCACAATATTAATGAAATAATTATTAAATTCATACGATTATTACCAAATAGCAAAAATGTGAAATTGTCACAAAATATTAGTATGTGTAACATAAATAATCACAAAATTGTCAAAATATCAGACATATTATCAAAATAAGAAACATAAGTGGTATAAATACAAATTACAAAAGTACATTGCAACATATTAATGCAAGAAATATCAAATTTGTTCTCAGAAAAAGAAATAGTAATGTGTATTATTTTACAAATATAGAAATGAAAATTGTTGTATTTTATAAACAGTTGTATTATGCAATTCCATGTAGGAAAGTCCTTCGTTTTATAAACGTCTCTGTTTTTTACCATTGTATTGATTTTGTTTAGGCCTTAAAATTACCACTTTCCCTTTTCACACTTTAACCCTTCATTATTAAACTCCCTAAATGGGTGAAAACCCAAGTCCTGTCACGGTCGCCATGTAAGGACAAAGACCGATACTGGGGTTATAGTATCGCCTAAGTGCCTTAACTTACACTCTTGATAGCTCACAATTCTCAGTACATCTGCTAAATAATTTTGCTTTGATTTGACCATGTAGCCAGGATGACTCAACTAAATGCCTAGGTCGCCACAATATTTGATTTCAACCCCAAATAGAGAAAAGGGTTTTATGCTAACAACTGAAGCACACAAGTTCACTATTAGAAAATCCAAAGTTTTATTTTCAAAGTCAACAGTTCAAAATGGCATTTACAGTTGAGCAGGCATATCGAACACTCGATCCAAAAGTTACAGATTGTGGAGAGAAATCTAACCGACCGAAACCCCTTTAGTAAATTTACAAGTTCTTAACAGTCATTGAAGTTATGATTTTAACACGACACGATCCTTCATGGTTGAACTCTAGCCAGCGTGGCGAGTTACAACCAGCGCGACGAAACAGACAGACCGAAACCGACGCCAGGCAGGAACAGACAGACCGGAACAGACCACGGATAGCCACAGACCGGCTCTTTTATCGAAACCACGAGAACCAGCGACGTCAGCAACTGTATCACATCTTTTTCCTCCGCCTAGCTCAAAGAGTACGAAATTTATTTAACGATCCCGACTATTAAAAAATGTTCAAACTTTGACAATATCTGGACTTATCCACTAGAAGTCCGACGGCAGTCTCTTGAGAAATTTAGAGTAATTACAGTGGGTGGCCAAATTATTATACTCAATAGGTCATAAAGCAAAAAAAGTCATGAAGTTTTTAAAAGACGAAAAAATAACCCTCTTGGATTGGCCTGGAAATTCGCCAGACCTTAACCCTATTGAGAATGTCTGGGCGGCGCTAAAAAAAGAAATTTGCAAGGATAAAATTATTACTAATAAAAAAGAATTAATAGAAAATATTATTACAGCATGGCACAGAACACCTGAATTACAAGAAATTTCCAAAAAGTGCATTGCCAGCATGCCGCAGCATCTACAAAACGTGATTGCTCAAAAGGGAGGATTCACTAAATATTGATTAATATTTTTTTCTATTAATATAACATAATTCCTATGCTAAATTATGTTTTATTTATTTTTCCTTAATTCATTAAACCTATAAAGATAACAATAAAAACGATATCATAGGTCTATTAGTAGATTAAATGTATAATAACACACGAAACAATGTTTTTTTTTTCAAACGAGTATAATAATTTGGCCACCTACTGTAATTTAGAGTTTTAGCTGTTTAAGACTCCGCGTAGTGATACATTCAAATTTGGGTAAAATCCCTAAGTGTTCTAGAACTTTTTACGCGCGTGCACAACAATCCGCGACAATCTACTTTACAAAAACTTAATTTCCGGACAAATGCTTAAACTTTTTATGAAAACCCATATATGTATGAAATCGTCTTGATTAGGGCTATCTACTGATGTAAAATTTAAATTGATATCTCTTTTAATAAAAAAGCTTATTTTTTTTTCTTATATAAAATCACTAATTAAACTTTGCCAAATTATTTCATTTTATTACCAAAATATCGGGGATAGTGCTGAATACAGCTGGTGATAAAAGTTCGGTTGTAGCTTTACTGGATTTAAAGATACTGCGAATCTTAGAATTTCACTATTCTGATCGCGTGCTTCAAAATTTGAACAAACGGGAATAACTCTTAAACTAAACGTTTCCCGATATGATAATTACACATTAAAATGATTATTATGACGAATTGCAACTGTGAGCAAGATTACAGGGAAATTACTTAAAGTTGAAAACTGTACTTCACAAAATTTCTAAGTCCCGCCTAAGCAAAACTAGAATTTGCCAAAATTCCAAGATCCTTACATGCCCCCTGAAGATTGAAGTTATTTTCTAAAGAAAACTAACTGAACATCTTGAAAATAGAAAAGAAAAATTTAAAATCCCCAAATGAAATTAATTATCGCATGTCGGTTCGGTTCTCTCTCCACCATTCATACTCAAAAAGCAAAAGTATTATTATTTATAACAATCTCAATAACTTTAACTTTCTCTCAAAATTATTACAAAATTTTTCTCAAAACTCATTCATTCTCAAAATCACAATATTAATGAAATAATTATTAAATTCATACGATTATTACCAAATAGCAAAAATGTGAAATTTCAAATGATCACAAAATATTAGTATGTGTAACATAAATAATCACAAAATATCAGACATATTATCAAAATCAGAAACATAAGTGGTATAAATACAAATTACAAAAGTACATTGCAACATATTAATGCAAGAAATATCAAATTTGTTCTCAGAAAAAGAAATAGTAATGTGTATTATTTTACAAATATAGAAATGAAAATTGTTGTATTTTATAAACAGTTGTATTATGCAATTCCATGTAGGAAAGTCCTTCGTTTTATAAACGTCTCTGTTTTTTTTTCACCATTGTATTGTTTTGTTTAGGCCTTAAATTACCACTTTCCCTTTTCACACTTTAACCCTTCATTATTAAACTCCCTAAATGGGTGAAAACCCAAGTCCTGTCACGGTCGCCATGTAAGGACAAAGACCGATACTGGGGTTATAGTATCGCCTAAGTGCCTTAACTTACACTCTTGATAGCTCACAATTCTCAGTACATCTCGCTAAATAATTTTGATTTGACCATGTAGCCAGGATGACTCAACTAAATGCCTAGGTCGCCACAATATTTGATTTCAACCCCAAATAGAGAAAAGGGTTTTATGCTAACAACTGAAGCACACAAGTTCACTATTAGTAAAATCCAAAGTTTTATTTTCAAAGTCAACAGTTCAAAATGGCATTTACAGTTGAGCAGGCATATCGAACACTCGATCCAAAAGTTACAGATTGTGGAGAGAAATCTAACCGACCGAAACCCCTTTAGTAAATTTACAAGTTCTTAACAGTCATTGAAGTTATGATTTAACACGACACGATCCTTCATGGTTGAACTAGCCAGCGTGGCGAGTTACAACCAGCGCGACGAAAGACAGACCGAAACCGACGCCAGGCAGGAACAGACAGACCGGAACAGACCACGGATAGCCACAGACCGGCTCTTTTATCGAAACCACGAGAACCAGCGACGTCAGCAACTGTATCACATCTTTTTCCTCCGCCTAGCTCAAAGAGTACGAAATTTATTTAACGATCCCGACTATTAAAAATGTTCAAACTTTGACAATATCTGGACTTATCCACTAGAAGTCCGACGGCAGTCTCTTGAGAAATTTAGAGTAATTAATTTTAGAGTTTTAGCTGTTTAAGACTCCGCGTAGTGATACATTCAAATTTGGGTAAAATCCCTAAGTGTTCTAGAACTTTTTACGCGCGTGCACAACAATCCGCGACAATCTACTTTACAAAAACTTAATTTCCGGACAAATGCTTAAACTTTTTATGAAAACCCATATATGTATGAAATCGTCTTGATTAGGGCTATCTACTGATGTAAAATTTAAATTGATATCTCTTTTAATAAAAAAGCTTATTTTTTTTCTTAATTAAAATCACTAATTAAACTTTGCCAAATTATTTCATTTTATTACCAAAATATCGGGGATAGTGCTGAATACAGCTGGTGATAAAAGTTCGGTTGTAGCTTTACTGGATTTAAAGATACTGCGAATCTTAGAATTTCACTATTCTGATCGCGTGCTTCAAAATTTGAACAAACGGGAATAACTCTTAAACTAAACGTTTCCTGATATGATAATTACACATTAAAATGATTATTATGACGAATTGCAACTGTGAGCAAGATTACAGGGAAATTACTTAAAGTTGAAAACTGTACTTCACAAAATTTCTAAGTCCCGCCTAAGCAAAACTAGAATTTGCCAAAATTCCAAGATCCTTACAAAATAGACACATATGTTATGCTGCTGATGACAAAGATCTAACAAATAATAATGATTACAGCATCTTCATCAATAATAAATGCTCCTTTCATTTTTCAGCAACCATTAAGAAGTAATTATGAAAAGCAGATCCCATATTGGAGTGTTCATTTGTATGATCATATCATGTATATGGTCTTCCAATCTTTATATTCATAGCCAAACTCTTAGTTTCTTTGAGTGACATCCTATGATAAGTTTGAAATGTGTTCTAAGAAGCTTGTTATCAGTCTTCTTAATTTCCATTTAAAGTTTTCTATTTCACCTACGTTTTAGTACCTATTGTTAATAATTTCTTCTTCGCTCATTTCTGAGTGAATGGAAATATCTTTAACAGAGACAATTATCATAAATTTGAAAAGAAAGAATAACCTCAGGTGAAAGTAATTGAATTATTATTTTATCCTATCATTGTAAAAGTTGGATTAATCCAAAATTCATTATTAATATTTTTTATAGAATTGTTGTTTGATGACTTGTTATTTATAAATATTTTCTTTGAGTTTCTTTCTCTTCATAGTGGATACAACATAATTATTTGAGTATTGTGAACTAACAAACCATTTCGATTGTTTTGGTCTTATATTTCTCTAATTTATTTTCCTCTATAAAAATATCATCAATAATGGTGCATTACTATTCTATGTTCCAATTTGGAAATTTTCATCCTTATAAATACTGACCAATTTAAGCATTCCAAGAAGATAATATCTTTATCAATGTTTTAGAACAAAATTTTGTTTAATATGATCACAGAAGATAATTTATGATAATGCAGTAGTATCTGAACAAAATATCATCAAATTCTTTTCAGATACAAATCATGCAGTAAAATAAGCGAAACATTAAAAACATATTCCTGGATTGTTCACAAAATAAGAAAACTGAATTGTCCTCCTCTTCTCACCTCTCTCTGATGTTAAGGTAAAAACCATTGGAGTGGATAAGAAAGTGATTTGCTGGGTAGAAGAATTTTTAAAAGGTAGAAAACAGAAAGTTAGGGTAGGAAATGTAGTATCAAAAGAAGTGGAAGTAAAAATGGGTGTGCCACAGGGTAGCGTATTGGGACCATTGCTATTCATTATTCTAATGAATAATTGTGTTGCCTGTTTACTATCTGAAATTAGATTGTTTGCAGATGACATAATGCTGTATAAAAGAATCAAAACGATAGAGGATTGTAAACAGTTGCAGGGTGATCTGGACAGGATATCTAATTGGGTTAGTAAACATGGAATGAAGATAAATGCAAAGAAGAGTCAGCTTATTAGATACACAAATAAAAAACAAAAGGTTAATTATGAATATAAGGTGGGGAATGAATTGCTTGCTGAAGACTTGAAATGCAAATATCTTGGAATTACTTTTGATAACAAACTTAACTGGGCAGGACACATAGGACAGGTGGTAGGAAAAGGTTTCAGAGTTCTGCACTTGTTGGAGAGAGTTATGAGGGGATGTACGAGAGAAGTCAAGGAATTGGGTTACAAAACTTTGGTCAGACCATTGCTCGAATATGGTAGTGTAGTATGGGACCCTCATTTTACGTATCAAATACAGGAGTTGGAGAGGGTGCAAAGAAGGGCTGCTAGATTTGTTTCTGGAAATTATCGCAGAATGCAATCAGTGACGGATATGATAAAGGAGCTGGAATGGGATTCATTGCAAGACAGGAGGAGGATGAGGAGGGTCATGGGAGTGTACAGGGCATATACTGGTGATGAGGCATGGAAAGATATTGCAGTAGGTATGAAAAGTAGTGCATGGAAGGGAAAAGATGACCATGACCACAAGCTGGCACTCGATTTCAGGCACAAGGGTGTAGGAAGATTCTCTTTTTTAGGTAAGGGTGTCAGGGATTGTAATGAGTTACCAAGAGAAACGATGAATAATTTACCGAAAACTTTGAAGGAATTTAAAGAAAAAATTTGTAGAGGGCAAATGTAGGTGGGTGCAGGATAGGGGGAAGATAGCTGTGTAGGGAAATTGCCACCGGAGCCTGTGCTCCATTGCAATTAAATTAAATTAAAAAAAAAAAAAAAATTAGACTCTTTGGTCTGTTCTAGTTTACTATATCCACAATTTCTGGGATATTCCTGTGTCTTCTTCCTACACGTTTGTATTCATATGCCATTTCCAGAATTCTATTTCCTTCCATTCTGGTTAGATTACCAAAATTACAAAACTGTATTGCCATTTATGTTAAATACTATTCATTTTCAGGTGTCTATAGAAACTAAACTAGGAAAAATAAATAATTTGTAAATGATTATTGTAGCATTTTGTATCAAACCAGGACTATAATAATTATTTTATCTAATGATGGAATTGAGAAGATTGTTTTTATTTGGTTTGGCAGTTTACCACTGAGTATCTGGCCTTGATATATGAGTTCAGTGTGCAGATATTCAATACCCAGCTCCAGTATCAGAAACCTAATATACGCAGAGGTGTTACATAATGATGAAAATTTCACTTCATGGGCATTGGTAACTGCCCTTTTTTTTATAGTGTAAGGAACTTTCCTCCTATCTCATTCAAAAAGAGAGACAAACCAATTGGTATTGTAAATTACTTTTTAAAGGATAATTTATTTTGTCTGGGATTGAATTTGGGACAATTTTGTGAACTGTAAGAATTTTAAAAATTATCACCATTCTGACTCCATCATTGTTGATTGGATTAATAAGTTTTTGCAAATTAGAATTTACCACTGATAAGAAAAATTGGTTGTCTAAAAGTTATCAGGCTGGTAAATGTCAAGATTTAACAAATTGTTAAGACAGGTTTAGCTACTTTTAGCTGTCATAAATGATCACTTTCTCATTTGTTGTGATATAGACAGCAAAAAAGATTACAGGCCTGAACATTTTGCTAGGTCATTTTTCTAAGAACAGGAATTTCTGACCTTCAAGAAATGCTGTCTAACTTCCAGCAAATCCGTTCTGTCACTTAGGACTGGCAGTCAATAATCAAGAAGCTGATAAACATTATTAACACTTCCCATTTAATTTTACTTATTTTTTATCATATACAATAATTATTATTTGAAAGAGAAAATTTCCTATTTGGTTTCTGCTGAATTTTGGTTTCTGCTGAATTTTGGTTTCAATTTCCATAACATGTATACAAGGATGGATCAAATATAAATGGGACTCGATTACGAATGCTTCCGCGGTCACTGTATATATTGTCTCAGTTCTCCGGGTGGAGCCACATCATCAGTCTTATGATGAAAGCCATAGTAAGATGGCAGAAACGTTAGGTTTTAATAAATCAACGTTGCTCTACCAGGAGAACCAAGACACTACATAAATGGGACTTATTTTTTAATTTTTTTATTTAATATAGCAAATAAACCAAGTAAATCCTATTTCTCAACTTGATCTCCTGCTTTAGAAATACATTTTTCCCAGTGTATCGGAAGCTTTTTGATGCCGTCATCATAAAGAAAGAGGGTTACATCAGTAGTCAAATGCGCACAAAGCCCTCCACCGCATTGTCGTCTTCCAATTTTCAGTCTCCCAGTGCTTCTTTCAGTGATCCAAAGATATGAAAATTACAGGGAAATAGGTCAGGGCTGTAAGGAGGATAACCAAATGATGTCCAGTTCATTTTCTCCAACTTTGTTTGAGTGTGAGCTGCAGTGTGTGTAGAGCATTGTAATGGAGAAGAATCACATCTCTTATCAGCTGGACACATATTTTTTGGTGATAAGTGAGCTTAACTTCACCCAAAAGGTTGTTGTAGTATGCTGCATTGATGGTGCGATGTCCACACAACAAATCTACGTGCAAAATAAAGTCACAAATTATGCGAATGTTCTGCAATCGTGTTTCTCATTTTTAACCTCTTTGTGGACTTTTAGGAATTCCTTATGTCAGGCAAATAAAAGGCAAACAAAAGGTAATATTTATAGTCTCCTCAGGCCTCAAATCCGTAGAGCTAAAAAAAAAATTAAAAAAAATAGTCCTATATATTTTTTGGGGGGGGGACGGTTTGGGCCCCCTAGACCCCCCCCCCCCCCCGGATCTGCCCCTGCCTTGTAGACTTTGAAACTCTCTAATTATATTTAATTTTTTTAAAAAATAAATAAAGGAAAACTTAAAATCTGAAAGGAGATTTTTGTAGTGAACTGTCTGAAGTTACAAATGGAGTCCTATCTTTGTCTACTACATTATTTCACTTTCATGAATGTTTCCTCATTGTTTATTCTATTTAATTTAATTGCGATGGAGCATAATCTCCGATGGCAATCTCCCAACACACCCCTACCTGTACCCATCTACTTATGCCTCTAAAAATTTCAACTTTAAATTCTTTCAGAGAATTGGTAAATTATTCATCATTTCTCTCGGTAACCTCCTCCAATCCCTGACAGTTAGCAAGACCTTTTAACGTTCTATTTAATTTATTCTAATGCATTGCATTATTATTTCCTGTCCACCTGTATCTATATAATTTCTCACCTGAGTTATAGCGACGGCACTCGACAAATGGATTCCCTTTGTAGCCAGCAGGGCAAGAACAAACAGGAATGTGACTTTGGGCTTCACAATTTGCATTTACACCGCACGTTCCTTCGCATACATCCTTACAGTAGTAATTGACGCATGTTTTGTGGTTTGGACAATCTGCATTCTCTGAAAAGTAAATAATAACACATTATCAGAAACATAATTCAATTCAATATAATGTAATCTATCAAAAATTTATACTTTGTTTGAGAATTAAGTAAGAAGAAAACTGAAAACTTGTACTTTGAAGATCACATCAAGAAAATTAAATGATGTGTGAGAATTTTTATTCCTGTTTTTACTATTTTATACAGATTTCAAGGAATTTTCATACTACAGCTAAGCATTCTTTGATGAAAAGTTAATTTAAATACAAACAGCAGCCTTATTAATTTAAACTAAAAATTATTAACATCAAGAGTGCTACAAGACTAAATTATGTCCTACATAAAATGACACTATTTGTTAAACACTTTGCAGTTTATTGTACACAATTCACATTATACAAAGAGAAGCAGATGTGGACTAAACTGGCTGTTTAAATTCATTACAAACTACATCATGATTTCATGTGAGTGGGAATTATAATTGACAAACAGAACAAACTGTAATAATTAATCCTTAAATTTTGACTTGTGGTGCAGTTCATTAGCAATGGAATAAGAAACATAATATTAAACAGCCAGGTGTTTAGTATTATCCATTTTGTCATAAATGATTCTTTGTCCAAGTATCTATTGTTCAAAAGAGTAATATGAGGTCATTCTATTTTGCACCTATACTAAAATAAAACTGTACTATGAAATATGGTGAGTCATCTAAGATTTCAGAAGAATAAATTAATATCTTATTTACCAGTGCATTCTCCCTTGACACAAGAGACAAGTGGTGATCCGTGATATCCCGGCAGACAAGAACACACGGCCCGCCCTGCTGAATTCTGGCAGCTGGTGTTGGCTCCACAGGGGTTGGGGTAGCACGGGTCTGCAGAGGCTTCAACAGTACCATTTCTAAATTACTTGATGAAGAGAATGTAGTTTCCTTCAGTTATTAACTCATTATACCTTTAAAAGTTGTGTAACAATTGGACAATCCTTTCTTATTTTTAAAAGTTATACACCCTCTATAAATGTATTTTTTACCTTGTAACAAACTTTTAACTGTATCAAGAAATGAGATGACTCAGGGGGTTGAGCAAATATGTGATTTTTAATACATCTGAGTAAGAAGATTATTATATCATTTATCAGTTGGTTTTGATAAGTAAGAGTCAAAACAACAAGTTGTGAGTCATGAGGTCCTGCAAGAAATGAGACATGTCTTAACAGAGAGGTGATAAAATATTAAATTACATTACACCTACAAATGTTTGCCATTTTCTTCTTTTATGTATAAATGAAATTAATTACATTCTAAAAAAATATTTTTACTTGTTGATAGTGGGTTTGGTCAAATTCATCACTTAAACATGCAATTTAACAGTTTTTTTTCTGTTGTGGTTAATAATTTTTAAAAATTAACATTAACTGAAGATGGAATTTTATTTCACTTGTTGTAATACCAGTGATTAAATTATTATGAAATTAAACAGAATTTATTCACCCATACCTTACTAATTCCTCTCAAGTTGTTGTGTTTATATATGAATGAAACTTAATTTTTAACTGTGAACCGTTGTAGAACAAATGACCCAGTGGCAGTCATAATACACATCTACCTTTGATCTATATGACTTTTTACTTTAAATGCTTCAGTTGTTTGAGATTTATTGTTTAACAACTCTCTCAATTGTGTTAGTTGTTTGCAGTCAAAATTTAAGTTTATTTGCAGATGACAATGTTATGTAATAGGATTACAATGGGAAAGGAGTGTGAACAGCTACAGGAGAATATCTGTTATTATTATTAATTTAATTGATGGAGCACATGCTCCTGCGGCATATATAATTTGAATACTAAATTCCTCCCCTATGTACTTTTGCGATTTACAAATTTTAATTGTAAAATCCTTCAGCACTTTTGGTAAATTATTCATCACTTCACTTGGTAATTTGTTCCAATCCCTGACACCCTTTTTGCCACTCCCTTATGCATGAAATTGAGTTCCAGCTTGTGGTGATGATCATCTTTCGCCTTCCATGCACTGTTCCTAATTCTTTGACCAATATCCAAGACCCAACACCAACATATCTAGCTGGATAGGTCAACATTGAAAGAAGATGAGTATCTATTACACATAAAGGACTATTAGGCTGATTAGATAATAGTGGAAACAATTCATCGTGTTTTTGTATTCAGTGTGGATCTCCTTCCTTTATCTGTGGTGAATTAGGCTTTTAGGCACACACATAAAAAATTTCTATCATTATAGGATGAAGAAGGAATTGCTTGTTGGTGACCTTTCTGACCATTGCTTGTATATGGTGATATGGATCCACATTTTTGGTATCAAATACAAGAGAGCAGCTGGATTAGGTATTGGAAATTATCACAGAACACAACCAGTAACTTATGTAATACAGAAGTTTGGTTAGTTGTAGCAGCCTGAAGAGATTGTTGGGAGTGTGTGAGTGTTGGTGATAAGGAAATTGGTAGAAGAAATAGGAATAGTACATGGAAGTGAAAAGTTGACAATGACCACAATTTAGCACATCATTTCAGGCATTTGGAAGTGCAAGGTAGCCAGAGATTGTAATAAAATACTAAGGGAAATGATGAACTGTTTACCAGAAACAGTCAAAGAATTTACAATTAAAATTTGTAAAGGTGAAAAGTAGTTGGATGCTGGTAATGCATTGAAAAGTTCAACAAGATGCAGGTCAAAGAATTCTTCACCTGTATTTGTTATTGCTTTATGATTCTCACCTAGGTTGCTTGATCCTGAGATGAATAGTAGGAAAAGTACTAAAATTCTCCTGCTGCACATCTGTAAACAGCAAGCAGAGTGGTGAACACAATATTCATGAACTTTAACAGAAATTGTAATATTTTGTATTAGTAGCTCTATGATTAGTGTACATTTTTTTAAGAAACATACTTTAAAAAGAAAAATTTATAACAAATGTCTAGATAAATGTTTTCTATTATGTTTTTATTTAAAAAATTCCTATAAATGTAATAATTTAAATAAAAATAGTAAACTGAAACCATCTCATGAATTTAATCTTTTCATTTAATTTTAATTTGATTTAATTGTGATGGAGTGTATGCTCCAGTGATAATTTCCCTACACGCCCATTTTTCTCCTTTCCTGTACCTGCCTACTTTTGCACTCTACAAATCTCAACTTTAAGTTCTTTTACCCTTTCTGGTAAATTATTCATCATTTCTCTTGGTAATTTATTTCAATCCCTGACCTCCTTGCCTAAGATAGAGAATTTTCTGACACCCTTGTGCCTTAAATCGAGTGCCAGCTTGTGGTCATAGTCATCTTTTACCTTCCATGCAACTCTCTTCATTCTTCCACTAATATCTTTCCAACACCAATATATGCCTTGTATAGTCCCATGACTCTCTTCACCCTCCTCCTGTCTTCCAATGAGTCCCATTCCAGCTCCTCCTTGAAAAGTTATAAGAGTTCAAGACACCGTTTATACTGCTTAAAAAGTATAAGATATAGTAATGTATTGTTTTGAAAGGTTCCCCTCCTGGCTATAAAGCATTATCATATACTAACAGAAAAATAAAAGAAAACAGATATGATCATGATCCCTTGTGAGAGGAAACTTCAGAGTTATTGACATTTTTAAAAAAATTTCCAGTCTGTATTACTTCCTCAGATGTTTATTTTTGAAAAACAAAATAGAGATTTCCTACAGTTAAGACGAACGTTAGGTCATTAATATTGTTTGTGAAAGTTGCAATTTTACCTTCTGAATTATTGGCGATTAATTAATCTCGATTGAGCGCACTTTCCGGTTGCAATTTCCCTACACAGCCATTTTTCACCCTTTGCTATACCCATCTACTTTTTCCTCTACAAATTTCAACTTTAAAGTCTTTCAACATTTTTGGTAAATTATTCATTGTTTTTTTTTTTTTTTTTTTTTTTTTTTTTTTTTTTAATTAATTCCAATCCCTGATTCCAATCTTATTACAAAAGAAAATCTTTCCCCACCCTTGTTCTTGAAATCAAGTGCCAGCTTGTGGTCATGGTCATGATTTATTTTCTTTGAATATGTATATGAATTCAAATAGGTTCTTCTCTATAACAAAAGACACAATTGTGTACTGTAAAAATATTGTTCCTGTAAACTGAAATTTGACTATACCCAGATGTCTTCACATATGCATAGATTCTTTTACACAGTGCTTCCTGTTCGTTAAATGCAAGGGGTGATCAAATGAAATGGTACGAAACGACACGGTAGGTACAAATGTAGACTTTATTCAAAATATACACCATAGGCCTGAGTACAATGATCCCACTGATGAACAAGCCACAGGATTCCTTGTTCCCAGAATTCCTGTGGCCTTGAGGAGACCCAGTCCTTCACAGCGTCCTTGAGTACGTCGTCCGAGTTGAAGCGCTTCCCTTTTAGGTGTTTCTTCAGTGTACCAAACACATGTAAATCGCAGGGCGACATGTCCGGACTGTAGGACGGATGGTCCAACGTCTCCCACTTGAACTTGGCCAGTTCCATGTGTGTGACTCTGGAGACGTGTGGACGCGCTTTATCTTGGAGCAGAACCACACCCTCCGTGAGCAGCCCCGGTCTTTTGTTCTTGATGGACCTGCGTAGGCGTCGGAGTGTCTCACAGTACACATCCCCCACCTGTACGTCATCCTGTCCTCATACGGACTGCCACATCATTTGGACCCCGCTTTTGATAAGAGCCTCTGCTCTCTACTGCGCATGCGGGCGCCCGCGCATGCTCCGATCTCGGTTAGAGACTCCAATCGCATCCCGAGATGTCTCACTACGTTCTCCCATGGCGGAATATGCAAATATTTAACTGTTACGTTTTTACGTCGTTTCATACCTTTTCATTTGATCACCCCTTGTAGTTTCTGGACTTTTCGGAAAATTATTCAGAACCAAATCTCATGATAAAGTAATGTTTGAGAAACTCTTAAACACAGGGCCGGCACTAAGATTCTCGTACCTGATTTGTTCAAATTCGTACAGACTTGACCTGTGTTTCACGGTAAGAGTTCAATGTGCAAAACTTGAATACAATCTCTTGAGCTAAACCTAAAATATACCTAGAATATTAAAGACTTTTTTTTTTTTAACTGCTTTACGTCTCTCAACAGCGAGGTCTTTAGAGACGGGAGGTATTAAAGACGGACAGAGATATCGCGATATCTTCTTGTTTCAAAGTTTGTGGTTGCTAGACTCGAAATGGCTGTAAACTTAATGAATGCATTCTGGCAATTAATTTCATAGCAGTTGCTTAGCTATTAAACTGTGCACACAAGTTCTAGTATCTCTGGTCGCCGCTATTTTGCGAGCGGAGGCCGGTGTGTGACGTTCCGTTCTCCAGCCAATAGCTATCGAGGTGAGTGAGAGAGCTTACGATATTGTATAGTAGATTTCTATAACACATGATAATCGGTACTCCAATCTGCGGTCGAAGCCTAGAACTTTTCTAACCATCTAGGCATATAATGTGACCACGAAGTCTTCCCCAAAATCAGGGCCGGCGTTAGGGCGTAAGCGGGTCAAAAGTACCCGGGCCCCGCGGGTTGACGGGGGGCCCGATCACCGAGGCCCTGCCCAAAATTATCAGAAGTGTCGAACCGAGCATAAGTGAGGAGATTGTGTGTTATATAGTAAGCTTCCATTTAAACCCAACTAACTTCATTGCTCTGTGCGTCAAACGAACTGTACATGAATGTGATGAATACTCTGAATTTTTTGTTACTATGAACCGTAGATAAACCACGTGAAACACATTTCAGTGCAGGGTAGTTCTTCGACAGCCGTGGCGCCGCAATTTAATGAAGGATTTTCAATTAGATCGACGAGACAAATCGAAAGCGATGAACAAAATTTTTCAGTATTTCGCTTAGTTGTTGAAACGTAGCACATCTGAGCGGCATGGAAGCTAGTTAAATCAGTTTTCTAAAAGAACAAGCATCAACATGTAATTTAATACAAGATTATGGGCGGAATATGCTAAATATAAATTGTTTAAAAACCTATCATTCTTAACCGAAGTTTTTTTTCGATCGTTATGAAATCTCTAACTTTATAGCCGTGATTCGATTATTCGAATTACACGTCATCCAAACAGACATATTTAGTATGATGGGGAAATAAGAGACAAAAATAAAGGCTCAAACAACCATTAAAAGAAAATATATATATCCAGTGAGATTGAGACTCAACAATTAACACCAATGTGATTGATTTTGCTCCAATGAATCCCCAACAAAAGTTTTTTTCTGTGGTTTATGTTATGAGCAGGCCCGCCGCTAGCTGTTTGAGCGCCCGCGTGCAATACTGATTATGCCGCCCCCTGTCTAACTACAGCCAGTGGTGGATCTAGGAATTTTCCGAACCGGGTAAAAAGACTGTGAGATTGCCGCCCCTTCGAACATTATTTGTCGCCCCCATTGTTGCCACACCGAGTGTCGCCCGCTGGCCGAAGCAGCAGTTGAGCTATATATATATATATATATAAAAAAAAGGGTCGCCCTCTACACAATACACTGCAAATTTCGTCGCGGCGACAATGGAATGGCAATTGTCGCGGGGTGGCGACTGTTGATCACTCGATTTGCCGCCCCCTCAACGTGCCGCCCGCGTGCGGTGCACGCCTTGCACGCCCGCTTACGGCGGCCCTGGTTATGAGGTGAAAATATTTTACATCTGATGCAACATATATAGTCATCAATGACAGTCTACGAATTTTCGAAGCGGGGGCAAAAATGAGTCCCGCCATACGAATTTGGCCGACCTGTCGGGACAAGTGCCCCGGTTTGTCAACCCCTCCCATCCCCCTCCCCCCCCCCCCCATGTTCCGGAACTGCTTGGCAATCATTTGATGATGAACTACTCTCTACTCTGTCGGAAACAGTACACACTAGCAGGTGGCAACTTGTAGGCAGAGGTTTTAAAGTCGCGCGTTTTACTGTTGATAAGACCATGGCTGTGTAGGAATTTAGGCGCATTGAGCGGAAAAAAAGTGACCACAGAACGTCTGGTTCTTGAAAACGGTCACAAAAAACAGCCAGAACGCAAACTCAAAAATGCCATAAGGCGAAATTCGCTTCTGATTCGCATTCTTCACACTTGACGACTCACATTTTTATTTTATTTTTAGAGCCTCGTAACGGGACGAGTAAGAAGAATCACCGAGCGTGGTGGGTGAACGGTTAACGCTCTGGCCTCGCATTCGGGAGGACGCGGGTTCGAATCCCCGTCCGGGCATCCAGATTTGGGTTTTACATGGTTTTCCTAAATCACTCCAGGCGAATGCCGGGAAGCTTCCTTCAAAAAAAAAGGCCATGGCCGAATTCCTTCCCGTTCCTTGTCCCCAGCCCCATCCCGCCTCTAATGACCTTAGCCGTCGTAAAGCCGTAGTTAAAAAAAGAGAAGAATCATGTATATTAGATGCAGCCTACACTGAATCGTCGTGAACACAGAGTTATACACTGACAAGTAACAACGCATTGTGATAGTTTTTTTCGCTGAATAAGCGTTTTCGGTCTTTGAGCCTAACATACATAGCAATGTTCAGGTCTTTACTGAGTATGATAGAGCAGTATGAGACCTTCATTATGGGAACCAAATGTAAGAATAAAGGAGGTCAGTTCGATTTATTTGTAAAAATTATTGTTTTAATACAATTAGTCCCCGAGATGATAAAGTAGGTGAATTGGTAGTCACTGGAAGACAGGGGGTGGATGAAGAAAGTGTTGGAGGGTATAATATGTATATTGGCGATAAGACCTGGATGGATATTGGTAGAAGAATTAAGAGCATTACGTGCAAGGGAAGAAATTACCATGAACATAAATTAGTCCTTGACTGAAGACAGAATGGTTCGGAATAAATCACAAAAGAAAAATCTAAAGAATTTACCCAAAATATTGAAATAATTTAAAGGAAATATGAGTGGAATGAAAATTATGTATTCTCTTGGTCTACGGACCGAGCGTGGTAGATAAGCGGTATCGCTCTGGCCTCGCATTCGGGAGGACACGGGTTCGAATCCCCGTCCGGGCATCCAGATTTGGGTTTTCCGTGGTTACTCTAGATCAGGCGAATGTTGGGATGGTTCCTAAAAAAGACCTCGCCGATCCTTGCCCGCAGTCTTTCCCCGCATCTGATGACGTCGTTGATGCGTAAAGCCAAAAAAAAAAGAAATGTTCTCCAGGTGGGGCACGACTGCGAATGTCTACGCCAGGGGTCCCCAAACTTTTTACCCCGTCGACCCCTTGATACGATATTTGCCTTCTTATCGACCCCCCACTAGTATTTAATAAAAATATTAAATCATTTCTGGCATTTCTTATGCTAAGCAATAAGGAGGCCCGCATAACAACTCAACGAAATAATTTATAAAATCCACCCAATAAAATTAACAGAAAAATATTATCATAATCTCAAAAAATAGGAACAAAACTATGGATAGACGGAATAAATTTCAAATATCAGACCTGCCAAAAAGAACAGATGGTTGTTGCACTGTTTTAACTTGTCACATAGCGATGAATCCACCTTCCTAAGGAACTCTTCAACTCTCAATACTGTTACTATCACCTCTTGACAACCACATACATCAGTGTGCAAAAGTAATTGGTTGAAAGTTTCATCATTTACTTTACATGACTTCGCAAACAGAAGAAAATTGAGAGGATGAGCTTTAATTTAGTGTCCTGATTTTTAGTAGAACATTCCTATTTTTTCCTGTACAGTTTAATTGATCCTCTTTAATATTAATCGACCCCCTTTCGATCCCTCTGTATTAATCGACCCCGGGAAATCTCTTATCGACCCCAAGGGGTCGGTATCGACCACTTTGGGGATCCCTGGTCTACGCAATCAAAATGCAAAAATAGGTGTGTTGAAAAATTGCCACCGGGAATATAGAGGAAAGGAACCAAATTTCGACCCCAATTTTGCTTCTATCTCAGCTTTGATTTTAAGTTTTCTTTTAACTTTAATGGAAAATGTTTTTTGGTATGTTTTCAAATAGCCTGCGTGACAGAAGTTAGTAAATATCTGATCATAGTTTTCAAATTCATCTTTTAGTAAAAAGGTGCAAAAATAGTTTCTGAGAATAAGGTAGCAAAACTCGAACCCTGTTGAGAATATATACAAAATTACCAGAAAAGACCATTAAATTAATAAGCAAAAGAGGGAGTTATATTTTAACATTTGACAATGTAGTTTAAACAATGTAGTTTTTTTGACATTCATAACATTTGACAATTTACCATTTAAGAAAAAAGTGATTAATTACTTCGCTAATTTGCTCTTCCACAAACGTCAAAAATCATCACTTTTTCTCACCAAGGTTTCTATAGCATTTCAAATAACTTTAGTAAATTAACGAAATATAATTATGAATTAAGGTGGGTCCATCCTACGGATGGCCGAAGGGTTCTACTAAGGACCTCTTCGACATGGCAGTTTCAGGCATTTATAAAGAATGTTGGGAAGATAAAAAAGTAAAAAAAAAAAAAGACTCAGAAAGTACTTACCAAAGACAATTCAGTGAATGAATTTACTTTCTCCCTTTGGAACACTAAAAACGCTGCTTAATTCACCTCTGCAAAATAATAATGCACTAATGGCGTAACTAGTGTTGCAAATTGAAAAAAAAGTTTTTTATTTCAGATTTGTGAAAAAAAAAACATGAAATAAATCTAGCGCCCTTGTTTTTTTTTCTAAATTTGTTTTTTTTCTTCAGAAAACAATATATTTGATAAATTATAGTTTTGTTTACGGAATTTACATTTTAAATCTTACTAAATCATATAATGTCTTACATAATGATTGATAAATGTATCTATATAGGTAACATAATTTTATTCATCATCTTTGTCAGTACCACACTCACTAGTATCAGCACTACCAACACTAGTTCAGTTTGTGTCGGAATTTTCTGTTTCTTCTCCTGAGACAGGAGAAGAAACATTCATAACTTCAGAAGTAGTTACATTTTCTTTTACTGGTTGTTCTTGTATTGTACGCAAAAGATTTTGAGATTGCAATTTTAAATTATGAGCAAAGTACACACTGTGCATAAAGACTGTGTCGATAGTTCTATATTACGGTCTTTTAAGTTTGAATTTAAATCTGTTACCGTATCATACAAAATAGGAGCTTTATTTCTTTTCAATCGTTGGTTTATGCCAACGATTGCAAGGAAATGATTCATAATTACTGACAATTTAATGACTCAGTATCACTATACGCTGCGAGTTTAACAAGTATACGAATATAAGGAAAGCACAATAAGTAATAAAAAGAGGCAAAAAACCGTAGATAAATTTAAAATTCCTAATTTTTTGAAAAGATCCGTAGGTCTACAGATAAATTCGTAGGGCTGGCAGCACTAGTTCAAATAGCGAGTATTAATCCAAACAACGGGGAACGGAAATTCCTTCTCACGCAACCTAGACTTTTCAGGAAGTCCCCGTTCGTAAAAGAAAACTTCAGTCAATGTCGCCAAAATTTCTGTATTTTTTTTCCTACTGAACCAGAAAAAATATAATATTTAAAAATTAAGATAAGTACTTGTATAAACTCTAAAACAGTCACATAAACGATAAATGCCTTACAAATTTAGTAGTTGTGAAAAAAAACATTTCCCAGAAAAAAACGTGTTTTTTCATGTTTTTTTTTTCCAAGTCAGAAATAATTTTTTTTTTTTTTTTTCCTACAACACTAGGCGTAACTGATCGGATATTTCTCTTTGCCACCGTGAAAACTTCAAAACACATCATTTCTTCGAATATCTACTTGCTCAAATATATGATGACATAATGCAGCTCCATCCAAGTTAAATAAAATGGGGGTCCGGATTTGATCACTTTACTATATCACAATTACTTAATTAATAATAACAACAATTGATTCTCTTAAACATATGTGTCGTATTGTTTACAGATATTGCATAAAAAATAGATGAATCACATAAAAACCACAAAAAGATAAACAAAAACATAAAACCACCCCGCTCTAAAGGTAAACAAGAAATTTATTGATTCTGATCATTATTACATATTTTTCTTGTTGACATGTCATTGCGAAAACACTCTTTCCCACTTCCGGGGTCTCAAAAATGTGAAAATTCGGCTAAAATCTAGTAGACTCCACATTTCAACATTAAAAATTTCTTTCTGAGTTATAAACAATCCTAAAGATGAAGTCGTGTAATGGAAACTGAGATGTAAACAACGATGATGTGCATGCGGTGGTACTCACAGACATGTTGACAGCAGAAACTGCGGAGGCAGACTGCGTCGCAAGGCAAGGTCTCTCGCCTTATATCGAGGCAACAAGGCTGGCGCTCCTAAGATGGAACACTAGGTGTGTATGGACCAGGGGTGTCCAGGAAGTGAGTCAGTGTGGGCGACTGTAGGCTGGGTCAGGGACTTTAAGGTGAGGTCCCATCCAACTGGTCCATCCAGCTGACCAAAAGCATCAGCGCGCGGCTCTGATTCAACTGGTTTGCAACACTCAACTCGAAAGCTTGCCAAGTCTCTCTGCACGCCTTCCTCGCGTCTCTAAACTCCCTATGCAAATTCACATTAACAACAGTCCACAATACAGTAGGAGAAAACTTTGTCTTTGCATATTAGTTTCATTGACAACAACAGAATTTAAGTACTGAATTAATTTAAGTGCGATGGAGAGTACGCTCCGGTGGTAACTTCCCTACATACTCACTATTCTCATTCCTGTATTCCTGTATTCGTGTACTTTTGCCCTCTATAAATATCAACTTTAAGTTCTTTCAGTGTTTTTAGTAAATTATTCACCATCACTCTTGGTAACTTATTCCAATACCTGACCCCCTTATCTACACACTTATGCCTGAAATCGAGTGACAGCTTGTGGTTATCGTCGTATTTTCCCGTTCTGGCCTCGCATTCGGGAGGATGCGCGATCGAATCCCCGTCCGGGCATCCAGATTTGGGTTTCCCATGGTTTCCCAAATCACTCCAGGCAAATGTCGGTATGCTTCCTTCAATAGGCCATGGCCGAATTCCTTCCCATTCCTTGCCCCCCATCCATTCCCGTCTCTAAAGACCTTTGCACCTTCTCCAACTCCTGTATTTGATACCCAGAATATGGGTCCCATACTACACTAACATATTCAATCAATGGTCTGGTTCCGTTACTCCTCTCGTACGTCCCCTCATCACTACATCATAAACTACATGGCTCGGTGTAGGGGGTGGGGGGAGAGGTTGGTTGGAACGCTACGCTGGGCTACATAGGGGGAGGGTTCCGCCACGTAGCTTTTCATTCATATTATTTGTCGCCTGTAAAATGAAACACAATAGCATGTAAATATTTATTTGCGTTATTTAACTATCTCTGTATGTAAAAGTCTGACAAGAGAAAAACAGTACAAAATGTCTTCTGGAATCAATAAGGGAGAAAAGCTACTTGTTACACGGGGGAGGGGGGGGGGGAAGGTTTCAGTGAAGGATTTTTAAACCTTTCCCTACTACCTGTCCAATGTGTCCTGCCCAGTTGAGCCTGTTATTAAATTTTTCTTTAGCAGTTCTTTATAAAAACATTCAGCATAGGAACTTTTCGAAGTGTACACTGTGTTTTGTGAGACTAAAATTTGTCTGTCGGAATTTCGAACGCCTTTCACCTCTCGTCAGTGTCTTCTACGATCCAATGGTTTTTGTAATATTTTTACAGCTTATAAATGGGATTGTTTGAATGTTATTACAATTACATGTTTACAGAGGTCGTATAAGATGTGGTGAATGGAAAGAAGGCGGTGGATATTGAGGAGCGCAGGCAACTCAGCTTCCTGTAGTCCTTAAACCGTATGCAGGCTGCAGGCGCACTACTGCCATGGAGGAAGGAAATATATGGAGGAGAAATGACATTTTTTTTTGAATGGCTTTCGGCTACTGGGTCATACAGCCAGCTCAATGTGATTTGTTGCTATCAAGTATTGACACAAGGACACTACAACACGGACAAGACATTCACAGACACAACACTAAACACCCATGCCCTCGGCCGGTCTCGAACCGGCGACCTTCGGTACGTGGAGCTAGCACTCTAGCCCCTACGCTACCGAGACCGGCTGTGAAATGACGTTAAATTTGTGACACCGCCTTTAAACTCTCGGCTGATACTGCGCATGCGCGGTGGCGGCAGCGGCCATATTGCGAATCCATACAAATTCAAAGTTCACATTGTGTTTGACGCTGTGATTATTTCATTTTCTAATGTGCATAAGTGTCTTATAATGGCATCTTGTGTTGCATAAGGGACAAAGAATTTATCTACTATTTTTAGTAATTTCATGAGAACCATGTTAGTGACAA
Organism: Vandiemenella viatica; assembly: GCA_031002005.1. Lineage (NCBI taxonomy): Eukaryota > Metazoa > Arthropoda > Insecta > Orthoptera > Morabidae > Vandiemenella > Vandiemenella viatica. The sequence goes on along the minus strand of CM061914.1, from coordinate 180,693,603 downwards.
AACGTGTATCGCGATGGAAACTACTTCCAGCTATTCCCGATTAAGCTTACGATGTATGGTAACAAGATAACTATTTTTATTCGGGTCTAGGCCGAATTTCAACCTAAACACAAGTGGTAGCAATAAAACTGAAATATCCATTCTGCATGTCCACCAAGTAATTCATTGCGGCTTTGGCAGAATTAATTTTTGGTCCAGGCCGCGTCCCAACTCAATCCCCTCAATTTGGAGACAGTATATCCCGATAACTAAGCAATATATCGAAAACTTTTATTCTTTATTTTCGATTTTTTTCGTCGTGTTACATAAGAATCCATCATCAAATTTGACTTTTGCGAAATTTTTCTTCTGCATTTCAACTCAAGACACCTCACTTTTGAGACAGTATATCTCGAGAATTAGGCGAGATATCGAAAATCTTTGTACTTTATTTTTTAATTGTCTCGTCTTTTTAAATAAGAATCTATCATCAAATTTGACTTTGACCAATTTTTTCTTCTGAATTTCAACCAAAAACATCTCACATTTGAGACGGAATATCTAGAAAACTAAGCAGGATATCAAAAAATTTTATTTTTCATTTTTTATCTGTCTCATCGAGTTACAGAATAATCCATCAGCAGATTGCGGCGTTACGTTTATCCTAGAGTCCCCTTGAGGTTTTTGTACATATACCCCGTGTCTGTATGGGTACGGCTTAGCACCCCCCCCCCCCCCCCCACTCCTCCTCCGCCCGGCGTCACTTCAATGCGTGGTGAAGGTCTCTTGCGTCGTCTCCATATATTTCTTTCCTCCATGACTACTGCAGCTATAGTCAATAAATAATAGAATACAAGATGGCTAAAAGGTACAGCTGATGGTACTGAGCTATCGCGGGCAAAGTATTGTATAAACCTTGGTATACCCAGAGAGAGGTAAATAGAAATGAAATGACAATGATGAATGGATTACGAACTGGCAACACGCTACTGAGGGATAAAAGGTTCACCAAGGAAATAGTGTGGATTCCCCTAAGTGCAAATATTGCAGAACTCAGGAAAACATTCACCTTTATACCATGTATAATTTCCCCACTTCGGAAAAAAGTGCTATAACATGTTACTGCAGAAATTGTTATGTTACTAAATTTATTGAACGTGGTGTAGTAATTTAAATATTTATGGTATTAATTGAAATATTGTAAAGCGTAGAAGCTGAAGACACATCTTGTCACCCTTGCCGTACTCTGGGAATTACATATATGCAAACAATACAATGTGGAATTCCAAATTAACAGTTCATCACAAGCGGAGAACTTAATTTTTAAAATGGTTCCACACTAACCTCGATTTTGCTTACGCATGGTATGTCACGAAATATCACCTTCTGTGAATAATATATAAGATACTAAGACCTAGGCTCCACAGCAATGTTGTCACCTTAGCGATTTTGTTGCTAGATTTAGTGAATTTTGAAGCTCGAAAACGATATTCTTAAATATGTTATAGCTAAAAAAATGTTTGGCGATTTTTTTAGTGATATTCAACCTTTCAGAGTTTCCAAAAACTTGATTGGAATTGAGGAAGGTAATGCGTCTGTCATGACTCAAATAAATAATGGCGTACATAATATATTGAAAACGGAATACGGCTTACCCAGTACAAGAATGCTGGTGGAATAAATACGTTTCTGGAGTTATCTGATTTAGCCATATCCTATCACATTCTCTCTCAAATGCCATAGTAGAAAGGATTTTCAGTAGAATGAACTTTCTTAAAAACAATTTGAGAAATATGATAGCTGTAAATGCTCTTGATAGCATTCTTTTACAAGGAAAAAAATGGCTGCAGTTATGAGCTTCCGGCTGATGTAATTGCTGCAATACTCTTTTAAATCTAAGACTGACGGTTCATCTCATCCTTCCACATCTGCAAGTTCTGCATCTCCAAAGATACACCAAGATGATGATGATGAAGAAATACTGATTGAAGAAATTTGATGATGATTTTTAATACAATGTTATGTTTAATTTAATGAAAATACTAATTATTAAAATATTTTTATGTTACTTGCCTTACCATTATCCTCTATTTTATTTAGCGATTTCTAGCGAATCGTTTAGTTCTAAATATCCCGCAACCTAGTGTGTTTTGATACCAGGTCTAGCGATTTTTGTTTGCGTAAGGTGGCATCACTGCTCCACAGTACGATAAGGGAAGAACTAATAGAAGATCACGTGATTATCAACGAAATAACTACTCTGATGGGAACTCTGTTACTGCCAAGTAAGAACGCGACAAAAACAGTACACAGGTAGATACGTCTTAATAACCAAAGATAAAACGTTGACTAAAGGCATAAAAAAGACAAATGGCGGTAGTTTTTTTGCTTATGGTTTTACAACTCCTCGACTTCTAGATCATTAGAGGCGGGAAAGGAATGGGGGAAAGGAACATGAAGGAATTCAGTCATTGCTTTTTGAAGCATTTACGTGGAATGTTTTCGGGAAACTTTGGAAAACGGGCGGACCCCATTGGCTCAGTTGGTTGTGGCATTATGATGGTTTAGTCGGTCCTGGTGGTGGATGAATTATCATCACCAGGATTAGGCGGACGGGGTACTAGAAGTGGTGGAGCACAATTCCTAATCACCAAAGTCCTGGGTTAAATCCCAACCTCTCCGCAGCGCGTAGGAAGTGATGGTGATTTCAGTTGCGTTGGAACACACACGTTCCACTGGCAATGTTTCTACACGCCCAAATTCGTATATCCACACCTATAACAACACATACAACACACACTGGGAAAGGCAAAGAGAAACTACCAAAGTTCATCTTCCCAAGAATGTTCCCCTGGAGGGATACATCCTGCAGTTAATCACCTACTCTCGGAAACGTGTACGACAACATAGGAAGAAGTAAAACCGAAATCTAGAAGATCTGACGCTGGCCTCAGTAAGCGCGGGGCTAGCGAGTTGGCTTCGCGTTGCAGAGGGCGCCGGTTCGAGTTCGGCCCAGGGCATGAGTGATATTAATTAAGTGTTGTGTTCGTCATGTGTTGTCCTGTCACTTGATATTATCAATAGAAGAGCTTAAAACAATTCAAGAAAATGAAACACAGATGATGCTGGCTGAATGGCTAAAAAGCCGAATACCAATTTTAAAAAAATGTCTGACGGGGATTCGTGCCCGCACCCTCCTGAATGCGAGGCCAGAGCGCTATCCTCGGTTTGTGAATACTAATAGCACACAGGAAACGACCAGGAAGTTCTCTGGTCCTCATCTACACTCTTTGGCAAAAAAATTGACTGTGGTTGCCTGAGACTAAGTCAATTATTTTGCACTATGTGGCATCACTGGAGAGTTTGTTCCAGGCATTGACTTAAGGAAATGAATAACAGATGGCACTGAGTTGAATACCCGAAATAAGGGACTTAGTCTCAGGCGCCCACAGCCAATTTTTTTGCCAAAGAGTGTACCAAGCCACGCGCAAAGCCAATTTAAAATAGAAGGTTGAAGTTACCATAGCGAGCGGTGTGCGTGGTTTCGAGTCTTCGTCTCGGCCGATCCATTCGTGCACTGAGCGCTGGTATCTGATTAACAACCTCGACGAGGCGGTTACGGCTTTTTATACTAAGCCGAACTGTTTTTATGGCGCATTCGAAATCCTTAACGGCTCAGTAAAATCATAACGCCTCTAACATAAAGCAATGCGGGTAGGGCTATCAGTTCCTCTCCACCTACCCCCAACATCTGCGATAAGAGTTTTTGTATTAAACAATACTAAACGAGAAATCAACAAATGCTGTAGAGATAAAACAATTTGTTTAAACTTACACTCGTGTAATCTTTGCGTCGTGGCGATAATGTTTAGGCTAAACACAAACACACGATAAACCTGGCAGTTCAGCGCGAGACTAATGTGTCAGGGTCAGTCCGTGTAGGCAGAGGTCTCGGGTGCATTCGTGCGCATTCGAGGGAACACATCACGCCACAGGCCGGATCACCGGCAGATTAGAGGCCAATAATATTTATTATTAATTTGCTATTACTATTATTCGATTATGTTGCATTTATTAATTACTAGTGTAAGCCCGTGACAGTTTTTTGCGTATCGTCACGGGTATAGAATAGTTCCAGTTTTTAAGATGAAAGATCAAGGGGGCATCCATAAATTACGTGAGATCTGGTCCGTTAAATTTCCCCCCCCCCCTAGATATCGCCCTCGAAACTTTTTGAGACTTTTTTTTTTAGGTCTCACCGTTCAAAATCCGTTTTTTCGACGAAATTCCCCACCTAAAATCGCCTTTCGTGCAATTTCACCGGACCCCTCCACCCTATTTCGCCTCAGGTAATTTATGGATGCCCCCTAAGACAGGTTGATCTGATCGGGCCAAACATAACCTTGACCTGTGTTTCAGGGTGAATAAAATCTCTTGAGCTTGAAGAACTCAGAAGCATTAATAGAGGTAGGCATTAAACACGGACAGGAACGATCGCGGTATCGTGTAACTGTTTCAAAGGTCACACACTCGAACTTGACTTGTATTTGACCCTTAAAGTTCACTCTGCAAAATGTTTTAAAAAAAGTTTGCTTCGAAAGCATCACGTTGTTTATTATGTAAACATTGGTCATATTATCTGTGACGGCCAGAGAACTTATAACACATTGCATATTATTAAACAGTTGAGCAACTCCGAAGAAATGAATTTCCTTAATAGTCGATTCTGTAACACATTTGGTCTGATGTCCACTTAAAATAACCTAATAACTCACATACAGCGAACATGAACAAAAGCCACTAACGAAAGTGGTCAGTAAAATACGTAAAAAGTAAATATATCATAATGTATAAACTTTGATCAGGCAACAACATTAGTGAAAATTTTAATTAGATTGAAATTTTGCCAAGCCGGAATGACAATTGGCATTCATGGTTACAGTAGAGACCATGAGTAATTTATTTTTTTTTTAATTTTTTTTTAAGTTGCTTTCATTAGCAACATGTTATTGAAAAACAGATAAATGTTTTTTCAGCCGCAAAATTGATCAGTATTTTTAACTATGATACGCTATTGAAAGCAAACTTAGTGAATGTATTATGCAATTAATTTGGTAGCAGTTGCTTAGCTATTAAATTGTGGACATAACCACGAATTTCTTCTAATGGTATGTCTGGTCGCTGTTTTGTGAGCGAAGGCTGACACGTGACACTGTTCTCCAGCCAATAGCTATCGAGGTGAGAGGATGAGTGACCTTACGAAATTATATACTAGATACGTATCCTGAATAATTGTATTAATATTTATAACTTATTTTGTAATTTTGTTCGGTTTCCACAGACCCTAGTTTGTTTAGTAACCGGGGTAGCATAGCGTTTTTATGTTTAAGTAACAATCTTTGACGCTCTTCAACACAGCTGTGCAGGCAACGATCGCTGATTGGGCGTCTGCATTGTAGCATTAAAGGGCGCGGAGCAGTGCGTGTGTCGTACCCCTTGGAGATGGTTGTATGGCGCGAGCACAGCCCTTTCGAATACACGCTGAAATAGCTTGTAAAATGTATGGGAAACTTGTTTCAGTATAACATAAGTGTTTTAAAAGTTGGGTCAGCGAATGATATTGATTAAAATCAATATCTCGACCAGAACAGTGAGTTTTTGTTACCAGACTATGCCAAAATACCTATCAATTTGTTTATCTGAGCTAACCGCTTGCATGTGTTGAAAGTGGAGAATTGGGCCGTTCTCGTCTAAATTACAGGCCGTGATCCACTAACGGAGTGGTTAGCTCGCAATTGGCTCACCGTTTCCAGGATAATTGGTAGCTTACAAATGGCGACCAGTACTAGGATAGCTAACTTTTGTCTACCAATGAAAATGATAGCTTACACCAGGCCGCAGTCGCCGCCAGGTGGGCCAGGAGTTTTATGACGCCCGTAGCGTCATTTCACGGCTGTGGAGAAGATTGCAGGAGGAAGGAAACATTCAATGGCAGTACGGACAAAGTCGACCATCCGCTAAAACCCACCATCAGGATCGTTATCTTGCCTCAAGGCGTCTAACCAGCACGGCTCCAGCAGTAGCTAGTTTCTTTCTTTTTGCTTATGGCTTTACGCCTCGTCGACGTCGAGGTTATTAGAGGCGGGATGGGACTGGGGCAAGGAACGGGAAGGAATTCGGCCAAGGCCTTTTGAAGGAAGCATCCCAGCATTCGCCTGGAATGACTTGGGGAAACCATGGAATACTCAAATCTGGATGCACGGATGGGGATTCGAACCGGCGTACTCCCGGCAGCGAGACGAGAGCGTTAACCGCTCACCCACCACTCCCGGTCAGTAGCTAGAGACCCCACAGCACCATCTGGGTCTCATATGCTCAGTCAGTCACTGTATCGTCGGCTTTGAAAGGTTGCTCTGCATTCTCGCCAACCCGCCAAAATTAAACAAACAAAATATCCACAAAAATTGACTTACCCGACATCAAACCTCAAATATAAGGAGTCAACATAGACTGAGTGGACTGTGTCAAATACTTGGGACTGCGACTAGATAAAAGACTGACGTGGGGTGGATATATCGACAAATTTAAATTCAGATGACGTGCCAAACTAGCCTACCTCTACCCTCTGCTGAGAGGAGAAGGCTTGAGTTATATTGGTTGTCCGAGTGGGACCGCGTCAATTACCGAAACCTATCGTTTCAGTCATCATTCTGTGGAGGACTGAAGTCTTCTGAAGAAAGCCACAGAATGATGGCTGATACGTTACGTTTCGATAAATTGACGCGGTCCCACTCGGGCAACCAAGATAACATCGATAACGATTGCGGAAGTCTGCGCACCCAGATGAAGGCCTATCCACTGAGATTATCCTTTACCATGTGATCATCACACCCACCTTCCTCTGAGGGTCGGAAATATGAAGCATGGCGGCCCATGGGCGCCGGCAGGATTGCTTCTAGGGGGGTGCACCAGGGCTGCATTTGGTGCCCCCCCCCCTATCGGCCCAAAAATTTCCGGGCGACCTTTTTTTTTTAGCTCTACTACTGCCCACACGGCGACCCGGGATGCGGGATGTAGGGGGGGTGCACCCGGGATGCAGGGGGGTGCACCAGGGCTGTAATTGGTGCTCCCCACACCCTATCGGCCCAAATTTACGGGCGACCCGGGATGTCAGGGGGTGCAAGTGCACCCCCTTGCACCCCCCCTCCCGGCGCCCATGCAGGAGGCCGACTGTCACGTTAAAAACTGCAAGCGTCGAAAAACAAAGCTCTGCGCATAATACACGCTCCAAGATACCTATCAGACAAGGAAATCACCTTTCCAACACTTCCTGAGACAATCAAAGCAAAATCTACGAAAATGTTCAAATTCAACATATCAACTCATCGCCGCAATCGGAGATAAGACAGATGAGATGTCGGAAGTAAAACGCCCGAAGTTAGCTTTATCCAGGAACTTCAACATCTAAAGCCCAATCCACCAACAACCCAAGCCACCCAATACTTGCAAATAGGCTCCACAGCAGATAGACTGTAGGTCCCAAAATCAGTAAATGTACACATCTTTAGACCCTCCATTAGACTATTGTTAGGCCATTAGCTTAAGTAGGGTTAACCCAAAGCAGTATAGGACAGCTTGTAAATATGTAACTGTAATATATCCTCCCTTAGTATTAGAATAAAAAACTATAAAAATTTAAAAAATCCCCAAACATGATATAGATATAAAGATATTTCATAGCCACCTAGATATAGATAAGTGAAATAGGGAATCGTGTTTCACGGCAGACAGTATGAGTTAAGCTCAGACAGGTGATACGCTGTAGAGGCATTCCTCTCACTCAAAGGCACCACGTGACTCGTCAGCTGTGGTGTCTCGCTCACGTGATTCGACCCAGGAACCAGGGGCGGATCCAGGGGGGGGGGCGAGGGGACTCAAGACCCCCCCCCCCCAAAATAGACCCGAGAAAACCATAAAGATTACCCCTTGCGCGACTCAAGCCCCCCAAACCCTAAATCCATTGAGGGCAAGCCCTTCCCAATCCAAAATCCACTCAAGGCAAGCCCCCCCCCCAAACCGAAGTCCGCTCAAGCCCCTCCCAAACCAAAATCCTGGATCCGCCCCTGCCAGGAACAGTATCCTGACTCGCTATTTATCCTGACGAGTGACTCGCCGTCTGTTCATCTGCGCGCCACTGTAACAGACATACAGACATATGGTTGGGTATGCACCCATATAGTTTTTTAAAGTGCCAGAGCATTGTAGCTCTCTAACTTATGACGGAATAGGGGGTTACGGGCTGGTTTTTTAATGGAAGTCATGGTGTTAATTCTTTTAGTATGGTGAAATTGTCAGATCCTGCAATTTCTGGTAAGTGTTGCAACTAGTAGGTTAAATTGTTGTTGATATTCATTTTGTCCTAGGTCATGGATTATTTGATGGGACGAATAATGTACTTGCTGAAAGAATTTTGTCGATTTGTCCTTAATGTTGTCTGTGAGCCTTTGTATGTCTAAGTTGTGGTGAATTTGTGTGTTCGGCATGTACAGTGGGGTGCTGCTAATAATTCTCAGATATGACCTGCAGTTTTTTGATTTGGTAGTTTGAAACCATGCTGAAGAGTTCTGAGCCCTATAGCAAGACCTGCCTAATTATTGCGGTGTAGATTTTTAATTTAGTCTTGACTTGAGGAGGGGTATAATTTAAAAAGTCGAGCCGAACCCATATTACATGCGTTTTTTATGTGTTTAATCCAGGCTAATTTTTTTTTGTTGTCAATTTCTATTCCGAGATATTTACAACCCTGCCAGTGTAGTTGTGAGGAGTCGATATGGTGGCGCCAGAGCACACACCCTACTACATTTGTTTCCTGTGGTTACTGTGACGGCTGTTGTTCATAAAGATGACCTCCGGTGAGAGTATGTGTGGATTTTTTAATCTATTGCACGCCTATACGGGATTGGCCTGGTGGACGAGTACCTGCAACATGGGGATATCACATGTCTAAAGTGGCCAGCTCGTTTCCCGGATGTTTGAAGGGGCGGTAAATGGCAAATTCGTGTGCCGGCGACCTTTTTTGCTAGCTCTACTGCCACGAGCGGCAACCTTCAGGGGAGCCTCAAAATCAAAGAATAGCTCTATACTGGCCCGGGCGGCAAATTCGGGTTTGAAGGGGATCTCAAGTTTTTGCCCCGGATCGGAAAATTCGTTGATCCTCCACTGTTGATCTCCAAGGGTGCTTGGCCAGAAATGGCATGCGTCACTGCATGCTAAGCTGTACAGGCTGGTCCACAGTATGTGCGCCGATTATGTATCATGTATTGCCAAGCGAGGTCATCACACCCTGTATTGACGTTCTTTATACCATCAGCGGAGGGAGAAAACACATGGTTAGTGCCACCCACTGTCTATACCCGGTTTCCCTGTATTGCTTGTATCATTAACACTGTTTCACGAGTCAAATAGTTTCCAGCGTCCATTTTAGTGCACACAGTATCACCACGCCTTACGTTTTTCCATGGATCTCGAAGATCCTTTATGTAGATGAGTGTATGTTCACCATCGGCATTCCATACACTGCAAGACAGGCCGCATTTAGTGTTTGTGGGACCCTAGGCTATACATGTGGTGTGGTCCCCCCTGTCGCCAGTGGCCCCTCTGACTGGAGGTTTAAATTAGAAATGCGGCATTTTTTAAATTTTTATTTATTTATTTATTTTTATTTATTTATTTTTTTTTATTTTTTATCTCTACTACTTGTGGTGCGGGCCCCTAGGCTACAGCCTATGCTTAAATGCGGCCCTGCTGCAAGACGGAGAATTCACACACTCATCTATACACATGCGTATATACGTTTGTTTCACTATCATTTCGGAAGGATGTGGCGATTTTGATGAATCTTGCTACACATGTTTCTTATACAGCGTCCAAAAATATTTTAGGGGTACAGCAACCCTAACATCACCTCCTCTGAATAGGGTGGATGTGAGTTGAAATTTTGTTAATTTACGGGCAATTTTGATGAAACTTGGTACACATTTTGTTAAAGTGAGCACTACCAACTGATAGCTCCTTAGTCCGGATGTCACACTGTAAGATCCTGTACTACACCTGTGCGGGAAGTCACCCAATGTTCGGCTCGTGTACTGTACTGTACGGTTTATAGACGGATCATTGATGCACAATGTCTGCGTATGTTGTCAGCGGGGCTCAGCACCTGCTGTCCATTGTCTGAAGGAGTTCCAGGAATACTCGACTTAAGCAAACTCCATGTTCCGCTGGGAGGCGACCTTACCGTGGCCCAGTCAGCTAAATGCCTTACGCGGGATGAATTTAGTGAGAAAACTTCGCTGTTTACCTATTGACAAAATCCTGACGGAGGCAGACAGCAATACAGAAACACATAATTAGAAATATCCTAAAAGAAAAAAGAACAGTATCATGCAAAAAATATTTTCTAGATTTTAAGATTCTGACATTTGCTTGTATGTATATAATATATATAAGACTATAATGCTTTCACTCACAAGGAATGTTATTAAAAATAATGAACAAGGGAGCATCCATAAATTACGTGAGGTAAAATGGGGGAGGGGGGGGTCGGCAAAATCTCACCAAATCTCACCCGGGGGGGGGGGGGGGGGGTCTACAGGAAACTCACGTCAGGTTTTGAAAAAAAATTTCGGATAGTAGAGCTAAAAAAAAGTCTACAAATTGCGCGAAAAGAGATTTTACGGAGAAATTTCGTCGAAAAAACGAATTTTGAAGGCAGAGACCTAAAAAAAAGTTCTCAATAAGTTTCAAGGGCTATATCTGGGGGGGCGGGTTCTTACGGACCAGATCTCACCAGAGGGGGGGGGGTCCGTCGTAAACTCACCAGAGGGGAGGGGGGGGGGTCCGGGAATCTGGAAAAATACCTCACGTAATTTATGGATGCACCCCAAGTACGCGAGAATGAAACCCGTAATAAAACTGACTTCAATTTACAAGTACATAACTCAAAAAAAATGAAAAATACCCTTCCTATTCTGTAGCCCAATTGTACAATAAGCTTCCTACAGAAAGAATTAAGGTTCATCAGCAATAGGAGAGAACAGTTCAAGCATAGGCTTAAAGAGTATTTATGTAATAAAGCTTTCTACTCAATAAAAGAATATTTAAACAATGAAACAAAGGAAACAACAGCATGAGTAAAGAAATTGTGAATAAACAGTGTATGATCTTATCACATATTTGCCAACGAAAATATAATAAGGTAAAAAAATAATGTAAATGTATGATTAGTAAGTGACTGACATAGTAGAGATATTTATATTTAAGGCATTAAACTTATAATATTTGACTTGTCCTAAATTTCATTGTACAATTTGTTGTATGTAAATGATAAAAATGGGACCAAATGAATGAATGAAAGGCTACTAGAAAAAGCAAACTGTAAAACGTTCATTTGCAATGATAGAGTAAGTTTCAACGATACCTAAAATCAACTTTATTTGTCAAATAAGAGTTGAAAAAATATTATTTTTTAATAAAGTAAAAAAGTGAAAAAACAGTCGGGACGCGAGACACCAATCAGAATACGTAAACATCAATTTTGCTCCGGTGCATTTAGCGTCTGTAGCTGTCTGTGCGTTGTCTATTTAAGATTTTAAGTTATTCCCGTAATTTCGTTTACTTTGCTAACTCGGTAGAGCTGACGCCTCTCCAAATTTGCTTCCAAAGGCTCTGCTTGCCATGCAATTTGACATTTTCAATTTCAAAGTATATATAACAATTTTTCGAAATTTATCCAACGTCAGCTGTCTTGCCCAGTCCGCCATTGCCGGGACATTGTTACCGGCGTTCCTCTTGTTGTTTCCACTTTCATACTTTGTAAGACATCGTTTTCAAAGCAAGAACACACATTTTTTTTGCAGATACAGGAATTAAAATCATTTTTTACAAGGAAACGTGGGACTTGGCTAAGACTAAAAATACTCGAGAATTTGAGTCCTTGTGGCGTTGACGATTTTTTCTGGTCCAGGCTACGTTTCAACCTAACTTCCTCAATTTTGAGACCAGATATCTCGAAAACTAAACGAGATATAAATATATATATGTATATATTCTTTACTTTCGGTTTGTATCATCGCTTTACATAAGAATCCATTATCGAATTTGGTATTGGTGAAGTTTTCTTTTCTGGTCCAGGCCGCTTCTTAACCTAATCACACCGAGTTAAGTGGGTGAGCGGTAATTCTCTGGCTTCACATTCGGGAGGACGAGGGTTGGAATCCCCGACCGAGTATCCAGATTTGGGTTTTCCAAGGTTTCCCCTAATCACTCCAGGCGAATGTAGGGATGGTTTCTTCAAAAGGAAAAGACCGAATTCCTTACCATGCAAACTGCCGGTTTTGAGATTCTCATTCTGTTACCAGGAGACCACCAACGTTCCCTGTACTCAGTAACGCAAGGAATTGACTAGCCTCTCACGAAATCGAAATTCTCGGTACAGCTCACAAAAAGATAAAGACTTTCCACTTTGTGTTACGTTGCTTGTAAACATAATTAGCGTGGGATGAGAAATAATGCCTCACCAAAAAGGAGCCAGACATCTTGACTGATGTACCCAGCCTCTTTACGTCACGGTTCTTAGATTTTAAACGTCTTATTATATTTTTTCAGGCTGAGTCAAGGCTTAAACGGACGCACGCAGCCAACGGAACAGAAGAGGAGGGAAGTGTCAGCCGCTATAAACGTACCCAATACGCAGATCAGCATTACGTCATCTACTTTGCTTCCGTCTCACCATAGCTCTTCGTTTGCCGTAGTTTATTGACAGATTGACAACCAACTTGGCTGTTCTCCTGCGCGGACGTTTCTTGCGGGTATCTCAATAAAAGGAGTCTGGGATTGAATTAAATTACGAAGGAAGGTAATGAATAATTTACCAAAAACGCTGAAAGAATTTAAAGTTAAAATTCTTAGAAAGAAAAAGTAGGCAGATACAAGACAAGGGGAAAAAGGGGGTGTATAGAAACTGACACCGGAGTGTGCACTTAATCGCAGTTACATTAAAACTATATATTACACTTGGATCTGGCATTTCTAAAGGACACGGGTTCGATACCCGGTCCGAACCTGGACAAAGTAGACATTTATCTACTTGAACCTATCTGCCAACAGAGAACAATTCTAGAACCGCGACCACACCAAAACACAGTCATGAGTCTACACCCAGTGTATTATAAACACCTGGAATGTTATAACAACACGCTTGACAACTCTAGCTAGATGAACACCGGTCAGAGATATTACTACATAGTATAGGTTATGAGTTTTATTTAAAGACAGGTTACGCAAAGAACTGAATTGCCAGAACACTGAAAGAAAAGTACATATTTCGTTTAAATTAATATATTGATTATTAGTTGGTTTTATTTATTTATATTCGAACAATGTAGGTATTTTCATAAAATATTTGCCCATAGATAAGTAAGATAAAAGATTTTTGATCAGGAATGTTAGTGGAAGTTTCGATTAGATTGTTATTTGGCCTGAGTCAAAATTACAACTGACATTTGACGTTGCAGCAGAGGGACGAGTAATTTTTTTTAAAAAATAATAATAATTTAAATTGTTTTAATGAACGCCATCTTAGTGAAATCATTACTTCATTCGAATGAAAGCAGCTCCGCATTGATCTATGCGGCGTATAACACAATTAAAACTAATATTACGTGGCATAACGTAAGTTGTTAAGATTTATTTTTAAATTCCTTTGCTATCACTGACGCCATATTAGTGAGGTCATTATTTGAGCCGCGTGTAGCTGTGTCAGACATTCAAAAGTTGTAATATCGATCTGAAACATGGATAACAAAAAAGAAAGACGCATGATGCCATTAACATGCGATACTGTGAATGTATTAATTGGCGTGTGATTGATAGCGCCAATATTAGCGGAGTTTCTGGTTAGGTTGAAATTCAGACTGGACCAAGATGGCAACTGAAACTTTTTGCTGCAGCACAAGGGTTGAGGAGTTATACTGAGCGTTATTTTGTAACATTTCTGTTTAGCTAAGAAACTGTGAAAAAATGACTTACCAGAAGACTCCATTCAACACGTCATTTTTGACGGGCTTTAAGACTAGTCTTCAAACAAAGAAGAAACGAAATGTAGAGCCTTATGTGCCAATGCTGCCAATTTAACATATTTTCAAGTGATTTAGCACGAAAAAATTCAGTTTAGCATTTAGCAAATATTTTAGTATTTTTTCCTGATAATTCAACGATTTTCTTGGGGTGATAAAATTTTAGTATTGTTCATTTATTTATTAGAATAATCTATCATAACATTTTGCTATTAACTGTTGTTAATTTTAAGTTGATTTTTTTATACATTTTACAAGTGTAAAGCAAACACCTCCATAAAGGGATTTAACAAAGAATTTTTTAAAAACAATTTTGAATTATTCAGTTGTTATAAAACACTAAACATGTATTGTTTATTCTGATTATTTACTAAAATCTATTTTTAAGTTTTGTTTCAAATAATTTTCAAGATAAAATTTACATATCACAACATGTGTCTTATAGATGCAATCTAATTCATATTTTCTGCTCTTTTCATTGCATGATCCATAAACAAGTTTACAAGTTTGGTTTTTCTGGTACAGTTAAATTTTGGCATAGTTGGTTTTCGGTTGTGATGGAAAATGGTAAAGTTACCTTCAGGTATTGTTTTTAGGTAAAGATGTTTTGAGGTATAGAATTATTCTAGTAAAGTTTTATTAGGTTTACAATTTGGTTGACATGTTAATGGTTGGCTTGTGCTAGGTAGAGAGTAAAAGTGGTAGACATGTTTTTGGTATAGATGTTTATGGTGGAGTTATGCTGTAAATGGTAGATATGTTACTAGACAGAAATAACAAGTTGCAGAATTGTTTATTGCTGCAGTTATTTTTTTGTAGGATTCAATTTTGATAGAACTGTTAAGTGGCAGTGATGTTCATGGTAAAACTCTAATGGTAGAGTTTATTTTGGGTAGAGCTTTTTCTGGTAGGCATGTATCCTTTAATTTTATGGCATTTTTTCACAATTTTCCGAAAACTTTAACATATTTTTGGCATTTTTTAAGTGTAGATTTGGCATAATTTTTTTTTTTTTAGAGTTGGCAGCACTTTTATGTGCACACAATCTGGAAAAAAAAAACCTTCTGCTTTCTTGTTTCAATATAAAACTAATCGCATAAGAATGCAGTTTCTCTCGGCCTTAAGTATAAATGACTAGCCGAGTTAAAGAAGAGTTATAATTACAGGATATTTCGGCGATCAAAACCCTGGCTCCATCATCGACAGAGAATGTGATCGCAGAAATATCTTGTAATTATAACACTTCTTTAACTCGGCTAGTCACCCGACAGCATTTCATATATAACTCTAATCGCTTCAGAATTACTAGAAAACCTGAAATATTTCAGGTAATAAATTAGAAGTTTGGGATAGCTGACGTCAGACGTGGGTTCAAATCTCGGACCAGCCATCCAGATTTGGGTTTTCCATGTTTTTCCAAAACATTCCAGGCGGATGTCGGGATGGTTCCAAGACCATAAACGACTTTCTTCCCAATCCTTGCCCACAGTCTTTTCCAGCCTCTAATGACCTCGACGTCGACGAGGCGTAAAGCAGATTAAAGGCAGTAGTTACAGACAGAATTCGCGCCGCGCGTGTATTGAAGGCCAGTCTGCCTGTGCTGGGTGTGACTAACTCTGCTCCGAGCGTGTTTACAATGAATGCAAATTTCAACACAATTTTGTATTCTGCTGACCGTGGCGACGTGGGCAGTTAGAGTTATCTGATCGTTTTCTCCCGCTTAAAAGCACCAGACAATTATACCCGCCGCACCCGAACGTCAAAATTATTACCAACAATTGTTCTGATGGTCCCAACAACAAATTGAGGTAGCCACTGTTTCATGCATTATAAATATGTAAGCGGGACGTGTGTGTCTCTGTGTTTGTCCAGGTGTCATCCAAAAACTGCCGCTCCAACTTGGATGGGGTTTTCACATTTTGAAAGCTTACATTCTATCTTAAAATCTGCGATGTATCTTATGACTCTGCGTGATCACTGACTCGTTCTAGGAACATTTGGCGCCAGAGATCACACTGAATTCAGACGAACGTCTTGTTACGACATCCCACCAAAGATCATGTTACAACTCATATGAACAATCCATCCCTTGGTATTTGGTAATATTGTTTTTTTTTTTTTATTATATAACTTTAGTTGTTTATTTCTTCAGTTTTCTGAAATAGTTAGAATGTACAGAAAATGTTAATGAAACCACTATATCAAAGATTAACACCCCAATAAGCGTAAGGAAATTGTGCATCTAGTTTACGGAAAAGTTACAAAAATAAACGCATTGCTGCGCACACCAAGCAAGGGCGAAGCATCAGGAAAAGGCGTTAAGTAAATTTTCCCTCTGACATAAAAAACTTAGTTTTCTTGTAGCGACGGAATCTATATTCGATTTTTGTAGAGCTTTACGGCTCGGAGGAAGTCAAGGTTTTAGAGCTCCGAGAGGATATTGGACAAGGAAGGGTAAAAAACAAAATTCGTTGGTTTATCTCCTGCCTTCGACTGTTCCATCCACAGATAAATTAATTTCACAAATTTTCTAATTAATTCTCACCAACAGTAAAACACTAATATCTTAAACTTAATATTAGAAGTACGTCATTGGTATATTAACAGGTGGCGTGTCCATATACACTAGGTAATATTTTAAAAAAAGAACGCAGGCCTGAAGGAAACATTCCGCGTGGCAGATGTGGCCCCCGTCAGGGGCGTAGCTACTATGGGGCTAGGCGGTGCAGTGCACCGGGGCCCCTACGATCTGGGGGCCCCTACGCTCTGGGGGCCCCTAAACATGCCTCAAGGGTCCCCCAAAGCGCATCTCTGGGGGCCCCCAAGCGCAGTTTAGAGGTCCCACGATCCCTCTCGGCAAACTGGCGACCTTATTTTTTTTTTAGCTCTACCGTCGTCTAAAGGGGCCCCTGAGACACAGGAAGACCCCACTAATGGCCCTCGCTGCTCAGGGGGGCCCCCAACCACTGCTCACGGGGCCCCTAAGGACAACTCAAGGGCCCCCATCCTCAGCTCAAGGGGCCTATACCAGCACACGAAGCAAAAAAAACCGTCTGGCCTGAAGGCCCAAAATAAATTTTTTGCACCGGGGCCCTTGTTGACCTAGCTACGCCACTGGCCCCCGTGCTGTAGTTCGGGATTCTCTGTCCTATGTCAGGCGCTATTGGCCGTGTAGTCACCAAGATTCAGTACGCAATGTTGGTATTGCGGCTGAGGGGAACAGTGTCAAGGTGGATTCGATTCTTGACGACCGAAAGGAACGACAAAGGAAGAGGCTAACCACTAAGCGACTTGAAATGTTGAGTGCTCCGTGGTAAACATTACTCTTTCTGTTTCTTATCCTCTTATTCTCATGCACTTATCCCGCTGTTGCAGGGTCAATATTGATTCAGGATGCGTCGTCTTTGGGATTTGTCCGGCTTGTCGCTTTGTCGCTGAGCCTGACGCCTACCGGCGAGGAAATCTGTGTTGCCCTCTGTGTGGGAAACGTATAACTATGTTCTGAGTGCGCTAATTGCATTTTGTTTGTTTGTTTGTTTAATGTATGGCATTATTACACCCCACTAATAATTATTATTTTCCTTTAATTAATTGTATATGCTTATAAATAATTCTCCTAAGATGTATAAATTAATTGGTTGTATTGTAGGATTCCACAAGTCGTAGTACCTATGTACCTTTGGTGATGGAGTAAGTTATTATCTATAATAAGTAATGTTAAGATCTTTGATGTAGCGATTGTAAACAGCTGTGAACACATTGTTGAGCGCCAGTTGTCGAAATGCACGGGTGCCTGTCTTGAAGAGACAGTAATATGTTTCTAATTGATGTAATAAATCAAATCAAGGAGTAACGTTGTGTATATGTGAATATTGGTTTTATTAATAGATGCAAATGAAGAATAAATACAGTGTTTCTGGAACAGTGATTATCATTTCTTCGTAAAAATAGTTCCTACCATTTTTGGCTGATGAAATTAATTAACAGCTTTTTAACTTGAAAATGAAACGAGCAGCAACTTAATGTGTTCGAAATGAGATGGCTCTTCTCATCCATACCACGCTGCAATTTACTTTAAAGTGGGAATGCTAATATACAGTCTGATTCTTCGTGGGCTGGCCTGGTTGTTAAGTCAGCTAAGGGGCCATCCATAAATTACGTCACACCTTGAGGGGGGAGGGGAGAAAGTATCATAAACTTTGTGACATCACATGCATAATTTGTATCACTTTTTGGCTCGTGGTGGAAGATGAAGATGATGTTGACACATCGAATGTTCCCAACACTATCGAAATCAAGACTGAAGTGACTATTATGCCAATATAAACAGTACCAAGGAAATGGTTCAAAATCCATGGACACACGATGACTCAATTTTGTATCATTAATTCGATTTTCATGTTTTTTTTTATATTTTCTTAAATGTTTGATTCATTGTTGATATGAATTATTAACTGGAAATACATAAATCATTTCGAAGTGCTGTTTTAATTTATAAATTTAGAATTGCAAAATATGTGACGTCACACCAGAGGAATAAAAAGGGGGGGGGGTCCCACAAATGTGATAACCTGTGACATGGGGGGCGGGAGGGGTAAAAAAACCATAAAATTCGTGTGACGTAATTTGTGATTGGCCCCTAATTAGCAAAGACTCATATAGTTTATAAGGCGGAGTTTGGGGACCAACCTGCGTTCACCGTTGAGATTGCGGAAAACCGCCTCAGGATGGCGGGTATACAGGGCCCATCATTGCATCCCCGCTCCTTAGCGCAGTGAGCAACACTGACGGGTTTTCTATTTCTTATCTTATCCGAGGTAATTGCTGTGTTATGTGACGGCACAGCCAGACTTTTCCGCGATGAAGTCCCTGGAGTAAGTCTGCTGTAGGTAGAGTTCCAGTTACAGATCACGCCAGGAGATTGAATAGAGCCACGCAGAGGCAGTGATACTCTTTGGACAACAGGCTGAGGGGTGTCCAGCTCATAACACACCGACCTAGTGAGCAATGTGAGTACAGTTACAGACCACGCCAGGAGATTGATCAGAGCCACGCAGAGGCGGTGGTACTCTTTGGACAACAGGCTGAGGGATGTTCAGTTCATAACACAGGTGCTATACCGAGCTAGTGAGGACAGTTATACAACTGTTGTATTTATACTTCATCTGCTGCCACTCCATACTTTTTCCTCCCTGTGGTCTGCCGTTTCAATTATGCTGGTAATCGCTTTCAGCTGATTTGTTTATCCTGTCCTTCATTCGTTCCTATTTCGCAGATTTTTTTCTGTTGTAATTTTCGCTACTACTATTCGCAGAATGTTCTTCTCAGGTACTCGGAAGATACAATCTCCGCCCGGCCATCTAGATTTCAACCCAAGTTATTGCTGGGTAAGTTCCTTCAAAGACACATGGCCGATTTACATCACTTTTTTTTCTTCTTTTGTCATGGCTTTACGCCTCATCGATGTCGAGGTCATTAGAGGTGGAATGGGAATGAAGACAAGGAACGGAATTCGGACATGGCCTGTTTGAAGGAAGCATCGCGGGTTCTGTACCCGAAGGGAAATAGAATCCTCTTATTGCTACAATATTTTTCGATATATCCTTCATAGGACTCCAGGTCTTAAAAGGAATCCTCAATTTACAAGAGTTAAGTATTACGTTGTCGCAAAACACGCCTCATAATTTTGAATTGGACTAAAATTGACTGCCACTCACTTCTTTATTTTTCTAGTGAAAAACGAAGTAAACTTTTTAGTTTCCTACTTGAGGGGTTTACCTCACACGCAAAGACAGGAAAAAATACTTTTATCTCCCTTACTTCTACGAAAGCCTCATAGTGTAATTTTAAATAAAAATTAAATACGATGTTCCGCTATGGATGAACGAAATGAAATGGACATTTTGCGTATCAAAAGGGGGTGAAAAATGGGCTGCTAGATTTGTTTCTGGAAATTATCGCAGAATGCAATCAGTGACGGATATGATAAAGGAGCTGGAATGGGATTCATTACAAGACAGGAGGAGGATGAGGAGGGTAATGGGAGTGTACAGGGCGTATACTGGTGATGAAGCATGGAAAGATATTGGTGTAGATATGAAAAGAAGTGTATGGAAGGGAAAAGACGACCACGACCACAAGCTGGCACTCGATTTGAGGCACAAGGGTGTGGGAAGATTCTCTTTTTTATGTAAGTGTGTCAGGGATTGAAATAAGTTACCAAAGGAAATGATGAATAATTTACCGAAAAGTGGAAAGAATTTAAAGTTAAAATTTGTAGATGGCAAAAGTAGGTGGGTGCAGGAAAGGGGGAAGATGGGTGTGTAGGGAAATTGACACCGGAGCGTGCGCTCCATTGCCATTAAATTAAACAATTAAACAAAACAAAAATAACTGAAGCCCGCAACCGATTCCTTTTGCGAGTCGGGTGATTGTGACAGAGTGACAGCAATACTGTTTCGTCTTCCTTTAAAAACGGAACCCTAAAGAGAAATAATAATATTCTCAACGGGAGTAGGGAGACTGTTTTGAAGAAAGATATTACGTAAATTAATTTAAATTTGAGTACCACTAATAGCATACAAGTTCGCCCCGTTGTCTCAGTTGGTTGCGGCGACGTGATGGTGTCCGGCGTTGACACGGGGTTAGCTGGTTCCAGTCCTGGTGGTGGACTTGGCCGGCAGGGTAGCAGAGGTGGTGCACGATTCCTAATCACCAATGCCCCATTGTCTCAGTTGGTTGTGGCGCCGTGATGGTGTCCGGCGCTGACACGGGGTTAGCTGGTTCCAGTCCTGGTGGTGAACTTGGCCGGCAGGGTAGCAGAGGTGGTGGAGCACGATTCCTAATCACCAATGCCCCGTTGTCTCAGTTGGTTGCGGCGCCGTGATGGTGTCCGGCGCTGACACGGGGTTAGCTGGTTCCAGTCCTGGTGGTGGACTTGGCCGGCAGGGTAGCAGAGGTGGTGGAGCACGATTCCTAATAACCAATGCCCCGTTGTCTCAGTTGGTTGCGGTGCTGTGATGGTGTCCGGCGCTGACACGGGGTTAACTGGTTGCAGTCCTGGTGGTGGAAGAAATTTTCATCATCAGGACATGGCGGGGAAGGCAGGAAAGATGGTGGAATCCGATTACTAGTCACCAGATTGTGCGCCAAAGTCCTGCGTTAAATCCCAAACCTGTCCGCAGTGCGTATGGAGTGACGGCATACAACACTGTTGACAGTGACTCATACTTCGGATGGGGAAGTCAAGCCTGGCAGCACCCTCGATATTGTTCGGAAGAGTAGGACTGGATGAGCCGGCACTGGGTTTCACGCTCATCCTTCTTTATCTTTCATTTCACCCAACACAAATAACACTCTGCGATGAGTAAACAAACTATAACAGCCATCCACACCTACGAAGATACACAGGTGAGGGCAATGGGAAACTATCCCCGTTCATCTTCCAGAGAGAGTTCCCATGATCCATGGCGACCCCCTACGCATGGAATCGGGCCTGGCACCATAAGAATAAGAATAGTAACAGCTTCGTATCGATTTATCGAAGCGCTCCAAAGTTTGGCGTGGAAGGACGTGACTGACTGGTAACTCAGAGCAATAGCCACTTGTGAAGGTCGCGTTGACCACTCGGGCGGAAGGATCTTGGCTCCCGCCCTATCGCTCATCTCACACTCGGCAAACACACCATATTCCAGTAGCTAAATTACATCACAAAAAAACTCCAAATTTATCTACCGACCGTTTTTCTACATACTAACGGAGGGAAGAGTAGGGCCGCCTGTATCAAACAGCATTTTTTTAAAGGCTCGTCGTACATAATCATCATTGCAGCGTAGATATGATGCGAAACAAAGCATCTACCGAAATAGTAACCTCCCTCTTCTTCTTTGGTGGGTCTTCCTATAGGCCTTCATCAACTAGAAGTCCTCCATTTCGTCCTGTCCTAAGCATATTCATTTTGTAGTTTTTGCTTCTTTTATTGGTGATGATATTCTAAATATTTTACAACCAACATGCCACTATTTTGTTAGCTGAACAGGATATCTAGATATTCCTGATGGTATGAACAGAATACTGGGGGAAGGAGTCAGACTAAATATAAACCATCATCATCATCATCAGTTTTCTGCCGTCGGGCAGGTTTTCACTTGGCTGCTCTCCATGCTCTTCTATCTACTGCCTTTCTCTTTAGAACCATATAGTTGCCGTCTTCCTTGATGTTGTCCATAATTTTGTACCTCCTTCTTCCTCTTATTCTCCTCCCACGGACTAGACCTTCCAAGACGTCTTTTATCAGGCACTCCCCTCTCAACAAGTGTTCCATCCAGTTTTTCTTTCTCTCCTTTATTACTTGGAGAATTTTTCTGCTTTCACTGACCCTGTCCAGCTCTTCAACATTACTTATTTTATCCACCCAGCTTATCTTCTCCATCCTCCTCCACATCCACATCTCAAATGCAAGTCAAAGTCATGAAATGTAACAGAAACGATAGCAATACTAGTGGATTAAAAATAAAAATAGGAGCAGCAGTATTGGGAAAAGTAAGTGAATTCTGCTACTTAGGAAGTAAAATTACAACTGATGGCAGAAACAGGAACGATATTAAGAGTAGATTAATAATAGCGAAAGAAAGAGAGAATTCTTTCTTTTAAATATACGTCTAGAAATCAGAGACAACCTTCTGAAACGGGCGTGCAGTGATTCGCAACTTGCTATTGTTCTCGGCGGTCAGATTGATCCAGTGTTTCGTAAACAAGGAGTCACCAGTGATTCGCAACCCGGAGAAGGTAAACACGGGATCATAGTTCTGTTCGCCTGTCTACTCTCCATCACATTATCATACGACGTAAGTTATCACAATAGTACAAGTGTCGAGCAAACTGATCAACGACGATACTCGTGAAAAAGTGTCATTTTTTAAAACAAAATAGCCTACGATAATGGTGACGTATTGTGGACGTGTGCAAGTCGTACAAAAGAACGACGTAAAGTGTTGGTGAGGACTAACAGTGCCGTGATTGGTATACTGAAAATATCTGGATCCCACATCATGATGTTCTACATCAGGGGTGACCAACCCGCGGCCCGCCTTGAACATTTTTTCCGGCCCGCGAGATACGTCACATTTTTTCAAAATATTTTTTATATTTCACTTTTAGTGTTATATATTTCTTTACAATGTGCGTTTAGTATCATTATTATTAAATTATTTATGTTTACGTGTAAGAATAATAATAAACAATAATAATAACTCATTATGTTTCAATTTTTCATTCCAAAAACCTCTATAGTGAGTCTAAATCTAATTTGCCTGCGGAGTTAAAATGCTTTTCCAAAGTGGCCCGCAAGTTCATTTGGGTTGGCCACCCCTGTACCTAAGTGATCCTGAAACTGAACTGTTACAGGTGTGTAAAGCCACATTTTTTTATGTGTTTGTTTGTGGGTCTGGAGTAGGATTAGGAATTTATTCTTCCATTCTATCATTTTAGGTCAGAACTACTGTAAAACGGAAGGCTCTTGACGACATTTCGGCGCGACCATACAAGATTAAATTAGAAAAGCCACTGCTGAACTAGACCACGCAGATCATGATGTCATAGCAATCCTCCTATACAATATTTATCGACAGAGAATGAGGAAACTAGGAACAACGCCTAAATCCGAATTAATTCAAAAATTCAAAGACCGTAGGATTGGCAATATCACGTTCGTAAAAGAAATGGATATTTCGACCAAAGTTAGGGTCAACCTGACGTAATATCACATCTGTATTTTATATAACGATGTATTATATGATGATTTGTTGACTGTTCGCAAGGTTCGGCAACTGAATAAATTATTCAGAAAATCACAAACATTTTTTTTTTTTTACCTGCTTCACAAGTTGCGAAACACCGATATCGACTTTTAGGACGTAGGTTGCGAAACACCGGATGTTTTATTCGGCGGTAATGGTCCTGGGTTGCTAGTCACCAAACACCGTCTGAAACTGTATGTATTGGGAACACTACTGCATGGTAGCGTTTAGCATACCAGAAGGAGGTAAAATTGGAGCATTTGTAATGTGGTGCTGTACTGTACAAGGATGTTGAAAATTAAATGGGCAGATAAAGTACTAAATGAACGTGTTTTGCAGATGATGGGCGAAGAAAGAAGTTTTTGAAAGTGTCAGAAGAGACAGGTTGCTATGACGCAATTTAGGACCCGTGGGATCGGTTAATTTGTTAGTGGAGGTAACGGAAGCAACCGCTGAATGACATAGTTTGGAACGTAATAAACAAAGCCATTAACTGAGTACTTAGAGCGTAATGAGTAAGTTCAGATGTAGAGGATAGTGTAAGATTTTAATTTATTTAATTTTAATTTAGGCAGACAAGGAAAATTGCATTAAACTAATCAAGAGACAGGGGACAGAAAAAAATAATTATCGCCACCTCATGTACAGGGTAATTATCGTGCTGTTATCTTCAGAAGATGATATTTCGTATGTCTTTCTTGTTAACTTCGATCGGATTTAATTTTCTGCTCCATTTCCAGGTGATACAGCTTGATGAAATATACATCAGAGTTTAACTTACATGCTACTAAAACCCAATCAAATTCCGTTTAGTTGTACACATTGTTTATATACTCTTGTTGTTGAGGAAGGACCTCTGCAATGTGAAACATGTCATGGTTCAGTATATATACATACATAGTGAAAAAAATAATTTAAAAGACAAAAAAAAGAAAAGATATATTTAAAAGACAAAAAAAAAAATAATAATAAAAAATAAACATCAATTTTTTTAACTAAATTTTGCGAAAGTCATATGTACGTATGTTCGTTGAGGCCAACTTGCATTTGGCAGCGAGTTTCATTTTCTTTTGGGCATAGAAGACCTTCATTCGTTTTGATTCGTGTTGGATACAATTTATTCTTTTCTATTAATTCTAGATTGGAGTAATCCTCCACTTTTTTTTAACAGATCTTTATTATCTACAATTTTTTATACTTTTAGGAAGATTGTTACACACATGTGTCAAAGAATAATTCACTCCTCTTTGTACTAATGACAGTGATGTTAGTGTTTTGTGCAAGTTATTTATGTTTCTTGTGTTGAAACTGTGTACCTGTGAATCTGATGTAAAGAAGACTAAATGTCCTATTACAAAGCACATGAGAGAGTGTGTATACACTGCGAAGTCATCGTAAGAATATTGTGCTTTATAAAGAATTGTCTGCAAGAAGTCTTTGGTTTTACCCTACATAGATAGCAACCTAAATTCCTAATAGCTCTTGCTGAACTATGAAACCTCTTTTAGTCTGTAAAGAATTTCCTCAAAAAATTATGCAATACGACATGTTAGAGAACGTGTTCTTACTGCAAAGGTGGCATTATTTCTTCAGTAATACTGTGATATGTTCTTGCCAATGAGTTTTTCATCTATTTGAATGCCAAGGCATTCTACCCTCTCTGTTTCCAAGATTGCGTTATTTTCATAGTTCATACGTAAATCTTGCTGTGCATAATTTATTGTTTTAAACCTATAAAATATGTTTCATCAAAAATTAATTTTAATGAGTTTACATTAAACCAATTTTCTACTCCACTAAGTACTCCATTTGCATTAAATTTTATACTGCTGTTCTGTGCTTTTCTCGGACTGGTAAGTGTCGTCTGCAAATAAAATACTTTTAACTTTGTCGTATAATTTTCTAGGAAGATCATTGATGCTTAGTAAAAACAAAAGAGATCCTAGGACAGAGCCTCGTGGAATGCCATGTTATTTTCTCCCCATCTGATGATACATCTTTACTGATTTTAGAATCTGGCTCTCCATGTATGAATTAAACCACTTACTTGCGGTTTCTTAAATGCAATAGTATTCCAATTTTTTCAAAATTATTTCATGATTTACACCGTCAAATGATTTTGCAAGACCACAAAAAATTCCTAAAGGGCACATTTTATTATTCAGTTCCTCAAATGTCTTATTTAAAAATGAATACCAGGTATATAGCCATTTCTGTGGATGACCCTTTTTCGAATCTAAACTGTAAGTTAGAAAGTTTTAATGTTCAGAGCAAATTTTAGTTTCTTACTCCACCACCAACTGGTATAACAAAATGAGATAATTTTTAAGCCGAACTCTTTGATCTAAAAATCACATACGGCCATACAGATTCGGGTTTTTCATGGTTTCCCGAAATCACTCCAGGTGAATGCCGGGATGGTTTCTCCAAAAGGCCATGGCCGGATTTCACCGAATTCCTTCCCGATACTTGTCCCCCCTCCCCGGGTCCTTTCACACCTCTAATAACGTAATATCTTTAATATTAGTGTCTTGTAACGTTGTCTATTAATTAATTAAATTTAAATTGCAATGGAGCGCATGCTCCGGTGGCAATTTCCCTACACATCTTCCCCCTTTCCTGCACCCACCTACATATGCCCTTTACAAATTTTAAATTCAACGTTTTTGGTAAATTATTCATCATTTCCCTTGGTAACTTATACCAATCCCTGACATCCTTACCTAAAAAAGAGAATCTTCCTACACATTTGAGCATGAAATCGAGTGCCAGCTTGTGGTCATGGTCATCTTGTCCCTTCCATGAACTACTTTTCATACCTACACCAATATCTCTCCATGCCTCATCGCAAATATACGCCTTGTACACTCCCATGACCCTCTTCACCATCCTTCTGTCTTGCATTCCAGCTCTTTTATCATACCTGTTACTGATTGCATTCTGTGATAATTTCCAGAAACAAATCTAGCAGTCCTTTTTTGCACCCTCTCCAATTCCTGTATTTGATATGTAAAATGAGGGTCCCATACTACACTACCATATTCGAACAATGGTCTGACCAAAGTTTTGTAACCGATTTTACGTGCGCATTCATTATGTCTGCCAAAGAATCGTTGCTTTTCCTGTAGCTCACCAACATAAAAGTTCTTTGGGGGACTAATAATGAAAAAATGTTTTTGGATACGGGTAGAAAGATGTCAAGATTTTCTAAGATACTTTCCCAATTTCTGTGCGGAGTAGAAAACGTCATACTCTTCGAGCACCCTAGCAATGATTTGCACTCGTACTTCCTGTTTGATGTCGTACGTGAATACAGAATCAGGTCCTCTACCAACCTCCTTGTATCCTAGTTGCAACATCAGTGGAACAAAGGCTCGTTAATTTCTCGGCTGAGATAAATCGAGAGACATTTCGTCATCCACGAAGTCGTAGCGCGGCGTGTCCCATTACCAGTTCGCGGCTGCGAACATAAAACTTTTAATTTTAATTTAATTGTGATGGACTGCATTCTCCGGTGGCAATTTCCTCAGCCACCCATTTTAACGTTCCTTATCTTAAATTCTTTGTTTCTAATTTCCCCACTAAATTACTTTGGCCTTTTAACTAGCCTATTTTGAATTCTTTCCGCGTTTTCGGCAAACTATTTAGCACTTCCATTGGCAATTTACTCCAATCTCTGAGCCCTTTATCAACATTCCATGCACTATGAGGGCGTCCATTAAATCGGGGAGGGGGGGGGGGGTCCGGCGAAATCTCACAATGGAGATTTTTTGAGATTGCCGCCCTTCAAAGAACAGTACAGCTACAAAAAGTGCCATATTGATCTCACGTCTGGGTGAAGGGGAGGAGGCCAAGCGGTCCAGATTCACTAAAAAAATGCCCACGTAATTAATAGATTCCCCTAACCTTCTTCTACAATATACATCCAAGCCTTGTCGCCAATATTTGTGTTTCATGTGATATACTGTATATAAAACAAACGCAAAATTTCGGTTGCAATATATTATAATGGATACGAAAAAAATTTGGAAAATTTTCAAAAAATATTCCCACGCATATGGTCTATGCACTTCTTAAAGGAATGATGTAGACGAATTTTTGTAGGGAAAAAAAAAAAACATCTGCTGAAGAATAATATTTGTTAAAATTTTTCTGTATTTTTTTACGAAGCTACGCGTCGCTGAAAATTATGTAAGAATTTAAGGATCTGTGGCTACTTAAATAAAAGGGAGAACTGTATATTTTAAAAATAAAATAATAAAAAATCAAATGTTCTCAGAGTCAACAGGCTGCCAGCTTTGATTTCAATTTCCCCACCAAACCCCGTAGAACTGTTTTCACACCATAATAATTTCTAGCAATTTCACGTTACTGTCGAGTGAGGAAATAAAACAGAGCGCAATTTCTAAGTTCAACCACTTTATTTATTTTAATTCTCGTGTCCAGTTCAACCACTGAGATTTTATGAGACAATGACAGACAAATAAGTCAGTCTATTAGGGTTCCTCTTTCGTTCAGCGGGTAAGGAATTATGTTTATTACTGATTTCTCGACTCATGTTACGCTACATACAGACGCGGCGATATTTCTTAATTGTGAACTGGAGCTATATTTCTCCTGGAAATTTCCATTCACTATGTCAGATTTTTAATGGTTTGCCTAATTCAGAGCTGCGCATCCCACAGGATATCCCGTAGCCGCGACGGAACGTGAGGAAGGTTAAAGAGTTTGTAAGATGAGAACACAACAGATTAAGAGACACCTAATACAACTAAATAAACAATTAATAGAAAACTTACAAACAGGGAAGTTAATTAATGGTTTATGAAAAATATTTTGGGTACAGGCAGCGCTCTCAGTGAAGCTTCTAGAAATTTCTATAGCTGTGTTAGAAAATTGAGGGTATTTTTGGAGAAATTTGCTACATGTATGTTGTAGAAGGTTGATACCAAATTGAATCAAACAACGAAATATTATTTATTTTGGGTCTGGAATCTTGCTTCTTACCAAAAGACTGAAGAACTGCCATCGCATAAAGGAAGTGAGGCAGAGTTGAAAATCACAGGCTAACATCAGAAATGTTTGTGAGAGAAGCTTCTGGTTTTATAAATAGCAATATGGGCTTCAGGCAAGCATTCTCGTGTGAATCTTAGTGAGTTATATTCCATATCTCAGATGAAATTAACAGCAAAGTAGGATAGGTTGATACATTCCTACGAATGACACGTGTGATTACAATGAAATTTATTCTACAGATTAGGAACATGGCAGTACCCAATTGATTAGAATTACAGAATCACACATGCACGGCTTCTTCGCGGCTTATCTTCTTTAATTAACCAGATGAGTAGCAGCATTTTTGTCCATAGCAGAGTGTGTCAACGTTCTGTTCTCGTGACACACCGTTCAATTGGACACCCATGTGCCGAAATCCGGAGGCTTATTAATTAATCACTAATTAACTAACGCGGTATTCTATTAATATCGCGTAACTCAGATAAACATTCTACATGAATCGCCATTGGTGTTAGATTGAATATAAATACATAACATATTGATTTTGGTTAGAAAATTCTGTTTATTTTTACTTTCTCTCCAATCCTCTTTTATTTTTATCATTTACCCGATCGTTCCTTCTAGTTTTTCTTTAGATATGTTTAAAAGTTCGTTCGTTAGAGCATTATGTGAACCAAAGTGCAAGAACTGCTGATACAGGTTACCCATTTTCTCCCTATTTTTTTTTTTTAAATCGTACGTTACGCAAAAATTCGGAAACACGTAACCGTAGGCTTCCGCGGCCAGAGTCAGTTGATTGTTGGCTGTCCGGATGGCGCCGCGTCAAGTTTCTTGAAACCGACGTTTCTGCCCTGGAAGAAGACCCCAGAATGAGGGTCGAAACGTCGGTTTCAAGAAACATGACGCGGCGCCACCCAGACAGCCAAGAATCAATTCGGAAACACATTAACTAGTGGCTACGAGCGATAGCCATAAGTCCATAAGTTTAGGGTATGGTTGAATAACGTACAAAGATAAAGATACCATACAGCAAACCCGGCTTGTCTACGTTCTCCCCCTCGTTACAGGGTAAATACCAGCGCAAAAAGTATAGTACATCAGGTCGTCGCTATGAACGGATATTTTATCCGACTTCCGCAAAATAATAAACGGTCAATAAACTTTACGCCTGGTTGAGGTCATTAGAAGCGGGAAAGGACTAGGAACAAAGTACGGGAAGGAATTCGGCCGTGGAGTTTTTGTTTTTGAAGCAACCATCCCGGCATTCGCCTGGAGTGGTTTGGAGAAACCATGGAAAACCCAAATCTGGATGTCCGGACGAGAATTCAAACCCACGTCCTCCCGAATGCAACGCCAGAGCGTTACCGCTCACCCGCCATGCTCCTTAAACTCGTATATTCCATATGATGTGAGATCGTTAACTTTGTGCTCATATACTGCAAAAATTTCTCAGTAATGTCTAAATAAATGGGAGCAGGATAACTAAAGAAGCCGAATTCATAGATATTCAACTGACCACGATGGAAGGAATTCTGGCCTTCAAAACTCGTCTCAAAGAACAAACTGAGACAGGAATTAGTTATCCACTCACAACCGTTACGGCCATGTCTGCGAAAACAGGAGCACACGAATCTATTCTTCCATTAGGCTTGTTTATTAGATTCTCCTGCGAAGTAGGTGGTCAGAAAAAAATATTATCTCTGGTCGTAGCCCCGTGGTGCGCATGCCGAGTATCGCGGGTTGTATACCTGGCTGGAGGGGGTGTTTACCATGGAGGAAAGAAATATATGGAGACGACGCAAGGAACCTTTACCACGCATTGAAGTGACGCCGGGAGGAGAGGAGTGGGGAGGCGTGGCCGCCATATTACCTATCCATACAGACACGGAGAATATGTACAAAAACCTCAAGGGGACTCTAGGATAAACGTGACGCCGCAATCTGGTGATGGATTATTGTGTAACTCGATGAGACAAATAAAAAACGAAGAATAAAATTGTTTGATATCCTGCCTAGTTTCCGAGATATTCTGTCTCAAATGTGATTTGAAATGCAGAAGAAAAATTTCGCAAAAAGTCCGATTTGATTATGGATTCTTATGTAACACGACGAAAAAAAATCGGTAATAAAGACTAAAATTTTTCGATATCTTTATTAGTTTTCGGGATATAGTGTCTCAAACAGCAATTGTATGGATACGTAATATGGCTGCCACCGCCACTGCGCGTGCGCAGTATCAGCCGAAAGTTAAGAGGCGGCGTCAAAGAATAAGCGGTATTTCTTCTCCACATATTTCTTTCTTCCATGGTGTTTACTCGCTGCAGACCAACTAAGCGCGGCACTCGTGCCTTTTCCAGTTAATGTGGGTCATCTCCCTCAAAAAATGACTATACCAAACGAGGATTCGTTTGTATCTAAGAACAATATGGAAATGTGAATGTGTGTTACCTCATTTTATTCTCAGTACTTAAATTTTCTATTGAAAAGTTTTTCAACGTTTTTAACCATTATTGTATACAGATCTCTAGATAGTGACAGTTTTACTGTTAAATTTGTGCTATGACTGTGTGGCCTATAGGACAAGCGTCAAATTAACAAATAAAAAGTGACGACCTGAAGAAGACGAAATTTCGAAAAATCATGGGAGGTGGAAGACTAAATACACATCGGAGTTTTAGTTGGAAAGGGGGGGGGGACGACGAAAATATTAACCGTGTATAATCTTCACGGTTTTGACATAAAAAGTGGCAACTCAGCCGATATTAGACATAAGAGTGTGGGAAAAATTTTCTTTCGTAGGTACTGGAGTCAGGGTTTTGAATAACTTACCATGAAGGTAATGAATAATTTACCAAAAAAGCTGAAAGAATTTAAATTAAAATTGTAGGTGGGTACAAGAAAAGGGAAAATTAAGCGTGTAAAGAAAATTGTCACCGGAATGTGCGCTCCACGGGAATTAAATTAAATGTTGGATTTTCATTTTTATTTTACGATTAATGAAAATTTTTTGGGAAAAAATATAAAAGGACATAACATTCTCTCCTCTCGCTTATTTCTGAAATGACCAATCCTAATTCTTTGAAAATATGCAGTCATAATTATGTAACTTCCTTAAGTGTACAGGAAAACGATAGCCATATTTCTGCAATTGATTTCCGCATAGTAACTAAATGAGTGATGTTGACAAATTTGAAACATCAGCAGTTAATTTTTTTTCGTGAAAAATCAAATGTAGCATGCACCTAGAAATTTCTTACTTACTTACTTCGTTTTCATGGATAGGCCAAAAGCCTGTTTCGACCTTAGTTATCCAACCATCTCTTGATGGATCTACCAATATCCCTTCTTCCTGTAGGATGGTAATACAGGACAAGCTGCGAAAATCAATCACTACACATCCTTAGAACGTGGTCCTTCCAATTTTCCATTTTTTTGGGGAAATTCTATCATTCAGAGAGGAAATATTATTTCTTCAATTCTGCTCTGTCATTCAGGGAACATCCTTTTACTGATATTAGGAATTTCATTTCGGATGACTGAATTTTATTTTTGTATTTTATTTCATTTACCCAGGTTTCAGAGGTGGTACTGCCATTGTTATATGAAATTTTGTCTTATCGTTCCACACATTATTGAAATCGGTGAAGCTTCTTCTTCACTTCGTTATCTTCATTAAAATATATTTCACAACCGAGGTAGGTAGGACTTGAGACTTGTTCTATTGGTTGTTTGTTAATCATTATTTTTATTCTGATGTGATATTTCTCTTGCCATGCGATAAATCTGTTTTTAAATTTTCAAAAAAAAAAAAAAAGATTTTCTTTCTCTAAAATTGTTTAAAAAATCACCCAATTCCGCAATAATGTTTTTAAACTGTTCTTTTTTGTGTTTAATTTATATAGTACATATAAAAGGAAATTACATGAAACACACAATGAATTTTATTTAAAAATAATGCCTTACTATTTTTTTTTAAATAAGTTTTAATTCTTTTGAATTGAATTTAATAAACATTTTGTTTTCGCAACCCCCAGTAACTCACACTTACACTGACAGTTAACTTATACAGCAGAATGCATATGAATGCTCAACAGTCCAATCATCCAAAACCACTCACGGAGTGGAACCCGTGTACAATACACAAATCAAACCTCTCCGCAAACCGATCAGGGGTGGCCAACCCAAATGGTCTTGGAAAGGCCTCATAACTCCGGGGGCCGCATATAAAATTGTATATCCTCATATCAGATTTAGATCCACTATAGACATTTTTTTGAAGTGAAAAATTGAAACATACTGAGTTATTGTTATTGTGTTTACTATTATTCTTACACGTAAACATAGATAGTATAATAGTAATGATAATAAACGAACATTGTAAAGAAATATATAACACCAAAAACACTGAAAATAAGAGAGCTATTAAATATATCTATTTTTAATTGTTAAATTAAAAGCCATTTTTAATTTAGTACTAGTTATTTATTACCTGTTGTTATTTTATATGTTATTGAAGTACAGGTATATTAAAATAATCATCCTGCTGTCACAGCGCACAAAACGAAACCAAAAAGCAAATTTTCACTTGAAACTGAGAGTCTGGACTGTTCTGCTATCAACAATCAACTGTGTGTTGGTGGTCACTGCGTCACTGAGGTCACTTAAGAGTGAAACGTAGAACCTGTTACATTAGATGTTCCATGAGTTCGCGGAATATAATTTAATTAATAACTGTAAACTCATAAATAAAACAGGCAATAACTGTCATATATTATTTTAAATTCAAAGTTAATTTTTTCTCATAATTTCGACAGTTAATTTTTGAATATATGGATGTACAAATAATATATTTATTTTAATACATTGGTTTTCACTACTTTGGCCATTCTAAAATAAATATGCTGTATTTTTTAAAAGTGTGATGATTGTCGCTGTCCAGAAAGATGTTCAAGGCGGGCCACATGCGGCCCGCGGGCCGCGGATTGGCCATCCCTGGTGTAGATGATCAACACACATAATACCAACCATGCGGCGACAAAAATGACACAATCAGCTGTTCAGTGTAGGCAGTTGTTAATGACAACTTCACCCATAAGTGCACTACAGTGCAGAAGGCCAGTGAATTGAACTCCTGTATAGCAGCCATTTGCACTGTTTGGTCAAAGTCATCTGTGCAGTCTGGCCCACTGTACGATAAACGCATGACAGCGTGCCTTGTTAGCGTGGGCGGCTTCGTGATCACACGATCCCGCTATTTCAGCTAACCGTCCACTGGTTTACCGGTTAATTAACACGCTTCTTAAGTGCGGTGTGCGGCCGCCCGGAATATGGAATCTCAGTTTAGATTCCCGGTCGGGACAATATTTTGTCTGCGTGCGTTCTTTTTTTTTGCTATTATTTGATGTTCACGGCATTACAAATATATTTTTACACAAGTCATCAGATTTACTTTGGTTTTTCTCAACGAAAATATTGTCGCGTTGGAACCGGGACAGGTGTGAATTCGAAGGTTACTTGTCAATGAACACAGCACTTAAACTGAGAACAGGTTTATTGAGAACTCAAACATACACGCAGCACTGACTGCCTCTTGGGCAGAATGCTCTTCTATTTATACACAGATAGAACGTACTAGAGATTACAAGAGTAGTAACAAGTAGAAGTTACAAGTGACCTTAGGAAACATGTAGAATCTTCTGGAAATAATAAACAGAATTAAATAATTTTTGTCAGTGGGCGGGATTGAACCGGCGACCTTCGGTACCGCAATTCGTGACGCTACCCGCTGCGCCATGCTGGCAGACGGTACACTGGCGTTCATGCGGCATTGCTCCCTCTCCTGAGGAAAACAGCGTCCCGCTGTTAGATTTCTTTTGGGGCACGCTGAAGTGTCCTGGATCTTGATCTTGTCGTGGGTCCTCTGTATGGCAGTTCTGGAGGGCCCCTCCTGTTTGTACTATTATCTTCCTGTCCGACTTCCTCAGTATCCAAACCGTCCTCAGAGTCCTTGAACAAGAAGCTGGTTGTGCCTAGCTGCTCGTCAGGATTGTAGTAAGGCTTCATGCGGAGGACGTGAACAATGTCCCTTCGCTTTCGTCGTTTCGAAGACGGCTCATAATCCTCGACTTCGTATGTGACGTCTGACCGGCGGCGTATGACACGATACGGACCAAAGTACCGCTTCAGTAACTTTTCTGATAGCCCAACCTTCCGGACAGGGGTAAAAATCCATACGAGATCTCCTGGGTTGTACGCAACAGGTCGGTGCTTGCCGTCATACCGCTGACGGTCCCTCTCCTGGGTGGCCAGTGTTCGTATGCGAGCCAGCTGTCTTGCTTCTTCGACCCTGGTAATGAGCTGTTTTATATAGTCATCCTGAGTGTCGTCCGGCTGGAATGGGAACAGCGTATCCATTGTGGTCTCAGCTTCACGGCCATGGAGCAGAAAAAACGGAGTGAAGCCTGTCGTATCTTGCCTTGCTGTATTATAAGCAAATGTGACCACTGGCAGTATTGTATCCCAATCCTTCTGCTCAACATCCACATACATCGACAGCATATCGGCTAATGTCTTGTTGAAGCGTTCTGTGAGACCGTTTGTCTGAGGGTGGTATGCAGTTGTCATCCTGTGGACAACGTCGCATCTTGACATGACCTCTGATACTAGTCTTGACTGGAAT
The DNA here is from genome assembly GCA_031002005.1 of Vandiemenella viatica. NCBI lineage: Eukaryota > Metazoa > Arthropoda > Insecta > Orthoptera > Morabidae > Vandiemenella > Vandiemenella viatica. Next base: position 180,658,000 of record CM061914.1, on the reverse strand, counting down.
ACCTTTCCACGATCGGATATCATCACACGTGGTGCTCCATGCTTCAAAATAATGTCTTCTACTAGAAATTTTGCAACCTCTGGAGCTTCTGCAGTCGGCACAGGTTTGGTGACAGCGTAGCGCGTGAGGTAGTCGGTGCAGACTATTATCCATCGGTTACCGGTTGTCGACTTCGGGAACCTCCCCAAAAGGTCGATCCCAATTCGGTGGAATGGAACTGCTGCAGGTGGAATTGGTACTAGATGACCTGGAGGTAATTGCGGCACATGTTTCCGTCGCTGGCACTCTTTACAGTGACTCACATAATGCTTGACAGATCGGTAGAGACCCTTCCAGTAATACCTGCGTCTGATTCGGTCCAGGGTCTTCACAAATCCCAGATGACCGGATATTGGAGCGTCGTGGAAATACTTGAGAATAGCTGGCTGGAGATGAGCTGGAACGACCAGAAGCCACTTGGGGCCTAGTGGATCGTAGTTGTTCTTATACAATGTCCCATCTATCAATTGAAACCCTCCTTTGGCCGGTTCTCCTTTCTCCAAGGCGTCTATGGTTCTTAATAACTCTGAATCTTCCCTCTGTTCAGCTGCAACGTCACCTAATTCAGCGAGGGCTGAAATTCCATTCATGCTGTTGTGTTCTATTAAAGGATTCCTTGAAAGGCTGTCGGCATCCTTGTGTTTGCGTCCGTTTTTGAATACCACCGTGACGTCGTACTCTTGAAGTCTAAGTGCCCATCTTGCTAGTCGACCTGATGGATCCTTCAAGCTGGTTAGCCAACATAAAGAATGGTGGTCTGTTACGACGGTGAAAGGTTTGCCGAATAAATACGGACGAAACTTGTTGATAGCCCAGACAACTGCGAGGCATTCTTTCTCGGTTGTAGAGTAGTTTATCTCGGGCTTAGAGAATACTCTTGATGCATAGGCTATCACCTTCTCAGCACCTTCCTGAATTTGCACAAGCACTGCACCGATCCCATAACCGCTGGCGTCAGTGTGAAGTTCAGTTTCTGCATTCTCGTCGTATAAGGCTAGAACTGGTGCGGAAGTTAGAGCCTCCTTAAGTGCCTGGAAAGATCTTTCTTTAGTTTCATCCCAGTAAAACTTGGCGTCTCCCTGCAAAAGTTCTTGCAGTGGACGTGCCATGTTACAGAATCCTTTTATGAAACGCCGGAAGTATGAGCACAGCCCAAGAAAGCTTCTCACATCACGAATGTGCTGAGGAGTTGGAAATTCCATGACTGCCCTTACTTTATCTGGATCAGCGCGGACGCCATCTCCGTTGACCAGGTGCCCCAGGATTTTTATCTCTCTGGCGACGAAGAGGCACTTCTTCGGATTGAGGCGGAGTCCTGCAGTCTGAACACACTTCAGCACCGTTGACAGGCGACTCAGATGTTCTTCAAATGTTTTCGAGAAAACAACAATGTCATCTAAATAACAAAGACACGTCGTCCACTTAAGGTGTCGAAGTAAGTTGTCCATCATGCGTTCGAATGTGGCCGGAGCGTTGCATAATCCGAATGGCATTACTTTGAATTCATAGAGGCCATCAGGTGTAATAAAAGCCGTCTTTTCTCTGTCAGCTTCGTCAACCTCGATTTGCCAGTAGCCTGTCTGCATGTCCATGGTTGAGAAGTATGTAGCTCCTTTCAAGCAGTCTAAGGCGTCGTCGATGCGCGGCAGTGGGTAGACATCTTTCTTTGTGATTTTGTTCAGCCGCCGATAGTCGACACAGAATCGCCACGTACCATCCTTCTTCTTTACGAGGACCACCGGAGATGACCAAGGACTCTCCGAAGGTTGAATAATGTCATTATGCAACATCTTCTCCACTTCCTCTCGAATTATTCGCCTTTCGACTGGTGACAATCGGTACGAGCGCTGGCTAATGGGCGGATGATCCCCAGTATTGATACGATGCTTTATCGTGGGCCGTTTCGTCTGACCTTTTTTTTGCTGGGGTGTGAATACACCAGAGAATTGGCGTAGTATAGCTAACACCCGGTGGTGTTGTTCCTTGGTCAGGCCGGACCCTATTGGCAGTTCCATAGTTGTTTCCTCCAGCGTGTTGTCGGTACTAGTAACAGAGCATGGATCTTCGTTAATGACGTTGAGCTCGCCCTCCTGGACTGGTTCAGCTGTCCCTATGCACATTCCCTTGGGGATAATTTGTGACTGCTCGTGACAGTTGGTGATCCAAATGTCTCCTCGACCACCGATAATGCTTATGATAGCCGCTGGTATGTAGATTTCTTTCGTGAGCCTAATAAACTTTCTACTATCGACAAGCACTTCAAGGTTGCGGTCGTCCGTGTTTTTGACTGGGACTCTTCTCATTGCGAACGGCGGGATTGTCACGTTGTCAACGGCGAATAACTTCCCAGAAGATTCTGTGTTACGTGTACCCGTCGCAACGACTTCTTCAATTTGCAGCTCAGACGTTCCACAGTCAATGACAGCTTGGGATGCCTTAAGGAAGTCCCATCCAAGGATGACATTATGACTACATTCTGTTAAAATGACAAATTCAACTGGCTGGGTCCTGTTGTTGATGGTTATTCTCGCGACACAAGCTCCAGCTGGCTGGACGTACTTTCCATTTGCGACCTTTAGCACAGTTGCCCCCGTATCACGGAACATTGTCTTCTTTAGTGTGCGACGATAATTGTCCGACAATACGGAGAAAGAAGCTCCTGAATCAACCAGCGCCCGGACAGGTTGGCCGTCGATTATAACGTTGATGAGATTTCCCGACATCTTAGTGACTGTCATCCATGGAGGATTTTCATCTGCGGCGGCCTCACCTCCGTAGATGGTCGCCTTGCTTAGTTTTCCTGCGTGCGGCGGCTAGGGGAGCGGCTGGTAGCTCTGTCCGGCGACGATGAACGGCAGCGGCGCGTCGGGGATCGACCTCGTCTAGGGTACGGCGATGGGCTTCTTCCCGTAGGTCGACCGAACTCGTCAGCGGGTGGCTGCCTGGGGTAGAACTGTTCGGATGGCGGACGTCTTGCGGCAAAATAATCGTCAAATACTCGTCTTCTCTCTCTGCAGTAGCGTATGACATGTCCAGGGCGCCCACAGTGGAAACATACTGGCGCGTTGTCTTCTGTCCTCCAGACGTCCGTTCGTCTGCGGGACGTCATAGGTGCCGGAGGATTTGGTTGTGGCCGTGTCGGCCGGTTCCTAGGCTGCCGTTTGGCAGCTGCAGCATACGTCATATCAGGGCGAGGCCATTCTTCACGTCGAGTGCGATTGGCTCGGCAGACAGGAGCTATTGTCTGAAATACCTCTTTTTCCGCCGCGTCGGCTCCTTCATGACCCACTGGGCTTACATCCATGGCCATGATCTGATGCTCACTCGGTTCAAGAGTCCCAGCTGCCATGAACTGTTGTAATTCTTCTCTCACAATTTGTCGTATGAGAGACGCAAAGTCGTGCTGGTCTTCCACAACTGCCATAGGGACTACGTTGGGAAGTCTGTCATACTTCTTTCGCCCAACCCTCCTTTGTTGCATCTCCTCAATCCGCTGGCACCACTTGATGAACTCTTCCGTCGTAGCGACGTCTTTTATCAGAAGAGCTTGGTACATGTCTTCTGCAATACCTTTCATTAGGTGCGTGATTTTGTCGGCTTCAGTCATATTCGGGTTGACTACGTTGCATAGGGCCAAAACATCCTGTATGTAAGATTGCGTCGGCTCCCCATGTCGTTGGGCCCGGTTCTTCAGTTGTTCTTCCGCCGAGCGGATTTGTCGCTGGTGGTCCCCAAACGTTTTCTTAAGTTCCGTCTGGAACATTTCCCAGTTATTCAGTTTTTCTTCGTTGTTCTCGAACCACTGCTGGGCGGTTCCGTCCAGATAGAAATAAACATTTGCCAAGCACATGGTATGATCCCACCTGTTGTACTTGGCGACTCGGTCGAACCCTTTTAGCCATTTGTTAGGATCCTGTCCAGCGTCTCCAGAGAACACCGATGGGTGTCGAATGTGCAGCTGGCTTGCCGCCATGGGTTTCCTAATGACGCGGACTTTCGGAAGGACGTACTGAGTATATCCTTTGTAGTCCGGTTCCAGTCCGTGTAGGCGGCGACTTTTACGTTGCCTAATCGGAGCCACGACGATGCAGCTGTTGCACAGGGTACCCGGCGTCTCCACCAAACTATGTCGCGTTGGAACCGGGACAGGTGTGAATTCGAAGGTTACTTGTCAATGAACACAGCACTTAAACTGAGAACAGGTTTATTGAGAACTCAAACATACACGCAGCACTGACTGCCTCTTGGGCAGAATGCTCTTCTATTTATACACAGATAGAACGTACTAGAGATTACAAGAGTAGTTAACAAATGAAATGTGTAGAAGTTACAAGTGACCTTAGGAAACATGTAGAATCTTCTGGAAATAATAAACAGAATTAAATAATTTTTGTCAGTGGGCGGGATTGAACCGGCGACCTTCGGTACCGCAATTCGTGACGCTACCCGCTGCGCCATGCTGGCAGACGGTACACTGGCGTTCATGCGGCAATATTGTTGTTGACTTCGGTTAATTTTAACGTCAATAGAATCTGGATGATTCAAAAACAACTGATTTATTGTTCCATTAAAATCGTCCTAATGTATTAACAAAATAGATTGAACATACGTTTAATTTATTGGTCCGGTTAAGGTCTCAGTGGAAACTGTAACTCTGGTCGTTGTGCTGGGCTTTTGGGCTTATTCCTGCGACAGGTCGATGCGTGGAAGTCGGTAGGCTTCAGACGCTGTCGGCATAGTGTAATGAAGTAATCATTTTGGCCTAAAAGTTTTTTAAACCAGCAGTTCACCTTGTTGTGTGTGTGTGTGTGGTCACAGTTCCTGGGAAAAACATTCCTGTTCACAGGGCCTGGCATTATGCAACTAGGCACTGTTTTGCTTATTCCAATCTCTGTGACAGTGAATATGTCACCTGCATCTCCACTACCTGAAAACGTGTCAAACACTGAGGGTCATACGGTTACGACGTCCTTTACAAAACCTTTCTCCAAGCTGGAGGAACCTACGACATAAAAAAGTATCTAGGACTGAAATAACTTCTTACATTGCAATTAGATTCTTTTGTAGCTCGCAGTTGATAACGCCTGTAAAGCTACGAGCAAAAGATAGTTATTATATTGTAATTCGCATTACTGCACGCTTTTCATATTTGCCTTCTGGACGCAAGCAAAGTCCAGTGAACGTGCCGGGGAGTTTTTGGCGAGGAATTAATCACGAGCTACGAAAAAGCCCCTGGAGTGCATTGAATGCGTGCAATAAAACAGTTTACGTCAAAATGACGGGGCTGCCGCGGCCAGGATGTGCAGACCTTAGTAGAACAACCACAATGCCTGCATTACGGAAATATGTATCGTTTTGTTGGACCACACTCTACCAAGAAGAACATGGCTTCGTGCGAAGGACGCCGAATTTCTCGTGTGGCTTGGCGGCAAACAAGGTTCAGATCCTCCAATCAAATTGCCACCAACAGATTTTCTGTTGCCTTTTGAAACTTTTTCATGCGTTGGAGAGACAAAACAGTCGAAGAGAAGGAAAAATAACCAAGGAGATTTTCTATTGGAAAAGCGAGCCCTTAATAGAAAGACTTGATCTGGTCTCTCGATAGATGATACTGCCAACTGGCCACCGAATTCCTGTTTCCAATGGAACTAGGCTTTTTGTTCAACTGATAGACTGATTAACTGTCGTCACACATGTTATTTAGCAACTCAGAACATTCGTGCGTTTCGTAATCATTGACACAGGTCATTTAATCTAAATGTAGTGTGGCAGTATGGGAAGCTTCCTTTAAATGGAACTAAACGCCGACATTTCTCAAATAACAATCATAGGTGCAGAGGGACTTGGAAGAATGTGATAAAGGAGCTGGAATGCGATTCATTGCAAGACAGGAGGAGGATGAGGAGGGTCATGGGAGTGTACAGGGCGTATACTGGCGATGAGGCATGGAAATATATTGCAGTAGGTATGAAAAGTAGTTCATGGAGGGGAAAAGATGACCATGACCGCAAGCTGGCACTCGATTTCAGGCACAAGGATGTGGGAAGATTCTCTTTTTTTGGAATGAGTTACCGAGAGGAATGATGAATAACTTACCGAAAACGTTAAAAGAATTTAAAGTTAAAATTTCTAGAGGGAAAATGCAAGTGGGTGCAGGATAGGGGGAAGTTGGGTGTGTAGGGAAATTACCACCGGAGCCTGTGCTCCATTGCAATTAAATTAAAAAACGCCATCTTCAGCTAAATTAACAAAAAAACTGAATTGAGCACTATTTTCTAGAATAAAAAATGTCTATTTTGAAACCTTTAACTTAGTGAACTGTCTTCTCATTTAGTTGTATTTTAATTTTTACTAAGTTTTGCCCGTCCGCTTATCTATTAGCCAAAACTCACAAATATACAGCAGCTTATTATTTTTCTTGGGTTCTTATACCGTCTCTAAGCTATCGATAGAAAGCATTCGAGAAGTCGATGTCACCGTAAATCAGCTGACGTCACGATGATCCGCCATTATATCAACCTTAACGTAAAATCAGCTGTAAATTGTAATGAAAGTTGAATATTATTTCTTTTAGAATTACATATGCTCGAATTTTGAACTATTTTAGAGTTTTCAAAGTGTGATCAACGAGTTACGACCACCACATTGGGCAGCGGTAAGTATTTTTGAAAGATGATTACTCAGTGATTTGACGTTTCGAATATGTAGGACAGATGTAAAAATCCTTGAAAAAAAACCCCAATTGATTGGTTTTTATGGTGTTGTATTACCACTTGTTTCTAGCTTAGAATGAAGTTGTTGACTTCTGCTGTCGCTGAATATTTAATAATTGCATTCGGTAGTGAAAACAGCATTCCTGATTAGTAAGACGAGTAGGCGTGTCGGGCAGGCTGCAGTGTACAAATGATCTGTCTGTAGTGTCATTAAAAATAGGATTTCGCGTTTATGATTAAGTGTTTCAACGTTGATTACAGATCATCTTTATAAACAAATTTTTGTTAATGTAAGAAAACAACTAGATTCGAAATACTACTTTTCTCATTTTTTTTCCCGCGAATTACTGTTCTAACCATCTTTAGCAATATAGAGATTAAGCAGTAACCTTGAAAGGTTGTGCAGTATCTTCAAAGGTTATCATTTTATCTTATAAATCGATATAGTTCGTCGAACCATACTGCCTGTATTATCGATGATGCATTTGAACAAGCAGTGACATTAAAGTTTATTTACAATTTAATCTGAGTTGGATATTTAATTTTGACATGTTGTTTACCATTTTCATTGGTCAAGATTTTTACATTTGCACTTTTAATTGCAATTGAGAAATGTTTTAAGGGATTTATTGTTGCAGCAGATCCATGATATGAAACCTATAGTATTTGCAACTTGATTTAGAATTATTTATTTATTATTATTTTTTTGTAACACTTATCATAGATTACACTTAGATGATTTTTTTTTAAAAAAAACTGGCCTTTGCTACACTAGATAAATTTTTTTTTGATACTGAGTTAAAATTGTAATGAATAACTGCAGGATCTATAGTGCTACTTTGTGAAACACCTCTTGTGTAAGGGTGGGTAATAATTTACTTAGTAGTCTGAATGTTGATTTACAATTTTTTTTATTTGTGTGGAATATACAGTAATGTTGTCATTATTAGAATAAATAAATAAAAAAATTGTACTGTTTAAAGATTCAAGAAGGCATATGAATGAAACTGAGTTGTTACAGTTTATTTGATGTAGTAAGTGTATCAAAGTTGGAGACAATTTGTACATGTCATACTACTGCCACTTTGAATTTGGTGCCAAAAGTATACTTGAGTTGCTATACAATTTCATTAGCTTAGAAAAGAGGGAAACTGGTTTTGATGTTCACTATCAAAATTTGTACACATTTTCAGTTGTGATGCATAGAATAAATTATGTTCTAACTAAAATCATCCCAATGTGATTTGCTGTCATTGCATCATAATGTTTTATCAGTTGAAATTGACTTTGTTTAATGTTATATGTATTGTTGCACCATATAAAACTCTTATTATTTTTATAAGGTGTTTATGTATTCAGAAATATTGTGTCTCACTGTGTATTTCTTGCTACATTGTCACTTCAGTATTTCTTCTGTAATGATAACTCAAACAATTGTCTGTAAAGACCATGTTCTTTATCTTTACTAATTCTCAGATAAAATTAAGTAACTACCATGTCACAATATTAGTTATTTCAGTGACTCTTGTCATTGTTTACACACTATTGATTGCAAAGTTTCATTTAGTTGGAGATTATGTTGCCAGCAATTTCTACTGTCTTCTTATCCAATTGAGATTTTTTTTGGGTAATATCTAGATCGCGATACCGCTGCAAGCACTTACCGCCTCGCGATGTAAACACTTCCGGAAGGCGAGAGTATGACGTCACTACGATGCTGAATGTGACGTATACGTTCCGCTCGCAGCTTTAAATGTCACTAACAGGGCCTTTCACGGAAAGTAGCCCATCACTAATAGGTCTTATATCGAGAAATCATTAATTTCCACCAGTAGTACAGGATTAAATTAATTAGCGATGAGGTTTTGATGCAGCCTGGACCACATTGAAACGTAACTATCAAACACCTTATTGCGGATATCTATGTCGTATCGATCGCTGTTTACATCTTAATGCAGCCTGGACCATAGTGAAACGTAACCGTCGCACACGATATTGCTGAAACCCAATTTCCAAATCATATCTATCATTGTTAGTATGGTCCAGGCTGCGTTTCAACCTAAACGCCAACGGTTATTGACGAAATCTTGTTTTATAAATATTTTATTTCGTATGAATGATTTTAATAGCAATTTCAGCCACGCGATGAAATATACAAGGATGGAATCAAATACAAATCAAAGGAATTGTGACTAATAACGTTAATGCTAATGAACGATATCAATTATCAGTTTGGAATGTTGTACATATAATAATATTAGTGATTGTGCAAGTAATAATTTTCTTTAACTTTTTTAATCCGTATATTTTTTTTTTATTATTAGTAGTATTGGTTACGTTCTATGGCCTAACGTGAATTTCTCAAATCGATCGAAGGCTGAAAACGTAACACACGGAAACACAGTGACGTCATACTCTCTCCATCTGGAAGTGTTTACATCGGGAGGCGGTAAGTGGTTGCAGCGGTATCGCGATCTAGATATTACCCATTTTTTTTTATTACAGTTATTAAAATTTTGGTCTGTTCATGAGGAAATATTTTTTTCCAAGAAGTTGGTGGAAAATCATAAAATTATTCATACAAACGTTACTTATTTACAGAAATTTGTATTTTTGTAAAAATTACTTTCAGATGAATTCAAAACATTGATCAAGTTGTGATTTGGCTGTTCTTTACTTTTCAGTACTACAATACAATACAATACATTCATTTTCCATTGATCCCAATATAAGAGACTGGCTCTGTGGGATGTGGAAAGTTGTCAATTTACAGATAAACAGTTGCATAACAAAATAATAAGTACACCACTAGATGTACAGTCATAGTATACATGGTACATTAAACACTTCCATTACAAAATAATACATACACCAGAAGATGTATAGTCATAGCATATACGGTACATAAAAAAAAATCCATAACAAAATAATACATACACCACAAGATGTACAGTCATAACATATATGGTACCGTAAACAATTACGTAAGAAACTAAATACATACACCAGGAGATGTACAGTCATACCATACATGGTAAATTAATTATGTGAACTATATTTACACAAGATACTGGCAGTTATTTTAAGACACCTTAGAAATAAATTCTTCGACAGAGTAGGGGGAGTTGTCAATTAAAAATTCTTTCAATGTTTTCCTGAATTTATTCTTATCATCTACTAGACATTTAATATGTGTTGGGAGCATGTTGAAGATATGTATCCCTGAATATCGGACCCCTTTTTGAACAAATGACAATGACTTGTAAGTCTTGTGAAGATCATTTTTACTTCTAGTGCCATAATTGTGATTTTACTATTTGTTTCAAACAAAGTATAATTTGTGACTACAAAGGACATTAATGTGTATATATACTCAGATGCTAATGTTAAAATCCCTAACTTGTTGAACAGCTCTCTACATGAAGTTCTATTGCTAACCCCACACATAATTCTTATCACACGCTTTTGGGCTCTGAACACTTTGTCTCTATGGGTAGAATTGCCCCAGAATATTATTCCATATGACAATAAGGAGTGAAAATAAGCAAAATAAACTAGCTGCCTCATACGGAGATCACCTAAAGCTGAAATTGTACGAATTGCAAATGTGGCTGCTCCCAATCGCTTTAGTAAGTCAGAAACATGTACTTTCCAATTTAAATTATGATCAATATACAAACCTAGAAATTTCACACTATCTACCTCTTGAATGGACTGGCCTGCAAATTTTATGTCTATGTCAGGTGTTAATCTGTGTGATGTACTGAATTGCATATACTGAGTTTTATCAAAGTTTAAAGACAAGCCATTAGCTGTAAACCATTTATTAATCAGTTCAAAGACATAATTTGAAATATATTCTGTAGATAAATCTGGAGTGTTTTTAATTCCTATGTTTGTGTCATCTGCAAATTGGACAAATTTTGAGTTTTTAGATGAAACACAGGGTAGATCATTTATATATATTAAAAACAATAGCGGCCCCAATATAGAACCCTGAGGTACTCCACATCTGATTAATTTCCACTCAGAAAACAGTGGACCTCTTACTTGAACTTGCATTGTGATTGAAAGTGATCACATACAGCTGAATTATTGATGCCAGTGAAAGGAAAGAAAGTTAAATATCGAAATGCTAGAACCTTCTTTAATGCTACATATAGCATAATTCTGGTCCAGGTGAATAGGTCATAATACACGTGGAACTATTTTCATTTGCATGATGATGTCAGTATTATGTTGCTCGTGAAAGAAACTTCAATTATAAATTCAAAATTAAATTGTTCATGCCTTATGCTCTAACATTAAATAGCCTACCATTGTCATTCTGGTTCAGAATGCATTTCAGCTTAACTTAAATCACTACTAATGTTGCTTCTTAAAAGTCAGAGCATGCAAATTAATATTTGACTTTGACAATTAATTATGATGTCACACAGTAATTTTCCCTTTTAAGGGATTGCGTGGCTTTTCGACTTATCAAAAAGTACTAACCTTTTGTAATTTGGATTTATCGTTTTGATACAATGTGTTCTTCACATGCCTTACTAACATTTTATGGAAAAATTGCCACAAACTAATTTAAAAATTCTGAAAAATGTGAGTGTTGTGCAGCTATCACATGTCACCAGTGCAGCGAAATTAATACAAATTTCTTGAATTAAATTCTTCCCTGGTAATGTGTTCTGAGGATTTTAGCTTCTCTACACCATAAAAAGTCACATGGAATTTACATTTTTGCTCACACTTTCTTATTTTATTTTTATTAATCATGGCCTTCGGTCTATTGACCATAAGGCCAGCTTCAATTTTTACAATAATTTTTACATTAATTTTTACAATCTCTGCTTAACCTATTACAGTAATATAATCAAACATTATTTCACCATGGATCATGTAATTAACATAATAAGATGACAATTAAATTTAATAACATTATCTTACCAAATAAAATTAGTAAAGTCTATAGAAAGAAGTTGATACTGGAAGAGTTTTGAGTTTAACTTGATGAACACAATAACATTTTTTTTTTGAAGACATTGATCTGAATTAACTTTTATAAAATGGTAATGCCGAGAACAATTAATGAAGGTTCCTTAATATAATGAAACTTGGTATTTTATGATAATTTTAACTGGCTTAAGTACAGTGTCTGCCGTTAAATATGATGCAATTATAAGTACCTGAATTCCAGGATTTATACAGTCTTTTTTTATATAGGTGATTTCTTTAAAGAAAGATATCTGCATCTTAAATAACAAGCTATCGCCTGATAAACATCGTGTCTTCCCCCTCTCAACAGGATATCTACCGATGTTGGAAGTGGGGTTTTGAACTTGACCAGGGTGTTGTATAATTTGTTCTGTGAAAGGGAGCATGCTAATATGATATCTGCTATTTCATCTTGATCTGCCTGGCAAAACGGCGAGTGTGCTACACCGATTTTGTGAAGATGCTTAGGGTAGCAACCGAGTCCAATTCGAATGCGTATAAAGGATGTTTTAAATTTTTTGCCCAATTTATTCTCTTCAAACCAGGGTTTAGAAGGTAACTGTTTGTGTTGAAGTCCAAGGTTTTGACCATTTGTGAAAATACTCTTTCCTATTGATTGTTATAAAGTCGGAGTGAGGCAGCCGAGTATGATGATGCTCTGTCCGTTGTACTTTCCTTGGCCAGTTGCTCTACCTTTTTGCTATGCTGCATAGCTGCATGCCCCTTGATCCATAATAAGTTTGCTTCTTTCCCCTCAACGGTAGCTGAATACATCAAGTTTAGAATGTCGAATAATATTTTGTTCATTCCGTTGAGTCTTTTCATATTTTACAAATTCTGAGCTATGCTTTTTGCGTCTGATAATACCAGTATTTTATTGAAGCGTTCGAAGCCATATTTCATGGCATCTCTGATTGCCGTGGCTTCTGCAGTATATACTGAGGCCTATGATGTCAGGCGTACTTTCTGATACTCTTGAATGAGGGGACAAAAGAAAGCATAGCCAACACCATTTGTTGTTTTCAAGCCGTCAGTATAAATTTGTACTTGTTCCGGCCAAGTTGAGGCTAAAAAGCTCTCCATCTTACTTTTTATTATACAATTTGGTAAGCAATATATATTCTCAAGATGTCGTACTGGGATGAGAAGAGGGTTGGCATCGTATCTTGTATTACTAGCAGAATTATATGTTTTGTTTGGATGTAGCTGAGAGCCAGTACAGGAGTCCTGGCGCTGAGAGTAGTATATCCCCTGTTCTTCATTGTTGTGAAACTTCTGGATCACCCTGTGGTTCATAATGGCAGCACGCCTCATTAGCAATACGTTATAAAGTAATCGTTGACATAATTCCAGAGGCATTTCTTTAGCCTTGACTAATAAGGCATGGAGTGGATTTCATAGCTCCGATGCACACTCTAATAGCCCGGTACTGCACTATATCCAATTTATGGAGGATATATCTTGGGGCATTCCCATAGCATGAGCTACCGTAATCCGGGATGGGGCGAATTAGTGTTCTATACAAAGTAAGCAAGACAGCGGGGCCCACTTCCCACCATACACGAGTTATGGTTATCGTATTTAAGAAGCATTCAATTTTAGCTATTATTTGGTCAATATGCTCCTTCAATGTCAGTTTGCTATCCAGATGGAGTCCCAGGTATCTGATCTCTGTTCTAATAGGAAAGGTATAAGGGCCCAGATGTATCTGCATCCCTCGAAAACTGTTTTGTTTCTTCGAGCAAATCATGACTGATGACTTTGTTAAAGAGATAGTTAGGCCCTTGCGATGAGTCCATTCATATAGTTTCATGGCAGCATCATTCAGTCTCCAACAGTTTATCCCTTGGGATAGAAATGATATGTAAATGCATACATCGTCTGCGAATATCAAGACCTTTATTGTGGGACTGAATATGATCTCTATGTCCATATGTAGATTGTAAACAGAATTGGGCTGAGTATAGTCACAAATATTATTTAATAAACAAGTGGGTCATTTTAATTTTCATTACTTAATGTGAATGATAATGCTGATATAAATTTGAACTCTTAATATTATTATCATCTTGAATTTATTTGAGTTTTGGAAAGGGAACCAGTAAATATGAGCTGAAAAAATGAAGTATTATTGAACTTAATATGCCTAGGAATGATAAAAGTAGACCCATCAATTGCTAAAGTTGAAAAGGATGCCTGTAGCAAAAAAAAAAAAAAAAAAAAAAAAAAAAAAAAAACCTTTACCCCAGCGCAATGTTTTGGGCTGTGCTCATATTTTGTTTGTTTGTTTATTGCTGTATGTGTGTATGTGTGTGTGTTTGTTTTTTGTGGTCTCAGTCCTCCTTTTGAGACTAGTAAGTGAATGGCCTGCTTCATTTACATGTTAGTGTTGTTTCTGGTATAATGAAACTTATTTTAGTAAATCATTGCGTTGAGTTTGATAAATTGCCTTTTCTAACTAAATACTACACATACTGAATTTACCATTGCTTTTTTGGTATTTAGTTATTTTATTTCCTCTCTGATCACAAATCATCTAGCTGTATTTTTACTCTTGCCTTTGTTTCTCTTGCCAGAAGTATTTCAGGCAAACTGAAGACACTTACAGGCCCACAGAAATTTGATCAAAATTACAATCCGTAGCTTGATCGTAATTCAATTGCTTTTGCGTGACTAGTTATTGATTTAACAGTTTGGAAGGTATATTTACCTATCATATGGCCATATCGAGTTATTTTGTGACATGTTTCACTTGGGAATGAAACTGAAAAACATATTTCCGTAGTGGCAGTGTCATATCCAATATTTAGCTGTTGATAATTGGGGAAAGAAAACAAGATTTACTGCTGGTATGTCATCTCATAAATTGCACATCAGTTGGATTGATAAGGATTCTGCATTTAAACTAATCACAGTTATTTCCTTTCAAATTTAGTTTGGATTTTTAGTATTAATAATGAGCATACAGCATTAAAATATCTTACTCCCAAATGTATCATATGGTGACTCTGCAATGAGAACATCCTGGTGGTTCTTTGGAGGCCATATCTTGCATAGATATTTGGCAGACAATATTACTCTCAATAATGCATGCTGCACAAATGATTTCACTCAAAAACTACCAATGCTGATAGATATTACATGAAATGAATACACTATAATGTACACACTGTATCATTATTCTTGGCCGCCGCTGAAAAATTCTATCACTCTTATCTTGCACAATCCTACACGAATGTCATCCTGAGAAACAGTAACGCAATACTGGCTCGTCAGTATTGCATTACTGCTTCCTGGGATGACATTGATGTAGCATTGTGCAAGATAAGAGTGATAGAATTTTTCAGCGGCGGCCAAGAAAAATGATAGTGTGTACATAAATTCCTCGTACCTTATCCTGTTACAAGAAGTATCGATACCCATTCTGGTCCAGGCTCCATTTCAGACAAGTGTCATTACTTCTTCCCTACATCCCAGATGGCTCTGAATTGTTTTATTTTTTAAAATTTTCTTTTGCAATGATTGGTGCCTAAGAAACAGATGCAATAAACATCAACAGGTAATATGCGTATCTGGTATAATAATATGTGTCGAACTACTCATATTCTAATCTACTTTACTAAGTTTATATTTGGTGGCTATAATGCATGCTCATACAGAAATAATATTGTCCAAAAAGTATGTGCACAAATTTTGAGAGCAAAAGAACATTTCCTTCTCATTGCCGAGGAGGCTATGAAATATATGTAAGTTTTAAATTAATTTTGTTTTATGCTATTGACAATGTTATTTGTGTGATTATTTTAAAAATTGTTAAGATAATATTGCAGTAAATTGTTAACAGATGACGATGGACGGCTCAGATCAACCGTCGAGCCTGCAATCGCTGTGCCATGTGCGGGCTTGTGAATTGTTTCCTAAATCACCACCAGAGACAGAGGATGAAAAGTTGAGTGTGCCGTTCACCCCCGTCTGTGGGGAATCCGTGGAGTATGTGGGACGTACGGCAGAGGGAGTCCTAGCCCTTTCCAACTACCGCATGTACTTGCAGCTCAAGGACACCTCTTACAACATTCCATTGGGTCTCATTGAGATTCTTGAAGTCAGGGACATATTTTTTCTCCACATTGCCTGCAAGGATGCACGATCTCTGAAGTAAGTTTTGGTGACCTTTCATATTACAGTAATTGGTGTTTTGTTTGCTTTAAAAGTTGCAATGTTAAATGTACTTAATGCCTTGGATAGATGTGCCAGTGTTCTGAAAACATTTTATAAACCAGTAATTTGGTGTCATTTCTTAATGTAAAACTGGAATAAAATGTTTTTAATAATAACCTTTTTCCATAAACTACTGGTTCTGTAGTTTTACTGTGGAAAAGGGAGCAAGTTTTTTTGTACATTTGCGAGTGTGAGTACGTAAACTATATTGACGGGGAAATTAATGTGAATACTCGCCATTTTCAGGTGAAGAAACAGACCTCAAAATTCAGTGACTATTATTTTTTAGTCTGTCCTCTATCTTATTTGCTCAACCTGAGTTAAAGCCAACAACTACATGAATTATATATTCTTAATCAATTTTTTTAAAAGAGTAATCTTGTGTGATGCATATTAGGATTTGAAATGTGCAATGGTAATCTAATAGGGAATTAAAACAGGTTGTCTAGATTTAGGAATAGAACTTTTTTCAGCCAGTAGAGAAGGACTTGGTCGGTACAGGTGCTACCATGGTAAAAGGGGGGATAGAAATACAAGTCTGGATGTACATTAAGTAATAACCATAAAACATTTAATCCCATATTTGTCTACTTAAACAAGATGGTGAGAAAAATGCATTGATTAGTTTTTTTGTTGTTGGTGGTGATGAGTGAAAGCTGGAGATTGTCAGATTTATCAAACCAAGAGTAAATTTTCACATAGTAAACAGTGCCAATTGTCTCAAGTTCAACGATACTGAGGGTGTAAGTGACCTTGGACTCACTATAAACTTATAAAACAGTACAGTTAAAAATGAAAAAAAACCTAGGTAGGAACTTTAATATCTAGCTTCATGTTATAAAAGATAAGTTTAAATGAAAAATTCAGACCTTTTATTTATGGCAACATAATCACTACTAAGCTTAATCTTTTTACACATTTTTTACTGTGTTAAATTTTAGCTTCTTTCCATCCTCTGAACTTTTCTCTAAGTAGTCCTTTAATAGTCAAGTGTTTGCAATCCTGAAAATGTTTTAAAAGCAAGCTGTGAGAATTATTGTGTGTACCACTTGAAAGGATGTATCTCAAGTGTCATTAACTGTCGCGGGAGATGGTCACAAAACTTTTAGTTCAATAGTGATAACTGGTGTTATGATTTTTTAAGTGTTTTATTTCATCCCTTTCTGTGAAAGAGGATGTGTTGCTTGTTTAAAGAAGAATAAAAGGTTGCCCTGGAAAACTTCTCCATTAAAATTTTCTTGATTTTGTCGTAGCACGTTTAATAACAGTAAATATGAATAAGATACAGTTGTATAGATCTTTTTGCAGTCCACTGTTGCTAGATTTTTCACGATGCTAATTAAAGTATTTATGTTTGGATTGCTGCCTAGAAAACCATTATCATGGGTAAATATAGTGGAGGTATAGCACAGTTTAATTTTGAGCAGAGTTTCTACCATTGTAACTTAGTGCACTCTAGGTATGACACTTATTTACGATATGTGTTATTTGTCCCACGTTTATACTCATAGCGTGTTATGTGGTATCAGAACATGAATCTGTTAAAAGAAATTTTCCTTTCATGTATGAAATGTGATGATTTTTTTTTTTTTTTTTTTACTTTTCCCATTTAGTACAATATATGTTAATAAGTACACAATAATTTATTGAAAGTTGCTGTTTAGTTTTCCAATTAAAATAAATGACAAAATTGTGTTTATTTGTAATTCCTTCATTGTCTGATGATTTTCTGTTACTAGATGCACCTTCTTGACAAATGAGCATTGCCTGGAATGGTACCGAAGGCTGCATCAAGCAATGCCTCCCCCGAAGAGCGTGGAGCTTTTCTTCGCGTACGCATATTACGCGTGGGCACATGAGGCAGGTGGAGAAGAAGTGACTTCACGTTTGGGAGGTCCACAGCCCACTCCGAGCAGTGCGTTTCGTGCCGAGGTCGAACGCTTACGGTTTGACGTGCACGGAGCCTGGCGTATCTCGCAGGCCAACGCAGACCACTCCCTGTGTCCCTCGTACCCCCGTCAGTTACTGGTGCCAGCCTGTGTGACCGACAAGACCCTCGAAGGAGCTGCCCGCTTTCGAAGTGCGCGTCGCGTTCCTGCTGTTGTGTGGAGGTAGGCATTAACTGATTGGGAAGTATGGCTAATTCTGGTGCTTTGAATCCTCCATGGAATCTTGGTTTGAAACTTTTTTTGCCCCCAGCAAAAAACATACAATTATTATTTGTTTACGTTCACTGGTATTTCGAATTATTAGTTTTCCTTTAAATGACTTTTATGTTATCAAGTAAATTTCAATTCGATGTTTGTGTAGTATGTAACTGTAAAACCAGTTATTTCGTGTTTTCTTATTTGTTATATCTTCAGTTCTAATTTGATTTGTGAGCT
Organism: Vandiemenella viatica; assembly: GCA_031002005.1. Lineage (NCBI taxonomy): Eukaryota > Metazoa > Arthropoda > Insecta > Orthoptera > Morabidae > Vandiemenella > Vandiemenella viatica. The sequence goes on along the minus strand of CM061914.1, from coordinate 180,639,654 downwards.
GCTAAGCTCGGTACAACTAAAAAAAAATCTTGATTATTTTTTTTTTGTCACTTTACATGTTTAATCTACTACTCGCTTAAAATTGAAGGAAAATGTCTGTGACTGAACTAATGTTTAGGTAGAGAAACATCGGAGGGAAGGATTACTTGGAACTAATGCTGTGACAGTCTCCAGTTTTGTTTGGTGGAATGAAGTAGGTTAGAAGATGTGATGTAGTCTTCACAGGTTAGAAGATATCTGAAGACAGTTGTATGGGTAAGAATGTGATTAAGCTGTGTAATCTAAGAGTTTTTTTTTCATACGTATCATTTGTTGTTCAAGAAGTGTAGTTGTTCCATATAGAATTAGTCTGGTCCTACCCAACCTTCTGACTTTGGGGGCTTCCATTAATTTCAGCAGGTGAAATGGGGGGACGGGGAGAGTCTGGCGAAAATTTACCAAAAAAAAAAGGTCTCAGAAAACTCGAATGTTTCAATAAACTAGTTAGTAGGTCAGCAGGGGAGGGGGGAGGGGGTTCGGAATTCCGGAAATACACCTCACGTAATTAATGGACGTCCCCTTTAGAGATGGTATGGAAAGTTTTTTTTTTTTCATTTTTGGGATTACTAAGACATCCTCAGAAGTTACCACGTCAGCCATCTGCAGTTCGATCCTTAGGATTTCTGACCCTCCTGATCAATCTAACTAATCTTACGTCCGACTGTTCCTCGACGCTGTAGTGCTGAAGCATTGCGGTCGCTGCCACAGGCACACGGGCAACGGGGCAGTCATCGCGCGCTGCAGCCAGCCTGAGGTGGGTTGGTTGGGATGGCGCTCGGCAGAGGACGAGGACCTCGTGAAGGCCATCGCGGACGCCTGCTCCTACGACCGCGGCCGCCGCACAATGCTGGATCACCTGGGCGGTCCTACCACTCCTACCGAGCTGGACTGCGACCGCCCCGCTTCCGATTGCGACCCGACTCCGTCATTGGACACCAGCACTGCCGGTGGCAATTCTCCTAAGGTATGCTAGCAGGTATTATCTTAATACATCTGCTGGATGACGGTGCACCAAACAGATTTGAGACTAGGGTATCTTGTAACTTGTACGCAACTCACCAACTCGTCATCCACAGTTTGCAGCTACTGGTCAGATCTGCATAACACTCAGGTCTCTCTCCATTTTCTTCTTTCTCACCACCAACTAATTGTTACAAACCAAACTGTACTTCCTTGGAATGTCCACTAGTATATCAGTGTAAGATTTTGTAAAATTTGACAGAAGAAACTCAAGTTTAATTGAGCTTTTATCTCAGGTAAGTGCTTTTTAATGCTTTTTACAACTGTATATTCAGGTTTGTATTTAAATTCCTATTTGTTTGAGATGGTTGTTTCCTATCACTTGTTGGGACCTACAGTTTATTCTGTTCAGCTTGAACATTATTATTATTTTGCAAAAGTTGGTTGAGTAGTTAAACAGTTTTATTTATAAGGGACTGTAAATATAAATTACTGTTTTGAGTATATATATATTATTATCTGCAATTGGACCCTGTCGGATGATGCAAAGCCTTAACGATTCAGTTTTCTAAGTTTCCATACAGCTTTCATTTTTTCTCCGTGGATTCTCTTTCTTTCTTCAGTCCACTTCGTCCCCGGTATCTTATTGATTTCATTCTCTGGCGGTACTTCTCATTTGTTAATTTTTTCTCTGTATGTTTGTCTGTCTCTGATTTCGGATGAGTTTATGTGGACTTTTTCCAGTTCTTTTTTGATCTGCTGGACCCAGGGCATAGTTTCTAGCTTTTCTATCTACGTCACAATTTTATAAATGAGTCTTGTTGCTGAAGGTCTATGGATATGTCCATAAAATCTTAATCTTTGTTTCCTGATGTCTGCTGTGAGGTTTCACAGTGTTTCTGTTGCTTTTCGAAGTTTAAGTCTATATCCGTAACCTGTTTTTTCTGGGCCAAGGATCTTTTTCTTTCTTATAATTTTGTGTTTTTATTTCAAAATGCTTTCTAGGTCACCTTTCCTGTGTAGTGTTAAAGTTTCACTAACGTTCATGGCTTCAGGTTTGATAAGTGTGTTGTAATGTCTGACTTTTGTAAATATGGACAAATATATATATATATATGATCATATGTATACTTTGATATATTAAACAGTGTGTACATCCCTTATCCAGCTCCAGCGGGATTGCATAGTAATCTATGTAAACCAGTTAGAATATCCTCAACCAACTACCCTCTATCTCTGTGGTGCACTCTATAACCATTGAAGCAAACATCATTTTCTAGTACTTCTTTCTTTAACCTAGACTCTTGCTCTATTACCGTTTTTACACTTTGGCCCTGTTACAGACTTCATTTCTTCCACAATCTGACTACCAAATGAATTTCCATTTTGATATGGATTAGGTCTTTGTGATTTTATACCTTCTTGATGAAATAAAAATAAATTAGCTTCTCCTGGTTGTAAAATACATAATTTATTCTGTAAATATTCATCTTCTCTAACATAGAGTGACAAAAGTTTTTTAAGTCCTTTTAAAATCTTCATATCTACCTTTTTAAATCAATTTGCTAGCGTTCTGTTTGAAATTCGCATTGTATACAACAGTTACTAAAGACATGATAGTAGGCTGGAGAAAATATTCGTGGCTGAGTATATGTAACAAATTTTATGACATGGGAAAAGTTTTATGGTTGGGGGATTTAGTAGGTCCTTTGTTTTATTTATTGAGACAGCTATTCATATCACCGAGGAGCCACATGAATCACACCGTAGGGTTGGGTTCATGATTGATAGGACAGAATTTGAGACGGGGGGGGGGGGGGGGGAGTGAGAATACATAGTATGACTTTTGAGAGGCCACACGTTCAAATTCCTGTCCAGTCATGCCAATTTTGATTTTCCATTGTCTTCCAAAATTACTTGAGGTGAACAGCAGGAAGGTTCTTTGAAAAGGCCATTGGCGAATTCTTCCCAGTCCTTGTCCCCAAATCTCTCCTGCCTCTAATGACTTCGACATCTATGAAATGGAAAGCCCAAATAAAAATAAAATACTAAGCCTAAATTGAGGGTAGTGATAAAATAAGAAATATTTCTACCAAACTGTTTCACGACAGCTTTTATGTCATGCGTGTTTTAGAAGTTGCTGATCATGGACGCGCGGTCCTATACGACGGCGGTGGCAAACCGTGCTCGTGGTGGAGGATGTGAATGTCCAGAGTACTACCCCAGCTGTGAAATACAGTTCATGAACTTGGCAAACATACATTCTATCCGCAAAAGCTTCCACGCTGTAAGACATCTGTGTTCCACTGCTGCAGATCAGCCCAAGTATGTATCATGAAATATTAGATTATACTAAAGTCTAAAGGAAAACAAAAAGTGTTGGGTTTACTTTACCTATTCTTCCTCGTTTTTAAAGTGTATGATTAGTTACACCAAAAAAATAAGTTACTATTATTAATGCCTTGGTTTCATATTTTGCATCAATATTTGAAAGTCACTGAGCAGATTTTAAGTCATATCCTAAACTTTCTATACATATTGAAGATTTTTATCTTTGATGGAGAGTAAAATCTATGCCCAGGATTGTGTACACAAATTGTTCACAGTAAACTAACATTAATATTACAAATGCACTAAGATTTAAGCCTAATATTAATGTTAAAAAATCATTGATCAGATTTTAAGTTAGGCATATTGGAAGCATTTTTTAATCTTTGATGGGTGTAAAATCTGTGCCTGGAGTTATATTAAGAATCTTTGGCATACTTACTTCAAGTTTGTACAGCTTATCATTCTTGCTCCAGCCATTGGTCACATAATTGTAAGATTACTGCAGATTTTTAGCTAGGCCATAAGCTTTTAAACTGTGAAAACCTCATCCAAATCAGTTCAGGAGTAGTCTTTGCATGTTGCTGGACAAAAAAAACAGACAGACTTAGTCTGCTACAGATCTGTGTATATAGAGACTTCTGAATCCAGTTTTTATTTCTTAAGACGACTGTTTTTCCCAGTGCTATTCTGCTTTCAAGATTGTTCTTACTCAGCCCATTAGTTTATTTCCTAAATATCAGATTATGCTTGCTTCTTGTATTACAGACGATCCAGATTTTATATTTAATGTACTGTTAAATTTCATGAATTTGGTATGTGTTAGTCTTAAATATTCTCCCAGTCTCTTGTTAACCCAGTTAAGTTATTTCTCAGTATCCTAATTTTCCTCTGCTAACAAAGCAATGTTATCTTACCCCTTGAACACACATTCCAATTTTTCTTTTACATGCTTGATTGTTTCCTCTTATGGGATTTAGGCTCCTATTTTAAACAGTCTTGTTTTTAGTTAATTTTTTAAATTGTAATGGAATTAATGTTCTGGTGGCAATTCCCCTTGTAATCTAATTACCCCTTTTTATAAATATATTTTTTCTAAATTTTCTTTAATAATTGGAATGTTTAATTCCTTCCCCAATTAATTTTCCAATTTACAAATTTTAAATATGTTTGTTGGTTGTTTAACCTTGTTATTTTTATGCACGTCGTCTTGTATTGTGAGAATTTATAATAGAACAAAAATGAAAATTGCTTATATAATACAAAATCACTTGATTTCTTTTAAGAACTCAAATTTTTCATTCAATTGTCTTCATTCAGTGAATTTTATTGCATAACTCAACCTTAAGTTTTACATCATTTAGTTATACTTTTCATAAGTATATATTACTATAATTAAATAATGAAGGACAGGGAAATTAACCCACCACATACCAAAGTGGACAGCTGCGGTGGGAGGGAACACTTACGCTGACAAACAAATACACAATATTCCCGCATCTGACTGCATCAGTGGTAGATAAACGGGGCCATTAGGCTCCGTACGTGTGTACTCAACGAACGTCACCCAAGGAGTCATTGTGTACACATATGGAGCCTAATGGCCCGTTTATCTACCACTGATGCAGGCAGATGTGGGAATATTGTGTATTTGTTTGTCAGCGTAAGTGTTCCCTCTCATCGCAGCCATCTACTTTGGTATGTGGTGGGTTAATTTCCCTGTCTTTCATTATTTATATCGCCTAGAAGCTGCTTCCATTTTTCTTAGTATCATTATTACTATCATTAATATTTCACTATCTAATCATCACTTTTCAATTCATGCCTTCTGAGTAAAAAATACAGCAAAAACCATGTATCTTCTAAGATATTTTCATCTGCTCGTACTTACCAGAGATTCTCTTCTTCACCAAGAAAACATTCTTTACATATAAGTAGATGGCATTCGATTGAAAAAATAATAATACTCCATTTCACGCATGACACCTATATATTTAGCTAACCATTCACTTAACACACTTCACTCCATTTAATTCAAGTACCTTTACATAATTCTCTCACACACTACATATAAATTTAATAATGGTGGGAATAGACTACAACCTTGCCCCACATCCATTTTGACTGATCTTTGTTTCATATAATTCTGTACTATTATTATAGAAAAAAGATTTTTGTGTTGATGGAAAATTGTTCTTCAGTCTAACAGAATAGACCTCACATCTTCAAAATTTTGAACAACTTGTTCCATGTAATATTATCAGCAGCTTCCTATATTTAATTGAATTACACTGCTTAATTATAACATTTTACATTCATGCTGTACACTTTTTTATTTATCTTTGAACTGAAAGCAATTCATGTATTTCCTAAAGTTTCTTCAGCTATGGAGAATGAAATACAAAATAATGATTTGAACATGTTGTAAAACAGGCTTTAAACAATGAGATATTGATATTCAAAAGTTGTACTATAATTTGTGTAGTGATAAAGTACACTACTTTTTAATTATTTCAGACCTAGAAATTAAATACCAAAAAACATTCAAGCACCTATTAAGGTTTAAAATATACAGCGAAAGATGATTTTAATTTTGATTCCTTCATCCTAATACTAAAGCTTCATCCAATCACACCGAGCGTGGTGGTGTAACGGATAGCGTTCTGGCCTCGCATTCGGGAGGACGGCGGTTCGAATCCCCGTCCGGGCATCCAGATTTGGGTTTTCCACGGTTTCCCCAAATCACTCCAGGTGAATGCCGGGATGCTTCCTTCAAAAGGCCATGGCCGAATTCCTTCCCATTCCTTGCCCCATCCTTTCCCGTCTCTAAAGACCACGTTGTTAAAAAAGGGACGTTAAACTGTTTAAAAAAAAAAAAATCATCCAATCACTAAGAAACTCATTAATTATTTTGCAATAATAATTTTGTGTTTAAAAACTGCTCTTTGCATTTATTTTAAATTTTTCAAATCAGTACTAACCGTTCTTCCTGCAAACAAGCTTATGCCTGCTCAGTTGTAAGAGGAAAGTGTGCATAGACCCAATGAATAGTAGCAATGTTTGTTAATGTAAATGCTTTGTAACTGTAATGCTGTGTACACATCATAACTAATTCATTTTACCTTTACTGTTTACGCAAAACTTATATAATGATCTGTCTCACTTACTTATTGGCTAATCACTAATTTTGACTTTCTCCATTAGTCCATTATTAACTGTGTTATGTGTTAACTTATTTTTGTTTCTTTGCTAAGTATTCTATGCTCTTAAAGGTCACTTGATGTTCCTGTTGTATGAATATTCGTTCACCATAAATACTTTCCCCTCCATTTCCTTGTCAGTTACTTAGTGAGGTGAGTATGCTATAACACTCTGGCCTCGCATTCGGTAGGATGCCAGTTCGAATCCCTGTCTGGGCATCCAGATTTGGGGTTTCCATGATCTCCCAAAATCACTCCAGGTGAATGCCGGGATGCTTCCTTTGAAAGGGCAGGGCCGAAATCCTTCCCATTCCTTGTACTCAGTCCTTCCCCACCTGTACTGACCTCGATGTCGACCAGTCATAAATCCATCATCATCATCCTCAACAGTTTCCAGCCTCTGGCTGGGTCTGCTTCATGCACAAGCTTCTCCTTTTCCTTCTGTCTTCCCACCACCTCTCTGTCACCACTTTGTTCCAGTCCTCTCCTCTCTTCCGTATACACTCCTCCACTCCTTTCAGCCATCCATCTCTTGGTCCTCCTCTGGGTCGTTTACCGTGCATCTTCATGGATTTTTCTTGGGATTCTCTGGGCCTCCATTCTCTTTACATGTCTGTACCATCTCAGTCTGGTCCCCTCTGCCCTTTCCTGTAGGGGTTCCTGTTTTATGGTGCATCTAATCACTTCATTCCTTATTCTGTCCATTTTAGTAACCCCCATTTTACCCATTAAAAACTTCATTTCACTTGCTTGTACTCTGCTGATGTCCCGCTTTTTCATTGTCCACGTTTCAGCAGCATAAGTCAAGACAGGCACATAGTATGTATGATAGATTACTCTCTTGCTTCTCTGTGGCACCTCTTTATTCCATATCAGGCTTCTAATGCTCCTTAGAAACGCCTCTGCTTGTCTTCCTCTTTCACTTATCTCGCCATAATTTCCTCCACATTCCTCTAATACACTCCCCAGGTACTTGAACCTGTTTACCTTCTTTAGTTGTTCCCCTGCCATCACAATTCCCTGGGTTAACCTATTCTTCCTCCTGGTTGTTACCATGTACTCACATTTTTTTACATTAAATTTCAGGCCATACTCCTCCACACTGTCTGTCCATACATCCAACTGCCGCTGCACTTCCTCTTCATCACCTTCCCAGATCATTGGATCATCCGCAGTAGCCATCACCTTCATGTTTTCCTCTCCCATCCTCACTGCCACGTTCTGCATTATTTCATCCAATGAAGAGTAGTGGTGATATATCCATAGGGGGGGGGGGGAAGCCTTGTCAGTTTTAATGTTCCTGGTTGTGATGTCCGGTGCAGCTGGCTGAGTCTTCTGGAGGGCACACGCTGGCTGCAACACATGTCAGGCCTGTTGCGGGCGGCAGTGACGGTGGCTTCGGCCGTGGAGCACGAGGGCCGGCCGGTGCTAGTCCACTGCTCGGACGGATGGGATCGCACGCCACAGATTGTTGCACTCGCAGAGCTTCTGCTTGACCCGTACTATCGCACAATAGATGTAAGTGCATTTGGAAAAGTTGTATAACAGCATACATGCTATAAATGAAGATTCGTAGATGTAGTTGTCATGAAGATAAAAAAATAATAATTGCCTCAGACAACAAGAAAAAAAACTTCAGATTATCCCATAATAACGGGAGAGGATAAATGAGACATATGACAAGTAGTATACTGGTAATTACAGTGCAATTTATAATGTGTGTTCAGTAGAACTTGGTAGACACAAGGTGGGTGTTGTGGACCAATTGTTGCAACTTGTGGCAATTGAACAGAGGGAATGTGTGGAGGTGTGTTCTAAAATTGAGTTAAATGCCAAGGAGTGGGGGGAGGGGTGTTTATAGAGTGGAAGAGAATATACCTCAGCTTTCTAATATTAGTAAATGATTCATAAAGCAAACCAAAGGTATATCCGTTGCATAATCCTCTTGATAGTTGTAACCCTGCCAGTGACATTTAAAATAGAGGTTTTATATTTATTAAAAATAGTTGAAGATTCTGGAAGTTAATTGCTGAATGTATTACAAGGTTAAAGATTAGTGATAATCTCATTGATAAAAATTACAGGCTGATTTTTTATTTTCTGTGATTTTATATTGCAGTCAAAATGACTATGGGCAAAGAAAATGTCATGTGCCCCAATGATCAGTAATTATAAATTATTGTTTGTGTATTTTGTATACACAGGGCTGAAAAGCAGTAAAAAAGGAAGTCGTCATATCAATTTACACTTTGGAAAAGTAGCATACTTCATTTTTTGAAACAAACTAATTAAAATTGATATTAAAAATTTCCTAAATTTTCAGTTGCATTTTTTTTTTTAAGTAGTATTTATATTTGCTCATATATGTAGAACAGTCAGTGGGAAGTGTCTAAGTTACTTGAATATGTAGAAACCATAGGCAGTGGTTACCAGGTTGAAGGCATAAGAGTAGAGTATGCTTATAATTTAAAACTGCTTGCTTTGCTGAATCTCTAAAATACAGGATATGTGACCAGTGAAAATCTGGATGCTATAATCTACATAACACTCATTTGTAAGAAAGAAATTGCGAGAAACATTTGAAAAATGTGGTGCATTAAATTCTTCCATTCTCTTTATTTCTACATTTAATGACGAGAAATTAAAAATGCTAATTATAGCAGTCATAAATTGTATGAAAAATCATACTTTTCTTTAAAAGAACCAAATTACTGGTGATCCAATATAAAAAGAATTATTCTGAGATGAAAGAAACTAGATAAAATGCTAAAAAGGGGAACTGAAAATCTTTGAAGTTTGGAGTTACTAACCGAGTTTCATTTGTATGTAAATGTATTGCTGCTTCTCACAAAGTAATTGCCATCCATGTAAACATGATTTCTTTACTTCCTGAGTATAGTGTTTAGAGACAATATTACATTATGCCTCTCCTTTAGATCGAGGTTGTATATTCCTTTGTTTGCCAACATTCTTTGTCGTGAAGGTCATCTTTTCCGAATATAGAACAGGCCAGTATGTATTGCAACACTTGTTTTTTTGCAGGCGGGTTTGTGGGCTGCACACGAGGTCATGATCAAGGTTGCTGGCAGGCAGCTGCTGGGTGTGGAGGTTTAAATCAAGGCTGTTCCACTGCTGCAATGTCAGAATAAATCACTTACCCTTAATATGACTTCTTGTCTCATAGAGAACAGAGCATTCTTCTGATTTCTGCTCCTGTGTCTCTTTTTTTATTGAGAGATGAGGTCAAGGTGACTTTTCTCCATAAACTTTTTTAATAAGCACTTGGAAAATGAAAATTTATATTTTACCTACCTTTTGCTCTTTGCTTTAATGTATCACCAACATGGAGCTGTAGATATGTTCAATTTGTTCATTTTCAAATTTAATTCTTTGTGAACACTCATTCTTAGTACATTTTTTGTGTGCTTTTCTATGACAAATGATAATATGACTCCCTTGTCTCCAAAAATTCACAACTCACAAAGGGAATGAACTATGCAGAAAAATTAACACCAACATGTACAACTCCTAGACACTGAAACTATCATCTATTCTTTATCATAGCACTTAGATTACTAACCAAACTGTTGCCAAAAGGTTAAAAGGAAAGTAGAAAAAATTATGTATATTTGTTTCTATGGAAAGACAGATGAAATACACCCAACACTCACCAAAGTTGAAGGGAGGAGGGCAGGAGCAACACAAAACAACACAAAAACAAAGAAAATACAATATTTTGGGCAAAACCCTTCTTCAAGTCAACAGATGTAAGTGGCTGGGCTTGCGCAAGACTTCGGTACGACACAGCCACTCCAAGCACGAGTTTTTTGTTGTTGTTTTGTGTTGCTGCTGCCCTCCTCCCTTGGTTACACAGTGTACCGTACGGATAGAGGAGCAATTGGTGGAGGAGTCTTCATACTAGTTAGCAAAAACTACCACAGTTCACTGGCATTCATAGATCAAGACCATGAGTTACTTGGGTTAGATTTCTGGGGTAATAAAAAAGAAAAAATCAGGGTGTTGGCTGCTTACCGCAGTGGAAGAATGACAGATGAAGATGAGGCTCTTGGGGAGAAATTAAATTCATACTCAGATTTCAGAGGTGAGAATAGAATGGTCATTATTGGTGGGGATTTAAATTTACCAGGTGTTAACTGGGAAGGAAATAAGATTAATAACACCCGGGAACAAAGATTTGCAAATACCTTAATAAGGGAAGGAGGATTTACACAAGTAGTAGAGCAAAACACTAGGGGGCAAAATATTTTGGATATATTCCTAATAAAGCCCAATAACCTCATGGGGTGTCAAGTAATGGAAGGAATAAGTGATCATGACGCAGTTCTGATGGATATTAGAGGATTCAGTGAACCAGCAGCCAAAACTGAAGGGGGAAAATAGGTACAATTATAAAAAAGGCACAGATTTCAAATTTGAAGAGATATTTCAGAGAATGTTTCAGCAAATGGAAGGAAGGCACAAGTACAGTAGAGTCAAGGTGGGAAGAGTTCAAGGAGATAATAAGAAAGGGGGAAGAAAAATTCATTCCAAAGCAGAAAATAAAGAGAAGTAGAGAACCTGTGTACTATAATAGGGAAGTGAGGAGGTTAAAGAGGTTGGTACGAAGAGAACATAACAGAGTTAAGAGAAAGCAGGGTAGTAGGGAATATTTGAAACAACTAAACAAGGACTTAATAACAGCAAAGAAAATGGCTAAAGATGGGTTTATGAAGAGTATTGTCAGTGCAGGGGGACCACTGACTGATGCATCTCGAAATTTCTATGGCTACATCAGGAAACTGAGGGGAAGGGAGGGTGTAGAGATGCTCATAGATAAGGATGGAGAAGTAGTTACTGAGGATTTGAAAAAGGCAGAGATTTTAAGTAACTGGTTTAGTGAGAGCATTAGGGACAATGAATCAGAAACGGGAAGGTGTAATTCGGAAAACGAGCTTAACAATACGATAAGAAATGAAGATACTAAAAAATTTGAAATTCATCCTGAAGAAATCATGAAGGAAATAAGAAAGCTGAAAACACATAAGGGGGCTGGTGCAGATAATATTACTACAGATATCTTAAAGATAGCCAGGTGTGACATTGTACCTTATCTTGAAATATTATTTAAATTGAGTCTGGATACTTGCTGCTTACCACAAGACTGGAAAAGTGCGATAGTAGTACCGGTACATAAAGGAGGGGTGAGAAATAGAGTCGAAAATTACAGACCAATCAGTTTGACTTCAGTGGTAGGTAAATTAATGGAAAGATTGATATGCAACCACATCAGAAAAATATGTGAGGAACGTAAGTGGTTTTCAAGCAGGCACCATGAGTTCAGGCAAGGATATTCATGCGAATCTCAGTTGGTGGGATATATGCAAGATATTTCAGATGAAATGGACAAGGGAGGCCAAATTGATAGTGTAGCACTAGATCTTTCAAAGGCGTTTGACAGAGTAAGCCACAAAATGGTAGTATTCTAAATAAGATAAAATCTATTGGAGTGGATGAGAAAGTGATTTGCTGGGTAGAAGAATTTTTAAAAGGTAGAAAACAGAAAGTTAGGGTAGGAAATGCGGTATCAAAGGAAGTGGAAGTAAAAATAGGAGTGCCGCAGGGTAGCGTATTGGGACCATTGCTATTCGTTATTCTAATGAATAATTGTGTTGATTGTTTACTATCTGAAATTAGATTGTTGCAGATGACATAATGCTGTATAAAAGGATCAAAACGATAGAGGACTGTAAAAAGTTGCAGGGTGATCTGGACAGGATATCTAGTTGGGTTGGTAAACATGGGATGAAGATAAATGCAAAGAAGATTCAGCTAATTAGATACACAAATAAAAAACATAAGGTTAATTATGAATATCAGGTGGGGAAAGAATTGCTTGCTGAAGACTTGAAATGTTAATATCTTGGCATTACATTTGATAACAAGCTTAACTGGGCAGGACACATTGGACAGGTGGTAGGAAAAGGTTTCAAAATTCTGAACTTGTTGGGGAGAGTGATGAGGAGATGTATGAGAGAAGTAAAGGAATTGGGTTACAAAACTTTGGTCAGACTATTGCTCAAATATGGTAGTGTAGTATGGGACCCACATTTTGAGTAACAAATACAGGAGAAGGTGCAAAGAGGTGCTGCTAGATTTGTTTCTGGAAATTATCTCAGAATGCAATCAGTGACAGATATGATAAAGGAGCTGGAATGGGATTCATTGCAAGACATGAGGAGGGTCATGGGAGTGTACAGAGCGTATACTGGCGATGAGGCATGGAAAGATATTGCAGTAGGTATGAAAAGTAGTGCATGGAAGGGAAAAGATGACCACGACCACAAGCTGGCACTCGATTTGAGGCACAAGGGTGTAGGAAGATTCTCTTTTTTAGGTAAGGGTGTCGGGGATTGAAATAAGTTACCAAGGGAAATGATGAATAATTTACCGAAAACGTGGAAAGAATATAAAGTTAAAATTTGTAGAGGGCAAATGTAGGTGAGTGAAGGATAGCGGGAAGTTGGGTGTGTAGGGAAATTGCCACCGGAGCGTGTGCTCCATTGCAATTAAATTAAATTAAACTTTGGTGAGTGTTGGGTGTAGTTCATCTGTCTTTCCATATAAATATTGCCTTCCGGCATTTCTTTCCTTTCATTGTTACGCATATTTGTTTCTCTTTGATAAGGCAGAAAAGATGTGACTAGAAACTTTAATAGGGGAGGAAAAACAACAGGATGATGCAGGCTGATAGAAGCTTAGGGGGAAAAAATGATTTTAGATTCTTCAAGAGCAAAACAGCATTTGCATTTGTTTTCAGGTGCCTTTAGTCTGAAACTCATTCCTACTTGTTGATGTAGTCCCTCTGAAACCATCTTTATCAATACCATGATTGGAGAAACCTATCCTGTCACAGGACTGTTGAAGTAGAACTCCCCTCTCCACTCCCCCCCCCCCCCCCTCCACTAGTTAATTTGCAACAACTATCCTGCTTCCTATACAAGTTTGCACATATAGCAACTATCAAGTGGAATGAATGGGTATATACAGAAATGTTGACCCAAAATGTGGAGTATCCTGTGGCTGCATAGGATGACCTCACTGTCCATATAAATGTTATCATTCATGAGTATTTCAGCTTCTCAAAACACTGAAACTGTGACCGAAATTTCACAGTTGAAAAGATACAAGCATTCTAGACGTTGTATATGGCACCTGTGCTTGACATGCCACTTAATTTTTTCACAGTTTGTTTTCTGTGTGCATATGTTTACCAAAATAAAAAAAGACCCACTACCACATATGAAGTCATAAGCTAAATTGTTGGTGTGTGCTCATTTCCCTTGACATATGATCTGTCTCTGTAGATTAATAAGGTTTTAAACCAAAATATTGTAAAATGTGTTTATTGTTTTCTAAGAGAATTTTCCTTTCCACCATTATCGTAGTCCTTTTTTTTTAGTATTTATTGTAACAAAGTAATTTTGTGCTGTCAATTCATGTTTTATCTTCTTTGTAGGGATTTCAAGTACTGTGCGAACGTGAATGGTTGGACTTCGGACACAAGTTTGCTGACAGGTGTGGCCACGCAGTGGGTGTTGACGACCAGAATGAGCGGTGCCCGGTGTTCCTGCAGTGGCTGGATTGTGTGCACCAGCTCCTGCTGCAGTTCCCCTGCAGTTTCCAGTTCTCTCTTTCATATCTGGTATGCCGATTGACTTATAATAAAACAAACCATGCAGTTAACTTTGAGAATATTTTGATTAATTATTCCAATATGCCTTAAATGGATGGCTGTATTGTTAATATTTGAAAGAGAGACCTTTCCATAATGATACAGCATATCAGTGCATTCATTATCAACAATTAGTACACTCTGGGTGCGGGGGAGGGGGGGGAGAGTTGGAGGGTTCTATTGATGTTAACTAAGAGAGATACTGGAAATTTGACTTAACCAAGATGATGTTTTAATCTTTGGTTTAAGTTAGTAATCTGCTTGTAAACATTGTCAGTGACATTGCTGCAGCAATAGTACTTATATAACTGGATGATGGATGAGTTCTTTCAGAACTGTGTACTAACTGTTGGCGGTGTTTTTGTATTGCAGTGAGTTAGGGCTAAGGATTGGATAGTGAAATATGTGAAAACGTGCAAAATATTTGAGGAAGAGATTGAAGCTACTTTGTAATTAACTACATTATATATATATTTATGTAATAAGTTGGCAAAAGAATTATAAAATCACTGCTTATATAGTGGATAATATTGTTATTGCGGTGGATACTATCAATTTTTGTGTTAGGAGATAATTTATTCACAAGTGTTTCATATCTGCCTGATTAACACTTTAATTAAAAATAAAAGAAAGAATCCTACAAAAACAAAGAAATAAAAATTAAAGAATGATAGAAAAGTAAATCCATCGTTCATGGCAATCACATAAATATGAACACACTTACAGTACAGTAGAACTCCAATTATCCGAATTGCTTTTTTAATTAAGACTGAAACGTACTGCGATTCACAAAATAATGATTCTGCCTACGCGTGCTATTGTCCTTCCCAGTGGCGGATCTAGGAATTTTCCAAACCTGGACAAAAATGGATGAATACAGTCAAACAGCTTACAGCAATAAACAACTTTTATTTACAGTATGGTGCGTACATATTCTACTAATGTACG
Source organism: Vandiemenella viatica (assembly GCA_031002005.1). Lineage (NCBI taxonomy): Eukaryota > Metazoa > Arthropoda > Insecta > Orthoptera > Morabidae > Vandiemenella > Vandiemenella viatica. Next base: position 180,624,447 of record CM061914.1, on the reverse strand, counting down.
ACACTTGTAAGTACGCTTAAGATGTAAAAGTGTTACCTTTTTATTTAATTAATTAAAAAATCTTTTTATTTAAACGAATTTTTCCCCCTTTTTCAAATTACATACAGTAATGAATTAAAATAGAACCTTTTTTGAAAAAATCCAATTATCCGAATGAAGTCCGGTCCCAATGGATTTGGATAATTGGAGTTCTACTGTATTTTGGAAGAAACCTTAATCATGTATAGAGGTGAGACATGCAGCAACGGCAAATAGATATGTGTGCACTTAGATTCACCAAATAACTGAAGCCAGAGATCAACAAAGGGCAAAGGATGGGATGGAAATGTGTGGGATGAGGGGAGTAATTATGGGAAAGTAACATCTTAGGAAAGACTCTGAAAAATAATGAGAGAAAAAATAAATATTTTTTTTTTTTTTAAAATATTTGAATGCGTCTGCATATATATACTAGAAAGGTTTCATTGAAGTAATAGGGAAGTAGTACATTCTAAAAAATAATTTTTCTTGTTTGTTACAGTATGTTTCTTTGGTTTTACAGGTGAAATTAGCACAGCATACATATTCTAATTTATTTGGAACGTTCCTGTGCAATACTGCCCAGGAACGTGAAGCAGCCAATACTCGTGGAAAGACATTTTCTGTCTGGAGGTTCCTAAAAGCACCAAACTTCAGAAACCATCTTTACAGCAGAAATGATCAGGTATTTACCGTTTTCCTATTCTAATAGTATATTTCTTTTGAAAAATCTTGCAATGTCAGGCTTTTCACTGCTTTTGGCTTAAGGCAGTATTGTTTTATAGCAGTTAGTACTAAAATTTTGGATCATACTTCTTAGATAAAACATCAGTTGAATTTAGTTGGATTTTCAAAACTACACTGACATTTTATATATATTTACTGTCTATTTACTATTTTTTTTTTAAAAAATAGGTTTAAGACTTTTCAGAATATTTTAGAAGACAGCCTGTGCAAAGCTACCATGGGATGTCAATTCATTTTTTCTGCTACTACTTAATTTAGTGCAATTCTATTTTATCTGGTTCCAAAATTAGATCTATATAAATAATTTTTCCCCATTTTTAACAATTCCCAAGACTGTTACTTTATTACCTTCATTATTTATAAATTGAAAATTCTTTCAGCATTGGATTCTTGCATTTTCCCTTTTTGATGTTGACTGGTTCAGTCTATTGGGATTCATTCCAGTGTTTTAACACACACACATCTTATGAGAAACACTTTACATCCACATGAACATAACCTACACCTTGTTCTAAGTTCATTTATCTATCAGGTTTTGTTTCATAGTTCTGCACTTATGCACCAAATTATCATGCAAGGGTAGAGGAAATAAACCCATCACTTAATCACTTCCCAAAATTAGAAAAAGTAATGTGAGACCAAAAAAAAGGCCCTATGCAAGTAAATGGTATTTTCACGATCTCCTAAATCATGCGAATACTAAATTATCATATTTCATGGTCATTCTTGTGTCTCAGCATATATTTTCTCCTGTTTAAAACATATTAAATCATCATCATTTTTAGATAGTTACACTTTTCGTGTTGTTCAGCACATCCTCTTCCAAGTCTGGCCGTCATTCAACGATTTCTCCTCCATCACTTATCTCCAAATAAATCCCTTAGCAGCCTCTTCATCTTTCCTCACTCGCCGATCATGGTGGGTGTATGGTTAACGTTCTGGCCTTTCATTCGGGGGATGTGGGTTTGAATCTTCGTCCAGCCATCCAGACTCTGGTTTTCCCAAATCACTCCAGGTGCATGCTGGGATGGTTCCTTCAGAAAGAACATGGCTAAATTCCTTCTCATTCCTTGTCCCCAGTCCTGCCTCTAATGACATCGATGAGGCATAAAGCCATAAGCAAAAAAAAATAAAATTCTTCACTCAGTACATCCATTTTGCCTGTGGTCTCCCACTAGGCCCCTTCCCATTGTTCTAGAATGCTAACTTCTGGATTCTCCCATTATTCATCCTCATGACATAACCAAGCCACTGCAATATTTCCTTTATTAACATCTCTTCCAATACTTCAACTTGTAATCTCTTACTGATGTTTTCACATCAGATTTTATTTTTCCCTGTGATGTTCTCTATCCCTCTCAGAAACCTCACCTCTGCCTCCCGTGATCTGCTAACATAATTTCCAAGTCCAGGTTTCAGAGCCACAGGTTAGTAGTGGCTGGTAATATACTTTATAGAGCAAAATTTTGGCTTCTGTCCCTGTGGTCCACCTCCAGATTACATCCTTTATACCAAACGTGGTGGGTGAACGGTTAACACTCTGGTCTCTCATTTGGGAGGATGCCGATTTGAATTCCTGTCGAGGCATCCAAATTTGACTTTTCCATGGTTTTCCCAAATCACTCCAGGCGAATGCCAGGATGCTTCCTTCAAAAGGCCATGGCCAAATTACTTCCCATTCCTTGTCTCCAGTCCTTTCCTGCCTCTAATGACCTTAGCATTGATAATGCATAAAGCCATAACAAAAAAAAAAAAAATAACAAAAAAAAAAAAATAACAAAAAAAAAAACGTTATTTTTTTTGATACAGTTGTTCACTCTTCATTATTCTCTACCCCATTTCTTCCTCCATCTTTCCTTTGGCAGTTAACTTGCTTCTCAAATAGACAAGCTACTTTACCCAGTCCAATTTCTAACTGTTGAGTAACACATCCTTTGATGGGCCAGTGTTTCTTGCTATCTTCATCTTGATTTTTTCTACACCCAACTCCAGGTCATACTAAATAATAGTAAAAAAGGGTAATTTATCTTACGGTAGGTCTTGTGGCCATCGTGTAATGTCCGAGATCTGGTGTTGTGGAACGAAGTGTACCTCGGATCTTCCGAGTCTACTGCGACGCCACCCGGAATGCTGGATGGAATTGCGGTGCCACTCCCCCTGGTCAGTGCGTCACGGTCAGACAGTGCTGCGGTAGCAGATGCCGGTACAGCTGCCGACAGCACAGGCTCCGCGCTGCCTGCATCCCCACTTCCCAAGACTCGTTCCTACGGAGACCTCATGGTGGCCGCAGAGCACCACGCCCAAAGACGCTCGAGTGATCCCAGCATTGTCGTTGACCTCCTGTGAGTGTGTGCAAGTCTAGCGTTGCATTTCTCAATAACTTGAGACATAATTTACACTGTATTATGGGAGGAATATTGCCAATAATTGTTCTTTAAATGCAGCTACCTTGAACTCTAGTTTTTTTAATCAAAAATAGAGTTAGATATTTATTACATGTTCAAGAATAGCAAGAATATAATATTGGTTGAAGGAATTCATTTTTGTTTGTAACGGATTACTTCCTTGCTGAAAAATTATTTAAATGTCTCTTCATTGATATTTGACAATTTGATAGCTCTCTACTCACTCCCATTTTGCATTTTAAATAACAAAGGATGAGGAAAATGACTCATCGCTCACCAAAGTTAAAGGCTGTGAGGAGTGAAAAACATATGAGACAAACAAAAACATATACAATATTTTGGTTTTATACCTTAATGTGTTAGGGACCGAGTAATATGTTTCAGGAGGTGTGCCACATGCTAAAGTTTACCTTATGACTTTTGAGTTATGCGGTCAACTTCTGCGTGTGGCATACCTGTCACATGAATAAGATGTAAAAACAAAATATTGTTTATGTTTTTGTTTGTCTCATACGTTTTTCACTTGTTGCAGCCTTTAGCTTTGGTGAGTGATGGGTCAGTCATTTTCCCTATCCTTGATTATTTATATTTTTTGAAAGCCATTTTGTTTTTCCTTAATATTATTACCATTTTGCATTTTGTGATATTCGATCAACCCATGCGTATTAATAGTTCTTTACTCAAATGACCTTCACTGATATGGGTATGATATGTCAGATTGCAATCATATATCACAAAAATCAATGCATGAGATATTTTTGTCTAGGGAGAAAGGGACTAGAATAAATCACTGAGGGAAGGATTGAAAAATTGCCTAAAACAGTGAAAAATTTTAGGTAAAAGAATTTCGTTGATTTTTAAAGTAGATGGGTAGTGAAATTGTTACCAGGAAATGAAAATGAAAATTATATTAGTTATGCCCTATAGCAGTGGTTCCCAATTAGTGGTAAGCGTACCCCCAGGGGTACGTGAGGTTTCTTCAGGGTGTACACGCAGTAGTCTCTTGGCTAAGGTGATCACTAAAATAATTGAAAAAAAATCCACTTTTATCAGCCAAAAGAAACATTACTATTACCCAAATATATTTTAAGATAAACTGTGTTTGTGTCAATTATTTTATTGTAATCCTGTTGTTGTGAGAAGCACTCTACTAGGATGAACAAATTCATTTATTTATTATTTCAGCTGTAAGGGGTACGTGAGGTTGAGCTCCTTCTTGCAGTGGTACTCGGGGAAAAAATAATTGGGAACCACTGCCCTATAGCATGTATATGCCAGTTTTATTTTGTATGAATGAGCAAAGAAAATGTGAAAAAGTCTTACTCTTTTTCTTGATAGTCACACACATTGAGAGCTTATTGTAAACTAGCACTGGATTGTACAGAAGGAACTAGTTGAAGGTACAAACCAATTTTGTATCATGCCTTACATACTTTAAACTCGCACAGTTTCTATCAGAGTATCGATGATTACGCAGAAGTCATTATCACAAAACTATTCTTCAGAAAGACTTCAGTTTTTATTAATTGTTAATCATATTTATTGTATTTGAATGTTTGCTTGTCAAATTTCGGTAATAATAAACCCCATAATGTCATGCCTGTACTTTTTACACAGTAAACTGGAAGGAATGAATGGCTCAGTGCTGGTGGATGATTTAGCAACAGCCTCTGCTGTTACGAAGAGTGATACGCGACCTGTGGGGTCTGGTCTCGGCTTGGGTGACGAAGACTCCTCTGACAGTACTTCGGATCCTGGCTTCATCGACGCACCGCGGTCTACCTTCGATGAAGATGACGACAACGAGGAATCTGTCACAGAGTCACGTTCTGAAGCCACGGTTAGTGCTCGGTCATCGAGGTTGGATTTGCATCATCTAGATTTGATGAGCGAGATGGTCAACAAATGTAGCATAAATATTGCGAATCAGACAGGAGAGAGGATAGCTGCAACCGAAAGAATGGGCAAATGCAGGATGTTTCTGGGAATAAATACAAAGAAGTCGTTTTGGGGGGGGGGGGGCACAGAAGTGGTGTATAATATCTGCAGCTTTGATCTTGGCTTGTTTTTAGTATTTATGCTAACTTTTCTCATTATCTGTTAATGCGTTATATTCCTCAATTCAGTTTACATTCATAGTATCAAGTTGTCATGGCTGCTGCAGATTTTTCATGCAAGCAATACTTTAAAAATTTTGAGATAGTTATAACAGGAATTTTCTCCACAAATTTCACAGAATATAAAATGTCTATTCACTTATGCATAAAATGAATTTTAATCTTCCAATTTTCTTGATATTTAATTAATGATCTAAAGCTCATGCATGTGAAGGTACGCCAGTATACAGTCTTGCCACAAACCTTTGGATTGTTTCTTGTTGTCACAGCGAACCTGTTTTTGCTTTTTCTGAACGTATCCCTAATTCATAGACATTTATAATCTTTTAATTTTCCATTATCATAATTTATTTTATACCAAGTTTCCAAGATTTTATGATTACAATTCCATTCGAGAAAAGGTGCATCAAATTAATGCAATTTTATAATAAATTCTGTTTGTTAATACTTAAGTGATGGTATCTGTTAAATTGGGACAGTTGCCACTTTTAGGTTTAAAAGTTCATAAATTCATTAATGAAACTGCACTGTAACTGTAATCTATAAGCAGAATGTACCAAGAATGTTTAATAACGGCAGTCATAAATGAAAAGGAAACTCTGCTAGTAGATTAATTCAGTTCTAGTGCTGAGTGGTAGTGAAGGTTTCTATTCGGGTAAAAATCTTTAAATTGTGATTCTGTGTTTTGTTTACATATTGATTCCTAGATTTGATCTCAAATTTTGGTAGCACCTACAAGTATTATTGAAATCTGATTTCGTTCTTTGTAGTTGTGTCATTTTTGCCCTGTTTGGTAAACTGTATAGTTTTAAGAATAATTACTACGTTGTAGTATTTCTACCTTAATTTTATCTGTGTTGTGAGTTATTACAAAAACAGGGTTAGCAAAAATGGGATAGGAAGTAGAAATGCCAAGAGGTGATATTTACGAGGGTGATCTTTTAAGTTTTTGCAGATGACCACTAGATGCCACTATTGAGACATTTATATTGTTGTAAAATTTGTCTTTTGTGGTAACTCAGAATTGGCCAAGTAGTTTGTTTACAGTGAGTGTTAAAAACAAAATGTATTGAGAAAAATGGAAATTCCATGTGAATGTTTTAACTGGATGATTTTTTTACAATTTGAGTAAAGGCCTAACTCAACACTAATTCCTCAGATCACTTCTCTCAACTTTTGGTAATCAAGCCCCATCAGAAAAGACTGTTCACAGTGGGTTTGCAGGATTCTGTCTTGCTTGTGCTTCCGTCAACAATGAATTTCATGAAGGTCGATCAAAATCGTTTGTTGTTTCGAAAAACATCAATGCTGTGCACAACATGATTGAAGAGGACTAGCATACAACTGTGAGATAGAGGCATCCTTAGATATATCAAAGACTGCAGTATATTCGATTTTGCATGAAAAAATATCTCTTCCCAGTGGATTCCGCATAATTTGACTGAAGCTCAGAACCAGGCTCATGTAAGGAAATGCTCAAAAAATTCAACCGAGGAAATACAAAATCCGTTTACAACATAGTAATAGGAGATAAAACTTGGATGTATTTTTATGAGCCAGAAACTAAACAACAGTCAACTGTTTAGGTGTTCCAAGATGAACCAAATCCAAAAAACCTGGTTAGTTTGCGAAGCACTTCCAAGAAAGTGTTCGCCTCTTTCTTTTGTTGTACTGGACATATTGTGGCCCTTGATTTAGAGGATCAAAGAACTGTTAATGCTGAATGAAGCACAACAATTTGTTTGCCAGAACTCATCGATGCAATCGGGAAAAACAACTGATAGTGTCGAATCATTCTTCATCATTACAATGCCAGCTCTCAAACTGCATGTCAAAGAATTGAAGTGAATTAATGCCTCGTTGGCCATATTCACATGATTTATCACATTATGACTTCTTTTTGTTCCCGAATGTCTTGGAAACTATGTACTCTATGAACCACCAGTATTCTCTATCATTTATTTGTGATAATTCAGTGGTTTTTTTTGTTAAAGTTGTTGAAACTTACAGGATTTCTTAGCGGAATATTGTTTGAATTTATTGTATCCCACTCATTATTTCACCTATCTTGAGATTAGAATTATTTCTATTCTGGTATTAAAACCCAAGAAAACTGAAGTTATTTTCCAGCTTATAGTATTTTTAAGTGTAGATTTGTTACCCACCTTGATCGACACATACTGCTTTTAATGTGAAAATACCTCCTGCTATTAAATATTACAGATATAAAAGTGGTAATAATGTTTTTTGATATGTTATAATTAACTTATCATATTTCAAATTAGCCTACTGGGATCACCGCTGTTCTCCTAAATATTGTTTGTCTCTTTGCTCATTCTGATTTTCACTATAATATCATTCTTATTAGAACTTTCTAGTTTCTTAGGATTGGTAGGTTCCATATACAAAGTTATCTGTTTGATTTTTGTTGATTATTGATATTAGCTGCTTTTGCATTTTGGTTGGTGCAGATAATCAACTCATAACAAATGAGAAACTATGTCTTCCCTGCAGCTGTGTACCCCGGTGCCGCAGACGACAACATCTGCTGACACGGTGCTGGTATCTGAGGAGACTGCGGCTCACGCCGATCTGACAACTCCACCCGGGCTCCCGGCGGGTGTCGATTCGACAGATACCTTGGTCGCGGAGGTGCCCGTACACTCCTCTAGGAGTTCGTCGGGATCGTCCACACCCCCGCGGCCGTCGTGTCACCGGACGCCGCCTCCCCGTGTTTCCGTATCGCACACTCCCAGTTCCGGCTACCCGTCTACCCCCATCGACGAGAGAGGGCGAACTGGCCGTCAGGAGGTGACATCGTCACGTCTCGACGACTTGGACGGACTGGCCCAGGTCCGCGACGAGGTCCAGGCCCGACTCCAGCAGATTATTGCAGATCACAAGGTACTCGCTTGTTTCGTGGAGTCATTTTCTTTATTTGACAGCAAGATGACATAGGGTAACAAACATTTTGTCCGAGGGTAAGACACATGTCAGTGTTGAATTCTGAGTGAAATTAAATTGTATAAGCATTAGTATCAAATAATGCTTGAGGAGAACAGAGAAAAACTTACACTTCCATGAAGGAGATTGAACAAAATCACTGATGGTATGGAAATACTGAGACACGTACTTTACATGCTGCCTCTCTCAACTCTATTTTGTTAATCACTTTTTTAGCATGCTTATAAGAAGTCGTGTGTAGTATTGAGACTCCTCTCCCCAAGTGGCACTCAGTAGTTAATTTACTGAAACTACGAAACCATTCCATTGCTCCTTTGCTTCAAACAAGTTATTCTCTAAAGCATAGGTTCCCATCCTTCTTTGGCCTACCACCCCATTTCAGAAAAAAACATTCTGTCCCCTTATTTGAACAAAAAATCACTCACTGCCCCCTTTTCACAAAAAAAGATAGTGACTCCCCTTATTGTAAAAAAAAAAAAAACGTAACCCATAGTGCTCCAAATTTGTTGGCTTGTAATCCACTTTTTGAAACAGTGATTCAATGGAGGCCCATGTAGGTGAAACATACAGTATCATGTATGTAGAAAAACGAGGACATGTTTCTAAAATTAGGTTCTTAATAGATATAGACAATATTGACATACTGTTCAGTTTGCAAATACATTTTATGAAAATTATTATTAATTATAGGACTGAGCTTAATGTAATGACACTAATGTTTTGACATTTGGTGTTTTATTTGTCATCAATTATAAATCGACGCTTTCCACTATTGGCAATCTGTTTCTTTTCTTAGCTAATAAATTGCTGGCTACCCTAAGTCCTCTTTTGGCTACATATGATGATTGGATGCAATGAAAATCTTCTTTGAAGCAGTTCTTAGAGTTGGATATAATACAGAAAAGGAAGGGGGTGTTGGATGGCCCATAATGTCTCCTAAATTTGCCTTGGACCAGAAACATCATCCTAAGGTCTCTTCAATGCCAGTGGGCAGTACTGCCCTTATTGGAAACCAATGCTCTACAATCTAGTGGGCTTAGTTTGATTATTATGTCTTCAGTAATTGTCTGGTATGGTTGTAGTTGTTTTCCCACATGGTAATCTCCCCCACCTCCAATCTTATCAACATACTATTTTCCTCTTTGGTTGATTAGGGATTTTGAATTAATTTACATATCTCTTTCAACTGTGAGGGGTAAAAAAATTGATCCAGCCTTGGCAAATGTAATGTTTTTTTTTTTGGTATGTACTCGCATTAAAATGAATTTGCAACTTTGGAAAATGATTTTTGGTTATCACATAGCAAATTCTGCATCATTTGACAGTTTAAATTGTAGACTACAGCTAATTAAGTTCCATGTTGACCAAGATACTACCCAGATTGTGAGCCTTAGATTAAGCCTAACTGACTGGACTGACTTTTCTTCAACATGCCATCTCTGGTTGGTTCTGCTTGTACTCAAGTGAATAATTGTGCATTTTACTACTCATAATAAAATAATATCTTAGATTTCTCATTTTCAAAGAAAAGTATTTCCAAACATTGATTGAAATGTGAAATAATTACTTGGATAATAGTCATATCTTTAGTGCCAGTGAGTTGACGCTGACAGTTTAAAACATGCCTTACACTTACAATCATCATAATTGAGTTTAGTAATATGATTGTAAGGAGGAAGTTACCATGAAGGATATTTTTGTATGAAATTTTCTTGGGCTTAGCAGCTGTGTAGTCTTGTGTGACTATTAATGACAACTAAAAACCATCATTATAGAAGGTGGTTATACGTGTGAAAGCAAAATAATTTTTTCTTCATTTTTTTTATCATAGAATAATGTGCTCTAAAATATATTTTTAAATTTTTATCAGTTATGTGTGTTCATACAACTGATAAAGGAGATTATTTTACAACTAAAATTTTTAGTGTGTGTTTTTGATAATTTTTTGCATAATGGATGATTGTGTTAATTCTGGGAAATGATCTCTTATACTCTAGATGTTATATCCACTGTATGTGAAGTAAACTAAAAGGAAGAGAAATTGTGGTGAATATCTAGATTGCAACGTTTGAAAAAAAAAAATTACCATCTCAACTTTCACTCAGAATATTTTTATGATAATTGATTAAGTTGTGCTGTGGCATTAGGAGTTAGCTGAGCAGATTACTAAATGTGAAAGAATGTTGATAAAAACCATTGGCTGTGCCATATGAGTAAATTTTGTGTATATTTGGGAATTTACAGGACTGTAATGTATCTAATAGTATTTTCGTATTTATTTTTTGTTAAATCTTGGTTCAGATTGGTTGCGTTTCAGCTAATTGTATGTTGTAAGATCCTGATTATCTGCACACTGAACTTTTTTTTTAGTGACATTGATAACTATTTCTCCTCTTCCATCTCTTCTGTACTCTGTGAATATTTTTTCTGATGGGAAGATGATTGGTGGTGTCATTGTGTTTGGTAGTCATGGCGCTGGTACATATGGATACGAATAAATGTGTCAGGATGTTGTTGAGTGTGGCATGTACTTACTATCGCTTGATGTAGGCATGAGAATTGATGTATGGAACTGAGCCTTTGTTCAAGAGTGATGGATATTGACTTAGAGCTTGAACTGTCACTTAATAATGGCACATCTCATATCATGTGGGAACTACACTAAATTTTTTTGTCTGTAGTTCCCTTTGTAGACAAAAGCCTTGGGTGATAGCAGACACTTGTTGACAGATGATGGAAGTTTTGCACTGAATTATTTCCAGATACCTATAAACACAGTGTGTGTAAACCACACATTGTTTTCTTGTGTAATTAAAATTAATGGTTTTTATTATGTGTGATAAACAATTTTTTTGGTCATATGGCTTAAACACTGTTGGCCATTACCAGCACAATTTGTTCCTAATTCTTTTTAACAACACAATCAAGAAAGTGCTACCAACTTTTTCTGTGTTATTTTCTGTAGTTACAGATAATAATTTAGCAAGATTTCAGAAATGCCAACTGTAATTCTCATATTAGTTAACAGTATAACATTTAATGATACACAATAACTGCTTATCAGTGCAGGATTGTTGTATAAGTTGTAGTTGTTTCAGTAATGATATTTTGATAATCAATTAATGTAAAGATGTCTTTTCTTGTGGCCATAGAAAGCATGGCTTAGTTATGCTCATAAACGAATAATTTCACTTTTGAGTAAGTTATTGTAAGTGGTGAGACAAGATCAATGGAAAACTAAAAGTTAATAATGGTGTTTCTGGAGATTTAAGAAATTTTACATAAATCCCACAGCTTGTAAGTGTTTTATAGGTTTTTAATAATTAAGAGAGATGATTCTCACTGTGAAATAATTGTTTTTAGTAATTACATTACAATGCTGTATGGCTTTTATTTTTTTTTTTAATATAAAATGTTACCTATCACATATATCATTGCCCATAATCCTGCACTGATAAGAAGAGTCGAAGTAATTTTTAAAGTGATGAGACAGGTCTTTTGCTAAATAAGAAAACTTCTTTCTCTTAAAAATTCAGTTATGAAAGTAAGGCAGTGTAAAATCATAACAAAAGTCAAGTTTTTAAAACCCAGTGCAGAATTTTTAATGTTAATTTAATAAAGCCTTAAATGGTAGAACATAATGAAATTTTCTGCAGGCAAAGGAAGAGTTACTACAAAGGGAACTGCACACAACTAGGTTAGCGTTAATGCAGCAAGTCTGCCACCATTGCAACCACACCAATGTAGAGAGGCCGGATGATGTAGTAAGTTGAGCTAACAACTTAATTTGCTTTGTTTCTGTTCATTAAACACAATCAAAGAAGCCACACAGATTTATATTCAAGTGGGCTACGCTAGTTGACAGCAGACAGATTTTGTTGTTTGCTTTTTATGTGGTTGTACTATTTCACAGATAAATTGCTGTTGAGTGTTGGCAACAGAATGTGTGAATGTCCACTCTCTTGAAGGTTCTGTGTGAGCTTGTCTGATGATTGTGTGTGAGCTATGCTTAAGAAAACTTTTTTATTTACTACTTAAATAATCTCTGCTCTTTACAAATTTTTATCTTGCTTCCAACTTTTTGTATTAATGTTTCCATCCTGTAGTGTAGACATTCACATCATTTATCAGTTGTTTGAAGAAAGGTTTAATTCCTTTAATCAGTTTCTTGTTGCTGTTTTGTTATATTTTGTATTAGGAAATTTATGCAGATGCATAAGTGTGTTTTTAACTTTTGTTTAATGTTTTAAATTACCGACTTGTATCAATTATTAATTAATTTTAAAAAAATTTCTTTTATAATTGTAGTGTTAAAATTGTAGTGTTAAATTCCTCCCCCATTTACTTTTCCGATTTACAAATTTTAATTTTAAATTCATTAACCATTTGTGGTAAGATTATTCATCACATTGCTTGGTAATTTTTTCCAATCCCTGGCAACCTTACCAACGAAAGAAAATTTTCCCGCTCCCTTATGCATGAAATCGAGTGCCAGCTTGTGGTGATGGTCGCCTTTCCTCTTCCAAGCACTGTTCCTAATTCTTCTACTAATATCCCTCCAGCACATGCCCTGTACATTCCCAGCACTCTCTTCACCCTCCTCCTTTCCTCCAATGACACCCAATCCAGCGCCTTTATCATATCGGTTACTATATGGTGTGACTTAAGTGATATTAAGTGGGGCTTGACAATGGAAGCAGTTCAAGCTTCCGAAATGTCACCAGACAACTCAATTTTGATGTGGCTTGAAACATGAGTAGTTTTTATACAGCATTGCTGCTGCGAGAACGTATATAATTATCTACTGTACTGTGTTCAGTTAAGAGAGGCAGATCAAGGCCGCTCTGCTCTATCACCACTCCACTGCCCCAGCCCCTACAGGCGAAGGGGAAGCAGCTGCCATGCATGCACAAATATCATCACAACATATTTAATACAATATGCTGCATTTTATGTGATGTTTTATTTAGTAAAATCAAGCATTTTAATTATGTGTCATGAGCGAAATTAGTGAATCATGTGTCATATAAATTTCACTTTTACCAACTTCTATTTCATATGTTAATAAAGGTAAAATTACTTAAATGACATCAATGAATAAAATTCACTGCTTCCAGTCATTATTTTTAGTTTTAAAAGTTGCTCAAGACGTTTCGAGGATTAAATCCAATTTTTATATGTGTTTCCCAGTGGAAATTAATTCTCGAAATACGTCGTATAAATTTTGAAGTGAAAGTGACTGGATTTTTTCTTAGAGTTTGAGTGACAACTTGCATTATCCACTGCAAGGACACATACTTCTTCTAGACTCTTAAGCAAGTTAGAAAACAATTCTCTGAACACTTCGCTACTGATTTCTTGGTAATAGTCACCAGAACTTTTTGATTGAAACACCAAACCAGCCCCTTCAATGAAACTATGAGTTGCTGACCCAGCATGACAAACGATTAATCGAGAGCCTTTAACTAAAGGAACCCTGAAGCCACCATTTAGTTTAGAGTGTTGCCGAATAAACTTCCTTGCGTGAGTTTGATTTACCCATGTCTCATCAAGGTAGGTGATATTAAAGAGGATGTTCTTTCCTTAAACCGTGCATTTTTCTAAAATGAGGTTTGTGTTGCAACAATGACTGTCCTTCCCATCCGAAAACATGAAATTTTCTGTATCTGAGTGTTTTTAGTAATTTATGCATGGAAGAGACAACTTGAGTGTAGTTAATTTTCTCTTCAGTATCTCCCTCATTTTTCTTATGGTAGGATATTCACCTCGATCGTAAAATTCAAGTACGGAATGTTGAATGATATCTTTCCGGAAGTCATCCATCGCGGTGACCATTTTTTGTCGGTGAAATTTTTTTTTTAGAAGAAAAAGATGGCCCTGGAACACTCCGTATGGCTTCACTACATACACTCTGCAACCATATGCCACACGCTTCTGTTATCATTTTTTGTGGTTCCTTGAAAAGTGTATTAACTTTCTCTTTGGAATTTTCTAATATCTTAAAAAATTACACATAAAAAATTATTGTTTTTGACTGTGGCCTAATATAACAACTATAGGACACCATTTCACTTACAGCATTTTTAAATGATGTATTGGTATAAACACAACAATACTGTGACAAACGACAGTGCCTGCTGCTGCAGGCAACGGTCTGCTTGGAGGGGAAGGCAACGGGAGGGGGTGGTGAGGTGAGGCGCGGGGCGAGGGGAACGTGACCTTGGCGCCAGTTGAGAGTGCTCCTGTGATAATTTTCATAAACAAATATAACTGCTCTTCTTTACACAAGTCCTCTATTTGATAACCAAAATATGGATCCCAAACAACACCACCATATTCAAGCAGTGGTCTGACCAAAGTTTTGTACTCAGTTCCTTCACTTCTCTGGTACATCCTCTCATCACCTTCTCCAGTAAATGAAGGATTTTGTAACCTTTTCCTACCACCTGCCCAATGTGCACTGTCCAGTTGAGTTTGTTTTCAAATGTTATGCCAAGATATTTACACTTCAAGCCTTCAACAAGCAATTCTGACCCCACCCTATTATCATAAACAACCTTTAGTTTTTTTATCTGTGTACCTAGTAAGCTGTCTCTTCTTGAAATTAATCAAATGTCATATTCTAAAAAATACTTAAAATTTCTGGTTCTGTCTTACCAGTTACTATCATTCATCAGTAATACGAGAGTTGGATAATACAACCGTAATTCAAGAATGCTTTTGTGTAGTCTTGGGTAATTGGAAGTAAAAATTTGTTACATTGCCGCTTGATTACAGAACATATTGAGTCAAACGAGAAGAAATAAATAGGTTTGGTTCTAAGTTAATAAATTATTTGCCATATTTCAATTTTTAGTAATGACACAAAAACTTTGGCAAAATTTCAAATAATATGGAGCAATTGCCTAAACAACAAATGATACTAGAAACATACTATGGCAAATAAGAATATCTGTTTTGAGATGCATGAACTGAGGCTGATAATTCTTCCATTTTTTAATTATAACCATAAAATTAGTTTTTTATGTTAAATATCTTCAGTATTGCACATTTTTGGGGATTGGGAGAAACTGAACATTTGACAACAGAACATGCAACATTCAGAAATTAATTAATGGAAATGTTTTTGATGATGATACTACACATATTACCAACTGATATTTTGGTTTCATGTCATTATGATTTACTTCTGAACAAGGTAATGAAAAATGTCAATTTTTATATTTCTATCATTACAAAGGACACTAAATCTCCCATACAGTGCCTTCAGATCATTGTTACCATTTCTGGACGTGTGGAACTGAATTTTGGTACCTCTTTGCACCCAAAAAATCTTAGTCACTTTAAGTAACAATTTTTTATTCTAAATTTTGCAAATTTCTGTCTGAAGAAAGCGTTAACCTTCATTCTTGAGGTTCCATTCTGTGTATTCTACAGTTGATAGCACAAACAAACAAACAATTATATATACAGGAAAAACAAATTATGATAGGGACGTGATGGATGTGGGGTGCAGACACTCACAAAAGACAAAAACACATGACATAGTAATTTTTGGATCTAGCCCTTTGTCAATAGGAGAACATTATCAACATAATGTTCTTGTAAATGGATACTAACTTCACAATTCAAATTACAAACAATCATTGTTTTTTAATAAGTTATTGACAAAAAGTTGTTCATATCTAAGAGTTCAGATGTAAAAACAGGGTGCCCTCCACTACATATAGTTTATGTGACAAATTTGGAATACCTGAGAGCATTTTCCTGTGATTTTCTAATTCTTTTAAGGCTTTCATTTTTATTGTTCATGTGTAATATAGGATATTTGTATATTAATGTTATGTAATACAGTTAGTAGAAAATTCCACCCACAGAGCCAAGAAGTGGACATTTCCTTAAATGTGTTGTGAACTGTAATTTTATTGACACTTTTTTTGTTGTGTTGAATAGGGCTCACTACCAGAGTCTGTATGTAGTGGTGAACAGCCTTCAGCGGGCGAGTCGCTGCCGTCAGATGTATCGTGGGAAAACTTATAGGAGCGGAGACGTGGGACCCACGCTGTGGGTGCCCGACCACGCAGTCAACCGCTGTATGGGTTGCGATACCGAAGTTCTGGCTTGGACGCCGTAAACACCACTGCAGGTAGAGCTCTAATATTACCACCCATTTTAACATGATCTTTTCCATAGCAACCTTGTTGTTTTTCAGATTATCTGAGTGTTAATCCACATTTGAACCAAGCTACTTAATACTTTAATTATTGAAAAAACTATCCAGTGTCGTTAAGAGATGAAGGGAGTAGGACTACGATGTCGGAAAGGAAGGCTATCTTGGACACTGTGTAACGATTACTTCTGACTGTGCGCAATACAAGGAAATTCTTAAAGTGCAGTATGCTTTATAGTGGGTGTCTGCTTAAGATTTACTCTCTCGGCTGACTATGGAGACACTTGAAAAATGTTCATTTGTGATTGTACCACTTGTATGCCACTTTCCCTCTGGCTTGTTAAGAGAAGTGTTAACGTCCTATAGCCTAGCTTGGTTGTTGAAAAATTTCGTTTTGCACTATTATTCTTATATTAACCATTATAGTGTCTAGTATACTCAACTCATAATGCCATGAGTATAGATAATTATTAATTACAGCACTTGAATAAATATGACTAAACAACACATATTGTATTAACATTATCTTCATTTGTCATTTCATCTTCTGTGGCTCATCCAGCACATATTCTTCTATTTCTGATTCTGTTTCCGAGATTCTTCCTCCAGCACTTGGATAAAATTTATGAAGATGTAAATATATAAATTCAACATTGCTCTCTCATTTTTGCTGTCTTCTTTGTGATGACATGTCAGGATAGAGATTTTATCTTAGAATCATTGTAAGGGAATGATTTTATCATACCATATCATTTTTTCACTGTTTAATGTCATGGCAACACAAAATATAAAAAGATATACAGAAGACTGAGGTGGAAATAAGGTTTTTTGATAAAACAATCTAAAGATACTGTAGAACATAAATAAATACTGATTGTATCATGACTGCCTGACTATAACCTTGCTATGCGAGTTGTGGGTGGACAACCTAACCTTCCCCATCTAGGTTCCATCTATTCCACCCAACATCTAACCATCTGTCCCAGATGAACCCACCTGGCTACTAATTGGTGACTGCTGGTGGCCAACTTTGACGCCAAGTGGCTGCTTCAGTGATTCTTGATCGATTGTCTTATATTTCAAAATTCTAAGTGTTGTATATATCACTGAAATATATACGTATTTGACCTAAATGTGTTGGGTTGTGTTACTGAATTCTATTTAACCCTGCAGTGGTCGCGCTCTGAAAAGTCCCATTAGAAATGGCTTGAGTGGACTAGATATGTAATCCACGCGACCACTGCAGGGTTAAAAGGATGCAGGCATTAGAAACACTTTGATTTCTTACCAAGAGATCAGATAATTTCCTTTATTGGTATTCTGAGGGTTGATATGTACAGCAGACTAACAGGTAGCAGATAAAAGAATAATTTATCAATAACTTTATATGAAATCTATGTTTCAGGTGTTCAGTTATTATTGAAGCAATAATTAAAAGTCACATATGTCAAAATCAAACTGATAATGGCTACTAGGGAAAACTTATTAAAACTTTAACAGTAGCATAAAACTTGAAGGATATAATTTAAACAGACATGTTTAAAGAAATTGATATAAAAAACAAATTCTTGAAAATTTAGTGATTATTGTTGGAGTTATTGAACTGGAGAAAAATTCAAACTAAGCATCATACCAAACTACAACTTCATAATCATCATCATTTTGGACAGGCCACGTAGCTTTCCTTTCATAACATTTTTCACAGTTAAAATGAAGAATAGAACTCACAACAGCATGTGATCTTTTATTTCCTCAGTTAATTATCTCCGTATGTAGTTTACAATAGTCTGAAAAGAGAAAACGGTACAAAATGTCTTCTGGAATGAAAAGGGAAAAAGCTATGTGATACGTGGGGGGGGGGGGGGGGGGTAGAGGCAAAAATCACGTAGGGATACGTGGGGGGAGGGGAAGGTTCACAGAAGGCCAAAATGGAGCTATGTGGTTTATGCACGCTCCCCAACTGTAAAAATTAAAAACACAGCAAGAAATGTAAAATGGTTTATGTCTTGGGAATGAATGAGAATAGGAGAAAGCAAAAGAGGAGTGGCATCTGCTGGCATCGTTACACTATTTCCTTTTGTAATTCTCCACTGTACGCCTATTCGATACATGATTAAATCAGAAACGACAAATTTTATTTAGTCTCAGTTTCCGAATTTGATGAAATCAGTAATGATGAATTTTGTTTAGTCAGTTTCTTTATGAACCCCTAACACTGAAACAGTTGCTAAAAATTTTAATTTTCTGATTAGCTCATATGGCCAAATTAATTCATACGTTAGGTTCTGAAGGGCACACATCTTCCTTCTGCCATATGTCTTCTCTTGCATGATTAAGGTTACAAAAATGTGGTTTTCTTGTTTGTTTGGTCCTCCTGCCCTCATCTATGACAGAATATGGAGAAATAATCCCTTCTTATTTTCAATGATTAATTCAAAATTAACAAATATGCTCTGTCATTGACCCAGTTTCTAAAATTTGTACGACAGGAACTGCGGCAAGATTTTCTGCTACGACTGCTCAGAGTTTGTAATGCCGTTGCCCAGCGAGCAGCTGTACGACCCCGTGCGAGTGTGTACGACGTGCTTTGCGAGGCTGCAGGAGGCCTGCGGTCCCCCACCACAACCGGCGGGACGCGCTGACAACTGCAAGCAAGCCACCGCCTCAGAGCACGTCACCAAGTGCTCCAAGTCTGCAGTGACCGCCGCTTCGACGTAGGGGCACAATGACACCACTACCATTTTTGTCCCCCTTATTCTTTCGATTTGGATTACACGACCCTTCGAGTAATTCTGGTGGGACGGCGCGCACGCCTGTCTACAGATCGCATAGTTCCTGAGGTATTAAGTGCAGTTTTATTGCTCTGTTATATGCTGCTTCAGTTACACATTCTGTAATACATATGTGAATTGTATATAGTTCAGTTCAATTTTATTTGTACAAAATTGCTAACATGATTACTTCTCTGTGAAATTTAAATCTTTAGCAGCCGTTATTGATTTTGTTGGTTTCTTTTCAAGATTTTGTGCTACACTGAAGTTTTAGTTACCAATTAAATGACATTACATTGCAGACACAGGATTTCAGGTCTGGTCTTTGTGCACATTGGTAAATAGTGCATTGACATAAGATGCCAACCAGCTAAACATTTGTTCTCTGAAACGTAGGGAAACTCTCCCAAGACTGTCTAGGTTCTTTTAGTGTCTTGACAAAAGCTGGTTTTGTAATAATTGACCTGTGTAGCACAAAAACTTTTAAAGATATTTAACTATTTGATTACTGCCTGTTATTGATTTGCGTTTTACACAGTTAATTCTGGTTTAATGAGGGGGGTGTCAATATCATGGATTATATATTTGTCAGTATTTCTTAATGTTGTGTAGAATACTGTGTCAACAGTATTTGTGCTTTAATACAACCAGAATCAAGATCATTATATATAAAATTTTATTAGTAGTTTTTGGACTGGCACCTTCCTCTTAGTGTGCAAAAGTATTGTTTTCTTTTTTGGGTTGTCTCATATTTATATTAACATCTTTTAGTTCCTTTTTGCTACATAATATCAGGTTTTTTAAGAAAAAAAAATACTGTGTAGTGTGTTGTTTTTTTATGTGTATGTTTGAGATGAATATAAGTGTTCTTTAATTCTGTCTTTTCTAAAAACAAAGTATCATGCCTCTAATAGCAACAGAGTTTGTAAAAATAAAATGAACGGGTCAGGTAGTCCTCGTATAGCATCTATGGAGATTAGAAATATTGCAAGTCTCTGATCCTCTATTTATTTCACATAAGTGCTGAAAAATGAAACTGTATTCATGAACTTAATGAAATGTGTGAATGTCTTCTACATTGAAGCTGCCAATATTAAGTTTTGTTCATTCTGTTCCCTGAATTAATGTGGTGTGTATATTGGATATACCCAAGATATTTGTCTACAGAGTAAGACCTAATGCACTTAACCTAAAAAATTAGGCGGAAATTGGAAAATTACTTTGAGTTATTAAGGCAGTGTTTTTTTCTACATACAAATTATACCTGGTAATTCTGTAGGCGAGTTCCTTAAAAAGAGAGAGTGTGAGAGCACGTGAGAAGCAATAGATATCCAGTATGTAATAATTAAGTGCCGCAGTTCTATTTTAAATAAAGTAGAAGGCATATCAGTATTTTTCTATTTTTATTTCACTGATAAATGATCCTAAGGTCCAGCCATTATTGTGACACTTCATGTAGGGCAGACTTGTTTTGGAAGTAACAAGTTTTCTGAATGCCTTAACAAACAGTATTTCTTTTTAAAGACACATGATTCAAATTATTAGCTGACTACATTCTAAAAACTGGCATTATAATAAGGAAATGAATGCCACATTGAATGTGATTTTAATTAATAATTTACATGGTTACCAGGACAGTGTAAGCACTTCATTGCTTGCAAAGTACTGGCCCAATTTGTCCCTCATATTTTTGAAAAATCTTTATGTCTATCTGCAATCTTGAAATATCGTATTTTTTTTTATTATTTTCAATTTTGATGTGCGTATTCAGATATCTTTGTTGCTGTCGGTTCTTCCTAAATGCCACAATTGGCAATTTTGTGATATTATTAAAAGTAATTAGTGGTAAATGTAAGTTAAATGCATAAAATATCTTGTCGTATATATAGAGCTGTTGTCTGTCAGGTAGTATTGTGTGTACCAAGCTTTATTTTTTAACTTGCAGGATTGTAGAAATTTTTTTGGAAGGTCCTGTTTCACGTCGTGATATGAGGATGCATACTTTTGTATTTACTACCTTATTTTGTCTGTTTGGTGACTGAATACTGACACCCAGGTATGTGATGTAGTATGTCTTCAAATTGTCATTGAGTGTGCTAGCGAGACCAAGAACTGGGTTCAGATGTGATATAATGGACAGCTTTATTCTCGGCAGAACCATTTGGAACTGTTGATTTGAGTGGTTTCTGATATGTAAGACTGTTACTGTACATTTACATTGTACATAAGTTGAAAGGGCATTGAAGTGCTGCATTGTTAGTCATAGCTATTCTAAAAATGTAATTATTTGGTCAAGACAGAAAATTTGTGACTTGTTAGTAGTGTAAATAAACCTATTGTACTAGAAACTTGTTTGAATTTTTTTTATCCTATTATATATCGACTGATATTCTAGCACCTACTTGTAAGATATGTTAATGGATGACAGTTTACAATAAGTCTGTAACTATTAATTAGCAGCAAAATTTTAACTGTCAGCTGAAGTTAAATGTGGGAGGGAAAACTATATCACAAAATATATAGTTTAAGTTTAAAAAATAATAATTTATATAACTGTTTCCAAGCAATCTTGTGCTAATTTCTTTATTTGCATATACCCATTACAAACTAAATTGTCCACTATTTCCTTATATGATAATCTTTGCCCTTCCACTATAGTTTCTATTAATGAATCCTATATGCCTCAAAATTTGATCCACTGCCATCTATTTTTCTGTAAGATTCTGCTATAAAATGCCAGTTTTCCATATTTTCATCAGTCCATTTAATTTTTAACTTCCCCCTATAACAGTGTTTAGCCTTCCTTTGATACTAAAAGCTTCCCCTCCCCCCATTTTCTATAATTTTAATGATTTAGGCAGCAACCAGTGAGACATTAACTTTATCTAAATTGGCATGCACAGATGTGCTGTTGTTGTCTTTTCTAAAAACATATTTTATGAAACAAATTACTGCTGATTTTCTTGTCTGCAACATTGTAATAAGAGTAGCTATAAAATCTGTTCAACAATGTGTCTTTCCAGAGTTTACTAAGAAAATAAGTTACGGTGATGAAATATGAATCGTGTGTAGAGACGTTTTAAACTGCAGTACAGATTGCGCAAGTGCAGAAAAATAAATAAATAAATAAATTACAGCTTGGAGATAAATTCCGTAACTTTTATCTTAGTTGAAATGTTCTCTCTTTCAACATTAAAATATAACTTCAAGGTAGTAAAAATAATTTTTACAGCAAAGTTTATTTACTATTCTGATATATAATGATTACTGAAGAATATTTTAAGATAAGAAAACACAATGTTTGAGTTGATTATGAACATAAAATCAGTAATAATCAAGACCCAGGCCCACAACAAGCTGTTTGTACGCCCGTGTGCAATACCGAATACTCCTGACTAACTACAGCCAGTGGTGGAACTAGGAGTTTTCTGAACGGTGTCAAAAAAACAGATTGCCGCTCCTTCGAACATTATTTGCTGCCCCGACTGTTGCCACCCCGAGTGTCGCCAGCCACCTGAAGCAGCAGATGAGCTAAAAAAAAAAAAGCAAGTCGCCCGCTACATAAGTTTTGCCGCGGCGACAATGGAGTGGCAACTATCGCGGGGCGGTGACTGTCGATCACACTATTTGCCTGCCGCATGTGATGCATGCCTGGCAGGCCTGCCAAGACCCCAGGATCATATTTACTGTTTGAATTTTATAACACTACTGGAAGAATCCACTCAGCCAACATTAACACACCAGTGACCTCTTGAAATGATAGAAACCTGGTGCCAGGCCAATAAAATCTCTATCAACCCAGAAAATAGCACCACAGTGTATTTCACCAGAAAGAATCCATTCCTTGACATTCAACTGTAAATGTCAGGAGGAAAGATTTCCTGGAACATCGGGTCCTGTATTGTGGAGTAATCTCAACAGAGGTGTGACTTTTTGCATTACAATACAATACATTTCATGGATCCCTTATGACAAACAGGTTCTGTGGAAAGTTGTCAATTTATAGATAAAAAGATGTTCTGTCATAGCGTAATATGTACACTGATTGTATAAACTACATTTACACAAACTAATGCCAATTATTTTGTAGAAATCTTAGAAATAAATTCCTCAATTGAGCAGGAGGAGTTGTCAACTAAAAATTCTTTCAATCTTTTCCTGAATTTAATTTTATCACCTGCTAGACAGTTAGGATGTGTTGGGAACTTATTAAAGATATGTATGCCTGAATATCAGACCCATTTTTTGAACAAAGGACTGACTTGTAATCAGTGGCATGGCTAGGTCAACAAGGGCCCTGGTGCAAAAAATTTATTTTGGGCCCTCAGGCCAGATGAACGACCTTTTTTTGCTTTGTGTTGCTGGTAGGGATCCCCTAAGCTGAGGATAGGGGCCCCCTGAGCAGTGAGGGGCTTTCTGTGTTTCAAGGGGCCCCTTAGATGACGGTAGAGCTAAAATAAAATAAAAAAGGTCGCCAGTTTGCCGTGAAGGCTCGTGGGCCCTCTCAACTGCCCCTGGGGCCTCCCAGAGGTGCTTTGGTGCCCCAGAGGTGCACTTTGGGCCCCCCAGAGGTATGCTTGGGGGGCCCCCTCAGCGTAGGGGACCTGGTGCACTGCACCGCCTAGCCCCATAGTAGCTACGCCCCTGCTTGTAATAATTGTGAAGATCATTTTAACTTTTAGTGCCATAACTATGTATTTTATTGTTTGTATCAAATAGAGTATCAATTTGTGACAACTTAGGGCATTAATGTTAAAATCCTCTGGAACAGCTCTCTGAATGAAGTTCTACTGCTAACCCCACACATAATTCTTATTACTTGGGCTCTGAATACTTTGTCTCTACGAGTAGATTTGCCCCAGAATATTATTGCATGTGACATTTAAGGAGTGAAAATAAGTGAAATAAACTAGTTTCTGCATATGGAGATTGCCTATTGCGGAAATTGTATGAATTGTGAATGTGGCAATCACTTCGGTAAGTCAGAGACATGCACCCTCCAATTTAAATTATGAGAAATATCACCCTCTTGAATGGACTGGCGTACAAATTTTTTGTCTATGTCTGGTGGTAATCTATTGGATTCATATATTAAATTGCCTAGATATACGGGAGAAAGGGGAAAAAGAGGAAAATCCATCCACCTTACTATGATCAGTAGAAATTTAACAACTGAAATGAAACTTGGAGTATACTACTCTGACATACCTGCCAGCAGTATTATATAGATATCAAGTATGGGGCTCTGCCTCCAAAACAAATTTACCCGTCAAACAATGGGTCAAAAAATTCTAAACCTGCCAAAATATGCCTCAAATGATGAAATATATGCTGTAAATTCCACTAGAAAAATAGTGGGTGAAATTACAAGATTAACCAAAAATACTTATAGCAAAATCATGAATATTGACAAGGAGTTAGTAGACTCACTAATCTAGGAACACTGGATCCAAAGAGTAGCAGAAATACGAAATTCCACGAAGCATATTAACATAACAACTTAATGGTGGAAGATGAATCCTGTGGGGTCTTTCCAAATATGATCATAAAGACCAAATTCACCTTGCCCCCAAACAAGCCCTGTCTAATACTGTAAATTAGGCTGCCTATGCAGCAGTGTCTGAATAAACAAAGAATTCTCTTAGTAATTTTATTTTAATTGATGAAGACAGCGAAGGAATCTGTGGATATATTGTCCATATTTATCTGTACGACCACCTGTACAAACAATGCACTGGAAAAGGCTCAATTCACGAAGGTTACAAGGTGTTTACAACATACAGCTGAATTAGGTCAGGCAGTAGAGGATATAGGATCAACTTGTAGGGATTTCACTGAGGATGATTCTAGTGAGTAGGTGGGCATAGTATTGATTGAAACATCTACATCTACATTCATACTCTGCAAATCACAAAAATTGTGGGTGGCAGAGGGTGCTAAGCACCAATCCTAAACCCGCCCATTCCAATCCCGAATAGTGCGAGGAAAGAAGGAATACATATAAGTATCAGTACGGCATCTTATTTCTCTAATCTTATCCCTCCGGTCATTGCGACCTAAATAGGTTGGCGGAAGAAGTATTTCATTGCACTCGAAATTTAAATTTTTTCGCATATTCTCCAATAAATTCGAACGCAAGCTACGTTGTCTGTCTTCCAAACTATCCCAGCCCAATCTATGTATCAATTCTGTGACGCTTTCATAAGGGCTGTAACAAGTCACGAATCTAGCGGCTCTCCTCTGCACCCTCTCAACTGAGTCAATCAGAACCTTGCGATACGGGTCCCAAACCCCACAACAGTAATCCAGATGCGGATGCACTAGTGTTTTATACGCTATCTCCTTTGTTTCAGCATTACAATTCCTCAAAATATGACCTATGAATCGTAATTTAGAATTAGCCTTGCCTACGACGGAAGTTATGTGCATGTCCCATTTCATGTTGCTTTGTACTATCACCCCCAGATACTTCACGGAATCAACCGTGTCAACAGCTGAATTGTTTATTTTGTAATCGTGAACAAACTGGTTCTTCTTGTTACTTATCCGCATTGCCTTGCACTTTTTGCAATTTAGTGTAAGCTGCCATTTACGGCACCAATCGAAAATAGCATCCAAATCACGCTGAATTTCTAAGCAATCGTCGGAGCACCTTATTTCCCTATAGATAACCGCATCGTCGGCAAACAATCGCAATCAGCATTTGACGTTGTCACCTAGATCGTTTATAAATATTAAGAAAAGAAGTGGACCTATTACACTTCCTTGAGGAACGCCTGAAGTAACATTTATCTTAGAAGAGGCTTCCCCGTCAACAACGACAAACTATGATCGACCAGTTAGAAAATCACGTATCCACTCGCAAATCTGAGCCAAAATACCGTAAGCTCGAATCTTCGCCAAGAGTCGGTTGTGTGGCACAGAATCAAAAGCCTTCTGAAAATCCAAAAAAACTGCATCAACTTTCATTATGTCGTGGGAAAATAGGGCCAATTGTGTTTCACACGATCTCTTCTTCCAAAATCCGTGTTGACATGGTGTAAGTAACTCGTTCTCATCTACAAACTTCCTTATGTTCGAGCATATGACATGTTCCAGAATTCTACTGCAGACCGATGTTAGAGATATGGGTCGATAATTCCTAGGATCACTTCGATCTCCTTTCTTAAAAATGGGAATTACCTGGGCTATCTTCCAGCTAGAAGGTACTTTTCTCTCTTCTAGTGATTTGCGGAATATATCTGACAGAAATGGTTCAATATCCTCCGCGTATTCAGAAAATACTCTTACCGGTATACCATCGGGACACGGCGCTTTACCCCACTTCAGGAGTTTCAATTGCTTTACAATTCCTACGCTATCAATTTCTATCGGATCCATCTCTAATTCCATACGATGTGGTAAAGTGGGGATGTTTTCCATGTTTTCTCGCGTGAATGAATTTTTGAATTCGGTGTTAAATACAGTAGCCTTGTCGTGGCTGTCTTCAACTTCCCGTCCGTCTTTTATTAGAACTGGCTTATTGTTCCCACTACAACTAACTTTTTTACATACGACCAAAATTTATTAGGGTTTTCAATGAGGCTCTTAGAGAATTTTCACGAAAGTTATTAAAGGCCTCACGCATCGCATTCTTAACATGTCCCCTTATCTCCAATAGCTTATCTAAATCAGTCCGATGCATCGTCCTTTTTAATCGTGCATGTATCTTCCTTTGCTTCTTGAGTAACCTTTTAACCTCCCGTGTGTACCATGGGGGATCGTTCTCTTCCCTGATTGTCCGTTTCGGTATATGCAAGTTCATACCTTCCCCGACTATATGTAGGAATCGATGCCACCTCTCTTCAACGGTGCCTCCTGCTACTAAGAAGGTGTGGTAATTATGCCTCAAATACGCTCTAAAACACTCTTTTGAAGCCTTTTTGAATCTGTAAACGATCCTCTCTTTTCTCTTTCTGCGCGTGGTTGTTAGTTTTACTGTAGCAATTACAGCTTTGTGATCACTTATTCCTGCAGTGGTAGAAATATTCGTGAATAGTTCAGGCCTATTTGTAACAACTATATCTAAAATATTTTCGTTACCGTTGAGGCATCGTGTTGGTTCAGTTACGAGCTGTTCAAGATTGTTATTTGAGAAGAGGTCTAGAATGATTTCGCAAGCTGCTTTATCCCTGCCCCCAGTAATGTGAACGTAATTAGTCCAGTCGATATCTGGCAAGTTAAATTCACCTCCTAGCATTATTGTATGGTCCGGAAATTGCCGTGCTATATTATTTACATTATTTCTTAAGGCCTCGGCAATATTTACGCTTGCATCAGGTGGACGATAGAAGGAGCCTATCACAAGTTTTGTCCTAGCTACGTTGAGCTTGATCCATATGATTTCGCAGACAGTATGGACACCAATTTCGCTACATGGGAGGTACTTACTAACAGCTATAAATACACCACCTCCTTGAGAATGCAAACTATCCTTACGGAAAATGTTCATGTTACTATTAACAATTTCGGCTGAACTTATATCCGGTTTTAACCAACTTTCTGTGCCTATTACGATATCAGCATCTGTACTACGAATAACGTTTTCGAGTTCAGGCTGTTTATTACAAACACTTCTGCAGTTAACTACTAGAACTTTTAATGTTTGGGATTCTTTTAAGCTACCCCTAACACGCGGTGATGAATTTATCTTGGCTGTCCGCAACTGAATTTCCTCCTCAGGGTCATCCTCCCTCAGCCTAAAAAACTCCCCAATACATTCCACACGGCCCCTGCCACCCGTGTAGCCGATTCCCGTGTGTAGTGCACCCCTGATCTATCCAAGGGATTCCTACAAGACTCAACCCCAGGGCGAAGATCAAGGAATCTGCAGCCATGACTATCATAGAAGCGCCGTAATCTCTGGTTCAGCCCCTCAACACGGCTCTGAACTAGAGGTCCACAGTCAGTCCTATCGACAATGCTGCAGATGGATAGCTCAGCAGAAATCTTGCGGCCAGTGGCCACAGAGTTCACCCTTACTGCAAGTCGCCCAAAGGACGAGAGGATAACCTCCGACCCTAGGCGGCAAGCATCATTGGTGCCGACATGAGCCACAATCCGCAGCTGGCTGCACCCTGTCCATTCAATGGCATCCGGGATGGCCTGTTCCACATCTCGGATCAGACCCCCCGGAATACACAATGAATGGATACCGGAATTCATCCCCAACCTCTTCGCCATTTCCCTAAGGGGTTCGATAAAGTGCCTACGTTGGAGCTACCGACCACTAAAACCCCCTTCTGCAGTTGTCCAGACTTAGCGGGCTGCGGGGCTGCCAACTCACTGGCCGACGATTGCAGGACTGAATCAGTTCCAGACAATGCGTTAAACCGGTTGGACAGAGGTACAAGCTCGCCTTCTTGGGAATCAGGCTTGCACGACTGCCCCCGCATACGCCGACGACGTCCAGACACCACACGCCAGCCACCACTAGGCATAGATTCCGACGTCTCGGCCTGGACTGGGAGAACCTGTGAGCTGATCAGCGTCTACAGGGTCACCAATACCGCATCTACTGCACTCACTTGCGGCAGCTTCCAGCTGTGTAACTCTTGTTACCAAAGCTGCAAGCTGGGTGCGCAGGTCAGTCACCTCAGCCTGCGTCTGCACGCAACAACCACAGTCCCTACACATACTACCTTACAGAAAGAAAAACTAAGGAGTACACGAGGAAAACGGACTCACTATGCGTTCTCAGTAGGAGGTCCTTTGTCAAAACCCAAATATACAAAGACGAAGCTTACGCTAACTACGCACTTTAAATTAAATTTTCACTGGAGGTACTACCTCACGTAACGATTCCGACCAACGACTGCAGCTGCTGCTACTGACAAACTAATATGCAAAGATGAAGCTACAACTAACTACACACTTTTAATTAAATTATCACTAGAGGTACTACGTCACGTAACGGTTCCGACGATGGCTGCTGCTACTGACGAAAAATAAACAGACGAAGCTAACTACACACTTTGAATTAAAAGTATCACAGAAGGCACTATTCCCCGTAACGGCTGCCGAAGAACGTCTGACTACTGGGGCTGCTAAACAAATACGCAAAGATGGAACAAAAGAAAACTAAACACTTTAAATTATATTAACACAGAAGGCACTGCTTCACATAACGGCTGCTGAATAACGACTGACTACTGGGGCTGCTAAACAAATATTCAAAGATGAAACAACAGAAAACTAAACACTTCAAATTATATTAACACAGAAGGCACTGCTTCACGTAACGGCTGCCGAAGAACGACTGACTACTGGGTCTGCTAAACAAATATTCAAAGATGAAACAAAAGAAAACTAAACACTTTAAATTATATTAACACAGAAGGCAATGCTTCACGTAACGGCTGCCGAAGAACGACTGTTATAGTATAAAGAGTGACATGAGAGAGGTGATAGAGCACATAAAGATACTGATTTGCAATGAACAGCCAATTCTTTTATTATTATTATTTAATTAAATTGGGATGGAGCGCATACTCCGGTGGCAATTTCCCTACACACCCATCTTCCCCCTTTCCTGCACCCACCTGCCCTCTGCAAATTTTAGCTTTAAATTCTTTCAACGTTTTTAGTAAATTATTCATCATTTATCTTGGTAACTTATTCCAATCCCTGACTCCCTTACCCAAAAAAGAGAATCGTCCTAACCCTTGTGCCTGAAATAGAGTGCCAGTTTGTGTTCAGTCATTTTTTCCCTTTTAATTCTTACACCAATATCTTTCCATGCCTCATCACCAATATATGACTTGTACACTCCCATGACCCTCTTCACCCTCCTCCTGTCTTCCAATGAATCCCATTCTAGCTCTTTTATCATATCTGTTACTGATTGCACTCTGCGGTAATTTTCAGAAAAAAATCTAGCAGCCCTTCTTTGCACCTTCTCCAACGCAAAATGTGGGTCTGACCAAAGTTTTGTAACTTCTCTCGTACAACAAGTGCTGAATTTTGAAACCTTTCCTACTACCTGACCAATGTGTCCTGTCCAGTTAAGCTTGTTATCTAATGTAATGCCAAACATTTCAAGTCTTCAACAAACAATTCTTTCCCCACCTTTAGTTTATTTGTATATCTATTAAGCTGACTCTTCTTTGCATTTTTCTTCATCCCATGTTTACCAACCCAACTAGATATCCTGTCCAGATCACCCTGCAGCTGTTTACAGTCCTCTACCGTTTTGATCCTTTTATATAGCATTATATAATCTGCAAACAATCGACACAATTATTCATTAGAATAACGAATAGCAATGATCCCAATACGCTACCCTGCGGCACTCCCGTTTTTACTTCCACTACTTTTGATACTGCATTTCCTACCCTAAATTTCTGTTTTCTACCTTTTAAAAATTCTTCTACCCAGTAAATCCACTCCAGTAGTTTTTACCTTATTTACTACCATTTTATGGCTCACTCTGTCAAAAGCCCTTGAAAGATCCTGTGCTACACTATCAATTTGGCCTCCCTTGTCCATTTCATCTGAAATATCTTGCATTTATCCCACCAACCGAGATTCGCATGAATATCCTTACTTAAAGCCATGTTGCGTATTTGAAAACCATTTACGCTCCTCACATATATTTCTGATGTGTTTGCATATCAATCTCTCTATTAATTTACCTACCATTGATGTCAAACTGATTTGACTGTAAATTTTTACTTTATTTCCCACCCCTCCTTTATGTACTGGCACTACTATTGCACTTTTCCAGTCTTGTAAGCAGCAAGTATCCAGACTCAGTTTAAATAAAATTTCAAGGTAAGGTATCTTTAAGATATCTGCCCCTTTATGTTTTTTCAGGTTTCTTATTTCCTTCATGATATTCTTAGGATGAATTTCAAATTTTTTGGTCTGTTCATTTCTAACTGTGTTGTTAAGCTTGTTCCGGGTTCTCCACAGTTGAACCATACTGTGATTTTGATAATAAAGGTTGAGATTGGTTACCAATATCTACAAAAGTTCACGGATGCTCATTTTTCACAGGAACCAGTTACTAGGGACATTAATTAAATGGCACTAAAATGTTAAATTTCTTTGTAAGTAGGTAGGTATAATATTAATGTTGGAAAAATATAGTTAAAAAATGTCTAGTAATTATCTTCTGAAATAGCTTTGTTTTATTAAATCTCTGAATATTTACTGTGTGGTAAGTGCTTATGGTCATTGAGCAGAAATGTGGGTGTACTTACATCATCTCTGAGGAAGTTCTCACTTACGATTAAAGCAAACATATACAATTTATTCTATTTATCTTCTGGCGGTGCAGCTGTTTTAGTTAATCCTTGAAGATTTTTTTGGCTTTGTACCTCGTTCAATGTTGAGGTCTTTAGAGATGGAACGGGGCTGCAGGCAAGGAACAGGAAGGAATTTTGAAGGAACCATCCAGCATTCACCTGTAGTGATTTGGGGAAAGCATGAAAAACTGAAATCTGGATGACTGGACAGGGATTAGAGCCCACATCCTCCCGAATGTGAGGTCAGAATACTATCGCTCACCCACCATGCTAAGTTTTCTCTATTGTGATCTATGCTGCAGAATTGCAACACCAGTTATTTATTTGCCATAAGTGAGTCCAGTCACCTCTTAGATTTGAAATTGTTTTGTTGTATGAAGCACCTGATGCTGCATCAGCACTGATTTCTTCTTGCACTTGTAGATTTTCCTCAGTCTCTGTCTGGCTAACCAGAATTCAGTTTTGCACGGTTAGCCGAAATCACTCCAGGCGAATGCCAGGATTGTTCCTTCAAAATGGCATGGCCGAACTCCTTCCTGCTCCTTGCCCGCAGTCCTTTTCACCTAGCGAACTCAATGGGGCTATAAGAAAAAAAAGAGATTTTCCTCCATTTTGTGTTGTTGCTTTCTCCATAAGGACTGTGGTTGCCATGCACAGGTATCCTACCTAGACCGTCAGTTTATGACTTTGTTTCTGAAATTCACACAATTGGAAGCTGCCATAACTTGCAGCAGATGTGATAAAGGTGAATACATTTGTAAGTAATTTCCACTAAAGTTTCTACAAGAACTGAGAATGTATCCGAATTAGCCTGTCAGAGTGATGGTTGGTGTGGTGTTGGACAAACTGGAGTGTGTGAGAATTTGTCATTATTGCAAATGAAGTCTTGGCATTGCCTTATCTATGGTCAGATTTTGTTAAATGACATGGGCTTTGAAGAAAAATTAAGTTACCTTCAGTATGTTTCGACGAGTGAAGAACTGGCTCAGCAGCACTTTGTGAGCGGAAAGATTGACTGGATTATGCCTGATGAATGTGCATCGAAATTTCGTGAAAGTACTCTGTGAGATATTGAAATCCGAGACGATTAATGTTTACATAAAATATAACTGAGTTACGATCTTAATTTACTACATAGTAGGTATTTAGATTAAGTGATTGGATTACTATATTAATCAATAATAAAAATAGTCTCCTTAATAGGTTTGAGTTTCATTTTATAATAAATCATTATGTTTCAGTGCCCCACCCCACTTCCTTGAAACCAATATGAGTTGCCCCACCCCAGCTCAAATCTTGTCCCGCTCTAGCTCTGATCCTGGATACGCCC
This sequence comes from Vandiemenella viatica, assembly GCA_031002005.1. NCBI lineage: Eukaryota > Metazoa > Arthropoda > Insecta > Orthoptera > Morabidae > Vandiemenella > Vandiemenella viatica. Next base: position 180,591,638 of record CM061914.1, on the reverse strand, counting down.
TTGCTAAATGAAATGGTGACGGTGATGCAGAACTTGTATGCAGTCAGCCAATAGAATCTAGAAAGAACTTTAAGGAAACATGTGTAATTATTCAGTAATATAGAAGAACCTGCAATTTGAACAATGTATCATGCATTAAGTTGTTTATTGCCCTGACATATATGCATCCTGCTACAATAGGGGAATCTTTTCATATCACTGGTCACTTGTGCAACTACACATCTCATTTGCCAACTTACCCACCTTCACTGCACAGATTCTTATATATCTGGTCACATAGGCCTACCAACTATCCATCAGAATGAATCATATAGGCAAACAATTTAAATTGGCAACCTCAGCCCATGCACATTCCCACCATCCTAACAGTGTGTTTGAATTTTTGTCTCTCTCTCCTAACAAAAACAATATTCAAGTAGACATAAATGAAAAAGATCTAAAAAATGTAAATGAAACCAACAAATTCTTGGGATTATGGGTACAACAGAAAATGAAATGGGATGTACACGTAAGCAAATTAGCTAAAAGACCAACTACAGTTTGTTACGGACTGAGAATTCTTAAGGATACCACTAGTATTAGTTCCACAATGCAAGTGTACTATGCTCACTTCCACTCACTGATAAGATATGGAATTATTTTCTGGGGTAGCTCATCACAAAGCATTGATATATTTAGGATGAAGAAAAGAGCAGTGAGAATTATATATCACCTAAAAATATTCAAATTATGTAGAACACTTTCATAAACCTGGCTATTCTAAATGTTGCATGTCTGTAAATCTATGAAATAGGTTTTTCACTAGAAAGTATCTCCTAAGATACAACAAACTAATAATAAATTATATGAAACATAATTACTTCACAAAATGTTTTGCGGGACTACTACATATTAAAAAAGTATTTTAAATTCAGGAAGGAATAACACGCTATAATAAAATACGAGAAGAAGTAAAATATGCTTCCTGTAGCTCATTTAAAATAAAACTAAAGGCATTTCTAGTTTGGTACAGTTTTTACTCTGTAAGTGAATATATGGACTCATAAAAAATGTGTTTAGGATTTCTGAAATTTTGTCTTCTACTTATTGTATTGTTAAATTCTCTTCATTTGTACTTGTTTTCTCACTGTATTATCAGTCATCTGTATAAATCCTATCATCTCATAATTATATGTAGGGCCTAACATCTAACCATCAAAGTGACCTATACAATGTCAAATGTGGACCTGTACTATAAATTGACTAATTGGATCAACAAATATCTTAACATTCTAAGCAACTGTTTTACAGAGAGAGCTGTCAGAATTTTTTTCTGATAATACTACCACTTTGGAATTCAGCAGAAGGAAACTAGCCTACCAAAATATCTTTGACAGCAGGCATCCCTCAGGCCTCAACCTCCATCAATATACCATCAGTAAATCTATCATTTATTTTTATTAAAAACTAGCGGTTGCCCGTACCTTCATTTAACATACTGTTTAAGTATGGATTAAACATATCGTGTTACACACAGCCAGTGAAAAAAAAGTAACTATTCCTATGAATTCTAAAATCACAATAAGTATGTCAACTGAAAGAATCTAAAGAACCAAATCTGAACAGCAGTTCTTGCGTGAATCACGGTGAAAGAAAAGTTGATACTAAATTACGAACACTTTTATCTTCTTAAATTTTTAAATTCAATGAAGTCACATATTTCTCCTCCGAGACCAAGGGCTGTACATTATTCAAAAACCCATTAAAATCTGAACAGCAGTTTTTGCATTTGATAGGTATTTAAACACAGCAACAATAAAATCAAACGGTTTTCATTTTTTAAAACTTTTATACTATGGGCAAGGTATTATGGTAACACTTTCACTTGGATTTACATGTCCAAAGCTTGGATAGTTGAAGGGAGGGAATACTTACTTCAACTAAGTGCTTCATCATCTTAATACAATAAACAAACTTTTAATTAGAAAATGGTTTTGTGTGTGGCAAGGAGGGAAAGGAAGACAGAATAAAATAAAAAATTGGTTATATATAAGTGTGCAATACTACAAGATTTGAGACAAAGATGATGGCAGTAATTCAATAATATTGTAGCCAACATTGTAGATGAAAAATAAAGTCGCAGAAAAATTGCACACTTCTGAGATGGCCACTGTGATAACATATTTGGCTAAACAAACTGAGATTTATCACAGAGAAGGAAGAAGGATAACTAATTCCATATGGCAAAAATGTTTAAGTCTGTTATTAAATATAAAATAACTGGCCGACTTGCTACTACAATCAGAATTAATGCTTTGTCCAAGTGTGCAATCAAGGTGTGCTGTAGCTTGGTACAGTTTACTGTAAACAAACAGCTATTAAAGATTGCCCATCTGGTCTGAGGGCCCCAATATTTTTTTCCCACTATCTTAACAAGTGTAGCCTTGTTAACATAGCTACACTAACGACTGCATATTATAAATTTAATTTTACTCATACTTTTCCTTAGTCCTGAATTTCAGATGGGAACTTGCTTACCAAAACATCCTAGATACCAGACACCCACCCGGCCTAAACCACAGATAAAATTCCTTTCCTTGACACATCACTCATTATTAGTTGGATTAGAAGTAGCATTATTGTCATTTAACTAATTACCTTATTTTATTTTTCAAAATTTAGCCGTGTATATTTATTTACTTTATTCCCCCCCCTTTTTTTTTCTTTCTAGTATTAGTTGTACCACCATCTGCGATTTACATATTTATATACAATATCTCAGTCCCACTGCCATATTGATAATCCACCTAATCATGTAGCAATCCTCGGCGTGTGCACACCTCCCGAGCCTCATGACTAATTTTCTCCGTCATGAATAAGGTTTAATAACCGAAATATTGAGTTTATTTGTGAGTTCGTAATATATGTTCTTCTCTTGTCGCTGCCTTCAACTTTGGTGAGTGATGAGTCATTTTCCCTTTCCTTACAATTATAATTTCAAGAGAAACAAATAGACTTTAAAACAAATCAATGTACCTATTCATGAAAATTTCAATAAATTTTATGGTAAAAAAGTTGCTTATGCAAATGTTTATTACATATAAAAACAACAGTTGCTAAAATCTGCTGAATGTTGTTACATTAATCCGTTTATAGTTCAAACCAGCAAAACTAATAATTTAAAATGCATTTTTTGACACTCACAGATAAATAGGAAATATGTTTTAAACATGGCAATGTGTTTTATGAATATAAAAATCTCACATTAAATATAAAAGTACATAAAAATCAGTCAAATAAAATTATTATGAAAAGTAAATACTGAACAACAAAGCAAAAGCTATTAATATGAAACTTACGACAATAGCTGAAATGAGAAGAAGAATATGTCTGCTTGCATTGAAATCTAGGCATTATAGATGTTTAAATGCGTTTCTACATGGTACTGCCAACAGCTATTACAAACAGATAATTTATAATTTACAAACATTGCATAAAATTATATATAACAAAGTAAACATTTTGCATATATAAAGTTCTTATAGTACTGGTATTGTATCAGATATTAATTTCTTCCAGATGCTGAAAGTCATTCCCTGATAACTGCTATCATTACATTCATTAATTATCCTAACGTCTGTGTAAATAAATAATAAAAAGCATTTCCCTTCTCACCCCAATATTGTAACAAAATTCCTGCAATAGCAAGATCAGGGATCTAAATTTTCTTTATCTTGGTCTTTATCACCATCATAAAACTCATTTTTTGGTTCAATCCGACGGTCCTCTTCTGCCTGATTAAGGCGCACATCTGGATCTGGCTCATCATGTCCTACATCGTTCTGTGATGGGAAAGCATCTCCCGGAACATCACGCATTTGTACACTAGGTGAATGCTGGCACATTTTTAAATTGTCATAAACATGTTTTGTAATGGTTTCTAAATACTGTTTACTATTTGCATTATCTTGTCGTGTAACGACGTCAGGGTGAAGAGTAAAATCAGGTGCGAAATATTCAAGGTACTCTGTGTAAGGCAATTCATTACTAATTGTTTCATCAACAAGAAGAGATGTCTCATATGTCCAGCACCTTGCAACATTCCTCAATGTATAGCCTCCACCACCCACGGCCAGAAGTGGTACATTCAAATCTCTTACAAATTTGACACATTCTCCATGTCCCTTAGTACTCAAGCTAAAACAGCCCAATCGATCATTGGCTAATGAATCTGCACCACACTGCAAAACAATTGCAGTGGGTTGATAAAATTCCATAACACTTGATATAACAGGTTTAAAAACTTGAACATAACTTGTATCATCAATTCCCTCTTTCAGTGGAACATTAACAGAATAGTAGCGACCACTTTCAGCCCCTATCTCATACATATCTCCAGTACCAGGGAAAAAGTAATTACCATATTTATGAAATGAAACAGTCATCACTCTGTCAGTCAGATAAAATGCTTCTTGCACACCATCACCATGGTGAACATCAATATCTATATACAATACACGGGCATGATATTTCAAGAGTTCTAAAATAGCTATTACAATATCATTTACATAGCAAAAGCCTGATGCTTCAAACTTCTTTGCGTGATGCAAACCACCTGACCAGTTAATTGCAATATCACAACAACAATTGTTGTTTAATTTCATTGCACCTTCTAGAGATGCGCCTGTGTACATTGAACAAAAATCAAACAGTCCTTCAAATACTGGACAATCATCTCCAACATTGAAGTGACTGAGGTATTTGGTATAACCCTGAAGGTTCTGAGGTGTCACACACTGCAAAAAATCTATATATTCATCTGAATGGAATCTGCACATATCATGAGCACTTGCACGATAAGGCCTATATATCTGCATCTTTTTATACAGACCATAATTTAAAACAAGACTGTGAATAACTGACAGTCTATGGGGCTTCATAGGATGTCCAGGGCCATAATGAAAGTTTCCCACATCTGGATTGTAAAAATAAGAGACCACTTTCTTCGACATAGCTGTTTACTTCGAATGCAGTATTACAACTTGCGATTCGACAGCAAAGTAGCACACGTCTTCAAAACAAGCATCACGAACAATGAAATGCTGGACTAACATCAATTTCACAAACAAAACAACACAATTTGAAACTCTTCTTGTTGACCAATATAAGCAAATCAGAGATCTTGGTAATGCGTCACTGTTATACATCGATGTGGTGCCCATTCGATATGTCGCGTTATCTGCGAGAGTTATGACAAAGATTCTGAAAGCGTTTTTAAAGTATTTTGGAACAGCAGGTGGTAGTCATGTACCCAAAGGTGGTATAATAGTTTGTTCGTCATTTGATAACATAAGAAAGTAGTTGCCGGTTGTCAGCTTTGCTTATATAAGACGGATTAATTTTTCTGCGCGGTATGCAGGAAGGTAGAATGTCCTTCAAGAACATTTGAAGGACGTATTATGAAACTTAAAATGAATTAAACCAGTTTAATTACATCTAGTATTTATGTGTCTGGAAGAGAAATGAGTGCCAGCGTAAAGCCCTTTAACATATCTAACTCGTCTTATGATTTGCACGTTGAAATGTTTAGTTAAAATCTTTCCAAGAGCCCAAAAATGACTCGCAAAGAGTTTATCGAGAAGGAGAGGGAGGTATAAACGTTATGTTAAATATTTTTTTTTATTTAAACTGTGATTAGTGATTATAATGGTTTGTGAATTTTGTGTCTTTCCTTTGCTTACAGTATCCAGGTTTAAAAATTCCACCAGCTTCTCTACTTCTTGTGTCAGTTTTGGGTTCACTGGTGTTGGCAGCTGGTTCTGTTATACTACTAGCACCCGAAGACCGAATATCAGTAACGCGTGGTGCTTGGCTTTCAGTGCTTGGTCTTGTTTTCTTCGTATCTCTGTTTGATCTCTTGAATCATGTTGCATTGCAGACTAATATGGGATACATATTTCGAAAGAAATATGAACTCACTCTGTTTGAAGTTCTGGACATTTCTAATAAGTAAGTTTGTTTCGGTGAGATTTAAATTACCCCTTCATGGTTTATAGAATAACTTTCTTCTTACTAGATTTTGCTAAGAAATGTTATTAACTGTACATAATTTTTGATTGCTGTGAGTGAGTGAAAATAGTTTCATTCTGTTCTTCTTTTAACTTTCTGATTTATGTAAGTCTTAATGTTATGTACTGATTTAAGCAAAGAAGAGTAAAAGTTTGGGATTACTGGAGATAATGATTTCACGAGGAATTGGCATTATAATATGGTACCACTGGAAATACTTTCTGAAGTACGTTTGGCAGTGTCATGCTGGTCCAGGGTGTATCACAATCGAATTAATGCTTGAAAATAATGTGTCTTGCAATTGATTGCCTCAGTATTATGTCATTATTAGTGAATGTTGTTGTAGCGGAATCTCCAGTAGGCCCAAGAGTTTAAACATGGATATTCATAATGGGATTACTGGAGATCGCGATTCCGCCAGGAGTTTTCATCATAATACTGCAGTGGTCAAACGCAAGTCTCCACTACAAATTATTCCCTAAGTACATTTAACGGTTTCATACTGGTCCAGGCTGTATTACAACATAATTTGTGCTTGAAAATAATGGTCCAGGCTGTATTACAACGGAATTACTGCTTGAAAATAATAGTCTTGTGACTGACTACATCAGTATTCCAACGATATTACTATATGTTGTTGTAGCAGAATCGCGATCTCCAGTAGACCCTTCATAATTGTTTTTGTAAACAGGTGGCCTATTTTGTGTAGGTTTTATCACTTCAGGTTGAGAGATAAGCATCCCAGTAAAAAATGCAAAGGTTGTTATTTATGTAACTAGTTCCTAAGTTGGATGCTACAGTAGAATACAAAGCCAGCAGTAATGCCAATTTTCTCAACAATGATGAAAGTTTTAGTGAAGGCAGAAGGGCTATGACAAACAAGCACAAAAACTCTTCACATTGTTTTGGTATGTATCTTAAAAAAGAGTTGAGACATATGCTAGGGTATCGGATGCTACCACATCAAGATTAGTGTAATATGCACTCAGAATGTGGCCAAACTTGAGAAGCTAGTCTGGTTGCTGTTTCATCAGGATATTGCTCCCAGTCGCCAGTCTCTCATTGCCACAGCTACGATAATTAATGAGAATTTCTTTTATGTAGTTTGTACCATAATCTTTGAATTTGCCTGATCTGTTTTAATGTGTGTTGTGTGTTTTTTTTTTTCTCTCTCCTCAGACCTTGTGTGTCCTGTAGTAAGGTCATTAGTAACAGGAGAGGATTGGAGAACAGAAATAAAATTGGCCATAGAGTTAGGAAATAACCATTCTGTTTTTTGCCTGGAATGATTTTTGGGAATTATATAAAACTGAAATAGGTGGCAGGATTGGTATTTCAATCTGTCTCCTCCTAAAATTCCAATACTAAGTTTTACCGCTCATCCCACCAGGCTTGGTAAGAACATTATTGCCCTAGGTGGGAGAGCCTTATCTGGCTTCTAGATCTTAAAACTTTGGCTGATACCCATTTTTATTCAGATTATGAAGTCACCTCTTTATTATTTTTTTCAGCACTTTTTGATATCTTTTGGAGTGCTGGCATAAAAGATTAGAACATCTTTGGAGAAATGTGTGCTGGGTACAACTTAAAAATACGTATAACTTTTAGCTCTTACGCATCAGTGCCAGACCACTAACTCTTCAAATAGCCTTTGTCAATAAATGTGATGTACTAATAACTTCTAAACTATCTCATCTAGGATATTGCAAAAAGAGGTGCATGCTAGCAGAATAGTTTGAGTAATAGGTTAAGAAGTTGTTAGCACTTTGCTTATGAACTATTTATCATGTGTTGTAGTTTCACTGTTCTGGCAGTATATGCTTTAGCGATTGATGACTTCTCGTTCCTCAGTGTAACAGTTTATTTACACTACTGTTTTTCTCATTATAGGACAGTGTCTGCTGTACAAGCTTTGCTGTCATGCATTACGGGTGCAATTGTTTGCGTCTGGTCGTGTACTCGCAGCTTTCTTCGCTCATCTCACTTCATGTCTGAAGCTTATGCCTGGTTTGGAGCATCTTATTTTTTCTATGATATCTGGTCAATGTATAAGGTCCACCTCTCTAGTAAAAGTGATGCAGAACGCCAGATGCAAAATGGACATCGTCTTGCTCGATGGAATGACTACTTCTCGCAACAGCCAATGATAGTTCTCCACCATCTTTTCATTGGCTCCTTCGGCTTTCTTGTAATAGTTGTAAGTATCACGAGGACTTGTGACAAAAATAATCTATAATATATGGTAAAGTTTTTTTAAAAAAAAAGTTTTTGCAAATCTACTGTTAATTTTGATAGATTGAGCTAAAACCAATCATTTCCAATGTACTGTAAATAGTGGTGGTTTATGTGACTATTGGCTTATGTTATGTTTCAATGTAACATCAACATGCTGGAAGATGGTTAACTAATTTAATGTTTCTGTTATAGAGTCTATCCAATTAAAATTGTCTGGTGCAAGCCTTCTTGCATTTGAAAAAATTACCATAGTTAACCCTAAATATATGGTTATGTTGTGTTTAAGTCATACAAACTACGTTAGATTGACTTCACAATTCAGTTAGAGATTTTATACCATAGTGTATACACATGCAAGCGAAGCGTTCTGTTCCAACATAAACCATACAGCACCACTTCAAACGATGCAACTCCAGTGGCAATTTCCATACATACCCAATTTTCCCCTTTCCTGTACCCAACTACTTTTGGGTAATATCTATATTAGGATTCACTTACCGCCTCGCTATGTAAACACTTATGGATGGAGAGATTTTGACATCAGTACGTTGCTGAATGAGACGTTTACGTCTTAATGCAGCCTGAACTACTGTGATACCCAATTTCCAAATCATGCCTATGACTGTTAGTGTGGTCCAGGTTGCGGTACAACCTAAATGCAAACGGGTATTGACGAAATCTTTTTTTTATAATTTTTTTATTTCGTCTGAATGATTTCAATAGCAATTTCAGCCATGCAAGGAAATATGGAAGAACTGAATGAAATACAAATAAATGGAATCGTGACTAATAGACTGAAGAATAGCGTCTACAGCCTTTTTTCATGAAACCGATTGTGCTTCCGGGTCAATTTTCTTACTGACTATCACTAAACGATTTGTAGTTCCAAAACGCAACTAACATTTGTTGCATCGCGAATGCTGAACGCGTCACGGGCGGAAACAGTGACGTCATAGATAGGCCTACCATGTGCTGTTTGTGTTTACAACGCTGTGGTCGGAAGTGATAACATCGCGAGGCGGTTAGTGACTGTAGCGGTATCCCGATCTAAATATTACTCCTACTTTTGCTCTCTAAAAATTTTAACTTTAAATTGTTTCACTACTTTTAGTAAATTATTCATCAATTCTCTTGCTAACTTTTTCCAATCCTTGACCCCCTTACTTATGAAAGAAAATCTTCCCACACCCTTGTGACTGAAATCGAATGCCAGTTTGTGGTCATGGTCATCTTTCCCTTTCCATGCATTACTTTTAATTCTTACACCAATATCTTTCCAAGCCTGGTCACCAATATACACCTTGTACACTCCCATGACACTCTTCACCTGTCTCCTGTCGTCCAATGAATCCATCCCAGCTCTTTTATCATATCGGTTACTGATTGTGTTCTATGGTAATTTCCAGAGACAAATCTAGCAGCCCTTCTTTGCACTCTCTCCAACTCCTGTATTTAGTATCCAAAATGTGGGTTCCATACTACACTACCATATTCAAGCAATGGTCTGACTACAGTTTAGTAACTCAATTGTTTTACATCTCTCGTACATTCCATCATCACGTTCTCCAACAAGTGAAACATTTTGAAAACTTTTCCTACTACCTCTCTAATATGTGCTGGCCAATTGAGCTTGTTATCAAATATTTTTTCAAGGTATTTACATTTAAAATCTTCAGCAAGCAATTCTTTACCCACCTTATAATCAACCTTTTTTTTGTGTGTGTATCTAAAAAGCTGACTCTTCCTTGTATTTATCTTCATCCCATGTTTACCAACCTAGCTAGATATCCTGTCCAAATCACCCAGCAGCTGTTCACATTTCTTTGCAGTTTTGATCCTTTTATATAGCATTATATGAACTGCAGATAATCTAATTGCTGATAGTAAACCATCAACACAATCATTCTTTAGAATAATGAACAACAATGGTCCCAATACCCTATTCTGTGGCAAGAACAATTCTGAAGTGCAACCACCGTATGTGTCATCCACAATTTTGAAATTTTCTGGATGAGAAACAAATAATTTTCACAAATGAGTTTTAAACATTTGCATATAACCCAAATTCAGGAGGAGAGGAAGAGATCCCAGAAAGAGGCAAAAACAGGACTGGTTTTGAGCTTTTCCGTACCCAGCTAATATTCCTGCAAGTTAACAGTACATCCAACTAACATTTCTGTGAATTAACAGCGCAAACTCCTAATTTCTCATAGACAGTCGCGTGCACAGTTAGATTCAAAATGTGATGTTATAGCAATCGGCAATAATAACTGTGGATGATAAACATTCTGGAGAGCAGAAATAATGTAGAGTAAGGCAGAAAGACTAAAATTAAAATAACATATTAAACATTGTGCAAGAAGACGTAATATATGGGAGTGTCTTTTTTTAAAAAATATTTTATCCTTTTCTTTGTACAAGAAAGAAAAATGGCCTTGTGGTCCTTACAGGGGCGAGTTTCATATACACTGCATTGCTCATAATGATACATCACATGCTTCTGCTGTCATTTTCTGCAAATGCCTAATAGGTGCATTAACTTACTTTTAAAAATTTTCTAATGTCTTAAAGAAAAATCATTTTTCCAGTTGTTTTTGAAATTGCATAAAATCATTTCACTGACAACTTTTAATTGTAATGCATTTGCAGTGTTTAATGTGACAATGTGTGTATTTAAAACTTGTAAATTGCAAAAGTAGATGGGGGGGGGGGGGAATTTAACACTCAATTTGTATAAGATAATTAAAAAATTAAAAGGGGTATTTAGATAATTAAGGGAATTGCCACCCAAGCAATTGTAATTAAATTAATAATGACTGAAAATAGTTAAATGGGACATGCCACTCAATGTGAGTATATCAGTCAGGATGAAAAGGAGGGGGGGGGGGGGGTAAGTACAAGGAGGGTCTATTGAGGCAGGTGGAAACAAGATCTGAACTAGGAGGGAGCACTCGTATTTTTTTTCAAGTAAGTGGGGTGGGGGACTGAACATGACAATAGGACTTCTATGTAGTTAATCAAGATCATAACTCAATTACAGTTTTTTATGTAAACATTAATCGTCTCGGATTCTCAGAAAATGTTTCAGTAACTTTGTCAATAAATCACGGTATACTTTCACGAAATTTCGATTCACACTCATCGGGCATCATCCAGTCACTCTTTCCTCTCCCATAGTGCTCCTGAGCCAGTTCTTCACTCGTAGAATCCTACTGAAGGTTACTTGATTTTTCTTCTGTGGGGGAGGGGGGCAGCAGTTCCCCCCCCCCTCCCCCTCGCAGGATATGCCCATGGTACCCAATGTTACTTTTTGCTTTACCTATTGCTTAAGCACATCTTGGCAGATGTGCTTTGCCTTCAACTTTACCTCTTACTGTGCCAAACCTCAGATTCTTACATTCTATTGCTTATTTTGCAGTTGCCACAGTCATGAAGTCAAATAGAGGTTTGCTTACACATTATTTTCTTCCTATAGCTACAGTTTAATTAATATACCACTTTTTGGAAATCATTTTTATACATACTGTAGCCTTAACATTTATACTATTACATTTTTTGTCTTTGCTTACTAGCTATTTTCTAGCTTTTCCCCCTTTCCCTCCTCCTCACTCATCTCTGGTTTTGTGAAAATCCACCCATGGACCTGGGACTACTTTACACCCATCAGTAACTATATATCTGCACGCTTTATGATGATGTACTAGAAATTTATAGTCATCCTTCTATCTCTGTTTCTCTTTTTGTTCCCAACTAAGAAACCTGCTTGGGAATGAACCATTACCCATATTAATGTGTAATACACAGTGGAGCCTTCTAAATGGTATGACTTCTGCACTAATTGCTGCTCCAGTCAACAGCTCTTTTCTCTTTTACACTATTGACTCTGCTTGAGCTTGCAGTTAAATCAATCTATTTATAAGGGGGCTTATTGTAAAACATCAAACCTTTATTTGACCTCATTTTATCGCAGTGCTCAAGATTTTTTCTGGCCACTTCTGTCGCAACACCTCTGGGCTTTACGTTGCTAATTTCATCCCACATGGTTCAGAACCTCACTCAAGCTGATGATATGGAGTCAACCTCTTTGCTATGCCGTGAGCTAGCTGTGCCTGTCGACCGTGGCTTTACAGTTAATCCACGATGACTCCTCCTCATATCTCATGACCCTGACCAGTCTCTCGCCTCTGCCCTATCTAATGTCTCAACTCGCAGCCTTTCCACAATTGTGCAATAGAGGAATGGAAGGAAAGAAGCATCCCCTTCTGTGGTTATACTATCACAATGATTATTAAAGTGAGTGTTACAACTAGTTGCCTGTTTCCTCAGTTATTTCCTCTAGGATTTGACACCCCTAGCTGTCACCAGAAAAATGATTGCTGTGGTGACTAAAGCATCAGTGTGGCTGTTTTTAGGACTTGAAACCTTACAGCCTGCAGAAAATGTCATCTGTAGTGTTCCTGTTCCAACTGTGAACTTAGATATGGATACAGACACATTCTAGTATATGTTTTGCTAACATATATGGTGGCAGACTTGGTAAGTGAAAGGGATCCAGGTACTGCTAGAACACATCTTAGATAATGTACCCATCCCCTTTCATCCCTGAGCAGTGAGGGATAATTTAAATGCAGTGGAACACATGCTCTAGTGGCAATTCCCTTAGTCATCTAATTACCCCTTTTTATTTTATTTTTTAATTATCTTATATAATTTGTGTTAAATTCCCTCCCCCCCCCTCAATCTACTACTGTGTTTTACGAATTTTAAATGCACATTGTCACATCAAACACTACAAAAACATCACAATAAAAAGTAATCAGTGAAATTACTTTATGCACTTTAGATATTTAAGAAACAACTGGAAAAAAATATTTTTCTTTAAGACATTAGAAATTTAATTAAGAGTAAGTTAATGTACTTTTTAGGGATTTGCAAAAAAATTACGGCAGAAGCATGTGATGTATGATTATAACTAATGCAGTGTATATGTAACAATCCTTGTAAGGACCCCAGGGACACTCGTTTCTTGTGAGTGGATGGGGTTAGTTTCGTACAGCCTGTATGATCAAGATGGAGTAACACCTAGAGGGTGGTAGTATCTCTATAGAATGATTTTTTTTTTTTATTTGTCTATAAAACAAGAAATTAAGATTTTTTTTCATACAAAGCAACAACAATCCCAGTAAGCATCATATGTATTGCTTTTAGCAGTGCGAGAGAATGTTTCTGAAAAGCCATATTTTGTATCTGAATTCTGTTTCCATTTCTGGACTGGGAATCTTTTTCCTTTTTTTTCTGGAATTTATTTCGAGTACTGTAAGCCGATCATTGTGTACTCGGGTTTGTCTTATTTAAGTACTAATTTTTTTTCTTTTTTCTTTTTTTTCCCCCTAGTACTTCAGAGGTGGTCTTGGTGACTGTGTATTTGGGTTTGTTTACTTGATGGAACTCAGCACTCCGTTTGTTTCATTCAGAGGCATCCTCAGTAAGCTGAAGGTCAGTGCATACTTCTTTTAAAACTTTGTGCATTTTAAGTTTATTTTTTTAGTACAGAAAGTTGTTAAAGCTGGTGATTTGTTGCAGATGAAGTCGTCACAGCTGTATGTTATCAATGGTTTGGTGATGCTCATCACGTTCTTCTTCTGCCGTGTTTTTATGTTCCCGTACGTATGTTACCTGTACAGTCAGCTCATTGGATTGCCTTTCTGGGAGGTGAGTGATTAAGAATTTGTATTATCTTACCCATTGTTATGTAAAGAATAGAGGAAGTAAAGTCATCACTTACCATAGCTGAAGAAAGGTTAGGTACAAAGCAAAAATATCTCTAATGTGAATCACTTTCTTTCTCACATAACAAAGTGCTCACTCGAAATATTGTTTTTTTTAGTTTTTTTTTATTTGCACCCATTCTGCCTTTTAACCCTTTCACTGCAGATGACGTCTAGAGACGATACTCTACCTCATTGCTGGTGACATCTTTAGACGTTCACAAGAAGTCTTGTTCACAAAAGCCAGTATTCGTCAATTTTGAGGCAGAAGTAGACACAGCTGTTCTTATCACTTTACCATAGTGTAAATAAGCTTATTCATAATAAGCGGATTCATACGGTGATTGTACCTCTGTGCCAGAGCCAACAATATGCCAGCAATATGATGTGTATATTGTAAGGGAAGCTAAATTATGCCCAACACTCACCAAAGTCGAATGGAAGAGGGCAGCAGTAATATAAAATAATATACAAATGCAAAAACCGCAATATTTCAGGGTTAATGCTCTATCAAATGAAAAGAAACCTGTGGCTGATCACGCGTAAGCCTCTGTCAACACAGCCACACTCGGACAAGTAAAACAGCATATGATGTTATTAGTGCATTATTGTAGGAGTTCAGCTCTGCACACGTATCCTGCTATTATTGTAAAGTGGATAATGGTGACAATGAAAATACCATTAAAGCACTGAAAATAAGAAAGGATAGATAAGAATAACCCGTATCACTTCCGACATGATCAAGGTTGCAAACCGAAATATTTTGTAGCATGTTTTGTCTTGTGTTCCGCTGGCCCTCCTGCCTTCATCTGTGGTAAGTGACGGCACCGAATGTGGTGGGTGAGTGAGCGGTTAAGGTTCTGGCGTCACATTCGAGAGGACGCTGGTTCAAATCCCCGTCTGGCCGTCCTGATTTGAGTTTTCTGTGGTTTCCCCAAATCACCCCAGGCGAATGCTGGATGCTTCCTTCAAAAGGTCATGGCCGAATTCCTTCCTGTTCCTTTTGCCCAGTTCCACACCGCCTCTAATTGCCTCAACATTGATGAGGCGTAAAGCCAGAAGTTAAAAAAAAGTAAGTGATGGATTACTTTTCCCTATCCTTTCCTAATTTAGTGTTATAAAGTTTAATTTAATTGTGATGGAATACCTGTCCCGGTGGCAGTTTACCTACACATCCTCTTTTTTTCCACTTACTTTTTCCCTGTACTAATTTATACTTTAAATTCTTTTAGAATTTTTGAAAATTATTCATTTCTCTTGACTCACCAAAGTTGAAGACTGCGACCAGTGAAACTCATATGCGACAAACAAACATATGCAGTATCCCAGTTTCATACCCTATTCATGTACTAGGGGCAGAGTCATATGGTTTGGGAGGTGAGCACATCTCATTTGTGTTTCACTCGTCGCAGCCTTCAAATTTGGTCAGTGATGAGTCATTTTCTCTATCCTTTGTTATTTATGTTGCCTAAAAGCAGCTTCTGTTTTCCTTGATATCATCATTTCTCTTGATAATTTATTCCAATCTCTGACCCCCTTACCTATTTAAAAGAATCTCCCCACACCCTTGTGCTTGAAATCGAGTACCAATTGTAATTACTAGGCATGTCTCATTTCGTTAAATGGCCAAAACTGTAAAAAAATAAATAAGTATACAAACTTTCGTATACTGCAGAACAGTTAGAAACTTTTCACTTTAGTGTTTTAGGTTGTGTATTTGTAACTAAACAAAAAATCCTACTCGCCTGTACATGCTCTTGTAATAGTTATATAAGACATGATGTTGATAGATGTCATCAGCACTGGAGGAGAAATTAGCATGTCAGGTGCTTCATTTGAGTTTTTTGTTTATATTTGTTGGTTTTTTTACTAAAAGTAAAGGTTACTGTTAACATTAAAGTGATGCACTGCATGCAAGTAGACAAAAAAGTCGTTCAGCACTGGAGTCTAGTATCTTAATATTACTTCCCCAGCGAAAGGGTTAAATTTGCTAAGTGATTGTTTTGCATAAACTATTGCCTTATAACACTTTTTCTTACTTTTTTGTTTGTGAACAAGGAAACTACATGATGTTTTTAATCGCAGATATTTCTCAAATCTTAAGGGCACCTAGCAGACCAGAATGGTAATACTGTGGTCAGCACTAGAATGCACTCTCAAGAAAAATGACCTAATTATTTCCAAAGTTTTGCCTTTGGTTTACATACTACTAAAATTGATAAAGAAATCTATTTGTTGCAATGATGTAGCCGAGAGAAACTAGACAATCTACTGGACTTTTTCTTTCTTTGTGGTGACATTTTAAAAAAATTAAAATGTTTTTTGTATTTTAATTATTAATAAATGTCATAAATTTTTTGCCGTAATTTTAAAATAAGCCTAGTTTACTACCAATGTTTCTGACAAAGATATTTTTGTAATATAAACAATCAGATTCCAATTAGACTAATTGTGACTTTATGCCTGAAATCAACTACCAGCTGGTGGTCTTGGCCATCTTTTCACTTCCATGCGTTACTCCTAATTCCACTACAAATATTCCTGAGCCTCGTCATCATTTTAGGCACATTCTTCACTTACCTCTAGTCTTCCAATGGCTCCCAATATAGTTCCAAATCTAGCTGCATTCCCTTCAGCACCTATTTGATACCCAAAATGTGGGTCCATACTGCACCATTATATTCAAGCAAGTATGACCAAAGCTTTGTAACCCACTTCTTTTTTATATCCCCCGCACAACACCTCTAACAATAGAAGAATTTTGAAACCTCCTCCTACCATCTGTTGAATACGTCCTGCTGAATTGGGTTTACTATCAGATGTCATGCAAGGTATTCACACTTCAGGTTTCCAACAAGCAATTCCTACATCATGCTATAAACATAAACAACCTTTAATAATAATAGTAATATTTAATTAAATTGCAATGGAGCGCACCCTCCAGTGGAAATTTCCCAGCACACCCATCTTCCCCTTTCTTGCACCCACCTACATTTTCCCTCAGCAAATTTTAGATCTAAATTCTTTCAACGTATTTAGTAATTTTTTCATCATTTCCCTTGGTAACTTATGCCAATCCCTGACTCTCTTACCCAAAACAGAGAATCTTCCCACACCCTTGTGCCTGAAATCGAGTGCCAGCTTGTGGACATGGTCATCTTTTCCCTTCCATGCATTATTACTTTTAATTATTACATCACTATCTTGCGATACTTCATCACCAATATATGACTTGCACATTCCCATGACCCTCATCACCCCCCTCATGTCTTCCAATGAATCCCATTGCAGCTCTTGTATCATATCTGTTACTGATTGCGTTAATTTCCAGAAACAAATCTAACAGCCCTTTTTTGCACCTTCTCCAACTCCTGCAGAAAATCACTTTCTCATCCACTCTAATAGTTTTTACCTTATTTACTATCATTTTATGGCTCACTTTGTCAAAGCCTTTGAAAGATCTAATGCTACACTATCAATTTGGCCCCCCTTTTCTATTTCATCTGAAATATCTTGCATATATCCCACCAACTGAGATTTGCATGAATTTCCTTGCCTAAAGCCATGTTGCCTACTTGAAAACCACTTAGGCTCCTCACACATATTTCTGATGTGGTTTCATATCAATCTATCCATTAATTTACCTACCACTGATGTCAAACTGATCAGCCTATAATTCTCAACTCTATTTCTCACATCTCCTTTATCTACCGGCACTACTATTGCACTTTCCCAGTCCTATGGTAAGCAGCAAAGGTCCAGACTCAATTTAAATAATATTTCAAGATAGTGTACAATGTCACATCTGGCTCTCTGTAAGATATCTGTAGTAATATTATCTACACCAGCCTTTGTTTTTTTTAGCTTTCATATTTCCTTCATGATATCCTCAGCATGAATTTCAAATTTTTTGGTCTGTTCATTTCTAATTGTATTTTTAAGCTCGTTCTCTGAATTAGACTCTCCCATTTCTGCTTCATTGTCTCAATGCTCTCAGTAAACCAGTTACTTAAAATATCTGCCTTTTCAAATCCTCAGTAACCTGTTCTCCATCCTTATCTATAAGCATCTCAACAACCTCCATTCCCTTCATTTTCTAACATAGCCATAGAAATTTGTAGATGCATCAGTCAATGGTCCTCCTGCACTGACAATACTCTTCATAAAACCATCTTTTAGCCACCTTCTTATCTAAGTCCTTGTTTAGTTGTTTTAAATATTTCCTACTACCCCGCTGTCTCTTAACTCTGTTATGTTCTCCTCTGACAAACCTCTTTAAGCACCTCACCTCCCTATTATAGTACACAGGTTCTGTACTTCTCTTTGTTTTATATTTTGGAATAAGTTTTTCTTCCCCCTTTCTTATATCTCCTTGAACTCTTCCCACCATGACTCTACTGTACTTGTACCTTCCTTCCATTTGCTGAAAAGTTCTTTGAAATATCTCTTCAAATTCGAAATTTGGCCTTTTATAACTGTACCTATTTCCCCCTTCAATTTTGGCTGCTGGTTTACAGGATCCTCTAATATTCATAAGAACTGCTTCATGATCACTTGTCCATTCGGTTACTTGACACCCCACAAAGTTATCATTATTAGGAATATATCCTAAATATTTTGTCCCCTAGTGTTCTGCTCTACCACCTGTGTAAATCCTCCTTCCCTTATTAGGGTATTTGCAAACAGGGGCGTAGCTACTATGGGGCTAGGCAGTGCAGTGCACCAGGGCCCCTATGCTCAAAGGGGGCCCCCAAAGTGCACCTCTGGGGCCCTCCAAGCGCAGTTCAGAGGGCCACAAGCCTTCATGGCAAACTGGCAAAGTTTTTTTTTAGCTCTACAGTCGTCTAAGGAGGCCCCTGAGACACCTCACTAAGGGCCTACTCACCGCTCAGGGGGCCCCTAAGCACAACTCAAGGGCCCCATCCTCAGCTCAGGGGCCCTTACCAGCAACACAAAGCAAGAAAGGTCTCGCCCATCTGGCCTGACGGCCAAAAATAATTTTTTTGCACCGGGGCCCTTGTTGACCTAGCTACGCCACTGTTTGCAAATCTCTGTTCCCTTGTGTGATTAATCTTATTTCCTACCCAGTAAACCACATAGTAAATTTAAATCCCCACCAATAATTACCATTCTATTCTCACCTCTGAAATCTGAGTATGAATTTAATTTCTTCCCAAGAGCCTCATCTTCATCTGTCATTCTTCCGCTGTGGTAAGCAGCCAACACCCTGGATTTTTTTTTCCGTTTTATTACCCCTGAAATCTACCCCAAGTAACTCATGGTCCTGATCTATGAGCACCAGTGAACTGTGGTAGTTTTTGTTAACTAGTATGAAACTCCTCCACCAAGCTCCTCTACCTCTGTGGTACACTCCTTTAGTTTTTATCTGTGTGCATAGTAAGCTGACTCTTCTTGAATGTTGACCTTACCCATTTAGACATGTTTAGATCACCTTGCTTCTTTGTTCAGTCCTCTTACATTTTGAGCCTTAACCTTAAAAAAATTGCACTAGTGCAATAATTTGGCAAAAAATACATTGTTAATTATTGGTTACTCAAAATATTATTGCGAAAGAGAAAAAATAAGTCCTTCAAGGTGGTCTCTAACTCCAATCTTGCTGTTAAGTTGGTATATCTAACCACTGTGACTACTGGATACTGTTAGCAATGTTACCAGTTTATAAACTTGATGCACTGTATTTTTAAAGAATTTTAAAGTATTAATCTTCGGATCTGCTTCATGCTCCTAAAATTTCTGCATGTAAGTGGTGACAGTAATTCAGAAATTAACCATTGAGTTGTAATCAAGAATAAAAGAACTGTCTAAAATATTGAGAATATTGTTTAATCACACAACCACTCAGCACACAGTAACTAAACTGACAGTATGTGTCTCGCGACAGTATCACAGATAAGTAATTTGTTTGCATTAACACATATTAGTTACAGTTTTTGATATGTTAGTAAAGGTATCATCATTAGCAGAAAGGAAAAATGTAGATCATGAGGTAACACTCTGGCCTCGCGTTCAGGAAGACACGAACTCTAATCCCTGTCCCGCCATTCGGATTTGGGTTTTCCACGGTTTCCCTAAATCACTCAAGGCAAATGCCAGAATGGTTCCTCCAAATGCCATGATGATTTCCTTCAGATTCCTTGCCCCCAGTCATTCCAGCCTCTAATGACCTCGATTTTGAAAAGTGTAAAGCCATAAGCAAAAAAAGTAATGGGAGAGTCCAACATCACTTTTAAAAAAAAAAAATTATCGTGCTACTCAAAAAATATGCAGTTATTTTGAGAATACATCATTAAATAGGGCCATTAATGGAAATGTTTTGAAGTAATAAACCGGAAAAGACAACTTTGAGTGTTGTTAATACTATTCAACATTCAGTAGCCTTTATGAAAATTAAAACTGTGTGTTATATTTCTACTCATTTGTCATTTGGAGCATAGAATTTTTAAAACTGAAACCACTTAATTTGTTTTTAGGCAGTATTGTCGCTGCCGAGAGGCTGCAAATTGGGCATCGCTCTGGTTATGTTTCCGCAGCTCTACTGGTTCGTGCTGATGCTGAGAGGTGCAGTCTTAGTGTTCGTTCAACGTGCTAAAGTTGTGCCGCGCAGTTGATCCCTTTTCAGTGTATAGCCATACAGTTACAAAGCTTTTGGTGTCATTTAAGGCCTGGTCTATACAGGTTTTTAACTTTATTTATTGTTGTGACTATCTGTTTGTAGACCCACAATCTGTGCACAAGAGCATGTTTTGTATGAATTTAATGAATGTAGTTGTAAATAATTATGTATATATGTGCACTTGTTTAGCAAATCCTGTTATATTAGAAAGTAATGAACAGAACAATACATGTTTGCTTTTGTGTGTGCATTTAAATAACAGTGCCCAAGATTTAGGATCATCAAATTTAAAAATATAGTTCCTATAGCACTGTAATTTACTCCAAAAACTGGTATGCGAACTTCAGTTGTGAGGAGCAACGGTTTATGAACATTGTATGTTATTCGCACAGTTTTGTAAGGGCAAATATTATTTTAAGGTTTTCTCTCTTCCAGTAATATCAGATTTCTATTTAGACAGCTCTTGGATGTAATTATTGTACAAGACCTGTTTCTGATTCCCCTCTGAATTACTATTATTTTGAAGAAACGCCATTCCAAAGGCCAGCATTTATAATTGTTGAAAATCAGGTTCATTTTCCTTTGTTTCAATAAGATTGTTCTGTTCAGCTTACTAACTGTTCGGAAATTGTATTGGCAAAATATTTCAGTAAATTATTAAGTTGATCTGTATTAATATTTTAGCTCAGTATTTTCATTTTATGCTGCGTTCAGTTTTCTCTTATGTGTTTCCATAAACTTTAAAAAGGTAATTGCTGAACTTGTTTTACTTAAATTAGCATGACACCAAATTGCTAATGTAGCAGTTAGTGTTTAAGTGAAGTATTTCCTTTATGCACACAAAATAACCTCATATGAGTGACTCACTAATGTTGAAATATTATACTATTTTTATGTGTCAGTAACACACTTTGTTCTGCTACATTGAGTTGCTATAGATCAATCTGCCAGGTATTGGAGCCATTGAGAACTCTTGGATTGTAACCTATTACAACTGTGTGGTGGTGCCTTGGTTTTAATAGACTTTATTGAAAAGTCCTTTCATTTGAATGCTGCTTCATTGGATTTTAAACATTTCATTTAAAAAATTTCAGTTACACAACTACTTCATCTAACTTCAATGTGTTTGATATCTCCAAAAATTTATTCCGTAGAGTGAGACAACTTGGTAATCATTAAATTCACAGGGTGTTTGTGATGATATAAAACCTCTAAGATATGTAAATATATTTTTATAAAACAGTCCTTACATAAAAAGAAGATGCCAAATTCCTAGTTTTGTAAGAGGATCTGCATTGAAATTTGGTGTGAAGGCAGACAAACCCAGAAACTTTTTCTCACACTGTATAAGTTTTCATTGTTATATATAAGACAGTAGTAGAAAAGAAATAAGGGAAATGATTATGCATCTTTCGCATGTTCATCAAGAAAGACATTTAGGAGTTGATTTAAACAAAAAAGTTATCTCTTTATGCCAAATTCTTATGAGACAGTTCCTAACACCTAAAAATTATTTATGAATAGGCCAAAGTAAAAACCCAAAATTAAGAATCAAATTTCCAGAATAGTAAAAAAAAAAAAAAACAAACCAACCAACCAACCAATTTGATTGATGATCTGGTAAAATAAAAGTATTGAATATCTTGGCTTCAGGCCTGTCGCAAAATCAGGCAGGAAATCTCATAATTGTTTTATGAGGAGTCAACAGAACGTCAAGATAACTAAAATATATCGTAGCTGCAAAAGATATTTTCTTTCTTAATTAGCATTATATAAAAACTGATTCACATTAATGAATGAACATAATTTTAATGACAAAAGATTTAGTTCCTGAAACTGTACCAGGAAGTCATTCACAAACACTCATTAATTTGTTCCACAGAATGCGTATCTGTTAACATTTATCAGTATATTTAGTTTATAGTAAGAACCAAGTCACATTAAATTTGGTGCATTACTGTGTTTCACACGAAGTAAATGTAAATCAGAGCCACTGCATTACTTCAACAAAAAATGTGAAATGAAGGGCTTTGGAATTAAACAGTTTTATATAATCTTTACTCAGTGAGCTATTTTTATGCAATTTTTTTATATTAAAATCTGAAAAACGTGCCAGTAATCAGTATAAAGGATTGTTTGGATCAGATGTGAAATTCAGATAACATGCTCCTAGCTTCTGCAGTAGTCATGTAGTGATACTTGTTGTTTAGAAATAAATGTATTATATGAAACATTGTTGTTATAAAAGTGTTTTGCGGTGTAAGGCTACCATTGATGTCTGTGTAAATAGTTATGTGTATTCAGTGTCATTGTGTGAATTCTGTGATAATGTTAAATGTTCTTGTACCATAAACCTAAGGCAGGAAATTCTTAATCTTTCTTTCATGGTACAAGTCTTGAAATTCTAAAAATGGGCATTTATGATAAATTTTGCTATTATTTGATTGATATTTTTAGTAACCAACTTGTGATGCCATTTTTAAAATAAATATTGTTATCGGGCAGCCTCTTCAGTTGCACATTTTAAAAATTCATGAGAATTGCATTTTTCAAGAATGTATGCAATGCAGATCATAACCATTTATATTATAATTTCACTTGATTGATGTCTACAGGTGTTGGTACTACAATTTCAAGCATACATTTTAACAGGCTGAAACAAATACTGACAATTGTCAATCTGTAACACCTTCGTGAATCAAAAGGAGATAAAAGCTGGTTTATAAATTTTCTTATGGGTTTAGTAATGTGTGGGAGCATAATCTTGTTGAAAATTAGATACCAAAGACACTGTGAATTAATTGTGATCACATGAATCTCATGTCTAGAACTGATTCACATTCATTATATAGTTTTATGGGTGTTATAACTAGATCTGTGTATTAAATTCCCTTAAATATTTATACCAAGGGAACATGATTCTTTGTATTTCCAGATGTTCCACCAATCGCCAGTAAACAGAACTGAAATGTAATTTTCCCATTATAGTTAAAACCAAATAAATAAATGATAAAATTGTTGGGGTAGAGACTTATTTTTATAGGAAGATGGGTCATTTATATTTGTATATTATGACTGTGTATATTTGGTCTCTGGACAATCATGTTTAAAGCTATTTAGCTCATTGAAACCAGTAAGTGTGGAAAAACATGAAAGAATGAATGCTTTCTCAGTGTATCAACTATATGAAAAGTTGTTGGACTTCCCACCTGGGGAGCATGTCGATCTGGTGCAAAGTTTCAAAGCCTCTTCCCTGCGGGAGGCCCGAGAACTTTTCATATGTGGTAAAACATGACTGCAACTTAATCTGAAATTTTTTTTATTTTTTTGAATGTGTTATGGAGGTATTAATTCTCAATCTCAGTAACCAGACTGGATCATGGGACTCAAATCATTGTGTACATCTTGATTTTTAATAAAAAGAAATTGCATTTCCAGTCTCATGTATAGCACAACATTATAAATATTTATTGATGAATCTGTAATTTATAGGGGCTAAATGTTGAGTTTTTGATGGGATATTTCTTATAAATAACTTGGATCTGAGAAACTAGCTGATCTTTGCTCTGTTTTTCCTTGAAATTTGGAAAGTACAAAGACTGTAAACTGATAATAAAAATACATTGGCGATAAAGTCTAGTGTGTTTCTTTCAAAATATTTGCAAAAATTGGTCAAAACTGTTATCTTTCTTTTTTTTTGTATTTGTTCATAGCATTCCAATTTTTTTTAATACCCATCACAATACTTCCCTATTCCACTCTCACATGTTAATCTTTGATTTTCTCTGTAGTTTCCTCCTTCAGCTGTATCCTCAAAAAACTGGCCAATATCTCGCTGACGTCATATGTCTGGCCATTGTTACCAAACGGTTGTCAGAGCTGTTACTTAAAAAATCAAGGTTATGAGCATTATTGAATAACAATTCTATTTAGTTAAGCAACTGTGAAGAAATTAATTGCTAGGACACTGAAAGAAAAATACTTAATGCGTTTAACTATTATTATTTGTTTTATTTGATGCAACTAAGGAAAATGGAAGCGGCTTCTAGGCGATATAAATAAGAACAGAAAGGGAAATTAACCCACCACATACCAAAGTGGACGGATGCGATGAGAGAACACTAATGCTGACAAACAACTACACAATATTTCGGCATATGCCTTGCTCACAAATAGAAAAAACGGGCCATTAGACTCGGAACGTGTGTGCACACCGAACGTTACCTTTGATATAGATGTTTTCATTATATTTTGTTTCCATAGATATGTAAGATAATAGCTTTCATTTTCAAGCAGTAATGTTAGTAGAGGTTATGATTAATTTGAAATTTAACCTGGGCCAGAATGATAATTGGCGTTTATCATTACCACAATGTGCATGAGAAATATTAAGTTGCTTTCACGAGTGCAGTGTTACTGAAATTGCTGCCTCATGTGGATGACATACTGATATATGCTGCCTGAGCCAGGATTAAAACTAATGTTATGTCGCATACTGTAGGTTGTTAAGATTTATATTTCTTTGCTTTCTCGGATGCCACATTGCTGAGGTCATTGTTTCAGAAGCGTATTAGTACTTCCGACTGTATTGCAATGTAAACTAAAGCTGAAACACAAGATTAAGGTCGATAAGTACTCGGTCTCTGACTGTTTTAGACTACCATATGGATCTTTCCCATGCAATATGACTCATTTATCGACTTCACCACTAAAACACTGTCCATCAAGATGAAAGGCCAACCTATACCATCCAGTGAGAGCAGTCTGAGATTTTCTTGACATTACTACCTCTTCAGAACTCTGTAGATGAGGACTGGCCTCCCAAAACATCCTACACCCCAGACATCCTCATGGCCTCAACTTCCACTAAGACCTCACTTGTAAACCTGTCTCTTATATTATCAAAATTTATAGTGTAACAGATCTTAGAATTTTGCATGATGAAATTAGTTTCCAGGATAGCAAGCTTAGTTGAAGTATATGATACCGCAATTCTAAAGTCTTTTTGTTGGTTAATTTAAGTAATAATCCAAAACAATATAACTGATATAGGCAATAATTCCAGTTTAAGCAGTAAATAAATTCATTTAAACAGCTTAACCTAAGATTTGGAAATGTAATACTTGGCTCTGATATAATTTTGCTAGATCAGTATTTTTCGTTTCTCCAAAAGATATTTAGGTGAATAAACAGTCAAAAGATGATAACGTTTGTTCCTAGCAAGAAAATCCTATTGAGAGTTTGTTTATATTAAAAAAGTGATATACCGGTAGAGAATTTCGTCGCATAATTTTCCACTTTGAAATCGAAGTATTCAGTTGTTAGAAAACACGCAGGAAGTTAGTTGGTAAAAAGAAAGTAGTGCAATTTCTCATAAAACAATATACTAAAATTTAGGAAAGTTTCATGCACTTTAAAGATTGTTTTTGAATATTATATGGTATAGCAAGACGTGCTTAAAGTAAAAGTTAAATATTTACTGCTATACCCCGAAACCTGTTCATAACTTTCATCATTTTGCAGTTACGAACCCAAAATAACATTCATTTTACCCCTACTTATCTATTCTCTTATCTGATATCACTCAAGGCATGTTAACCGTTTTTTTTAAAATGGATTAAATAAAATTCGCAAACCAAAAGTAGAATCTAACTTACTTATATTTCAGAAGTTATTAAAGTTATCAATCTGAAAGGAGAATTAAACAATTCTATGTACATCAAACAGGATTATTTAGCTAATTTAAAGTCTCTAACTGCCTTCTTCGATTTATTATAAATTTTTGAAATGTCGCTCCAGGTGAATGCTTAAAGCTGATGCAACAGAAAATACTATCTTGAAACTGTAAAAATCTGATTTCTAGCTTGAATTACCTTAGTAACTGACTTTAAAAATGATACGTAATACTGTTAAATTTAACTCGTGGTTCTGGGAACAAATTTTGTTACGCAGTCACAAAAATTTTAGGTTACCTGACAATGTGGCAAGTCTGGATGTGCATACCTTTTCCTTTGCCATATGTCTCCTCTTATACATGAATAAGGTTTTTTTGACAGAAATATTGTAATGGGTGTGTAGTATAACATCCAGAGAATAATTACTCTTAGAAAAAGAAGATCGGTTGCTATGGAGACAAGAGGAGAAACACGAGAGAAAGTTTTAGCCGGCGAGCGACTAGACGAGCTTAGTTAGCATCTTGCAAGGTGGTGAAATAAACATTACTGATCAGCTAACGACCTGAGCAATTCTTCGGTTTGTTTGAAAAGAAAATAAGGTGAAATAAATGTAAAATTAGAAAGACTATTATTATTATTGTTCGCTACAAGAACTTTAAAAAAAGATGATTCGGAACGATATTTCCATCCATGTTACATATAAAGCAAAAAGGCTTTAATAAATAAAATAACATCGACTGAAATAATAATATACAACAGGTGCACGTGTTCATCCTGGCCTGTCTGTGGTAAGTGACTGGTTATTTTCCCTATCCTTCCTAGTTTACATTTTGAGGAGTATGTCAACAGATACAGAAAATCATTATCTGTGATGCCTGTAGCTATATCCTGCTACACTCTTCCCTGTAAGTTAATCCAAACACTTCTTAGAATCAACACGAATGAAAGGCTAAGTATTCGTTGCCAAACAAAACACGTCCAGAAATGTTCCTGCAAAATTGAGGTAATGAACGTTTCAGCGTTTTTGATAATTTATTCATCCTTTCTCTTAGTAACGTTTTCCAATACCAGACACCCATACTTACAAAATAAAGTCTTACCACACCATTGTGCTTGAAATAGTGTGTCAGCTTGAAGGCACAGCGGTGTTTATTTAGTTAAGTAGCTGTGAAGAAATGAACTGAAAGAACACTGAAAGAAAAGTATGTATTTTCTTTCAATTCAAGATGATAATTGTGGCTTTTTGGTTTATAGTTTCGTTATTTTCTCTGATGGATGTTTTAATAAACTAAAAAATATGGAATCATTTTTATATTGCAATGCAGTGAATATATTAATGTCTCTAAAATTCAAGCAGAAATATTACCATTCATCACTACAAGTTGATCAAGTTTTAAAAAAATAAGTTGCTTACATGAGTGCCATGATATGAAATTATTACTTCATTTGAATGAAAGTAGTTCCACACTGATCATAAGCTATGTGGCCTGAACCATGATTAAAAATAATAATACAGGGAGGGCATAATGTAAGTATGCACATGTGATTGAAGCTTTCATTTTCTAATGGCATATTGGCACATTTTTTGATAAGGTGAAACAACCTTTTGCTCTAGCGTAAGGCATGAAGAATTGCATTGAGAGTTATTTTATAACGATTCTATTTAGTTATGCAAGTGGGAAGAAATGACTTGCCAGAAAACACTTTTCAAACCATCATTTTTGAATTGAAGCTTGTGTAAAGTAAGTTATTTGTAGTAGATGCACTTTAGAGAATTAAAAAATACTAAATCTAATATTGAGACTTTTACAAAACATAGATGTCCCACACATTTTCAGAGCAGTACCCAATACTGAATATCATGTCAATGTAGTTGGAGAAAGACCATAACTAAAAATATAAATGTGAAAATACTAAGTATTCTTTCAAGAAAATAATTATGTTTGAGATTACTCTCTCTAACCACTGAAAATCCATTTCGTATTCAACATTTACTGTATAATATCCTTTATAGTTTAATTGGAAATAAAATATTTGTAACATACATATAAGCATGAAACATTTTAGTTGTATCTTTTGTTGTGTAAAATGCTCTTTTTATTTTTATTTGTGGTATTCCTTCCAATTATTCTAAGCATAATACAACACCTTAGCTCTACATTCATACAATTGGGATCAAATTCTGACTCATTATAAAGTAAAAAAAAATATTTTTCTGTTCCAAATCAACAGTGAAAGATAAAAATATGCAAATAAAACTAATAGAAATTTCAAAGATCACTTCTGTTTGACAAAGAATTGCAACCAAAATTGAATGCAACTTTTATAGTTAACTGAAAATTAGGTGTACAGACAAAGTAAGAAATGAACGAGTTTTGGAAAAGAAGTTTGTGGAAGAATCTTACAGAAAGAAGAGACAGGCTGGTAGGTCATATTTTGAGACATGCTGGATTGGTTAATTTGTTAGTGGAGGGAACAGTCGAAGGTAAGAACTGTAGAGGAAGACAGAGA
Organism: Vandiemenella viatica; assembly: GCA_031002005.1. Classification (NCBI taxonomy): domain Eukaryota; kingdom Metazoa; phylum Arthropoda; class Insecta; order Orthoptera; family Morabidae; genus Vandiemenella; species Vandiemenella viatica. The sequence goes on along the minus strand of CM061914.1, from coordinate 180,562,767 downwards.
TTAGAAGATATGAAGCAGATAATTGAGGATGTGGGTTATAAGGGGTATCAGTTGAAAGACTGACGACAGCAAAAAACAGTTAACAGTAGTTTTTCACTTCTTTAAAAAGTTGCACATTTCACATGATGGTCCCTCTGGTCACAATTCACCACATTTTCCAAATTGCCTGACAGATCAGTGAGGACTGAAGTGTTTCAAATATTCTTCGAAGGCCAACGGTATACCTAAATAGGATCATTTAGGTGAAGAAAGCAATCTGAAATGGCAAAATAATTTTCTCTCCATGCCTTCCCTCATAGTACACAGTACAAATGTTTACAAAACAACTTGTGCTGCTTTTATTTCTCTTTTAATCTGCAACAATAGCATGGTGATACAGTTCCTCTATTTCCACTAGACACTCAATCTTCTTTAGTCCAAAATTAGAATAAACTTTTTCCTATATAATTTATAAAATCCAAGGCATATTAAAACCCTAAAACTATCACTTGCAATTCCCCGATTTAGCCATGCCAAAATCTAATATATAAATTTCTACATCAGCCTTGTATAATTTCCGGATGCAAAAATCTTTAGTTATTAATGTAAAGCTACAAGTTATCAAATTTTTTGAAAAAATTCGGTACAGTCATTAAATAAAATCAAGAAGAAAAATTATGCACCTCAAACTGTTATAACCATTTATTCATGTATTTGGTAAATGTTCAATTATCTTTACAGGTTGTTTAGTGATAAAATGATGAGATTTTCTGGCAATAAGTATTTTTTTTTTTTCATACATCATCTGGCAATCAGACAGGGAGTGTGTCAGACTTGTATCTAAGAGACTTTAATAGTATTTTGCAGGGCCACTCTCCAGCACTAATAAAGAACGCCTATGCAATTGTATAATCAGATGTATGCTGTTTTGAGATGATGAAATTTTTGAAAAAGGGATACGAGCCTGAAAATTTCAAGCTTTCTATGGGCACATGTTCCATGTATCAACACCTCAGTAACCTCCATCTTTGGTTAAAAAAAAAAAAATGGTTATTCTCCTATCCAAACGTTTAAAGTGTCAGCTTAAGTGCCTTTGTTTCTGAATTACAAGTGAAATTGACTGTTAAGTTTTTGTGTACAGAGGTTTCATTATCGTGTCAACATAATTGCTTTATGCGTCGAGAAGAACGAATGAGCATAAGATGGCGATGTATAGTCACATAATCAAGCTCAACCTACATTTCACCAGAAGAAGATAGTAGAGGTAGCTGTCGAAATATCATGTATGGCAGAAATTATCCAGTGGAACACCCAAGAAGTATTTTTATAAGAATTGTACTATAACAGCATTTTTTTTTATCATACTTCCACTGAAGCATATGAGCTTGAATTTACATGTCATTGAAGAAAGGTCTGAGTGCTAAAGAATAAAGAAGATGTGTTGAAACTGCAATTTTTAATGCAGGAAGCAATTAAGCTTTAAATGGTTCTACAATAAATATTTTCAATCAACTTATCATAAGATTTCTACACAGTCATCATAGCCGATAGGAGTATTTACAATGATATGATAATGAAACGTCTGTGCACAAAAACTTAGATGTGTAGTTCTTTATATATCTAAATATGTATCTATGGATTCCTGTGGGGTAATAATGCTATAATCAATTTTACAAAACTTTACCAGACTACTAGACCAAAAATTGTTTCTAAAATTCATATCACAACTTTTGGCAGAAACCTTACAGATGGAAAAAAGGTGTACAACTTCTGATGTGCTTATTAAAAATAATTTCTCATGGAGCACAAAACATGGAACTTCCGTTTTGTAAGCAAGCACCTTATCCATTGTGCTACCAAGCATTTTTGTCTGTAGTTGTTAATCTGAAATTGAAATATAGGAAAACTGATTTCTTCTGCCACTGGCATTGGAACCAGCAAACCTATAAAGTGCCAGGCACATTCACAGTTGTTAGCAAAAATTAAGTTTACAATGCAGTCAGATGTTATTTCACCGACATCATGTTCATGAAGATTTAGACAAACTGCAAATGGTGTTTTTTTTTTTTTTGTTTTTTTTTTTTGCTACCACTGACATTTCCTGTGTAGACTTTTGGTAGCTGACTAACAATAACCAATTCAAATTGTTATACACAATTTTCATGGAATGTAAACTTTTACGATTCATATCTAAAATCCACAGAAATAGAAGGATCAGTTATTTTTTATAACTGCAAAAAATAAATCTTGCAACAAGTCAAGTAAAAAAACTAATTTTTAATCTAAGCACTTTTTTTAATAAAGACATAGTCCACAGAAGCTTATACAAAAATCATACTTAGTAATGTTCATTTTCCACTTGACTGCCAAAACACTCTTCGCAAACAAAACTTGCACACCACTAAATGATCTTTCACTGAGCACTACTAGGACTGTAACATTACGGAGCAAAACTGACAGTTTTAAAATATTTTGCCAGAACCAATATGATGGCACTGTTAAAATGTTTACGGCCGGTCGCTGCGGGTGGTGCGAGTACCGCTGCCTCCTCCGGAGCCTCCGCCTCCACTCGGGCCTGTCCAAGCGGCAGTGCCCCGCCCTCGAGTGCCACGTCCTCTTCCTCTGGCAGCTGGTCAAAACACACAATAAAATAAATAAACCAGCACATTATTTTATGGGGAATATGGGATATAGTGATTCTGTGAGGAATTGGCATCATAAGACTGCACCAGACAAAAGCAAGACACTGCTAGAAATACTTTCAGAAACAGTTTTAGTGGCGTCATGCTGGTCCAGGATGTGTTAAAACCTAATTATGGCTTTAAAATAATGGTCCAGGTTGTACAATAATGTAATGAATGTTTGAAAATAATATGTATTCTGGTTGACTAATGCAATATTATGACATCATTAGTCAGTGGGGAGCAATGTTGTTGTAGCGGAATCACAATTTCCGGTAGATCCATTTTATGATACAATAATCTTTACACACTGCATCTGTTAATGTATAATGCACATTCTAGCTATAAGGCTGTATCTATCTACTTTCTGTTTCTGCACAATAGTATATTACTTTGAAATGTTTAGATACAAATAAATAATTACACGAACAAATATGGTACATCCATACTTACCCATTATCTAATAGAGCTTGGGTAATTTGTTAAAATTAACAAAAGATAAATTGTATAGGGAATTCTTCACTTTCTCATCTGTTTCCAAGTACAGAAAATTAAATTACTATAGTATAGTGAGTTTTGGAAATGATGGGTGAGAAAAGAAGTTTATGGAAGAAGCTTACAGAAAGAAGAGACATGCTGGATTGGTTAATTTGTTAGTGAAGGGAACAGTTGAAGGTAAGAACTGTAGAGGAAGACAGAGATTAGAATATATGAAGCAGATAATTGAGGATGTGGGTTGTAAGGGGTATGTAGAAATGAAGAGGTAAGCACAGGATAAGAAGGGATGGAGGATTGCATCAAACCAGTCAAAAGACTGATGACAGCAAAAAAAAAAAAAAATAGTAAATTTACTAACACTATCGAGTGTGATTAAAATAGATTTGCAAGGAAAATAAACATTCTTAGCTGGAAGTGTGAAATTCTTGTCATCCTCCAAATATATGTACTATGAGGACCAATAGTTTTAGTATTATTTGCATTAAGTCTTGATATGTATTTGCTTCTTGTAATATGCACAAGGGCCAGCACTCCCTGGACACGTGCATCATGCATGATATATGCGAGCAAAGCAGGACACTGAGCACTTCTTACAAGAGCAGGCCATCAGTGTCAGGAGGGCCACATTAACAAGAGTTACATCTGTGGATTAAGAGCATTCTACCATTTGCTTCACTTTTACCCTGTTTAGGCAGTGCTATCTAAATTCAGACAAGCTCCTAACAGATTGCGTGAATAGTTGTATACAGTTCTGTGTTTCTATATTTGTAAACTGAATAGAACCCAAGTTCAATAAACTGAAACTTTTACTTCTAGCAATTGTTCTCATTTAAAAATAGACCTGTATCAGTTCGAACACTGAGATCTCATTTCAGCCCACCTTTCAAGAATATATTAATTTCACAGGCCATTTATGCTTCAGAAACGAGAAAGAAATCATCAACCTGAAGAAAGAAGCAGAGCTCAATAATCGGGGCAGGTTAATCAGAAACAGGCCCAATTGATCAATCAATTAATAATTATTTAGCAAGACCGTAACAACACATACTTGCCATCAATAATGCAGGATGAAAAAATGCCTGAGAGTTGATATTTACACATAAAGAAAAGATAGTAAAGCCATACCAGAGTTGAAGGAGGGCTGTAGCGACAAAAGCAATACACTAACCCACACACACACAAAAAACACTATTTCACCACAGCCCTAATTCATGATGGAGGATTAAGTACACAGCTAGGTTTGCACAAGCACCCTTGGTCAACCCTGCCAACTTGAATCTCCAGATACTCCCAAGACCCATCAAGGTCTCCCGTCTCACTGGTTCCCCTCCCCCAAATCCTACACAAAAACAATTCTCTGATGCTACAGTCCATCCTTCAGACAATTACTCCAATCTCAACTCTAAAAGCTAGCCATAACCCGCTATTCATCACACAGTCCTCTCCTCGTCTTCAGTCAATTAATCATACCCTTCGCCACTGGCACAACTTCTTGTTTCTTACCCAAAACGCTCATCCTTCCCCATAAAATAATGCCCATTCCCTGCCACTCATCACCCAATCCTAAAAACATATTTGTCCACAAATACCTCACAATTCTCCCAAACTGACCCAGCGATCCTTCCCGTCCAATAGACCTCGTTGCAAAACTTGCAGCATGGAACTAGCTACCACTGACTAGTCCAATCAAACCACAGAGCAAACTTTTCCCATTACTTGACACAGCTGGTATGTCAATTCGCCTGTTTCTGTGTTGATATATAGGACTTGCCAACAACTAATTCTAAGTCAGAATGAATGGCCATAGGAAAACAGCAATCTTTTAATAATATTATTAATTGTGCACGTAATAATTTTCTTTAACTTTTTCAATCTGTAATATTTTTTATTATTATTAATATTGGTTCGTTCTATGGCCTAATGTGTATTCTCACACGTCACACACAGAAACACAGTGATGTCATACTCTCTCCATCGGGAAGTGTTTGCAGCTGTATCGCGATCTAGATATTACCATACAATTCTTCAAATTGTGACCTATAAATCACAATTTAGAATTTGCTTTTCTACATACATGTTGACCACATTTCATATTGCTTTGTAATGTTATGCTCAAATTCAGCTTACATTATAACTTCTTTGATAAAAAGTATTCTTCGCATTCCCCACTCAAACTTAACAGAAAACGGCAATAGCGCAATCACTGGGACTCATCAAGGAATTGCCGTTTTGGTCTGAAAACTGTCGCACATGTTCGTTTGGTGATACTATTTACTATATGTTGCTCTTAGAGGTGTAAAATGTATAGATACCTCACAAACTTCACTCGAAAAGTGCCGTAACGCTATACCGCGAGCGACTGGGAGAAGCCTTATAGCGAAGTAAAATGACCATGACCACGTTCTTTGAATGATATTATTTGGGAATATGTTGTTACAAAAGTATAAATATGGAAAAGATTACACACTAAAAAAAAAAAAAACCTTTGAACCGTAAGCGAATGTTGGTTGCGTCATTTACGGACACACACGCGACGTCCTACGATAACTCGTACATCGCCAAGAAACATATCCGCATGTTATTTCCAAGATGTTAATATTCTATGGCATTTATCAAAGTAGGTTGCTGCAATATTAACGTAGCTTATGCTTAGGTTGAAAGTGCGACAATATGCTTGTTCCAGCATTACGTCGAAGGAATTGATTTAATAGTTGAAATGCAGCCTGTACCAAAATAGCGTTTGGTGGTTGTTGTTCAAGCATAATTCGCCAGACATTTGGATTTATTAAACATTTATCATGATTTTCAAGCAGAATCGTTAGCGGTGCCTGCGGATAGGTTGGAATGCAGCCTGGACCAAAGTGGACATAGACGCTCGCGGTATAGCGTTACGGCACTTTACAAGTGAAGTTTGCGAGGTATCTATACATTTTACACCTCTAAGAGCAACATATATTAAATAGTATCACCAAACGAACTTGTGCAACAGATTTCAGACGAAAACAACAGCTCCTAGATGAGTCCCAGTGATTGCACTATTACCCAGAAAAGTTTCCACAAACTAAATTACTTACACAACTGCAAAATGATACCACAATGGACAAATTGTAGATGCAGGATTTATATTAACCTAATTGTTTTGTTTTATCATGGTGACAGAAATACGGCTGGGACCAAGAGAAAATTTTTGTAAATTTTGTTCTGTAATGGCCATCTCGGAAATGCCGTACTTGTTTAAAATGGAATCAATCAATTTTCACACAACATGGCAGGTGTTGCTGAAATACAGCTGGAGCATAAATGTCAGATTTTGTACAATGGATAGAAGCTGAAAAACAAAGAAAACATTACGAAGGAGTTAATCAACATTTCAAGAGATCTTTACTAATTTTGCTGCTCTGGCGAAATCTTTGATCTGTGCAAAACTTTCATATTTTGGTGTTTTTAATTTGATTTTTTGGAGAAGTTTTCATAAACTGTAAGTGGGAAGAATGCAGAATACATTATATTGAAGCAATTAATCCAAATTTCAAGAGCTTATTGCCACTTTTTGATAGGTTGAAAAAATTGTGCAATTCTCAATGCAAAGTTATCCACTTTCTCATGTCTGAAATCACCTGCTGATTTATTTTAATCATCGTGTTTACCGTTATACATGTTACTTCTATGCAGGCTACATATAGGCCTATATACGTTGAAAAAGTGAAACTATAATATCAAAAGGTCAACATAATGTAGCAATAGTTTCCTTTGCATTAAATATTAATTGATAAAGGCACAAACAATAGCACTAAACCATACTCGCAAAATAAAACGGCATATAACCACGGAAGAAACAACAAATGGTTTAGTGTTTGATCGCAAAACCGCTATTCCACCAACGCCACAAAATTAATAAAAATCTCTTGAAATGTTCAAGTTCCCTCTATTACAAAAAGTCATAAATTTACGATAGCAAAATAATTCCGCGAGGAATCGATTGTTTTCACATTTCTGTGGCCTTATACTGGCAGATAATATTTACAGCGTTGTAGTGGTATCGCGATCTAGAATTAAGCCGATAAAACTATAGAACCGCAATAAATGGTTATAAATCAAACATACCTTGGGCTCTTAATATTGCAGACTTTCCTCTTCCTGCTCCACCGGTTCCCTTGTTGCCCTGTCTTTTGAACATAGGAGCATTTTTTAACATGTCCGGCAAAATTAAAAACCTAATTTTAGAACCACGGATGTAGACATTTTCCAGCTGAGCTACTCTGCCGTCTCTGTAAGTAACTGTAATATTTACCATCTGACAGTTCATATTATCTTCAGCTTCTATTAACTTTCCTCTGTAAACCTCCCCAGTATTTGTTTCACAAGTAACGATGTGACCTTCCGCTTCATGTAAAACTTTGATTGGTACACCGATAGACATCTTGAAAATCTAAACTTGATACGCTTACAAGAAGAAACAAGGAGACTGGTAGTAATACCTTAATGAACTACGACTCACATACAAATTATGATTTGAAACACCCAAAACAACGCTAGCCATAAACTTTGTAAACGCAGCCAGAGGCAAAACCAGCATCAATTTCAGGTTAGCCAACGTGAATACCACGCAAAGACATGTACAGCAGAAGCGAAAGATATTATTGCATTACACTTTGCAGATGATTGGGTATACTTTCCAAGTAGGGGAAATGTGGAGTATTTCAACGATTAATTACGGTTTATTTTAGAAGTCTTCATCATCGATGTTAAACTATTTCAGTGGAGTTGGTTCTTTTTATCCACGTAAATATTTAATTATTCTACTTTGATTCTTTCCAAAACTAAAACTGTACATTAGTATTACACAGAAAAATACAATGATAACAGTAAAAATTAATAAATATTTCATAGAAACTAATCGAATATTGTTTTATTCGAAAGATATAACAAAATTTCGATTGGGAAATTGGAGTATGTTAGTTAGTAATTGCTCTAAAGAATGTTTGGGTTTTTCATGAAGACAGAAAATGATTAGTAAGTTTTTATTTTATTGGGGCCATTATATATTTGTATTTTGGTTAAAACGCTCTAACCTCGTCATAATTATAAAAGAAAATTTAATATATATATATAAAGAGGTAATTAGATGACATGGGGAATTGCCACCAGAGCGTTAGCTCCATCGCAATTAAATTAATATCATATTATCCTAGGACAATATTGCGTAACATCTTAAATATATCATTGCCGACTATTGTCATACACTCGTATCTTTGCTCGTCTGTTGAACTGACTTCAAAATGTCAAAAAAAGTTTGTTTATTTGTATAATATTTGTATAAGTTAAAACAGAGGAAGTTGTTGAAAAAGAAATTGGGGAGGTGACAGGTAATAAATGTTGTACTGATTTACAGAGGTATTTGCAGAGGCTGCAAGAATGAACAATATTGTTAATAGGAGTGAAGTCATGCAAAATGGTTTGTCATTAATAATTTACGTTATTTTGCTAAGGTAACTTCGGCTTTATCTTCTCAACAATTGTTATATTTGCACTAGGTCTTCCATCAGCAGTAGAGCTCAAGATTACACACCATCGACAAAGGTATTATTGGGATTGCGGAGTTTCATGTGTTATGATGGTTTTACCTCTTGACAGTTATGTCCATTTCTTGGAAAATTTCCAGGAAATATGCAATGAAGAAAATTTTAATAAAAGGTAGTGTCATTTGAGTAGTGTCGTTGGTTTTCAGTTACTACGATTTTTAACACTTTTGAATTTGGCGTTTGACCTAAATTTTGTTTTCAGCACTTGGACAATAGATCTTTGCTACCTATTGAGGAGATTCAGTGTGAAACATCTATTCTGTACTATCACAATGGGGGTGCATCCTGGATATAAGGGACAAGCATTTTACGAGAAAGTTATTAAAAATGTTGGTTTCAGTATAACCATAACATTAAATAGGCTAGACAATCTGTAAGTATGTGTAAGCTGGTAGAACTTTGTTTTCCCCTTGATGTGCCGCACAGGATGAAGAGAGGGTGCTGAGGCGATTTTCTGAAGCTGAGAAGAATGGTATATTGGTCAAAAAAACATCTTTAACATGTGATGATTTTGTCAGTCATTTATCAAAGTTTGGACCAATAATAGTATTAACAAATGCTGGACTTCTCACTTGCACTAACTGTAAGTGTATGAGACTGACAAGTGAATTACGAAGCTGCTTTCCATGGGCTGCAGCTTATGCAGGTTTGTATTGTTTGTGTTCATAAAGTCCATTTGAAAATGTTTTTGCTATGTTTACAATTGTACATCAGAACTCAGAGGTATTTTAATTAATCACAAGTGAAATGCAGGTTTACTTATTTATTCGTGTCCAAATCACCACTTTTACATTGTAAACTGAAAGTTTAAAAGAAACATGTAAATATACAATTAAAGGGACAAATCAAATCACAATAAAACATTATGCAGAAGTTTCCCAGAGAACGTGATTCTTCCGCAAAAATTCCATTCCCCTTGCTGACAAATGATGTCATAATGCTGAGGTATTCAATCGTAAGCCGTATTTTTTTCAAGCAGTAATTAGGTTGTAATAAACGTTAGACCAGCATGACACCGCTGAAACTAATTTGAAAATTGTTTCTAGTGGTGTCTTGTGTTTGACTACTGCCGTATTACAACACCAATTCCTGACAGAATCGTGATATCCAATAATCCCTATGATCAGGTTGAACAGTTCTGTATAGTAAATTTCAGGAGTGGCAACTATTTATATTCCACATCAAGTTGAGTACATAGCAGCCTGAATTGGCCTTGCCATTTGCTGTAAAAATTCACAAGTTTGTGGGTCAGCAGGTGTTGTGGGCCTTGCAGTTGCCTGCATTCACGGTACTCATCCTCTGATACAACCCCATTTCTTAAGGTTTTCTTTACATTGTGTTATGCCCCTTCTGAATCTGTTAATGGCTTTCAATGTTATATGTGGGAGATGATAGCCTGCTGCAGGTTATTTTTCCCATATTATTCATGATATCAAGTTTTGCCACAGTTTTGCTCGGCATTTTTTTTTAACATATTAACATCGTATGCATTAAGCTTTCTTGGGTAATATCAAGATGGGGCCCACAGATTACGTGGTATATATGACATCATTGTGACATATGGTCCAGACTGCTTTACTACATAAACTCAAATGATGATCAAAGAAATCATATTTCATAATTATGCATTTTGGTCATAATGCAGCTTGGATCAAAGTGAAACGTAACCATAAAGCATGATATTGCAGATATCCAATTTTCAGATCATATCTATAGCTGTTTCTGTGTTAGTACATGCAGACTGAATACGTCACAATGATTTCATATATATCACATGATCTGTGTTTACTACACGAGGCCGCAGCAGTATCCCCAACTTGATATTACCCGCTTTCTCTTTTGGTTTATACCCTCAAGTGTTGGAATTCAAATCCAAACATGGGGTACTGGGTGTCTGTCTCCTGTTTTCAGATTCTGCAACTGCCCTCCTAGTGTCTGGAGAGGTTATGCCCACAAGCTGATAAATTTAGTTTACGGGAATAGGGTGAAGACAGCCTGTTATGATATGTCTTATCTCATTCAAGGCTAGATCTACCTTTCTCTCATGGTAGGAGTTTTGCCAAACTGGTGCTGCGTATTCCACGGCAGAGAAGCATAGTGATGAAGAAAATGTACTGAAAACTGTAGACTGTGCTGTCCGTCTACTATTTATTAATTTCAGGATCATATGATTCTGAGCACTCACCTCCAAAGACCAATGTGGGGACACAAAGTTGAAAGTAAGGGTATGTTTGAGTTTGAATCCCACCTATTTTGGTGTATTACAGAGTGTTGGGCATTGCTCTCTCTAAGTTATATTGTGGTATATTGTGCAGGTGGAAGGCACAAACTTGGGTTTTTGTGGGGTTGGTCTTTAAGTGGTTATTGAGCACTCTGGTGGCTCAGTGATTAAGGCGTTTGACTGGGGATTGAAAGGTCTCCGGTTTGAATTCGTGTCTAGGCGGGGATTTTCATATACCCTTAACTCGGTCTTCACATCTGGCACAGCTTGCTGTGTAATGTGATGTACACCAGAACGCTTCAGTGGTTCGGATTCCACGTTAAACTGTAGGTCCTCTGTACTCGGCAGGATTGCAGGGGCAGAATGCGCAGCCAATAGAAACCTTTCACCAGGTCATTCCGAACACACAGAATTATTATTGTAAGTGGTTATTGATATAACAGTCATATAGGTTTGGAGCACTGTTGTCAAATTTGTTTGTTGAGCAGCAATGACTGTGTCATATGCAAAGATAAAGTAGTGAGCGCTCAGACTTATGATCATTGGTGTAGATGATGTTCATCAATGGAGCAAGAACACTACCTTATGGGAAGCCGTGGACGTATCCAGCGAGGGGTAAGGGAGGGCTGTGCCCCTCCCCCTCCCCCTTTCTAGAAACATTAAGTTGCCTTCAGTACACTTCAATGAGTGAAGAACTGGCTCAGCAGCACTTTGTGAGAGGAAAGATTGACTGGATTATGCCTGATGAATGTGCATTGAAATTTCGTGAAAGAACGTGAGATATTCAGAAACAGAAATATTGAAAAATTTTCTAAGAATCCGAGACGATTAATGATTACATAAACTTTAACTGAGCTACAATCTTAATTTACTACATAGTAGTTCCTTAGATTAAGTGGTTGGATTACTATAGTAATCAATAATAAAAAATAGTTTCCTCAATAGGTTTGAATTTCATTTTGTAAGAAATCATTATGTTTCAGTGCCCCACCCCACTTCCTCGAAACCAATATGAGTTGTCCCCCGTCCTCCAGCTCAAATCTTGCCCCCTTGTGGGAAGCCATTTTTTGAATATCATTATTGGATGCAAGGAATCACCGGTTCTGTAATAGCCACTCGAGAATTGTGCCAGCTGGAAGTCCTTCATATTGTTATATATTTTCAATATTGATTTCTTGTGGTTGATCATGCCATAAGCTGCGGTGAGGTCAATAAAGGATTGAAGGAATAAAAGAAATGTGATGTAAATAATATTTGTAACAATGGAGAGAGAGAATTGCTGTGAGGCATATTTATGTGTAAATAATAGATAAATTACACCCAAAACTCAGCTACATTCCAGTCAGTTGATGTTTTTGATTTGGAACTTTTTAAGCAGATCACAAGTACTAGTTTTAACACGCCAAAATAACCCAATGCTTTTAGCTAAAGATCAGGCATTTGACTATTTCTTTAAATTCTGAGATTATATATAAAGATTGGGAAAAGGAAACCTCTCTCTCACCACAGATAAATACAAGAAAGTATGAAAAAAATTAACGTTTTCGGTAAAGCCATTGCCTGTGTAGGTGATTTTACTGGTGGGAAGGAGGATGATGTGCATCCAAGTATTCACAGAGCCTAAGTGCTGGAGGGAGAACACAATGTGAAAAGTATTATTATAGGAATTGCTGATAAATAATATATATCCATAATTTAGTTCAGTTTAAGAAAGGAAAAATAAAATTAGTGATGTTTTTTTTATATTTATAACATAACTGGATGTTGAGGTCAAAGGGACGTCTGATGCCGAAGATGTTTGTTGGTTAGTCCTCATCTGTGGAGTTTGAAAGCGATAATTCTTCAAAGGAAAACTGTTTTAATTGAAGTAGATTTGAGAATTGTCAATGGGTTTAAATTGTTTTCCCCCGACCATTCATCTTGACTATGAGGCCTGTCTAGTAGGTGACCATACCAGTTACAACAAATTCAGTAACTGCTTCACAGTTATCGCTGTCATATTCTTTATAGAACCAAACACTCTTCCATAAATGGGAACTATCTTATCAACAAGTCCTAGAAACCAGGTATCCCCTGGCCTCAACTGCCATTAAGCCCTATCACTAATATTTATCCTCACCTAAACGGGCCTAAAGTATTTGTGTATTATTTACTATCGCTTCCTATAATATTGTATATCTACATCTCTCAACCGCCTTGTATGTCCCTAGTGTTCGTTTTATATTTCATTCACACCTAACTCACTTGCCGAGAGTTTCGAGCCTTATCCGCATGACTAAACCAAGCATGGTGTCAACACTAATGCCTGGAGTTTGGGATGACGTGGGTTCAAATCATCATCTGGATATCCTGAATTCAGTTTTCCACAATTTCCCGAAATCATTCTCAGCAAACGCCAAGATATTTCCTTCTGTAGGCCATGACATCCTTTCCTGGCTCTAATGCCCTCGATGTTGATTAGCCATAAATCTCAAAGCCAAAAAAAAATGTCCAAATGCTTACCCAAAACATTGGTAATTCTTTTTCATGCTTTTAGTTTCATCACTTCTCTTCTGTCATCACCTTTTGTACGAGATCAGTTTTACTTTTCTTCTGATTATTTAGAGTATTTGTTTCAAGCAGGTAATTGTTTTTCTGTGCAGGTCATTACATTGTGTTGACTGGATACAATCTTCATAAGCAGTGCTTCTTCTATCGTAATCCTACCTACAAAGACCGTAAGTATAACTCTGGTTTACTTATCAAGATCAAAACTGAAATTAATGAGAAGCAATTTTATACAAACCATTCAGCAGTCAATCATGGGAAAACAATCGTAATCTTCAGAATTTATTCATGAGTTGATTTATTGTAATAGCATTAATTTATTCAAAGTTACCACAGACAGTAGACACAAAATGAATGATTATTGTTTCATTTAGTCTATTTGGTGTCAGTGAGTTTTTGATAAAGATGATATCCTTGCTGCTGAAATTCTCTTCAGACTTCAGCATGCAAATGGAGTTTGTGTTTGGGTGTTAGGATTATTACAAGATCAGGGGCGTAGCTACTATGGGGCTAGGCGGTGCAGTGCACCGGGGCCCTCAAGCATAACTCAGGGGGGCCCCAAGCGCACCTCTGGGGACCACCATGCACAGTTCAGAGGGCCCACGGGTCGCTCATCTGGCCCAAAATAAATTTTTTGCACCGGGGCCCTTGTTGACCTAGCTACGCCACTGTACAAGATGGGTAAAGATAGAAACATTAATATACAAAGTCAGCCCTCAAAGAGTCTCCTTTTAATGCAAGATGAAAATAGTATATGATGACATTAAATATTACAGGCATGTCAATTAGAAAAATATTATATCTGACTTATGTGCATCAATTTGAGGAATGATATTTCTATCCCTTCCCTTTTGTAATAAAATTGCTTGTCATGTTAAAAGATATGAGAAATTTTCTTTGCTCAAGAATTTAATATTTACATTACAAAAACTAGTGAGTTTAGAATTTCATCCTTACTAAAAGCAAAGTGTAAGGTTTCTTAAATAATGAAAATACTATTTTGCATCTCCCATTCATGCAGTTACAATAATTAAATAAATTAATATCCTATATAAAATATCAAAATTTTTGTTTACAGAATAATAATTATATTCAATTTCTGTTTCAGGTGTCTGCGTAATGTCATTCTCCTCTCTGGACAGAGCACGACTTAGTTATGGAACTGATGAGGATACAATACTGATTTACACACACAAACAGTCATAAGAAACTACCTCCTCTCATGTAATTGTGCCTTAAAGAACTATTTCTTTAGCCTTGTGCCTTGTTTTAAAGTGTGAACAAAGTTAAGAGCTGGTCTTGTGGAGTATATGTAATACCTTTGTTTGATTGGGGAAAGCAAATCAAACTTCTCTTGAGCTGCAAAGCTTTGCACACAATTATGCAGATTTTTCACCAGAAAAAAAAAAATTGAAATGTAATTTGATTTATTTACTCTGTGGCGACCATAGCCATAAATGAATAAATGTGGTTTCATGGACAATCTTACTGATTGATATGTTGTGAATAGTCAGTTGTCAAATGTACATCTGTATTTTTTGTGGAAATGTTGTGCTCTTTATCTTGCCTGTATATAATTAATTGCCACACATTTGAATGTTTTTGTATTAAAACATTTGTATTTTATTATGATAATGAAAATTCTTTTATGCAATAAAAATAATAAAGTATATGGAAAGCAAACCCATCGCTTACCACAGATGAGGGCTGTAGCTACGAGACAAAGTTGAACACATGTACTATGGGTTTTCATTTTACATTTCTTTTTAAAAAAAACTTATTTATGTATGAAGATGGCTTATGTCAAGGAGATTGGAAGTATCAACATTGACAAGGATAGTACCAGGCAAGTATTTAATTTATTTTCATTATTTGTTAAGCATAGTATTTTTACTAACTGCAGTTTCAACTGAAGTCACTAATAACTGGAATACACTAGTTCCAACAAGAGGTCTTTGTTAGTACAGGTGGTAAGGTATGTGTGTTCCAAACCAAGTGTTCTGGAACGGGTCCGCCCCTAGCTGTTTGAACGCCGGTGTGCAATACCGATTACACCGCCCCCTGTCTTAACTACAGTCAGTGGTGGATCGTGGATCCAGGAGTGTTCCACCGAACCGGGTCTGTGGCTAAAAAAGATGGGGGGGGGGGGAAGGGGTTTCCCACTACATAAGTTTCGTCTTGGCAACAATTGAGTGGAAACTATCGAGGGCGACTGTTGCTCACTCGATTTGCGGCTGCCCGCTTAAGGCAGGCCTGTTCTGGACTCTCCAGGAGTGTCTTTTATTTTTCCCAGAAAATAAATGAAGGTTTATACACAAAACAAAAGAAAAAACATGACTTAACAAGAAATAGTGTTTGATTCTGCAATAAATCTTCTTCTAAACTTTTTTTTAACACAACAAATGATCATCATCAACCATAAAACCAGTTCTGCAATTCTAATTAGCAATTAAAAAAAAAAAAAACACGCACGCACGCACTGAATATGCCTCTATAAAAGAAGTGAAATGCATTCAGGAACAAATAAACAAAATTCAATTGAGGAAATGATCAATAATACACAGATATCAAATTGGCATTCCCAGCTCAAAAGGGCACATTTGAAGCTGCACAGGACCCTTCAGAATATTAAGTTCAACGGAAACTGCAAATTCAGTATTCTAAAGCAAATTGCAAAAATAGACGCAGGAGAAATTTAACACTGAAACTATATAAAAGAATAATATTTTCATTGTTTAGTAATAAAATACAATACTTGAAAAAAGTATAATTAGTGAAATGGCTACCAGAGCTTGTGCTCCATCTCAATTCAAATTTAAAGCAATATAAATTGAATAAAGAGTGAAGGAATATTGATTCAAAAACAGAAAAATTAAGACAAGTACAGAAACTACCACAATAGGGAGGTGAGGGGAGAGCATAACAAGAATTAAGAGAGAGCAAAGGAACACTTAAAACAACTAAACAAAGAATTGATAATAGCGAAGGAGGTGGGTTTATGAAGAAATTGGTACAGGGGGACCACTTGTGGATGCATCTAGAAATTTCTATTGCTGTGTTAGAAAACTGAGGGGAAGGGAGGGTGTTGAGACAATTATAAATAATGATGGAGAAAATGTTACTGAAGTTTTGAAAAAAAAAAAAAAAAGCCAGGATTCAGGAATGAGTAGGTGAAAACTGGAGAATGAACTTATTCACACAATTGGAAATGAACGGTCTGCTTGGAGGGGTAGGCAACTGAAAGTGGTAGTGAGCAAGGGGAACAGGACATTGAGCCACAAGTTAGGGGTGAGCAGGGTATAAAACCTGAGTTGATAATTTATATATAAATCAAAAAAACAAATTTCATGTATCTGCAACATTAAGTTATATGAATATGCGTACTACTGGAGAGCTGCTGCTTTGCTGTGTTACCTTTAAACATATGTTATACTGTACTTTATTGTATAGAACATATTAAGCTAATGGAATCTTATATCCGTTATATTGCTGTATCAGTTGTGGACTAGATAGTGTGTAGAAAAAAAAAAAAGACTTGTCATACCAATTTTTATCGACTTGTTTCACTAAAAGTCACAGTGATAAGGTATATACATTACCCAGTAAAATAAAATCATATATATACAGGGTGTTCCAAACCAAGTGTTCTGGAAGCCCCCCCGCCCCCCCAACATTGTGATTTTGTAGATTTTTTTTTTAGCTCTACGGATTTGAGGCCCCAGGATCCTATAAAAACTACCCCTTGCCTGACTCAAGCCCCATCAAAACCTAAATCCATTGAGAGCAAGCCTTCCCCAACCAAAATCCACTCAAGCCAAGCCCCCCTCCCAAACTGGATTCCCGCTCAAGCCCCTCCCAAACCAAAACTCTGAATCCGCCCCTATATAATATATACAGGGCGTTCGCCGGGAAACGCAACCCACTGTTAGCGCTACAAGGAAGAAACTGCTCCCGGCGAGCGAGCGGTCAGTTTCCGGCATTGTTCGACCGTCGGCCGCGGACTATTTCATAATAATTACGCTTCATAAACTTGTGTGCTAAGCATTTAAATGTGACGTAATTCATTAGCTTACCTTATAAAAGATGCTGGAAGTGTTGACCCTCTTGTGTAATGCACATTTCACATCTTCTGAACATATTTCGAGACACACGCTGCCCTAACTGACTTAATGATTTTTTGGGTGACAGTTCTAGTCGAAAAGTGATATCGTCAATTTTCTCCTCTGTGAGAATACCGTTGACCGACAGTCTCTTTTTGTTAAAAAATGAACCCGTTTCTCTTACTTTTTTAACCAGACGCAGAATTGTTGATTTAGCTGGCAGTAAAGCGCCAGGAAATTCGCGACGAAATTTACTGCGACACTTTTTAAACGACTTCTTCTTCACATATGTATCGTAGAGAAATATTCTTTGTTGCAAACTGTAACGTACCATAATTTTACTCACACTCAAACACGGTACAGATTAATAAGAGTATGAAGCCCCAAACCGCAAAGAAACGTTTATTCACAACACTGATTAATAAGAGACTGAAGTCACAAACTATCTACAATGCAAAGAAACCGTTCTTAACAATGTAAGAGTCACTGCACTGCACTGTTGGGGCAGCGGAGGTGTTAAACAGTGCGGTGATTCACGGTGCCGTGTGGCGGGAGTTGCTGGGTCTACTGAGCGAGTAAGTTGCCGACGGCAACAGACTGGGAGGGTAGCGTTTTCCGGCGAACGCCCTGTATATATATATATTATTATTATTATTAATCATTATTGCCTTTGAGGACAGTGTTTAAACTCAGATTATTCAGTTTTTGTTTGTATTTGTCCTCTTCTCTTCCCCAAACCTCTTCATACGCTCACTGTGTTCCTGTTTCCTTTGTTCAGTCCATTTTGTTCCTGTTTTCTTCTGTATTTTGTGTTCATAATTTTGTTCTTGAATTGTCCCCTTTCCCGTGTCATTTCCTTGCTGATCCCTGCGTGATTTAAGTCCTCTTCTATTTCCTGGAACCAATTGGTTTTCCTGAGCGAACCATTTACCACATCAAAGATCCTCTTTGTGAGTCTAGTGCTGTTCATTCCCTGTAAATGTCCATAGAATTGTAATCTACGTCTTCTGATCATGTCTGTCAGTCAATCTGTATGTTCGTATAGTTCTTTCGTTGATCTTTTCATCCATATACCGTCTTTATATATTGCTCCAAAAAATTTTCTAAGGATTTTGCGTCCAACTTTTTCCGCTTATGTGATGCCTAAAGCCCCAATCGTGATTGTTTCTGGCAGTGCCACTGTTTTGTAATGTCTGAGTTTGGCCTGTGTTGATGTATTTCTTTTGTTATAATATGACCATGTGAGTCTATAAGCCTTCTGGAGCTTTTCTGATATTTCTGAATTTGATAGGTTGTTAGATCCTCCTACTTGTATGTATTCAACTAGATATTTGAATTTCTCAACTCTTTTTATGTTTCCAAATTTGTGTGTATTGTTTGTACATTGTTGTTATGTTTCTCCATGTACTGCGTTTTTACATACGAAATTTGTAGCCCTGTTTTGGCGGCAATTTGATGTAGCTGTTCCAATGCATCTTGTGCTTCCTGCCTATTGTTGCTAAGAATTACCAGGTCATAATATATATATATATATATGATTTCTCAAAGGCGTTTTTTTTGGGTTTTTTT
Source organism: Vandiemenella viatica (assembly GCA_031002005.1). Lineage (NCBI taxonomy): Eukaryota > Metazoa > Arthropoda > Insecta > Orthoptera > Morabidae > Vandiemenella > Vandiemenella viatica. The sequence goes on along the minus strand of CM061914.1, from coordinate 180,543,590 downwards.
GTGACGAGCCATCTTTCACCCTTTATACTTAACCAAAGTCGATAAATGAGATTTCATTTTAAAGATTATTCTCTGCTTTGGTAACGTCGTTAATTAATAAATGAATTTCGAAATTGGACCCGTAAATGGCAAAATTGTGGACAATCATAGTTAAGACTCAAGCTACAAAGCTTCGCTTTTTTGTCTGGCTTTTCGCCTTAACGATGCCGAGGTTGTTAGAGGCGGGGAAGGAATTCAGCCATGACCTTTAGAAGGGACCATCCTGGCATTTGTCTGGATTGATTTGGGGAAACCATGGAATACTCAAATCTGGATGGCCGGACATGGATTCGATCCGATGTCCTCCCAAAAGCGAGGTCAGTGTGTTACCGCTCGGTCTGGCTTCGCTGCCATTGATAAAGAGTGATCGCATTACCGCTTGATAGCAACACCATAATCACAAAGATATTAATAAACTATGCATGCTTTCTAAAGAGGAGCTTTTCGGATATTTTTGTTTCTGCTAGGAAAACATTTCATTATTTTAATTGCTGACTGTCACCGACCAGACTCTACGGTAGTCTGGACGCTGACCTAGATTCTAGGCGGTGACAGCTAGAAGAAACCTGATGAAGACAGCAGAGCGTCGTGTTTATACAACACCTGAGAGTATTTCATTGCATCAGTGCGCCGGGAAAGTCTCCACTCACACAAATAACATCTCATTTATCAATTTCGGTTAGGTACGAAGGAAGATAATGGCTTGTGACAAAATAAAGAACACCTTTTAGAAATAAAATTTATGATGGTGAAGAAACGGCAAAATGTTAATTTCACTTGTTTTACTATTTAATTTGTAAAGTACATTTGATGTAAGTATTTGTTGTTTAAATATAGGGTATACCAGGGGTGGCCAACCCAAATGATCTTGCAGGACCACTTTCGAAATGCATCATACCTCCGCCGGACGCATATAAAAATAATCATATTATATTCGCATATTAGATTTAGAACCACTTTTTGCAGTAAAAAATTGAAACGTAATGAATAATTAGTATTGTGTTTGCTATTATTCTTACATGTAAACATAGATAATATAGTAATAATGATGCTAATAATAACTGACTTATATTTGCAAGAATATTATTTTAAAATCAAAGTTAACTTTTTCTCATAATTTCGACAGTTAATTTTTAATATGTGGATGTACAAATAATGTATTTTTTTAATATATTGGTTTCCACTACTTTGGCCGTTATAAAATAAATATATTTTCTAAAAGTGTGATGAATCTCGCGGGTCAGAAAAATGTTCAAGGTTGGCCACCCCCGGTATAGACGATATTGAAGACAGATTGTATGTTCTTGGGCAGGGGGGGGCTAGGTGGCTCAAGACCCCCTCCCCCCCCCAAAAGTATCTAGGTTCATCTCCGACATTGTAATTTTGGAGACCTTTTTTTTTTTTAGCTCTACGGATTTGAGGCCCGAGGAGACTATAAATACTACCTTTTGGCCCGACTCAAGGCCCCCCCCCCCAAGAAAATATCCACTAAAGGCAAGCCCCCAATCAAAATCCACTCAACCCAAGCCCCCCCCCCCCCCCAAAACAAGGTCCGCTCAAGCCCCTCCCAAAACAAAATCCTGGATCCGCCCCTGAGAATTGTGCAGCAACATCTCTCCTACCCTGCCGTCCAAGCCCAAATGCTGAAAATTTCTTGCACTACCAGGACACGAACTAGCTAACCCCATGTAAGTGCCAGACACAACCAGCTGAGCTAACGGGGTGTGTTCCCCTCTGAAATCGAAAATTAAAAAAGGGTAGGGGTTGCGTCAGTGACGTATCTAGGTTCACGAGGCCCTCAGAGCTAAAAAAAAAAAGGGTCTTCCATTTGCACTGAAGGCCTGTGGATCCTCTGAGCTGCACTTGGGGGCCCCCTGGGTTGCGCTTGGAGGCCCCCACGCTCAGGGGCCCCCTGAGCTTGGTGGCCTCGGTGCACCGCCTAGCCCTGGGATGCGTTTAACATTTTTCGTGTCAAAGATTTCTATATTGGGTAATATAACTTTCCAACACTTCCTATAATGACGAATCTTCTTCTTCTTATTTACCACTTTTTCCCAACATTTTTGGGTCGGCTGTCTTCGACGAGTTTCATTCATTATTAGCACGGTCAGATTTAGAGCTTTAGTATTACGCCCGCATGCCCCTGCTGGTGCCAAGGACTTTATACCCTATTGCCAGGTCGTACTACGTACTAGTGGGGAAGTGAAGTGCTGCCCGTCTGTCTGTGTAACTATGTTCAGCGCGTTATAAGAGGGTTTTTTTTTTTTTTTTTTTTGCTGAAAACTTCTTTAAACGCTTTAGACAGGAGTAAATCTATTGGTTCCCGACTTCTCATCACCGACATATAATTAGGGCGTTGGGCGCTTTTTGGATGGGTAAAATATTATGAGTTAGCGTCACCAACATGCTAACGTTAACAGTATATCTGTAGCTATAAGTATGACGTGTTATGCTTGGACAGCAGTGAAAGAATAGATTATACTTGTATCTAATATGTAAAAATTAATTCAGCTGAAAATGATAGCCAACCAGTTGCATCAATTAGGTTTATTTAACCTTGGCCGCGGTTTCGACGATCAAAAGATCGTTTTATTCAGAAGGACTCGTGGAATCAGATATACTCAGAAAGGAGCCAAATAACTCTTGTCATATCGCAGTGCGATGTGCACTTATGTCAATGGTTATAATTGCAAATTTAAAACTTCTATTACATTGTTAAAGATATTAAATACTTACGTCCATCGGTCCAAAACGTACATGTTGGGCTGTTGATTTCTGCGACAATGTAATAGAGGTTTTAAAATTTACATTATAACCATTGATATAAGTGCACATCGCACTGCGATATGACAACGGTTATTTGACTCCTTTCTGAGTATATGTGATTCCACGAGTCCTTCTGAAGAAGACGATTTTATGATCGTCGAAACTGCGGTCAAGGTTAAATAAACCTAATTGATGCAACTGGTTGGATATCATTTTCACCTGAAGAACTCTCACCTTTGCTAAAACGCAGCCATGTTCAAAATTTTATAAAAATTAATGTTTTTTTTTTGCAATGTTCTTCATACAAACACACAGTTTTTATCTGATTTTGATGGAATTTTGTATACGATACTTTAAGAAAAATAGAAAAACACTGTTTATGTTTGATTTACAAAAACTTAAACCTTCTCCTTCTTTCCCCCCTCAGCTTAATTTATGCAAGCGTTGTTTATACAAACCCATAGTTGTTAATCCGATTTTGACAGTACTTCTTTACACACGTATACCTCAAAAGAAGGCGGTCTGGTATCTCAATGGTTAAGGCGCTTGCATCCGAAAGTTTCTCTTTTCGGTCGTGGGTTTAAATCCCGAGGTGAGCAGGAATTTTTAGGAGTTGTATTTGATTATATAAACTACGCTGGGACATTCCGTGGTTCTGATTTCATGTTAAACTGTAGGCTCCTGGCGAAAGTAATTAGCCTTCCTGCCTTTGACAAAACAGCTTGGTACATCTGTTTCGGGAAGATCCGACCAACCTTCGGGTAGATTTTTAGTTTGTGAAGTGAAAACTTCTTTGGACGATTTTTGGATGTGTAAAATCTTATGATTTCCCGACATGTTAACAGTGTATCTGTAGTGGTCTGGTGGCTGAGCGGTTAAGGTGTCTAACTGCAGAACGCAAGGTCCCCATTTCGAATCACCGCCTCAGCGGGGATTTTAACAGACCCTCAACCCGATCTTTACCTCTGGCATAGCTTGCTGTGTAATATGAAGTTCCACGTTAAACTGCAGCCTTGTAGCTGGTAGTTATGGAGCGTCCATAAACCACGTAGCTTCATTTTGGCCCCCTGTGAACCTCACCTTCCCCCCACGTAGCTCGACGTGGCTTTCGCCTCTACCTACCCCCCCCCCCCCCCCCCCCCCACGTAGCATGTTGTTTTTTTCCCTTTTGATTCCAGAAGACATTTTGTACTGTTTTCTCTTGTCAGACTATTGTAAATTACATACGGAGATAATTAAATGAAGGAAATAAATATTCACATGCTGTTGAGTATTCCGTACCTCATTTTAATGTTCTCGCATTCGGGAGGACGGCGGTTTGAATGCCCGTCCGGGCATCCAGATTTAGGTTTTCCATGGTTTCCCAAATCACTCCAGGCAAATGCGTGGATGCTTCCTTTAAAGGACCATGGCCGAATTCTTTCCTATTCCTTGCCCCCCATCCTTTCCCGTCTCTAAAGACCTCGCTGTTAAGAGACGTTAAGCAGTTAAAAAAATTAACTGCGAAAAATAATATGAATGGATAGCTACGTGGTCTGGCTTGAATCCCCCCTCCCTCACGTAGCGCAGCATAGTCTTTTAGCCCCCCCCCCCCCGACTGAAACACGTAGTTTATGGACACTCCCATAAGGCGACAAAGACAGGGGCGCAACGCGCAGCCAACAAAAACCCTGTCACCAGATCATTACGACCACACGGAATTATTATTATTATTACTTAGTATATCTGTACCTATAAGAATGACGTGTTTCGACTAAGATATTCATAGTTTTAAGTGTTTTCTTTTGTCGGAAATCCCTACTTCCTAGTCACTGCCGACTGGCTTTCCTGTGAGATGTGTATTTATGAGGCGGAGATTAGGGAGTGTCTCAGACAGGACGGCGGGTCAGTGATGATACTGTTTTCCTCGATGCTCCCCCTCCAGCAGGAGCGCGCGTAGTGTCTCTGGCGGCCAGTCTGCAGGATGTGGTGGCCGTGGCTGGTCGCCTGCGTGGCGGCGCTGCTGTCGTGGGGTCCCGCTCGCCGCTGGTGGCGTCTGCGCCGGCTGGCGTCTCGCCTGCCTGGCCCGCCCTTCCCTGGCGTCTCGCTGGCGTCCCCTGTCGACGCCCTGCGCCGCTTGGCCGCTCAGTATGGGACGCCCTGCAAGTAGGTTCAGCTCCGTCAGCTTTCCTCTAATAAGCATTAGGTGACGACAGCCACCAGGTCAGCTCTCCAAGAGGTTCATGCTTTAATAACATTTCCACACTATACGGAATACAGCGTGTTATGGACGAGGAAGCCCGTCTCGTTGCGAAACTCATTTAGTATTTAAATTAAAAATGCTGCTAGTTAATTTGGATCCACCGAAATGAGGGAATTACTGTCACTATCGAAATAACAACCGCCTTTCCACTGTTTTCACTGTTAATCAAAATCGTGGGTGAACGGTTAACGCTCTGTTGTTGTTGGTGTTGTTGTTGTTTTTTTTTTTTTTTTTTTTTTTACGCTGTGTCGATGGCTAAGATCATTAGAGATGGGATGAGACTGGAGATAAAGAACGGGAAGGAATTCTGCCACGACCTTTTTGAAGGAAGCATCCCGGCATTCGCCTGGAGTGATTTCGGGAAACCATGCGCCGTCCTCCCGAATGCGAGGCCAGAACGTTAACCGTTCGCCCACCACGCTCGTTTAACGTTCTGGACTCGCTTTCGGGAAGACGTGGGTCCGAATTCCCGTCCAGCCATTCAGATTTGGGTTTTCCATGGTTTCCCCAAATCACTCCAGGCAAATGCGGGATGGTTCCTTCAAAAAGGGCCATGGCCGAATTTTTTCCCATTCCTTTTGCCTCAAACCTTTTCCTCCTCTAATGACCTCGACAATGCTTAAAGCCACAAGAAAAAAAAACTCAACCTTTTTCAACCCAAGGCCCAGTAAGTTTTCAAAAAAAATGCTGCAGACCACTAAACATTATGGGCTTAACTTTTACCTATATGATTTTTTAATTAATTTCTGGAACATATTTTACTGTACCATCATAAAAATAATAAATCTAAAAACATGTTTCAAATCCCCACGGAAAAGTTATGAAACTGGAAGTGAAATATTAAATTTCAATTGGATAGTAACCAGACCCTTAATATTCAGTAACCAAATGAATGATAATGCTCCTTTAGTCTGGATGCTACACTATACCATCGACCTACATGCACATCATGAAGTAAAAGATACTAGACTTTTTTATGTTACAAACTCTACCACGTACCGCGATATCTCAAAGCTACTACAAGACCCTCAAAAAACAGTTATTTACTTGCTCCTTAAACGAACGGAGCAATTTTTATGCCAACTAGAAATGAATTGACTATAATAGGAACAATGCTGTCCTATTTTCACTGTAAATGTCAGATTTTTGCCTGATCATTAAAATCTTAGTGGTTTTTTTTTTTTTTTTTTTTTTTTTTTTTTTTTTTAAAAAAAAGTTTGGGTTCATAGTTTATACTCGCTTATACCCTCATACAGTACGAATATGGTACGTAAATTTAGATGAGAAACACTGACCTTTCGTCTCTCACACGCGTCTCCTGGCCCGCTGTTGCCAGCCAAAGATCCTTACACTGCTAGCTGTCGCTACCCCAAAGAGTATACATACTACGACTCGTGGAAATCCTACGATTCACAAATTAGTTTGCATATATCAACATAGTTATTCATAGACATATATAACTAATTACATAAAAAATATTAACAATATAAAAATGATTGGAGAGGTGTGATATTGAATGGCTTTAAGTTGTGGCTCTGACCATCAACCTACCTAGTTCCCCAGTAGCAGTACCTACGCAAATCTCCGATTTTAAAATAAGGTGCTATCGAACCTCGTACCCAGAGGAATGTGGAGCAAGCTGAGGGATACAAATAATTCCACAAAACAAAACTTTCAATTTTAAAATTACAAACACATCTTTTATTGTATGGCTAAAGGTTTAAAAATTACTGAAATATTAAATTCTTCGTGATGTAATAAACGCATGTTAAAATCATTCCATGGGACAAGATGTTTCTCTTACAATGTATACATTTCATTTGATTGTGAATAATTTCCATATTCTGTAAGGACGACACAAGACGAACACAACATTCAATTAAACCCTCGGCCGGACTCGAACCGGCGACCCCTGCAACGCGAAGCAAGCACGCTGCCCCTACGCTGCCGGGGTCGGCAGGTGAATGTCGGGATGCTTCCTTCAAAAGGCGATGACCGAATTCTTTCCCGCCTCTCCAACCTGTCCCATTGATAATGACACCGACGTCAACTTTCCGTAAATCTAAAAGGAAAAATAATAATAAAAATTACGGTCTTAAAAAACGAAAGATTGAATAAACCCGTACGAGCAAAAATTTTATCATTTTGAATACATAAGACCAGACTGGAAAGTATCACATAACACCAAGATTGAGTACCCGTCGCCAAGAAAGATTGCAGTAGCCACTTTACTTGATCCTGCGTCCAACAATCTTATGTGAGTACAGAGCTCTACGTAAAGGCCCCTTTAGACGACGCGACCTGGTCTCCCTAAATCGTGGCCACGCCTCTTCGGCCCTGAAATCGGGTCGTCTACAGTCAGCTCCTGGTAACGTTTTTGTGGCGAGACCAGGTGGGGAGATTGGGTGGAAATTCCATCGATTTATAAGACTCCGATCGAAGGATGCGAGCGTACAAAAAATTACTGGACGATCAGCACTTTTTCTTGCAGGAAGTTGTGAAACTAGCGGAACGACGCTCAGTTAGTTGTATTGTATACTTTATTCGAAATAAATTATTTTCCCATGCTTTATTGGTATAAAAAAGTATAAAGTATAACAGCCAAAAATAAAATATGATACATTATAATAAAGTATGGTTGGCCACCTTAACCTCACATGCCCTCTATCATAACAAAGGCGCGAGAAACGAGGCACCGAGCGTGGTGGTGTAACGGTTAGCGTTCTGGCCTCGCATTCGGGAGGACGGCGGTTCGAATCCCCGTCCGGGCATCCAGATTTGGGTTTTCATGGTTTCCCAAATCACTCCAGGCAAATGCCGGGATGTTTCCTTCAAAAGGCCATGGCCAAATTCCTTCCCATTCCTTGCCCCCCATCCTTTCCCGTCTCTAAAGACCTCGCTGTTAAGAGACGTTAAGCAGTTAAAAAAAAAAGAAATGAGGCATTTGATGTGTCATCCACTAGAAATTCCGGAAATGTTCACCATTCAACACATCTAAGAGTCTAATGTGACTGAACATATGCTTTTTGTAAATATAATTGCTTGGCACAGGGTTTCCCCCCTCCCCCAAGGTTTTTCATACAATGCTAAGCAGTCAGGGTTGCACCAAGAATTTACGTTTTTCATAAATATACATATTTAATTTAAATATGAGAAAATTAACAAAATTTGTAAGTAGCTAATTTTATTGCTAGTACTACTATTAAATGAAACGTACAAATTTCAGAGCAAGACGGATATACGCGTGGTTGGTAGGCCGATAGTGTGGTAGCAACCTGTTGACGGGGAGGAAAGTGAGATCGGGAACGGGTCGTCTAAAAGGGCCTTAAAACGGGACCGAGTTAGCAGAGAAGGTAAAGAAACGTGTCTAGTAAGATACTGTGACCTTCAGCTGCAGTTTGCTTTGTTAATGGGTAGAGACTCAGAGTCCAGGAGAAACTGTAGGTCGATCCTAAGGCAAAGAAGTCACGTGTCCGACAAAGGCCAACTCAAGTCACGTGTCCTGCATGTGCCAGTCATATTATTCGCCATGCTGCGAAGGAACGTGGAGTGGGTGACGGACTTGCTCAGCAGAAAGCTCAACCCTGCGGTGGAAGCCAGGTTTCGTCACAGCTCTCGTTACGTGAGTTGTGTTTGTCGCAGCCAACTGCGTAGCGTCAACATCAGTGTTGTCACCGCACCAGCGGGAGGGTATTCGACACGGAAACCTTGAGCCCCTTTTCTTGATGTTGCTCCGACTCGACCACTCATATTTAATGCAACATTTTTTCGTGTACTATGGCGCGAAAGGTAGCCAACAATCTCTCGACATTAAAGGTTTCAGATGGCAACCTAACTCTGCAAAAGTAGAGATCAAAATTGCAAGAAATTGCATTTCCTTTTCTCTGTATTTACGCTTTGGTGACCTCGAGGTCGTTAGAGGTGAGAAACGACTGGGGCCAAGCAACGGGAAGGAATTCGGACATGGACTTTTGAAGGAACCATACCTGTATTCACCTGGAGTGATTTTGGGAAACCATGGAAACCCCAAATCGGGATGATTGGTCGGAGATTTCAACCAGGCTCCTCTCGAATGCGACACCAGAGCATTGCCGCTCATCCACCTTGCTTGGTAAATATGATTTAGTTACTGGCGAAAAATAGATTTTTTTTCCAAACCTACAGAAAAAATGAACTGAAGTACGCTTTCGCTGCTAAGGTAACTGGATTTGTTACGATGGTATTTCCTTAAAACTTCATTATTTACCCTCTCATTTTTCTTTTTGTGTAGTTTAAACCCACATCTCCCAATGTAATAAAATTACCTTGCCTTTGTATGACCGACTGGGAGGTAACGCTTTGGCCTGGTATTCGGGAGGACGAGGGTTCGAATTTTCTTATGCTCAACCAGATTTCGGTTGCCCATGGTTTCCCGAAATCAACAGACGAATTCGGGGATGGTTCCTTCAAAAAAAAAGGTATGTATTCCTTCCTCTTCCATTCCCCAAGACATTTACCACTTCAAATGGCCTCGACAAAGCGTAAAGCCACAAGCAAAAAAGGGAGAAAGAGCGTTAGCTCCATCGCAATTAAATTAATAATAATAAACGGAAGTCTCCTCTTTCGGAAGTATTCGGACGGTTTGTGGCTTTGGTCTTAATGTGATTAACAACACTATAGCCTGATTACAGGAGATATGAGACAGGGAAACATCAATAAACCGAATATCATTTCCACATATTTGAATATGAGACAGGTATTTTTTTCCCTTATTTTTTTGCTACAGTTTTTCGTATCCACCACTATCGAATTTATGTTTACTTTCTACATCGTACCTAATTTCTAACAGTTCTTCTTGGCAAGTCGTATCAGCCTCTTCAATATTTCTTTATTTTCGCCTCCTTCAATTTCAAAATACCTTCAAATCGATTTTACATGTCCGGTTTATGTTTTTTTCTGGTGGCTAATGGACTATTGAATCATTCAATATCCTCTGGAGTTACATTTTCTTTTATGGATGAAATTGTCTTTTCAGTACATTATAACAAAGTATGACACAGTACTATGGGAACCTATAAGAGTTTTGTTCGCTCCCGCAAATTGACATCACTAAATCTCTTGAAAGGTTTTAAAAAGAACACTACATTAAAAATTGGAAAGTGCTTGAGTATCGGACAAAACCCTACCGCCCACCATGACAGACGGAACGTCCACTAGTAGGCACTACTGACCTAGACGCTCTTGTGCAGTGGCGTAGCTAAGTCAACAAGGGCCCCGGTGCAAAAAAAATATTTTGGGCCCTTTGGCCAGATGGGTGACCTTTTCTTCCCTAGCTCTGCGAATTTGCTGGTAGGGGCCTCCCTAAGGTGTGCTTGGAGACCCCTCGGCTGACCTCGGGGCCCCCTGGGTTGCGCTTGGGGGCCACCTAAGCAGTAGCGTATCTAGGTTCACAAGGCACCCAAAGCTAAAAAAAGAGGTTGTCCGTTTGCCCCGAAGGCCCGTGGGCCTTCTGAGCTTCGCTTGGGGGCCCCCTCAGCTGCGCCCCCCTGAATGTGGGGCCCCGTTGCACTGCCCTATGGTAGCTACGCCCCTGCTCTTGTGGTCCTACTAGCAAAGGTCTGCTTGACAAGGCGGTTCACTCGGCGCCTGGTTGTGTGCTGTTTGTTAGCCGACTAATGACGTGTCATTAAGTCGCCACAAACAGGTCCTAACGTAACGACAGCTCGATTCCGTCATAAGAGCAGGAACGCCAGCACTCAGAATCGAAAACCAACACATCTATTCCTGTTGCGTATGGCCTCGCATTTTTCACTAGAGATGTAATACCCAATATAATTAAACTAACAAAGAACGAACATTTAGTAACAAAATGGATTGCAGATAAATGTCTAAATTAGAAAGCCAGTGACTGTCTGATGTGATTCCCTGCACCGTAATGTTAGGGATACAGCTCTTCCCGTTATTGATAAGCTTTACTATAAATTTTGCGTGGTTAGTGTGCATTCGATTTATGCAAGTTCAAACCTTACCTGAAAGTCCGAATCCTATTTGGTCGATACAAGCAAATGGTTAGAAGCAGCGGACGTTGCCACGCGCTGTAAATTTTTATCGTTTAATTACAATAAAATTTATTAAAGGAACTTTACAATGCAATGTTTCCTAATTTTTTGGCGTTTTAACTAAAATTATATTAACCTCAAAATACTTTTTCTTATATTGCTCTCAGCTTAAAAAATATGTTAGATGCAGATGTTTTTGGTATTTTTAGTTTAAATATAGAATCTATTCGAAATTGGGAACAAATTTTCTCGTTGCTAGTTCCAGGTGCCTTTTTGAGATAGATCCGGTAACAAAAAGGGTAAAAAATTGAAAACTTTGACGTCACTCATGTATTCGTTGTCTTTCTTCTTCATCTGGGTCATCCAAGGACCACGAGAAATAATCCTGTGCATTCATTTCGATGTTTCCTTTCTTGACTTGCAATAGTTGCTCATCCTTACACTTTGCTGTTTCCTTCTTTTTGGGTCATCTTCTTCCTCTCCTCGAATTCCTTAAAATTTTGTATAAATTTTTTGAAAGCTGCTCTGTCTTGTATTATATTTTATGTTATTTCGATCTCTATCATATCTTTCTTTACCCCTTGGATCCACTAGTTGATCTTCTTACTCTTGTAGACGTGGCTGACAATTCTTCTTGTAAGTCTACTGTTAACCATCCTCATTATGTGACCAAAAAACTGATTCTGTTCTTTCTGATCGTGTCTGACATCCTTTCAATTTCTTCTCCTTTGTATAGATCTTTATTCTTCCGATGCCTAAACTCTCTTTTTTCCGTTTTCAATGCTGCCCAGATTTTCCTCAAGATTTTTGTTTCCTTTTTCTCTGCCTCTTCTATTTCTCCAGTTTTCATAGAGAACATGCATTCCGATTTCCGAGACGTAGAGACGCTTTAATTTGGCTACTGTGTTGTAGTGTTTGGTTTTGGTTTTTCTTGAGAGTTTCTTCTTATTGCATGTATCTTTAGTCAGTGGTATGCTTGTTCTAGTGTTCTTGCTCTTGATCTGTTTGCTTCCTTATCAAGCCAATTATATTTGCTAGAAAAAAAAAGATTAAACGTATTAGTGGTCTACTTGACGAGCTATAAATATTGACGGAATTGGGATCTTCTTTATTTCTGTGTGATATAATTTTACAAAATTTCTAATACGATATTCAGATTTGTGTCAACCAGACAGATACCATGTACGAATTTTAGATCTGAAACAAATTTAATCTACGAGAAGCAGAGTGACAGCTATAAGGATCTGTTTCCCCTTGCGAACGAAACTCTAAAATAGACGGATGAATTTTTTCTTTATTCTCGTACCGCATTCGGAGAGGTATTTTTGAACAGAAATTAGAAAAAAAGGAATCGACGTTGTTTTCAGACATTTAGTTATTAATTTTGCAAGATATTACATTCTTATTTAGCTTATCGCATAGTACACCATATATACAAGAGAATAACTAACAATTTCATACTAAAACAATCAACAAGGCAACTGAAATACAAATATTCACAGTTTTTAGTCCAGACTGACCAATCAGCTAGAGGCTTGTCTTTCAGCGAACCTATGGAACAACTCTATGGTAATATCTGATCAACACATCCTTGGTGATTTTTAAATCTTTTAAATTCCGAACTAATGAAGGGAAAAATTTGAAGACTTTTTGACTGAGAAAGCCAAGAAATGGCACCAAAGGTTCTTGTTTGCAAGTAAATTTAAAACCAATATTCTGTTGTTGAGTTTGTAAGTTGCGATGTTGTCGTGTTTTGATAATATTAGTAGACGTCCGATAGCTCAGGTGACAGGGCATCAACAATCTCTAGGACTCTGAAAACCCATCGTGGGCTTCCGTCATAGGAATCGTGCGTTTTGCACTGTTGTGTGGGAAGTAACCTTAACGAATGCCGTGAAGCCCAAGATTCTGACGCGAGAAGTGCGCTAGCTTGAACTTCGAGTGAATGGCTCCCAATGCGGTGTCTTGTTTCCACTTCCAAGCCGAGGCCAACAAGCCACCGTCCTTGGAGTTTCCCTTCCTTCGACTTTTCCATTGCGTGGCTCAAACACGTGACCTGTCTTCCTCCAAAATAATGCCTCTCACGAGACTCACAAAAACTAGTTTGGCAACTACTGCTCCACCACCAACTCGACCAGCAGACAACAGTGGCTAGGTCGATTTTATTTGCTAATATGAGTAGGGTTTGGATATTTATGACAAGTAATTTTTTTCCTGCCTTCTTTTGGAGCTGTAATGCTGAACTAAACACTGATTGAACGTTTCTGATTGTTTTTAAATGTATTTTATGTAGCGTATAAATGCATATTCAGACCATTTTCCTAGTTTTGGTCGTATTACGATAATATTTATTGTCATATGGTCATATTTTGACGAACAATCTGGTAGTTTTTTTAATAGTACCTGGAATTCACTAGATATATATGAAAAGAAATTAAGAAAATTATTCACAGACCTGTACTTCTGCTATACAGATGGGGGAAAAAATAATAATTTTCGCTGTGGTCAGAATTCACCAGTCAAGAATTAAAGTTATACATTATTGTCACTCTCTAAATCTTCCGACCTCCTTTTAATCTCCACAGTGCAGCAGAAGCATCCATGTGTGATCCGCGTCAATCAATATCTCAATGAAATATCCTCAGTCATCGTTAAATCCGCAGTGCATCAGTAAGTAGACCAACCGAATAAAATTTTCTGAAAGTGCAAAGATACGTAAGGGAATTTAGAGGAGTATTTTAGTACATATGAAAGAGTTCTATTCTGTAAATTATGTGAAAACGAAACGATTTAAAATTAATTTCCCAATGGTGCAGCAAATTATGCTGTCTGCATAAAAGCGACACTAATAGATAAAATAAATGATGTATAATTGAGCATGTTTTGATGTATAGTAAATTTAAATTTTTGGTCATATTTTGTCATTTTTAGGTCATATTTACCTACTTTTAAGGTCATATTTGCCTGCATATTTCTCTATTTTCTTGGTCACAAAGATCCGAACCCTACTTATGAGTTTAAGTCTTGCCGACGTCGGTGTCTTTAGAGGTGGAAAACACGGTGGAGGTTAAAACTGAAATGAATTCTGCTGTGGCCTATTGAAGGAACCTCTCTGTATTCGCCTGAAGTGATTTGGTAAAGTATGGAAAACCTAAATCTGGATGCCTGGACTGGGATACAAACCCGAGTCCTCCGAATGCGAGGCCAGAGCGTTAGCGCTCACCCACCACGCTCGGTCCTTTACAGTAGCACAAACAGCGAAGAAAAAAAAAAATTGACACTACAATCGTTGAAGTCCATTGCAGATTAGTTTAGATATGTTCACTTTGATCCACATGAGAATAGTCCTCGGGGGTGTGGAACAATTATTAACAATTCAATAATATTACCAATTACTCATAAGGGAGCGTCCTTAAACTTCGTGGCTCGGTCGAGGGGAGGGAGGGGATGGCTGGAAAGCTACTCTGGGTTATGTGGGGGCAGGCGAAATTGGGGAGGGGGGGGGGGGGGGGTGGCACGTAGCTTTCCATTCATATTATCTGCCACAGTTAAAATGAGGTACAGAACACAAAACATTATGTGAATATTTATTTCCATCATTTTAATTATCTCCGTATGTAATTTACGATAGTCTGACAAAAGAAAACTAAAAATGTCTTCTGGAATCAATAAGGGAAAAAGTTAAATACTACGTGGGAGGTGGGGAGGGGGGTACAGGCAAAAGCCAGGGGGAAGGGAGAGTTCACAGGAGGCCAAAATAGAGGGAGCTACGTGGTTTATGGACGCTCCCTAACCTGTTAGTTACTTAAAAACTTATTATTATAATCTATTTCCATTGTTAACTGCAAATATACTATGTTAGTTACTATATATGAATACAGTTTCTGGATAGTGCAACTGCTGCATTTGTAAACGGTTTCAACACAAAAGAAAACCATACACTATATTAGTGACTGTCAACAGCTTTGTCACCTACCGCTCCCATACACCAAACATATAGTATTTTCTTAGTCATCTTTAGTTACCAAACCCCAAGAAGAAAATTCTTTCATATTGTAAAACAGGTTCTGAAGAAAAAAACTCTTTCAGTTTCAAAGTTGTTAGGTATTCGTAGGTAACATTTTATTTCTTGTGACATACATTGAATAAAGAAGCTCTAGTGAGGGTTATCCCATTATGTACAGTTGACTATGACTTGTAATCTTTGTTAATGTTATATTATTCCTTGTATTATAACTATGTATTTCATCATCAAGATTGGAGGTTTACAATCTTTCATGAGCATGACTCCTTTTTTCAAAACACTGTAGTCGTACAACAATAGTAAGTACTTAAAAATGGCGGTTCGGCAAAGGGAGCTAAGGCACCATGGTTCTGGAAACGGGGAAATAAGACAAGCACGAGTTCAGTTGGCATCATTACAGCCAAACTCATGTTGAGGCTATCGTGGCATGTTTTACAAACATGTAGACGAATACTGGAGTAGTCCTCAGCTTGCAGGTCGTAAGTACAGCTTCATTAAACAGAATAGATTAAATAGAATCCAATATAAGAGAAGGCCAGCTTGCTCAGCATGTCTATCAGTCTGTTCGGCCATGTCGGTTACTCGATGATACCCGAAGATATGTTCGCTCTATTCTCTGTCCGCAGATTTCGCTCTAAATAATCATAACGGAATTATATCGATAAGTTTTGTAATAAAAGTGTTATTTCTGTTGATAATAATCGAATGTAAAAAAAAAGAAACAAAAAGTAATTAATTGCAATTCGTTTTGAAGTCATATTTTCCATAGAAATTATTCCAGAACAGTAAAAATTGTTTTGATTTCAACTTCCATTCTCCTACTCCCCTCTTCGCCCCCATAACAGCATTCCTAAAGACTTCAAGGTCTTTGGCTGCTCTGTAACGACAAATGACTCCTACCACTAATGGTGATGGTCGTGCCTGAATCCGTCATTTTTTATGGGCTTTCGAACTAGCATTGGAACAAATAGAACATAATAACCTCGCAGGAAGATGAAGTTGGAGATCTGCTTCGAACGTCGCAACAAATTGATGGGAAGTCAGAGAGTTTCTTATATAGAATAATGCAATTACATAATAGAACAGAGATAATACAACGTGGAAAACGAGCCTTTTAAGCGATCCTAGCTGTGGCATACACTCTGTGATCAAAGCATTTAGAAGATAAGCGAGATCATTCGCTTAGTTGCTTCTCTTGCATAAAGTCTCCATTTAGCTCCAGACAAGATTGTCCATTGGACATGGTTGTTGATTCTCATTTTATTTGAATATGGAGGTGTAGTTTATGGGACCCACATTCTGATATCAAAATACAGGAGTTGGAGAGGGTGCAAAAAAGGGCTGCTGTATTTGTTTCTGGAAATTACCGCAGAACGCTATCCAGTAACAGATATGATAAAGGAGCTGGATTGGGAGTCATTGGAGAAAAAAAGGAGGATGAAGAGAATGTTGTGAATGTCCAGGACATATGTTGGTGATGGGGCTTGGAGGGATATTGATCAAAGAATTAGGAATATGCATGGAAGAGTAAAGGCGACCATGACCACAATGTTGCACTCGATTTCATGCATAAGGGAGTGGGAAAATTTTCTTTTGTTGGTAAGGGTGTCAGGGATTGTAACAAATTACCAAGTGAAGTGATGAATAATTTACCGAAAACGCTTAGGGAATTTAAAATTAAAATTTGTAAATAGAAAAAGTAAATGGGGAGAGGAATTTAATATTCCAATTTAAAAAGAAAATTTTAATATATATGCATTAAGGGGTAACCAGATGACTAGGGAAATGCCATCAAAGCGTTAGATCCATCACAATTAAATTAATAATAAATATTGATAAAACAACTGGGATGGGATTCATTGGAAGACAGGAGGAGGGTGAAGAGGGTCATGGGAGTGTACAAGACGTATATTGGCGATGAGCCATGGAAAGATTACTGGTGTAAGGATTAAAAGTAATGTCTGGAAGGGAAAAGATGACCATGACCACAAATTGGCACTCGATTTCAGGAACAAAGGTGTAGGAAGATTCTCTTTTTTAGGTAAGGGTATAAGCTACCAAAAGAAACGGTGAATAATTTACCAAAAACTTTGAAGGAATTTGTAGAGGGCAAATGTAGGTGGGTGTATGAAAGGGGAAGATGGGTGTGTAGGAAAAATTGCCACCGGAGCGTGCGCTCCATTGCAGTTTTAATGAAATAATATATTAGTAAATTATATTAAATATTATAATATTACTTATGTTTCATTTCGTTGACCAGATATAGCTGGTACGTAAGACATTCTCTTTAGCCGCGTGTGTAGCAGACTGACCAAGCCATGATTCGACAGAATGTCAGCGATCCATAATGGCAGACGGAAAACTTTCACTCTGCGACGATAACATCTCGACATCATCGCATAAGTTGCTCAGACTGAAATTTCCTGTATCGATTTACAATATCGTCAACTTTGTTTAAACTCTCTGGTTGCTAAGACTACCCTTTACCCTCCCATTTTTAGTTAGTTGTCTCGGTCATTCCTTCTCCTTTAGCATTTTTTCTCTTCTCACTGATCCGCCTCTGCCTCTATGAGCACATGTGATGTCGTTACGCTTCCGTCTGCCTCTTTATTCTTTATCGTAATCCGCCCTCGCCGTTTGAGAGTATATTCAACAAAGCATTAGAGATTATCAACCTAATAGGTACAGACTGAATTGAATTTAGTTGCTATAGAGCGCATGCTGCGATGGCAATTTCCCCAGTCATCTAATTACACTTTTCTTAGTATTGTTTTTTATT
Organism: Vandiemenella viatica; assembly: GCA_031002005.1. Taxonomy (NCBI): domain Eukaryota; kingdom Metazoa; phylum Arthropoda; class Insecta; order Orthoptera; family Morabidae; genus Vandiemenella; species Vandiemenella viatica. The sequence goes on along the minus strand of CM061914.1, from coordinate 180,525,702 downwards.
ATTATTATTATCTTATAAGCTTTAAATGCTAATTTCCTCCCCAGTCTACTCTTACGATTTACGAATTTTAATTTTAAATCCTTCACATTTTTGATGAATTATTAATCTCTTCCCTGACACCCTTACCAAAAAAAAAAAATTTTCCCACTCGGTTATGCATTAAATCGAATGTCGTGGTCATCTTTTCCCTTCCATGCACCCCTCCTAGTTCTTTGATCAATGTCCTTCTAAGGCCCATCACCGACATACGCCTTGTTACTCTCTTCACTCCCCTTCTGTCTTCCAATGATTTCCAATCCAGCTCCCTTATGATATCAGTTGAATAGGTCCTGCAGTAATTTTCACAAACAAATATAGCTGCTGCTAGTGCACTTCTTCCCAATCCTGTATCTGATGCCCAATATTTGGGTCCCAAACTACACCACCATATTCAACCAATGGTCTGGACAAAGTTAAGAAGATTCCTTAATATCTCTGGTACATCTATCATAATTCTCTCCAGTAAATGAAGGATTTTGTAACCTTTTTCTACCACCTACCAATGTGTCGTGCCTAGCTGAGACTGTTATCAAATATTATGCCAAGATATTTCCCTTTCAAGTCTTCAACAAGCAAATAATTCATTTCCAGCCTGTAATCATAATCAGCCTTTAGTTTTATTAATCTGTGTACCTAATAACCTGACACTTGATTCGACGTTTCGACCCTCATTCTGGGGTCTTCTTCCAGGGCAGAACTGCGTCTTCGCGGGCCTCGGCTATAAAACAAGACCACTCACTGAGCGAAGACTTAGTTCTGCCCTGGAAGAAGACCCCAGAATGAGGGTCGAAACGTCGGCTACGATGAACATGACGCGGCGCCAACCGGACAGCCAAGAATCAACTGACTCTGGCCGCGGAAGCCTGCGATTACAACCTGACTCTTCTTGGCATTTATCTTCATCCTATACTGACATACTTGTAAGATATCCTGTCAGATCCTGTTCAGTCTTCTCTCGTTTTGATCCTATTATATACTATTATGTCATCTGAAAACCACCTAAATTCTGACTGTGAACCATTAACACAATCATTCATTAGAATGGTGAACAGCAATGGTCCCAATACACTACCGTGTGACACTGTTATTTTCGCATTCGCTTCTTTTGATACTGTTTTTCTTACCCTCGCTGTAACCTTTTAAGAATTTTTCTATACATTAAAAATCACTTCTCCATCCGATCCAATGGTTTTTACTTCATTTGCCATCATTTTATGACTAAGGAAGGTGTATACGAAATTGTTGCCAGTATCTCGTACGAATGGATTTATTGTAATTAATACTTGTATTATTCTGTTTTGTTGTGACTTATTGAGTTTGTTGTACTGTTGCAGACTGTGGGCAGGCCCCAGACTGTATGTCGTCATCAGCAAGCCCGAGCACGTGAGAGCCGTGCTCTCTGGAGGCTCCAGCCTGGACCGCGACTTCCACCAGACCAACGTCATCAGGAGCTTCACTGGAGACGGGCTGCTCACCGCCAAGGGAGACGACTGGAGGAGGCGGCGAGCGTAAGTGTGTGAAACGTCACGAGAGTTGCTGTAGAGGCGTTACTGTATGTATCCCACACACGAGGGCGAATCACACTCTCAAGTTACGGCCATTTATGAAACTACGTACACATAGGCAAGTCGGCTATGACAACACACAATGTAAGTTCACTTTTACACATTTAATTTAATTTAATTGCAATGGAGCACAGGCTCCGGTGGCAATTTCCATACACACCCATCTTGCCCCTTTCCTGCACCCACCTACATTTCCCCACTACAAATTTTAACTTTAAATTCTTTCAACGTTTTCGGTAATTTATTCATCATTTCCCTTGGTAACTTATTCCAATCCCTGACACCCTTACCTAAAAAAGAGAATCTTCCCACACCCTTGTACCTGAAATCGAGTGCCAGCTTGTGGTCATGGTCATCTTTTCCCTTCCGTGCACTACTTTTCATACCTACACCAATATCTTTCCGTGCCTTATCACCAGTATATGCCCTGTACACTCCCATGACCCTCTTCATACTCTTCCTGTCTCGTAATGAATCCCATTCCAGCTCCTTTATCATATCCGTCACTGATTGCATTCTGCGATAATTTCCCGAAGCAAATCTAGCAGCCCTTTTTTGCACCCTCTCCAACTCCTGTATTTGACATAGTCCTCAAGAGACCGTAAACATTTCTCGGAACGGTCAACCAACTTTTCGATTCCCGATGCGTAGAAATCACCTCCAGCGCTATGTAACCACCTGGAGACAGCTGCTGTCACCTCCTCATCGTTTCGGAGTCGTCGTCCGTCGAGATCCTTTTTCAGATTACCGAACACATGATAACGCAAACACCTCACACGACCTACAAAACGTCTGAACTGCTGCAGCGATTCAGGGTGGGAGGTATCGCAACATCCTCCATACAGTCCAGACTTGGCGCCAGGGAATTATTATGTCAGTCTCAACATAGTTCTGCCCTCCGGAAGCTAGAGGTGGGTTGAGTTGTTTTTTCGAGTCCATTTTCAGCTGCGTCACAGAGGTCGCTCTGGAAGAAACCGCCAAGGCCTCTCGGGAGCTCTCCACTTGTTTGCGTTACAGCATTTGACAAAGTTGGAGCCGACCTCGCCGCTGAAAACTCTCTCTCGCTGCGTAGGACTACAAACACCCAACCACATACTGTAAACTCCCTCCCTCCGCATCTAATAATCCCTATCAATATATACCAATTGGACTTCCTCCTAACGTTGACTGCATTCGTTGGAGGATCTTTATTTGTTGACTTCAACGTTAAAAGGCGGGAACAATTACAATAAAATAGTGAGTGGATTGATGATCCACGCCAATTCAAATCATATTTTGTTCTATTTGAGCAAACTGGATACAGAGATCGGCACTAGGGGGCATCCATAAATTACGTGAGGTGAAATAGGGGAGGGAGGGTCCGGTGAAATCTCACCAAGGGGGGGGGGTCTACGGAAATCTCACGTGAGGGTTTGGGAATAATTTTTTGGACTGTAGAGCTAAAAAAAGGTCTGCAAATAACGCGAATGTCGATTTTAGGGGGGGGGGGTATTTCATCTAAAAGTGGGGTTGTGACCGGATTTTGAAGGGTGAAACCTAAAACAAAAACGTCTCCAAAAGTTTAGATGGTGATTACTAGCGGGGGGGGGGGGGGGGGGTTTCTCAATAACGAGATCTCACCAGAGGGGGGGGGGCTCTGGAAATCCGGAAAAACAACTCACGTCATTTATGGATGTCCCCCTAGAAACTAGAAAACTGTGACATGCATTTAACAAGTACACAGGATTCGTTCATAAACCAGAGATTCTAAATATCAACAATTAATCATAGTCTAGATGTCAGGTCTAAAGTATCGAGATAGAGGAATACTTAATAAACTAAATAAGAATCAAGTGCCTAATAAAAGTAGAGAACTATAAGATACAAGCATCAGTTAAAAAGGGTGTGAGACAAGGTTGTAGTCTATCCCCGTTGATATTCAACTTGTATGTAGAGAAAGCAATAAAGAAAGTAAAACAAAAATTTCCGTGTGGCATAAGTGTTCAAGGAGAAAAAATCAGTATGCTAGGATTTGCTGAGGACATTGTCTTGTTAGCAGAAATCACTGAGGATACTGAGAAGTTATTGAATGGCATGAACAAAATACTGAAGGAAGATTTTGGACTGAATATAAATCAAAGCAAGACAAAAGTGATGAAATGTAGCAGAAATGATACCAATCACAGTAAATTAAATATCAAAATAGGATCGGATGCAATATAGGAGAAGTAAGTGAATTCTGATATTTGGGAAGCAAAATAACAACCGATGGCCGAAGCAATAATTATGTTAAAAGCAGAATAGCACTAGCAAAAAGAGCCTTGATGGGAAAGATAAATCTTTTAGTTTCAGATATTGATCTAGGAACTACAAAGAACTTTTTAAAACTCTTTGTATGGAACACAGCACTTTATGGTAGCGAAACATGGACTTTAGGAATACCTGAAAGAAAGAAAATTGAGGTATTTGAAATGTGGTGCTACAGAAGAATGCTGAAAATTAAGTGGACAGAAAAAGTAAGAAATGATGGGCGAGGATAGAAGTTTGTGGAAAAAGCTTACAGAAAGAAGAAACAGGCTGGTAGGTCATATTTTGAGACATGCTGGACTGGTTAATTTACTGGTGGAGGGAACAGTCGAAGGTAAGAACTGTAGAGGAATAAAGAGATTAGAATATATGTAGCAGATAATTGAGGACGTGGGTTGTAAGGGGTATGTAGACATGAAGATGTAGGGGATATGTAGTGATGAAGAGGTTAGCACAAGATAGGAAAGGATGGAGGATTGCATCAAACCAGTTGAAAGACTGATTATTTATTACGAGAAATATATTATGAGAAATATTATGCGCACGACCAGATGATTACACTAATTTCTTACGCATGGACCATAAAACTTTTGAAAAGAAAAACCATCAATATTACGTCCTCGCATTGGATAAAAATGGACACCGTGATTTTCTAACATTGCTACTGTCTGTGCACTAACATGTTCTAAAAAGTCGAGTTGTTATCTCTGAACGCATATACTCATAATTTATTCATATAATGCCAAAACAATTGTAAATAAAATATTATAATCTTAGGACCTTGGCAACGCGTGCCGTCTTGTTTTAAAACATGCGAAGTAAGTCGAATGCGAGCTAACGCGTCGATGTGTTTGTAATCACTTGCTATTTCGTTAGTAAACCATTACGTAGATCTAAAAAGTGTATATTTTTATTATGGGACGTAAAACATGGAATACAAGGTTCAAAACTGTTTTCTTATGGACAAGTTCTGACAGTTATATTTTATAATATCTGTGAAATGAATTTAACCGTCAATGAAAGTGCAAATCTCAGTACTCTGGAATGGATTAACATTTGGGAAATGGCGCGTATACATAGCACATCTCTGCTTAATTGTGTGAGGACACCAGTGAACTTGTATCAACTTCGGAGGGAGTTACAAAACATACACAAAAAACCCAAAACGTGTATGAGCAATGTACACGTTAAAAATTTGAAAGATGTAACTTCATCCAGACCGCAGAGTCGGTGCTAGGATTCTCGGGCCCCAGGTAAGGGTTCTTAGCCGCCCTTCACCTCCCCTCTCCCCCTAGACAATATTTTTTACTTTAAACTTTTTTTTTTTTTTGATAAAGTCAGAAAATTTGAAGGCATAAATTCTAATAATGCCTTTTTTAAGAAAGTTTTTAACTGATTTATTTGTCATATGGTTAAGTGACTAATGTAATACATATAAATATATACAGTGTATACAACGACAAGAACGTTGGTAGCAACACCTTGAGATGATCCTTCGCACTTCCTTGATGATGTGCTCCACACTCTGGGAAGGAGCTCCGCAGTCACATGTAGGAGAATCCTGAAGTCCCCACTCATAGAGCATGGCGTTGCATTTGTCGTGGCCTGGTCTTAGGCGGTTTAGTTTAACCCACTGATCTCTCTTCAGAAGGAATACCGGCAGTCCAATTGTAGGTTCTTCAACAGCTTGATGTTTCACAGGTGCTCCTCCAGGGATCAGGGCCTTCCCTGTGTTTGTCTGGATACGGACAAGGAGCACCAGAGGTCCCGAGCTGGAGCTGGAGACTGCACCAACTATATTGCGTTCAGTTAATAGAGGCGACTCAATGTCTATCCGCTCTATCCCCACTCCGCCGCCTTTACCTCTACGATGGAAGGGGCAAGAGTGCCTGCTGACAAATTCGCCACTCGCAGGCCTGGTTTACAGTGGTTTACTTCGGGGTTGACAACGGGTGGGGGTGGTGAGTTGAGGAGAGGGGGAAGGGGGACGTAACCTTGAGCCGCCAGTTGAAGGTGAACCGAGTATAGTTGGTGAGGAAGGAACGCCTTTCCGTACTGTGTATTGTGTACGGTACCGTGAGCAACCCCAGGTAAACTGGGAGGGCGACAGTCAGGGAGGTGGAGCACCCTGCCGCCCGGATGCACACTGTGCCGATGCTTCGAATATCTCGACTCATTGGGGCGAGGTGTGATACGCCCTGCAGAACGACTGCACACCTACTGAGACTGCACCTCTAGTGGTGAGGAGGACTGGAGCTATTGCTCCAATGTCAGTAGTGTCCACGCGGTGCCCTGCGTGAACTGGATCACTGACAGTAAGAGTGAATGGTGCCCTCTGCCGCCGGTATGCATCCGCCTCTTTAATAGGTTCTCTATATAAGTGGTAGTGCGTGGGTCTTTACCCGGGTGCAGCAGCAACAACTTGTGAGCCCCCTGGGAGCTTTAGTGCCTCTGCGGCGGAAACGTGAGCTACCGTGGTGGTCCGTGAAACTTGGACGAGAGCGTGGGAACTGTAGTGACTGATTTGTCGGATGGCTGTGTGTATAGTCTGTACTCAGTCACAATAGTTAAGACTTGCGACGTATTCTTCTTCCGCCACGCTGTTAGTCTTCTGTGCTTGTCTGAAACCTAAAAATATTAACTGTGGGCTGCATGGGAACGGGAACATACGGCTTGCATTCGTTGAATGAAATACTGAAGTCGTTATCCGATGTTTATTGCAACACTGGATACTTGGTTACAAGGAAAATACATCTGCAACTTCACGCGAACGTAATGCCAGAAAACTAGGTATGTTGTAGGAAATATCCTACGACATGTGTAAACGAGAATCTTGGCGGGAATCGCGTCCGATCGGTATCGCCCGAGGCCGAGCTTGTCGCTCCTAGAGATCAGACACGAATGTGGAAAAATTACAAGTCGTCTCTGCAAGGTGACCTTCGCCACGCGTGCTATTCTGCACGCGCCTAAGATTTCCTGCTGAGCAATGTGAGCATTTCCGCTCAGCGTTTGCAGCACGTACGACTCGCTCAGAGTCGACAAATAAAATAGAAGGTTTTAATATAATAAAATGCGTCCCTTACAGAACCTACGCTCATACAGTGACGCTATGCGTGCCGTTGGACGCGTGAAAAGTGGAATAGGAGCGCGCCTTATAGCGACGGCCAGAGAAATTGGCGAGTGAGTGCAATCGCGCTGTTGCCGCACTTCGGAATATTCTCACGTAACGCTTTCTCTCTAACACTAGGAAACGGCAACGCTGAGCGTCCTGTGCTGCCTAGTATGAGCGTCAACGCACAGGCTATTATTACCAGTTAACAGGTGAATTTAACTGTTAAGTGCACGATTTTGTAACGGCGTGTTTGAAGCCACCCGCCAATACTTCTGGCCACAGCTATAGTGTGGGAAGCCGCGTTAATCGGTGGCTTGCATGGACGGATGGCGCGGTGGAACATGCGACGGGCGAGGCCGCGTGTGTCCGTGGGAATCGCAGAGGCTTATGCTATACGGCCAGGTTTTGGAAGGACCTTGGACCTGGTTCGTGGCCGGCGCTGCGTCCGCACACTATGTGGGTTGCCAAACGCGCCTTGCCGCGCCACCCCTGCTGTAACGACGGGTGATCACTGATCAGGAAGGGTCCAATTCCGCGGCGGGAGCGTAGTGAAGTAGTAAGGTAGAATGGTGAGGTTCAGGTGGCAAATGAAGGACTTCGGCCCAGGCACTGCATACACTTCATCCCGGCACTCGTGTTTCACAGATGCAGAGTCACAGCTTGGTTTCTATTCAGTTAGGCATCCTGGCCGGCGGGCCCGGGGTACTTTTCTCCCGCTTAGCCCCCCCCCCCCTCCCTAACGGCGGCCCTGCCAGACTAAAGATATAAAGGTACAAAAATGATGTGAAGCGCTTGACTCCTCTAGTTTGCGGGCGCCTAGACGTGAGCGTGTGCCTGCAGGTTGGTGTCGCGAGTGTTCGGCGACAAGTGGCTGCAGGCGCAGCTGCCGTGGCTGGGCCGCGTGGCGGACCGCCTGCTGTCGCTGCTGAGGAGGAGTCCGACGCCCCACCTGCTGGACGCCTGCTCGCTCGACATGGTCGCCGGCTGCGTCGTCGGCATGCAGACCAGGGCGCTCGGCCAGAAGGAGCAGGCCGGCTTCGCTCACCAATACTTCAGCGCCGTCCGTCTGCTCGACGCCAAGGTGAGCAGTGAGCGCGCCAGGGCCACAGTATACGACGGTCGGGGAAATGCTATGCATTAAAACCATCTGGCGCTACGTGGAATGTTCTCGGGAATCTAGCAGAGTGACAACGTGTCGGCGATCAAAATCTCTGCCGCCATCGTCAAGTCAGTGCTGCGTGTGGGCGATGGTATTGCTTAGGGGGCGTCCATAAATTACGTGAGGTGAAATAGGGGGGGAGGGCGTCCGGCGAAATCTCACCAAATTTCACCAAGCGGGAGGGGGGGGGGATTTACGGAAATCTCACCTGAGGTTTTGGAAACATTGTTGCTGTAGACCTAAAAAAAACGTCTTCATATGAGGGGTATTTCGTCGAAAAGCGGGGGTTTAACCGGCTTTTGGAAGAGTGAGACTTTAAACAAAAAGGTCTCAAAAAGTTGCGAGGGCGATTTCTAGGGGGGGTCTCACGGACCAGATCTCACCAAAGGGGGCGTGGGGAGGAGGGGGGAGTGCCAGATCTATAAAGTCTCACCAGAGGGGGGGGGGGTGGAAATCCGGAAAAACACCTCACGTAATTTATGGATGCCCCCTTATATATCGCGCGGAACTGTTAAATACTAATGTGTGAGTTTTTTTTTTTTTTTTTTTTTTTTTTTTTTTTTTTTTTACTAGCGGAGTTCCCGGCGTTGCCCCGTATAGTTAACGTAGATTTACCCGTACCCTATTTTTATTCCCGCAATTTAAAACATTTGTACAAAGTTTCATAAAATTCGCGCCAACTTTTTTCGGAATTAAAGCAAACCTAGATTCACTCGCCCCCTACCAAGAAACGGGTGGTTTGAAGTTTATTTGCACGAACACTATTTTCATTCGTCCGAAAAGATTCTTGTATTTCAAGCTTCGTTAGTTTGGTTAAGAAATTGCATTACTACATTACTGAACAACGCTTGATTATGTTAGAAACTCACATTTGATTCAATTGCGAAGTGAATGGATATACTTTTTGTTCGAAACGCCAGATACTCTACAGATTCAGCCTTTTATACAAATATCAAAAGTGAATCCGGAATAATACTATCGTAAACAGAAGACTAATGCTGATGGCCAAAGGCATTGTCCAGAGATCGTGCTTAAAGAACATCTCTGTTGTTTTTACGGCTATCTGTGGCGTTCAAAAATTGAATATCCCGAATTAAAGGAAAGAATACTTCAAGTTTTGTTTCGTGTGAAAAATGGTTATTATTGTAAAGTTATCTTATTGCTTTCAATAAAGGCAATGGTCATAGATATTTAGTTGTGTGTATGGGAGATCTAATCCTTCCATCTTTGGGATTTGTCATTATACGTTCGGAATTTCAATTAATGCTCCTGCGTTATTTAACGTTGAAACATAAGACATGCCAAACAAGTGAATTAAGATTCTAAGCTTTAAAACGGTGAAAACCCCATCGAAATCTGCTCCTTAGTTTCAGAGTTTTTATAAGACCAATATATCCGGTTTTCGTTTTATAGATATTGATTTACTCAAGGATGTTTGAATCATATAAAACAAAGTTCTTTTTTTCTTAAAATGTTAAAAAAAAAACACTTTAAAAATTCTTTTTCAATCATTATCATCATGTTTACTACATGTTTCAAAGGCACAATGGTCTCTTTAGCAGATTGAAATACCATAAAACAATCATTTTAAAAGAAGTATAAAGTAATTATACCATTTAAGATTTTTTATAAGTTTTTTTCAAAAAAGAACAGAGTTTTAGATCACTCCAATATCTTTGAGTAAATTAAAAAAAAGCAGGGTTAAAAAAGGCTTGATTTGTAGAAAAGGCATGGAATAAACTGAACAAAGTCAAATGTTTCAAAAAAATATTAAAAAAAAAAAACAATATCTCGAAAATGGTGAGACTTTTACTAAAATAAAATTTTGTCATATGTTAGGAAATTGTTGTATATTATTATTTAGTATGTTATATTTTATTTACTTCTTTTTGTTTTATAAGTAATATGGATGGATATATCGTCAGGAGTACAGAATCACTTTTTAAGTTCTTGTGGCGAACAACAATAATAATAATAATAGTTTTTTTTTACTATCCACTTGACGTTTATTTCGCCCTATTTCAATTCTAAACAAAACCGAAGAATTACCCAGGTCCTTAGCTGACAATAACATTTATTTCAACACCTCGCCAAATAAGAACTATCCTTGTCTAGTCGCTCTCCAGACAAAACCCTCTGTTGTTAATTTTCTCTGGTCTCTATAACAACCGATTTTTTCATAAGAGTAATTATTCAATGGATAGTCTATTATACTGTAGCCCCTCCCAAATTTACCATATATTTATTAAAAAAATATTACAGTAAACTTTTTCACTGAGGACCTTTGTACTTTTCGCTTTGTTACTGTTACAGCGTATATATAATTTGTTTCTAAGTAACAATGGTCTAAAAAGAAAACATGAGACACTTTTCTGTCCTGTCACGGTCGCCATGTTTCATATTATTATTTAGTTGTCGATGTTATATTTTATTAACTTCTTTTTGTTTTATAAGTAATATGGATGGATATCTCGTCAGGAGTACAGATTCACTTTTTAAGTTCTTGTGGCGAATAATAATAATAATAGTCTTTCTTATTATCCACTTGACGTTTATTTCGCCTTATTTCATTTCTAAACAAAACCGAAGAATTACCCAGTAACCTTTATTTCAACACCTCGCCAAATACGAACTAATCTTGTCTAGTCGCTCGCCAGACAAATCCTCTCTTGTTATTTTTAACAAACGATTTTTTTCTAAGAGTAATTATTCTCTGGATAATCTGTTGTACTATAAACTGAAGTGATCTATCTGCGGTTGCAGGGTTATCCTTTCACTCCTGGACACCCTGTATAATATTAGTATAGATTACATGGAATATAAGTGGTTCTTAAAGACAACAAACCTTCCAGGATTCTATTTTAAGTATAAGATTCTTTCTGAAACGCGATGTTAGTTTTCCCCGATGTACTACGACCTGTTTCCTTCCTTGTTTTGGCCTGCCGGAGCTGCACTGCGCGCGCGTACTGTTGCAGGTGTCCTGGTCGCCGTGCTATGTGTCGCTCCCGCTGTCTAGTGAGTGGCTGGAGCAGAGGCGACTTGCGCGAGCCCTGCGCGGCTACGTCGAGGCATCCGTCCACGACGCCCTCGACGGCTCCACGACGGAACAGGAGGGCGAGATCGTGCTGCCCTGGGAGAGGGACGCCCAGGACCCAGACAGGTCAGCCACATACTACTTACACAGCTCTGGGCTTTCTATGGGTTCCCAAATCAAACCACACGAATGCCGGCATGGTTACTTCAAAAGGCCATGGAAGAATTCCTTACCCCAGTCCTTTCCCGCCTGTAATCACCGCTGACGTCGACGAGGTGTAAAACCACAAGCAAAAAAACAACAACAACAAAAACCTACTTAACACTTCATATTAAAACTCTCAGCACAGCAAGGTCTGTCTATTGTTGCATTGTATTAAGCAGCCCTGGAACAGTCGGGAGTCGACGCTAGAAGCTACCGCGCTCCTCCTCGGAACGGAGCCATTGCAGCCACAAGAGATGTTCGTCAGCAAACCATCTGGTAGGCTCTACTGAGAAAGAGCTGGTTATGGAAACAGGTTGGGTTAGTTACTGTTGCAGCAGTTTCAATGTATCGCAATAGTCATGCCGTGTTTGGGTTAGAGGTACCAATGTTGCAAAGCTCGCTCTCTCTCCCCGTTCCTATAACTTGGTGGTGGTTAGCAAAGCGCCACTGCAACAGCTTTATCAGTTTCAGACAGTAATAGTTCAACCTGAGATGTTAGTCACAGTTATTTCCATGTGTGTGTAAATAAATGTACAGTTATTGGTGTAAATACCTTCAGGAACCTTCCAAGTAATAATCCTATCACGAGACTAGGGTTGCCAGATACAGGATTTTAATTCCGGTACATTTTTGGGGTTAAAAAGGATTTTTAGTGATTCAGGTTTATAATTTCCGGGACATTTATGGGGTTAAGTAAGGTATTTTACTGATATATTTAAGGAATGAACAAATATTCAAATTAATTTTAAAAAAGTTGTATTTTAGATAAAAACTATGCTATATATACATATGTCAAATCCATCCGGGAAAGATCAGGAGTCGGGCGCGTTGAATGGAGTTCCCGGTTCGAGGTAGATGGCTCAATAGGGAAGGTAGGCTGTGAATATCCCTCGGACAGTGGAGAGAAACTAAGAAGTCCCTCGTAGATCACACTCTTAGTCTCTGTGGCGCTGGCATCTTGCTCGCTGCGTCTGTGGCGCCATCTAGTAGAGTAGCTCCGTACTCCCGATCCGACATCTACCTCCCGCTGCGAGCGCGGCATGGCCACCATGGTATCATAAGTTTGAGATAAACCTGGTATACGGGAATTCCGGGGCAATAACGCTTAATTCCTGGACACCGGACCAGATACAAAATTCGGGGACATTTCCGGATTTCCCGGCCATCTGGCAACCCTACACGAGACTCATATCTGAACAATCGTCGATTTCTATGTAGACGCTTATCCATGTTCTCGTATGGCAATCTGTTCTTGTCTCACCGCTCGGCTGGAGAGTGACCTCGAGAGTCACCCCGAAGGGTAGCAGCCAAGTCACTACAGTAGGATATCTAAGGGGACGTCCAGAAATTACGTGAGGTGAGATAGGGGGGGGCGGCAAAATCTCACCAAGGGGGAGGGGGGGTCAATAGATATCTCACGTGAGGTTTTTAAAACTTTGTTGGACTCTAGAGTCGTTTTTAGGGGAGTTTTTCGTCGGAAAAGTGGGGGTGTATGGTAATCGGCTTTGGAAGGGTGCGACCTGAAAAAAAAGGCTCTCAAAAAAGTTGCGAGGGCGATTCGTAGTGAGAGGGGGGTCTTACGGACCAGATCTCACCTGAGGTAAGGGGGGGGAGGGTGGTCGGACCAGATCTCACGAAATATCACCAGAAAAAAGGGGGGGTACGGAAATCCGGAAAAACACCTCACGTAATTTATGGATGCGCCCTGAAATAAGGAGATAATTTAATGATGGTAGTAAATACCCTCATGCTGTTGTGTGCCCTATACAAATAAAATGAACGGAAAGTTACGTAGCTTGGCTTGGAGCCCCACGTAGCTCCCCTCCTCTCGAAGCTCTCTGACTGGTGGTGTGGTGCGTTGCAGAGTGCCCGGCTCGGCGCTAGAGGCGCTGCTGGCGGTGTCGTCGGAGCGGCGCCTGCTGGTGGAGGAGCTGTCGGCGCTGCTGCTGGCGGGTCACGTGACCACGGCGGCGGCGCTGCGCTTCACCCTGCAGCTGCTGGCGCTGCACCCCAAGGTAACACACACCACGACACCAGTGGAGTCGGTACAACGGGACTGGGCACGAGACCAGGCCGTCCTGACTGCGGCCATCAAGCAAACCCCGCGACGGTCCCCAGTCTCCATTTCATAAACTAGAAATTTCACAAACAAAAGAAGTAAACTAATCTCACGCCGAATATAGTGACACGTTTCACATACAGATGAGACCACGTTACTTCACCATTAGTACATAGCACAGCAGGTATAGAATGCTTGGCATCACCAAGTGCATTCGGCGATAAAACTATAGCTCCCAATTTGACCAAGCCATCGATGAGTAAAACTCACCGACTCCTAAATGTACGGAAAAGGTAGTGGAGAAAAAGATTCGAGAATGAGGGTACGCAAGGAATCTATCCTATTAACAAAACCGTAACCGTTGAAAAGTTTGTACATTTAAGATATTTAAAAAAAAAGGTGAGTTTTGGACACTGTTAGCTACAGAACAGGAATCAATTGGTTTATTTTCTTTTTAAAAATTTGTTACTTAATATCTCTTGGTTCAGGTTGTGATGGATTTATGAGTCCTGTGCAACGGTTGCCATATAAGATAACCCTTTGTTAGTTCGTTTTGACGAGGGCACACTGCAGCAAAATAAGTGGTTTCTGTTATTCCTCTTTTTATATTTCTATAAAAGTACCTAATTTGCCAGCGCGGTTTTCATTACTTAACTGAAGTTCACCCGTCAAGAACTCCGCAATAGCTGCAAACATTTTGTCTTCGTTACTACCGGCCGCATTCCCTGCCTTTCGAGCGGGGACCGTCCACCGATCCAGCTGAGCAGATAGTAACGCCTCCCGCTGCCCCTCACATATCTGAGTCGCCCGGCACTGATGAAACATATTTTAACTTAGCCAAAGGGAACCTACAATTTATGCCTTCCTTCCCTGTCTATCTATTTGTCTGCAAATTGGGTTGAAAGAAATTGGCGCAAAAACTACTGGTCGAATTTGACGGGGTTTCGCTTAATGTACACCCCATAGTCTCGCGGGTAAAATAGCGTGCGTTTCATTTTAATAGAATCAGAAAGCTGAGAAATTTAAGATAAAACTGTCAACCTTTGTTTACCACAATAAATGCATAATCTACAGTTCCCATTCACTTTTTTCACGCAGTCGAAATATTTATCACACAAGCCGCCCCGTATTATTCGTATGAATTGATTACCACAAATAACTCTTGCTGTTCTTCTTTGCGCTCCTCCAACTCTTGAATACTGGGTGTTGTACCATATTCAAGCTGTAGCCTCATCAAGCCATCTACTTTCAGATCCTTAAATTTCCTGGCAGATCCCTGCATTATTATCTCGAACAGACGCAGAAGTTTGAAACCATTGCCTAACATGCCTCCAGTGTGTTCCATTAATATTAAATGACAAGCAAAGACATTTCTATTCTTTGTGGAAGCTATGATTATTTCTATTACGATGTGAATACCGGTGTTGTTTTGGATTGCTTAGTACGACTTTCGTTTGTAGGTTAAACTCCTTGTCGTTTTAATTGGACCGATGTTATTACAAAAAAAGACGTAAAAAAGTTATTTTAAAAATTACGCAGATAAAAAAAACTAATGGTTGATTATGCTTATAAAGTGGGGCAGGAATTGCTTGTTAAAGATTTGAAATATAACTAACTATCTTGGAATTTGATAGTAAAGTTAACTGGATAGGACACGTTGGAACAGGTTTCAAAATCATTCGCTTGTAGGAGAGAGTGATGAAGGGATGAGCCAGACAAGTGAGGGAACCGGGTCACAAAACTTTGGTAATACCATTGAATGAATGAGGTGGTGCAGTATGGGAACCACATTTTGAGTATCGAATACAGGAGTTGGAGGAAGTGCAGAGAGGTGCTGCTAGATTTGTCTCTGGAAATTACTTCAGATCACAATCAGGAACTAATATGATAAAGGAGCTGGAATGAGATTAATTTGAAAACAGAAGGAGGACATAGAGAGTGCAAGGAGTGTACAAGGCATGTGTTTATAAGATAATAGAAAGATATTGGTGGAAGAATTAAGAATGGTGCACGGCAGGCAAAAGATGACCATGAGCAGAAGCTTGCACTTGGTTTGAGGGTATGGGAATTATTTTTTTTGGGTAGATAACGGAGTTAGGGATTGGAAAAAAAAATTACCAAGATAATTGATGAATAATTTACCAAAAACGATAAAAGAATTAAAAATTAAAATTCTTCAAGGTTACAAGAAGGCATGTATTGTACAATAAAGAAGGAAAACTGGGTGTGCAGGGAAATTGCCACCGGAGCTTGCGCTTTTCCGCAATTAAATTAGATTAATTTATTAACTTTAGGAGAAATGCATGGCGCTACCTTAATGATATCAGCAAGACGGCAATAACTGCAATGGAGGTCAAGTCACTATTGGAATCCGGTTGTGCGATTTAGAAATTGTGAATCTTCCGTTTTCCAGAATTTTTCGATTCACTTTAGTCAAGAAATTAACCTCACTAAAGACGGGCGTCTAATTGGTGGCACATCACATTGGTTCTAGATTACTTACACCATTTCCTTTATTCGTGACATTTTCATCGTAAACTTTAACAATTTGTCTATAATTCGGAGAACGAGCTTAACAACACAATTAGAAATGAAGATGATAAAAAATTTGAAATTCATCCTGAGGAAATCATGAAGGAAATAAGAAAGCTGAAAAAACATAAAGGGGCTGGTGTAGATAATATTACTACAAATATCTTAAAGACAGCCGGATATGACATCTTACCTTATCTTGAAATATTATTTAAATTGAGTCTGGATACTTGCTGCTTACCACAGGATTGGAAAAGTGCAATAATAGTACCGGTACATAAAGGAGGGGTGAGAATTAGAGTTGAGAATTACAGGCCAATCAGTTTGACATCAGTGGTAGGTAAATTAATGGAAAGATTGATATACAACCACATCAGAAATGTATGTGAGGAACGTAAGTGATTTTCAAGCAGGCAACATGGGCTCATGCAAGGATATTCATGCGAATCTCAGTTGGTGGGATATATGCAAGATATTTCAGATGAAATAGACAAGGGAGGCCAAATTGATAGTGTAGCATTAGATCTCTCCACGAACGATGGCGGCCCAGTTTAGCGAGGCTCTGCGCATGTACGTCATCACTCTGCCAGTAGCCAATCACATTCAGTAACAATCCAGCGCCTGTCGTGGTAACACGAGTGTCGAATGCGATGTTTTTGTGAAGTAGACGGTTGTAAATCAGTGAGCATTGCAATAATTCCTATTCTAAATAATGGAAGATGAGCAGCATAAGCGTAAGGTTCTGCATAGTCAAAGCAAAAACCAAGTTTTTTAAAGTATATAAGCATTTTAAGCGCGAAGCAGACGCGAGAGGGCCGATCTGCGACGTTGCCAAAGCTCAAGAGAGAACTGCTAAAGCGTATGACACTAGCCTTAGAACTGTACTGCTAATAGTTAAACGCGGCAGCATCGGATATTCTACGTCAGTCCTGTTTCTCTCTCTCTCTCTGCGTGACCCGCCATCGTTCGTGGAGCGGACTATAGATCTGTCAAAGGCGTTTGACAGAGTGAGCCATAAAATGGTAGTAAATAAGGTAAAAATGCCGAAATATGACTGCGACGCACAGCCAAAAGATGCCGCCGCCAGCGTTGAAATATCAGTGACGAGTCTCTTAAAACGTTGGTTTAATCCTTTGTTGTAATGTTTTCTCGCCATTTCAACTTTTCGCCGTTGTAAAAAGTCGCACAAAATAGACAATATTTATCCGAATTGTAATACGGTGAGGCCTGCTGTCTTTTACCGAAACGAGTAATCAGAGATAATCCATTGCTTCCATTGTAAACATGTCCTCCATGATTGTAAACAAATACGTCATTTCCGTGATGGATGCCGCACAATGAAAATTCGAAAAAAAATTTCTCTTGGTCCAGGCCGTATTTCAACCTAACCACGATTTTTATGAAACTGTTTAGGTTCATATGATCCACGTATCGATAATATTTATGTTATTTTTGCAGTGCTGATAGTATTT
Source organism: Vandiemenella viatica (assembly GCA_031002005.1). Taxonomy (NCBI): domain Eukaryota; kingdom Metazoa; phylum Arthropoda; class Insecta; order Orthoptera; family Morabidae; genus Vandiemenella; species Vandiemenella viatica. Next base: position 180,508,240 of record CM061914.1, on the reverse strand, counting down.
CGCAGTTGCACATCATATTTCGGCATTTTTAATTAAATTTCTAGCGACTTTTCCGCAAACTAAGAGCGTAAAACGTGAAGAGGGCATGTTGACGAAGAGACTGAATCAAATTTCAGCAGGTTAGTATCAGTTTCGCGTAGGTTCCGAAAGTCGTGCTGCCCCCAAAAAAATGCAAAAAAATGCCTGCTACCTTTAATTCTAGTGTAAACTATGTAATAAAGATATTTTAGGCAATACCTTGAAATATTTTTGCAACCAATCGCTTCTTCCTTTGCGGACGCGACTCGTTTATGTAATGAGTCCTGTTAACGCCAATAGCACGTGGTTTCTTAACGGGACGACCCTGGGAACAGCTACGGTTAAAGTTCTTGCGACATATGTCCTAGGGATGTGAGCCCGGATAGCTCAGTCGGTAGAGCATTAGGCTTTTAACCTAAGGGTCCAGGGTTCAAGTCCCTGTTCGGGCGAACATTTTTAATGTAGCAAGTCCTCTATAGACAACACAGCTATCTAATAGTTTGTATGCTGTCCATTTCACAGGGTAAAATTTCGTCGATTTGGTCGACAAATTTCTGTCTTCTTGTTTCCCGGAAGCATGTTGGCCGGAAATCTTTATTTTATAACAGAACACGGTGCAACCTGAACAGTCAAGGTTTCTAAATCTTTTTTCAATCCGACGATAATAAAAGTGTCAAAAATATTACTAAACATACCACTAGCCATCACAAAACGGTCATTAATTTCATCATCAAAGGAAGACTGTTCTCTTTGATGCTAGCTGTTTAGTATAATAACAATGTAGTCATACCGTAACAGGGGGAAAAAAACAGACTTTAGCGTGGTCATTAAAAAATTCATTGCTTTCACATAGCTTTATTTGTTGGCTTATGGCTTACTTTATCATATTACCTTATACAGTGAGAGTAATGCATCCATTTTGTGTAAAACGTTTTTATTAACTTATTTTTCGTGATGAAAAATCAGAATTAATGTTTTTAATATTCCGCCTACGGACCAGTTGTCCTGTCTTTTGGAAAACACACGTCTAGAATCTATAAACTCTGACTGCGGAAGTGCTTCGACTATATTTATCTAACTGTGCTATATTACGAAAAAGTACGTTCAAAGGTGTTGGGGTTACCAATATTTTTTCGGCTTATTATAGTATTTTTTAGAATAAGCTATAAAAATATAACACACTTTAAAAAATATAGAATATCATAGAGAGAGTAAAAAAGTTCAAAAAGGTATGTTTTATTAACTTATTTTTATAACAATTATATATTTTTTGACATTTTTGACATGTTTTAACAATTTTTTTGGTTGCAGCAAAGGTATTAAATTTTTAAATTAATGTCGATCAAAAGTTCATTTTTTATGAATGACATACTCGCTCACTTCTCTCCTCTCGCCATTTAGAATTCATAATTGAAAATATCCTTGCTGTGAAGTGTGAATGCCAAGTGGTAGGAATATAGAATAGAAATGAAATAATCTGAACTAAATTTGGTAACTTATTTTAGGTATATTTTAAAATATGCTGCCATTTTTGCGCTTTGGTTCTGACGATAAACTCACTACAATCCTTTAATTTTATCTAGATTTCGTTTAACATTGTTATTTCAGAGTAAAGTTCGCCTATTGTAAATTTAGAACTTCTAATATTGTCTCACGGACATTAAATGTAACCTCATGTTTTAAATTTTTTTATTTTTATTTTGTGTAGCCAATTGGTTAAAAAAAAATCAAAAAATATATTAGGATATTCGAGACATTTATCAACGAATGCTAGAAAATACTTTTTAATATTATCACTTTCTGTGGAGGATTAGCTTGTAAGGACGTTTTTTTAACAACAAAATCTTCTCGGGTGTCCAGCTGGATGGTGTAAAAACACGTCTTTTCGATAGCTGGCTCCGCTGTCTTCATACCTGATGAAGACAGCGGAGCCAGCTGTTGAAACGTCGTCCGCTATCTTCATCAGGTATGAAGACAGCGGAGCCAGCTATCGAAAAGACGTGTTTTTACACCATCCAGCTGGACACCCGAGAAGATTTTGTTTCATCGATACGCCAGGAAAGTCTACACTCACACATCAGACGTTTTTTTTAGTTTCTTAACCAAAGAAATAGTCTCTTTTACATTTTTCTAGCGCAGATTTTAAAACTGATATAGTGTTATAAACATCTAAGACTGTGATGTTGCTACGTTCAAGTTGTTTCCCAGGACTGCAAAAATTTGCTTGACGTTGTCAATTTCGACAAGTCGCAGTAAGACAGAGGCGCACTCACTGAAAACATAAATCATAATGTGCGTTCACGGATTTTACAGACTGACGGATTTGTTTGTTATTTGTTTCAGTATAGCACGCAGACCCGAAATACAGTACAATCTGAATATTATTGAATAATCTAGAACCGGTGTAAAGGCAGTCGAGATTGCTGTATCCAGGCGGTTTTCTGCGTCAACTCGGTCTCAGAAAATACGATACTTAAGCCAGTCGAAAGACTGATGACAGGAAAAAAAAAGGTCAAAATAACACAAAGACACATTTTAGCCAAGCTTGCGCGTTCCACAGACAGTTCGCAACTTTCACAATATCTACACTTAACAAGAAACTTCCGCTACTTGCAAGTTAGAGATTCGAGCACAGATAGTGTATTCAACTGGATCCACGAAAGATCTTAAGAAAACAACGACGCAACTGATTACTAAATCACGTTCATTATGCGTTTCAAATTGTAGAGGAAAGTAACTAAACCCGGAACGGGGTCTATTAAGTTGGACCTTCACTTTATTTCGCTTGGATGGTGCTGTATTCTGGCGTCGTATAATTGAACATGTAGATATCGAAATAAATTATGTGTTTCGAAGGTTGCGAGGATGGGCAGATACGCTATTATCGCTTGCAATTGAGTGAAGTTTTTTCAGAGATACTTTAAACAGGATTTTATAGTATTCCAAAATGGAGAAAATAACAATCTGTGCAATTCAGTGTCTTTGGCAAATACTATTCTGTATTACTTTGATATCTGTCCAACATTATTTTAAATATCTAAAACTGCTGAGGCAACGGCGTCTTGTGTATAATTCGTACTAATATTTCCTTAATTTCTTAAAGTGATTTGAAATGCTGTTTCAGACAGTCAAAACAAATAGAAACGTTAGTGAGAAAAAGGGGATGATTTATGTCGTTATTGGAAGAACTTATCAGCATAGAAACTTATCACTTCTTTCTTAGATGGTAAATTATCAAATATTATGAACGACAAATCAGCTAAATTTTTAACATTACACGGTAAAATGTGAAAATAAACCCTTTCATATTCTTTTTGATTTTAATGGACTTTTCTGGTATTTTTGTGTATATTCTTAACGGGGGTCCGACTTGGGTTACCTTTTTGTCAGAAACTGCTTTTGCAATTTTTACGAAAACACTAATTTGAAGATTATGTTAAGATATTTACTAACGTCTATCTTGAAGGCTATTTGGAAAAATTCCAAAGAACGCATTTCTTTAAAATTAAAATAAGCTTTATTCAAATCAAAGACGAGACAGGTACAAAACAAAATGAGGGTCAGATTGGTTCCTATCCTCTGCATAGAAATCAGACCCAAAACAGAATTTCAAGGAAAAAAAACCAACTAGTGAACTTTCGAAAAACTTTTAATACTTTTTTAAACAAATGCTCACGATGTATTATTATCTGATCATTCTCTGTCGAATGTTAAACATATTTTTTAGGCGTAAAATAAAACTTATCTGTTGAAGTATCAAATTGGTCAAAACCATAAACTCCATTAAAAAAAGCACTACAATTTTCCTTTAAACTTTAGGCTACATACCACTGAAAATTTTGACAGAATTTTCGTATCAGTAGTTTCGAAAATAAAAGGAAATTAGAATACAAATGCTAGAGTTAGAAGCAAAATCCAAATATTTTAATAGTGAAAAGACTGCCAATTTTTTTTATTAACGTGAAGACAATCAAAAACCCGCCCCGAAAGTCCTTTTAATTATTTTTCCAATTGTTTCTTCTTCTTTAGATTTTGCGTTGCAGCCATGTTAAGGTTATTAAGAACTAAAATAGTGCGCAGTCACAAATTTCCAAGTTATATGGTTTAAATACTGAAACTTAGTTTAGTCCACAACCCGAAGGTTGGTTGGTTCCTCCGAAGCAGCCATTGTGTCAGAGGTAGGACGGCCAGTTAATTTCCTCTGGGACCTACAGTTTAACGTGGAATCCTTACCACGGGTTTAAATACTAAGGAACTCTAAGAAGGTACGGGAAGCGTTGTTATTATAACAACAGAGCTGATTCGAGTAGCCATTGTTTTGGACACATTTCACAGTCAGTTTCTCAATGAGCACATGCTGTTTACTACAACTGTGTGTCTGCAAGAGCCATCAGGATTGAATTTGCTGTTGCTGCCTGCCGACAGGTCCCGTCTGAATATATGAGGTTAAAACTGGGACAGGAAGAACCTGTTTGTTCTGCGCGTGTTGCATGAAACACAACTAAACAACTAGAAACCTGTTTTGTCCTTGACGATCGGAAAACGTGCTCTAAGAATTATTTGCGAAGCAACTCCCCGGACATTGTGCGTCAACTTGTTTAGAAATCTAGGTGTATTTATTATGCCAGCACAGTGTATATACTCCCTTCTACTTTTTGTAATGTAAAATTCTGAATGCTTCAATCTTAATGCTGATATATATTGCTGTAACACGAGAAATATATATATATATATAACATTCACAAAGATTACAAGTCATAGTCACTTTTTTTATGGCTTTGTGCGTGGTCAACGTCGTGGTTATTAGAGGCGGGAAAGGAATGGGTCAAGGAATCGGAAGAAATTCGGCCATAACCTTTTGAAGGAACCATTCCGGGATTCGCATGGAGTTATTTGGGGAAACCATGGAGTGACCGGTCGGGGATCGAACCCGCGTCCTCCGTAATGCTTATTTATTCAGTGTCCTACCTACCACAGAAGATAAAATGTTATCAGCGAAAACCTAACAACTTTAAAACCAAAGTGAAAGAGTTTTGCTCCAGAACCCATTTTTCTCTCACAGAAGTTTGTTCTTGGTAACTAAGGTTGACTGAGAAAATATATGAAAGGGTTAGGCGATAAAGATGTTCACAATGACTAATATGGTTTTACATTGTGTTGAAACCGTTACTAAATGCAAAAATTACATTATATTGAAATTGTATTCATATATAGTAACTAACATCGGATGACATGTATTTCAGTTAACAATGGAAATTGATTAACTACCTAACCCGTTTTGAGTAGTTGGTATCATAGGTTTGTTGTAATGTATGTACTGTTCCACATCCTTGAGACTGTTCTCACATGGCATCAAAGTGAACATATCTAATTTAATCAAAATATCGAGTTAAACAGCAACCGCTGGGAGTCTCCTAAGATTAAGATTAAAAACAACATGTTTAGCCGTTCTGTTATACAATAGACTGGTACAGAGACAGTAGAGAGGAAAATTATTTCCTTGAAGAATTTGCCAATCCCTGGTATCAACTGCAAACGACTAATATGCTCCACAGACGATTAACCATTACACTGCCGGATAATAGGTAAAAATCAGTGACCACTCTATGCGCCTATCTCTGCCGCCTAGTATAACTACAGCTTAACATCTATTTCAGACTGTGGAGAGACAAAGGAATACAGCACATGAGGAAGGCATTTATTGTGAGAGATAAACGATAAGCTTAATGTCCTATAAAGATGTTTCCCCGAACTTCAGTTTCAAATCTAAGTAGTAAATATAGTGCACGCTTGTTTATTGAGACAACAGAATCTCAACAATTGTTAGATTTTGACTCAAGTGAATATGAAATAGTTGAACCTACCTAAATTTAGTAATAAAAATAACTGGCCCATGGGGGGATCGAACCCACGACCTTCGCGTTATTAGCACGACGCTCTAACCAACTGAGCTAATGGGCCAACTGAGATACGTGATCTGATTTATTGTACTTCAAAAGTATTAAAACTATGCAGTTTTAAAATTGAATATTATTTGTTGAGAAATAATTTTGATGAATTATTCGTTTCCTAATTCGTTTCGTCCTTGTGGAATGCAATGTTATCGTTGTAGATAGGGAAGTATTGGTTACATTTTAGTCAGGAACAGCACTTTTACTCTGTCATTCATGGTGCGGAAAAATTCGTCAGTCTGTAAGTTCCCACCCAGTTTTTTTTTTTTTTAATAATTAAACTTAAATGTTGAAGGGGAGGAGCGGTAATCTCATCCTATTGTTCAAGTTTGGAAAAATCGAGACGACATGAAACGTAGCGTCAGATTAGTTACTATTTTAACAGGAGGCTCCATAAGCCTCGGAACTTGATCAGTAGGGGGTTGGTAAAATGTTCCGCTGGGCTACTTGTGATGGGGGATGACCGATGAGGGGCTGGGCTACTTGTGATGGGGCGTGAGGGGGGTGAGGGAGGGGTGATCAGAAGAGAGGTTCGTCGGTTTTGGTTTATTTTATTTGGCACAATTAAAACAGGGTACAGAATACACAACTCGTGGATATCTACTTCCGCAATTTAATGATCACAGTATTTTACGAGGTTAAGTCAATATTATCCGCTACGTAATTATAAATGTTATTGTAATAGAAATAGAAAACTTACATGTACACCATTTTTCAACATAGTCCCCTTGCATTTCAACGCACTTGGTCCATCGTTGCAAAAGCATCCTGATGCCTTTACAAAAGAAGGTTTTCGGTTAAGCTGCGAGTCAGGAATCACCCGCTTCTTTCACTGTTTCGTCCGAGGTAAATCGACGGCCCCTTAATGCCTCTTTGAGTGGATCAAACAAATCGTAGTCAGAAGGGGCAAGATCAGGACTGTTCGGAGGATGAGCCAGTACTTCAAAGTCGAGTTTCTGGAGCGTTTCAACAGTGTGGGCAACAGTATGTGGACGGGCATTGTCGTGCAACAACACCACACCTTTGGGGATATCCATTAATTACGTGAGGTGAAATGGGGGGGGGGGTCCGGTGAAATCTCAACAGATCTCACCAGAGGGGAGGGGGGGGTCTACGGAAATCTCACGTGAGATTTTGCGAAAAATTTGGGGACAGTAGAGCCAAAAAAAAGGTCTACAATTTGCGCCAAAGTCGATTTTAGGAGGGTATTTCGTCAAAAAAGTTAGGATGTGACCTAAAAAAAAGGTCTACAAAAGTTTCCAGGGCGATTTCTAGGGGGGGGGGGGGGGTTCTCACGGACCCCAGAGAGAGGGGGGGGGGATCCGGCCAGATCTCACGAAATCTCACCAGGGGGGAGGGGGGGGTCCAGAAATCCGGAAAAACACCTCACGTAATTTGTGGATGTCGCCTTTCTACAGCAGTCACAGGCCAGGCGTTAGGATTCTCGGGCCCCGGGTAAGCGATCTTAGGCCCCTTACCCTTGCCCCGCTTAACCCCCCCCCCTAACGCCGGCGTTTGCTTCGAATTGTGGGTTCCAGCTTATCAGTAAGCATCTCATTGCTACGCGCACTGTTTATTGTTGTGCCCCTTTCCTCATAATGTTCCAATACTGGACCTTGTGAGTACGATAAAAATGTAAGCATCAGTTTTCCTGCGGATTGTTGGGTTTTGAAGTTTTTCTTGCAGGGCGAATTTGGATGTTTCTGTTCCATATTCTGCCGTTTACTCTCCGGCTTGTAATGACGGGTCCATGTTTCGTCACCAGTGATGATTCTGCCTAACAAGATGTCACGTTCGTTACCATAGCGATCCAAATGGTTTTGGCAGATGTCCAAGCGCGTTTATTTATGCAACTGTGTGAGTTGTTTTGGGATCCATCTTGCACAGACTTTATGAAACCCAAGTTTGTGGATGATTACGTAGGCAGAAACATGCTAATTTGCAGACGATGTACCACTTCATCAATAATTACTCGGCTGTCTAACAGAACCATGTCACATGCACGCTCAATGTTTTCTTCATTTGTGTTTATGATTTCAGGGTGGGGACAGAATTTCTTGTTGATGGCTCGAAGTGTAAATACCTTGTCCTAACATTAATAAACCCAACTGGACAGTAAACATTGGGCGTGTGATAAGAAAAGATTACAAAGTGTTTCATTTATTGGAGAGGGTGATGAAAGGATGTACTAGAGAAGTTAGGGAATTGGATTAGAAAACTTTGATCAGACAATTGCTTGAATATGGTGGCGTAGTGTGAGACCCACATTTTGGGTATCAAATACGGAGTTTGCGGGCTTACAAAAGAAGGCAGTTAGATTGTTTTGTGGTTATTACTGCAGAACACAATTACTGGTATGATAAAGAAGCTCAGTTAGCAGTCATTTGAAGACAGGAAGACGGTGAGGCGTATGTCGGTGATGGCCGATGGGGCTTGGAGGGAAATTGGTCGAAGAATTAGGAGTAGTGCCTGAAAAAGAAAAATTAGCATGAACTCAAGCTGGCGCTGGATGTTTTGCATATGGGAGTGGGTAAGGGTGTGAGGGGTTGGAAAAATAACCAATGGAAGTGATGAATAATTTGCCAAAAGGATGGAGGATTTTATCACTTATATAATTTATAAGATGAAAATAAAAATAATTACGAAAGGGATAATTAACATGCGCTCCAACGCATTTAAAATTCAAATTCTACCAGCTAACCGCTCATCATCTAGAGAAACCATCAGCAAATATAACCATATGTTCACTAATTTAGTTGCCGCTCTTGAGAATGATGCGGGTCTGTTGGACGGAACCATCGAGACATATTACATATTTTGGTGTCAGAAGTGGGGTTGGTGCAGGCTCACACCACCCAGCTGCTCAACTCTGTGTTTCAGATCCAGGAGGTTGCTGCCCGTGACGAGGCGGTGCTGGAGCGTGCAATTAGCGAGTCACTACGTCTCTTCCCGCCGAGTCCTCTGATATCCCGGGAGATCTCGGAGGACCTGCCTCTACCGGGCACAGACCTCGTGCTCCCAGCAGGCTGCACGGCTGTCGTGGACGCAAGTTTCACACACAGAGACCCACAAGTCTGGCCTGACCCACTCACCTTCAATCCAGACAGGTCAGTCGACACCACAAATCAAGAAATCTTTCCCTTTCTATCCGGACATATATCGTTCCATAATTTATTTATTTCGTGTCAGAAACAGACAGTTACATAATAACAACCATCAAACTGTTCTAGACCGAAACTTGACCACTTCCAATGTATTTTCCGAGGGGTCATAGAAAGCCATGCCTTGTCATACCTATGTGGTAAAGTTTCAGACAATCTTCCCCAGCCAGGGTGAGGGGAGCCCTGGCTTCCCACAATTGTAACCTGTAAGGGAGCATCCATAAATTACGTGAGGTGTTTTTCCGGATTTCCGGACCCCCTCCCCCTCTGGTGAGATCTGGTCCGTGAGACCCCCCCCCTCCCTAGAAATCGCCCTCGCAACTTTTTTTAGGTCTCACCCTTCCACAGCCGGTTACACGAACTTCCGACGAAATACCCCCCCTAAATTCTACTTTCGCGTCATTTGTAGACCTTTTTTTTAGCTCTACAGTCCAGTAAAAATTCCAAAACCTCACGTGAGATTTCCGTTAACCCCCCTCGCCCTTGGTGAGATTTCGCCGGACCCCCCCCCCCCCCCCCCCCCCCCGAATTTCACCTCACGTAATTAATGGACGGCCCCTAATTGTTTGGATGGTTTCAAGTTGGCTACCCCTTTGTGATCCAGCCAGTTTTCTAAGTAGAATGTTCCATGAGGAAACTTTGAACTTTGAATTTATGCAGTGTTTCCTGAATATATGGGATCTGTCAAGGCTCACTTGTGTGTATTTTAGAGTGTCGCAGTGTTCCAGTTCGATAATCATCATCATTATCCGTGGGGAGCATCTCCAGTTTCCCGGGTGTGGTTTACGAGCCTTGGTTGTTGTAGACGATCGTCTTCCACTGTCTCCTATCCAGAAATGTTTCTCTGTCCGTGATATATTCCCAGTTCCAGCCTCTTCTCTCTCTGTCCTCCTTCAGTTGATCTATCCATCTTCTTCTTGGTCTTCCCACTGGTCTTTTACCCACTAACCTATTTTCCAAATAACAATTTCTGAAAACTGAGGAAATAAAAAATCTGGGGTTGAACCCACGTCATCCCGAATTCCATACTCGTGCTTTGACTTACAAGGCATTCTTCTAAGAAATTCTTCTACATTTTCCTAAGACCCTGAATCAAGCATTGTTTGTGCAGAAACACGATACCGGCATTTATTGTCTGCTCCTGTTGAAAGACGTCAAGGCTGCAGCTAGGCTTATCGTCCCCAACCGTCGGACGCACCACCAATTATCAGCGTATTCACCCGCTACTGCTTCTTCAGATGGAATCCCGGTTAAAGGATTTTCTAGATATTCATGTTTCACAGATTCACAGTTCCAGCTCTATCGCCAATTTTCCTTGACATTGAAGTCATATACATCATGCCATACTGGATTCCTAGATTCAAGACCTCCTTGATTGGGAGATCCTGTGGATGTTCAGGATCGTGTAACTTTCTCCATTCACGTGCCGTGGTTTCTTGACTTCTTACCTCTGGAGGTGGGATATTACTGATGACGAAATCACTCCATGTGAAAGCCATGGTGTTTCTTTCAAAAGGAAATGGCAGAATTCTTTCCCGTTCCTTGTTTTCAGTCCCATCCCGCCTCTAATGACCTCGACGTCGACGAGGCGTAAAGCCATATGTAAAAAAAGTACTGATGACATGTAACCAGCGGACAGGGGATTTTAGTGTGCTAGTTACGATTCTCATACACTCGTTCAGATGCAATTTAACTTTTCTAGTGTAGTTACAATGTTGCCACATTGCAGCACAGTACTCAGCCTACTGGGTAAACCACGGTGAGGGCGGTTGTTCGTAGTTAGGATGCATCATCTTCCATTAAATGTCCATTTAATGATGTTGTTCCGTGTTTCAAGTCTCTGACTTTTGTTTTTCAAGTGTTTTTCGAAAGTTAAGGAACGGTGTAGAAACTGTGTTTAACTCTTTGCAGAATTTCACTTTGAGTTGCTGATGAGCTATTAGATTACTCAAATGGAATGCGCGTGCTTCTGTCTCCATCGGGTTTAGACAAAGTCTCCACATCACATAATATTTATTAAAAGTTCTAAATCATGTGAGAGAATGTTTTCTCCTTCCTCTAGTTTGGCAGTTTGTCAGCTTTAGAATTTGATCACGTCAGACAGTACACTGTAAACACGAGGGATACGTTGCTTATTCCAGCTACTCATTGGTCGACCGACGTTTGAGCCCCGTTGAGGGTGAGCATTTTTCTCAGTTTCTCTTCTTCTGTTCGCCTTGCAACCTCCCGAGAGGAATACATATACGTGGGTAACCACTTTGTCATATGAGTCTTAGCATTATAAATGATAGTCCCAGTAGAGATATTTACATATGTACACTTTATTACAACATATATATACATCCAAGCATCTCCTTAGCTCCCTCTATATTTATCTCCCGACTACCACGCTCCTACTCTGACTTTACTTCTTGCTGTCTACATTTCGTATAAACCATTGGCTTTCTCCCACCTGACTTTGGCTGTGAAGTTTGCTGGCTGCATCAGTTGTACCTATTCTTCAACTCGCTCCATCACGGACGACCCAAATGATGTCTTGAAGCAGACGGCCCTGATCATCACTCCTCAGCTCCTGCAGGCCGGCTTTGTGTCGTTTTCCCCTCCTTGACACCCATAGGATTCGTAGGAGGGAGTACCCTCCAGCCAATAAGAATTCTTCCTATCCCACCATCTCTCCTACCTGACATAGTGCCAACTCCTAATTTCCGCTGACACTCTATTCTAGTTTGGAGTAGTTGCGACCTTCCTTGCTTACATTCCAGCCTCTCGCTTGTTTAATTCCATGTCGTAACTTGCCCTGGTTTCGACTCCGCTACAGACAATCACTTTCACCTGTCACTATTAACTTTGCCTCTAATTATCCTAAAATTCCTTGCCTAGACCACCCATGGAGGAAGGAATAAATGGAGGAGAAGTGACGTTAAATCGGTGAAGCAAGCACTAAACTCTCCCGCATGGTGGCAGCACCGGCAGCGACCATATGGCGCTTCCCAACAATTAAGGTGTTCACATTGTGGTAGATGCAGTGATTATTTCATTTAGTATTGTGTATAAGTGTTTAAAAATGCCAGCTTGTGTTGCGTACGGTTGCACAAATAGGCCAGAGAGGAAAGAACCTGGAATATCATTTCATAAGTAAGTTGAATTGTAATTATCGTTGTTGAAGTGAGCGGTAGACACCGCAAACTTTGCAGCACGTTTATAAATATTTAGTCATAGCTCTCAATGGGATGACTTTGTTCTCAAATTTTTCTTGGTGTAGTGTAGAAAATCAGCAAACTTGCTATTTTGCACATAATAGACTAGCATTATTTTTTAACGAGTGTTTAAAATGAGATTTAAAGGGGCGTGTTTTACTTCGCGATTCAGTGAATTTACTATTACGATTTCTTTCGTCACGTTGCTGATTATACTGACAATGGATGATGAAATTAACTGTTATGTGAGAAGCTGTGAGTTTTATTAATTTTTTAAATAGCTATTTCAGGCCATTGACTTAGGTTATTTTTAAAGCTTCATATAAGACTTGTTTCTGTTTGTAAATACGTCTATACCTATTTTTACCGATTTTGAAATCTTTCTCATCTATTTATGTCGAAACAGGTTCATGCAGAAACAAAGATGGGCTTCATAAATAAAGAAGTTATTGGCCTTTGAACAAAATCAATTTGGGGAATGTGTTTCTAATTTAGTCTCTTTTTTTTGTACAACTTCCCCCCCCCCCCCCCCGTATCTAAATCTAACTGAGAGATAATTTTTTTACAATTGTCCTAATAAGTAGGGCTGTGAAATTATACAACACATCTTGATCAAGAGAATGTTCATTAAGGTGACTGAATAAACATTTTATTTCTGGTACCAGCCTACAAAATGTCTGGGTTGCTCATCCCTAGAGTGGTCCTCTTACTTCTTTTCTGGTCTAGGACACATTTCAGACTAACCACAAGTGGTAGTAATAAAACTGAAATATCCATTCTGCATGTCAACCATGTAATCATTGTGGCTTTGACAGAATTAATTTTTGGTCCAGCCTGCATCCAAACCTAAACCCCTCAATTTGGATGTTGTATATCCCCCAAACTAAGCAAGATATCGAAAACATTTATTCCTTATTATCGAGTTTTTTCGTCGTGTTACATAAGAATCAATCATTAAATTTGACTTTTGCGAAATTTTTCTTCTGCATTTCAACTCAAGACACCTCACTTTTGAGACAGTATATCTCGAGAACTAGGTGAAATATCGAAAAATTTTACTCTTTATTTTTTATTTGTCTCGTCTTTTTAAATAAAAATTCATCATAAAATTTGACTTTGAATAATTTTTTCTTCTGAATTTCAACCAAAACGATTTCACATTTGAGACAGAATATCTCGAAAACTAAGCAGGATATCAAAAATTTTATTCTTCATTTTTTATTTGTCTCATCGAGTTACATAATAATCCATCACCAGATTGCGGCGTCACGTTTATCCTAGAGTCCCCTTGAGGTGTTTGTTCATATTCCCTGTGTTTGTTGGGAAGCGGTCAAGCCCCCACCACTCCGGCCATGCCCCCCCCCACTCCTCCGCCGGCCTGCTTCACTCCCGTGCGTGGTAAAGGTCTCTTGCGTCGTCTCCATATTATTCCTTCCTCCATGAGACCACCACATCAGACCAATGGCTCTTCAGCCATAGTCAGACAGTTATGAAAGTTTCCGGGGGAGTAGTGCAGACCACAACATGTGGTCGGGTTCGTTAAAGGGAGTGTGTATCGCTACCCCGCTAGCGTCACCCTGTAGTGTGGACTGATTGTTTTGTCGCAGGTTCCTGCCGGAAGCCTGCCTCAAGAGAGACCCCTTCAGCTACCTGCCGTATGGCGCGGGTCCTCGTGCCTGTGTGGGAGACAAGCTGGCGCACCTGCTGGTGAAGACGACGCTCTCGAGGATACTGCCAGTCTTCAAGGTGACCACTACAGCCTCCAGGCTGGACCTGGAGGATCTTCGCATGGGGCTCGTCGCCACTCCCAGGGCCGGCTTCGATCTGCACTTCGAGCCCCGCCAGTGATACGCGTTGTTACCTTGGAGAACGATGGTTCAGCAGGGGCGGATCCAGGATTTTGATTTGGGGGGGGGGAGGGGGTTGAGCGGACTTTGGTTTTGGGGAGGATTGGCTTGAGTGAATTTTGGTTCAGAGGGGTTGCCTTCAATGGATTTTTGGTTTGGGGGGGGCTTGAGTCGGCCATGGGGTAGTCTTTATAGCCTACTCGGGCCTCTAATGCGTAGAGCTAAAAAAAAAAAAGGTCTCCAAAATTACAATGTCGGGGATGAACCTACATACTTTTGGGGGGGGGCTTAAGCCCCCTAGCCCCCTCCCCCCCTGGACCCGTCCCTGGATGGTTGGAAATCTAATTGGAACGAACACTTCATACCACTATAGCATGTTTCTTTTTGAAATCATTATTTCCTTTTGTTTATTATGTAAAACAAAATAAAAGCCTAACAGCAATGACAATGTGTTGAAGAATTAAATCTACTCCCCTCAAATATTGCGAATTAACCAGCAGCATACCATACTGAAATTTAAGTCGTTGTCATCTCCATAAATGCTCTGTTTAGTATCTTCATTTAATTTTTTTTTCATTTATTATTTTAAGTCTTCTAGTCTGAGAAAGTCGTTGTAGAGAATATTTTGGCATATTTTTCACCACATTTATTTATTTATATTTTATTTTAAGATTAGGGCTGCCAAATCATCATTTACACAAATTAACAGTATACCACACTTATTCTAATTTTGCTTAAATTAAATTAATAAGTAAAATACTGATTAAAACCATAATAATATTTATGTTAAACTGGTGAATCAGTAAGAGGCCTAAACTAATGCTAGTAGAAGCCAAAGAAGAGAGGAACATGTGGGAAAGGCATAAACTAATACAAGGCAAGAATAAAGATATGAAAATATATGTAAGTATAAATGAATATAATTCAGTTATTACGTTATACGTGGAAGAATAGGTTGTTCAGTTAGTGCTGAGACAGGTAAAGCTTTCTCAATGCTTACTTAAACGATCCGACTTCTTTTGTAGTTCTGATTTTCAGGGGAAGATCGTTCCACAATCTAGCCGCTAAAATGGAGAAATAGTTATCAAGGGTTTCCAAGCTGTGTGTGGAGATTTGAGTTCAAGTATCTAGTATTAATACGATGGGAAAGTCCTAAATATTTTATGTTGGAATAAATGCAGGGGCAGTTTTCAGATGTATTGTCGTCGATCACATGCATGAAACCATTGAAAGCGATCATATGAAGGTGATTCGTGGTAGTACAATTGTAGGTCACAGATGAACCTTACTCAAGAGTTTATGACGAGTTCAAGTTTTCTTATGTGTGCAGCACTTAAATTTTGCTGAACGACGACGCAGTAATCATTATTGTCTCATCATCTGTTACTATTGGTAGCAAGTTCTTTCATGTTAAAGCCTTCTCCTCAATTCCTTTTTGTCTTCTTCTATTCTCTCCACATCCACGTATCTTCCTCGCAGTTATACATCGTCCAACATTTCGAACAATCTTCTGGAACTCCCTCTTCAAACTTCCTCCAATTGCTTCTCCTAACAAGCAAATATTCTTCTTTTATAGTCACAGCATCTTCGCAGATGATAGTTGTAATGACTGTGAGGAATGTCAGTTATCGCTAGGGTTGAGAGTACCGTATCTACTTTTGTGGTTGAATAGTCCAATGGCGGTGCAACATATTTCGCCACATCTGCCACACGCAAAAAGGGCGAGCAGTGGATGGTCTTCGCTAAAGTGAAGCTTTTTCTATTTTATTTTATCCACCCATGCTCTGTCATGTTTGGACATGCCGCGACGATGTGGTGACTCACATGAGTCTCATGCTGGCGCAAGATGGCAGGAGTCCTTAAACCCTAACATTGGGTGCCAAGAATATAATAATACTAGAATAAAGCCTATTACAGGGGTAGCGTTTTTAAAGTCCATACTAATAACCACGTCATTAGTTGTGATAAAAAAAACTACCTTTCTACACAGTAAAATCTCTATTAACCCTCGCTTTTCACTGCTTCTTCTACAGCAGGTAATTGCAGGTGACAAAATACACATTGACTCAGACTCACAGCAAGAAAGTGAACTACGCATCACCTCCTTGCGGTTTTTTTTTATTATTATTTTTTATTTTTTATCTCTGCCCTCAATTTCTATTTACGATTACTGCCATTTTTGTTTGTTATAAAAAAAAAAAATTCTAAGAAATATGAAATTTGAAAACAAATAATGATTTATTTTATCGATATATTTCATGATTACCAACGTGATTTCCAACTTTCTCTGATTATTTAATTAAATTCTCTGTTTCTTACCTACTATCAAAGAATTATTAGGTTAGGTTGCAATTGGATTTAGTAACTGCTACAGAGAACAGATCATTAAATGAATTTATGGATTTAATTGTAGTAAAGAAGCCAATAGCAACATGTAGATGTAAACGAAAGTCGCATTATATATATATATATATATATATATATATATATATACATACAAACGCATTTCTTTTTGACATTACAATTTGTTTGACTTTCGCTAAATTTGGCAGCATAAACCTTTGAAAACGACTTACTATAGTTAAATCTGTCTTTTTGTTTGTACTGCGTTCATAGAAGCCGGAAATGTGATGAAATTACATTTAATTATTTAATTTTATAATGAGATCCTGAGACTGATGCTACGAAACTAAATACTGGATATCTGGCCCAAACCAAAATCTCCTCTTGCTGAAATATTCAGGAGGTTTCTTTCTTTGGTCATAATGTGGTCAACAACATTAAAGCCTGACTACACGAGATATAAGATAGCAAAAGGTATCAATAAACTGAATATCTTTTCAACATATTTGGATATAAGACAGGCATTTTTTTTATTTTGCCACGGATTTTCATACCCAGCATTATCAAATTTGTGTTTTCTTTTCTTTATCATATTTAATTTCTAACGGTTCTTCCTGACAAGTTTTATCAGCCTCTTCAGTATTCACAGTACAAGGATACACCTTCAATTTCAAAATATCTTCAAATCGTTTCTCCATGTCCAGTTTAAGTTTGTAGAGTTAACTACTTGAATTCGTCAGTATCCTCTGGAGTTATATTATCTTTTATAGATGCTGAAATTCTCTTTCCAATAGATTATAATGAAGTAGTTAAAGTTTGTAAATAACTAATGACACAACACTTTGGAGTTTTGTTAGATCCTTAACGCTGCAAATTGACATAATTAAATCTCTTGATTTTTTTAAAAAATGTCAATTAAAGTAAAAAAAAAAAGAAAGTGCTTCAGTATCGCATAAAACCTCTATGCCCGCCATGAAAGCTGGAACGCCTACTAGTGGGAGGCAGGGCCAGGATGACTGCCACTGGTGCAACACATTCGTGCTGAATCATTTCGGACTCATCAGAGGGTTCTATCAAGACTTCCTTTACATAATTTCAGCACTGCTTTTACAGGTCTAACAACAAGTGTTAATGAAGTAAGAAGTTCATCACACAGAAGAGATATGTGCTTCATGAAGATATTATTTTATCAGCTAATTCAGTCACTCAGTGATGAGGTGTCATGAAGATATTATAGTACTTGCTGGTATAAATCGTATGGAGCTTCATCTTCCCACCTACTTCAACGATGTATTTGGTGATGTTCCCTATGTGACAATAAGTTTGGAGATGGAAGAATAAATGTTACCATCTATCTGAAAAAGGTGTAAGCTATCTGATTCTCATTTATTAATTTCGTTGTGAAATATAAAGTTTTAGTGATAGAAATCAGAAACTGCCTCAGTACTCACCTATATAACTATGTGAAAACTGCGTACAAACCATAATGATAACGGCCGTTAAATTAGATCCAACTACTTTGTGAGTGCCAATCAGGTGAAACCTGGAATTTTAAGACAACGGTTACATTCAAAGCTACTGATGGTACTGTGGTACAGTAATGGGCAATTTTGATCTATTCCATTATTTAACAATCCACTATAGATATTGTTAAGTTTGTGCAAACCATGTACGTGACACTTGTCGATCACGCCACATGCATCCGCGTGCTTGGGTAATATCGTCAGATGTGAGCTTAGAATAATATCCCCGGCCACCTTGAGAATCGCTGATCTAGCGTGTCAGCAATGTCTTGCTGGGAGGTAAACTAGTTAGAATCGCTCTCATTTGTCAGCAGTCTGCCAAAGGGTTCATTTCTTAGCTGGCAATGGAATAGTATGGATTACCGCCACCGGATTTCCAGATCTGTCATTTTTTAATAATGGGACTTTAAATATGTTTGCCACTACTGACTAGCTTTTGGAAAGCTAGCCTTTAGTTAAGACATGAATGCAGTCTGTCTTTTGAGCCTTAAATTTTATCCGAATAAACGCTTTCACCCATGTAACTTAGCGAATGACTTCATAATTCATTCGTTAACCTTTTCCTAAATCCAATCAACTTAAGCAGCACACAACAAAAAAAGGATATTTTAGGTGTCAGAACTCAGGAGAGGAAAATCACGAAAAGAATAAAAGATTTCAAATAAGAAGCAGAAGTTAAAAATTGGGGCAGGTTAGTCAGCCAATATGTTGCTCAATCATTAACCACTCCGGCCATTACAGTAGTACGTTAAGTAGGAGATGACAGGTGTGCACTATTACTTGCGGACGAACGCATGTTGCACATCACAGAGACCTGTATTATGGATGACAGACAACAGTGTCAATACAAGCAATCATTGTGCGGTTAATTTGTTCATGGTGAAAGAGGAGAAAAAAACTGACAGATATATACAGGAGACGAAGCACAATATGATGATTAATCTGTCAGGCGCAATGAGACATCTGACTGGGGTAAAGTTTTACACCTGGCAAGTAAACCATTTAAGTGAATGGAAAAGTCTTTGTTGGGTTGAGGAATTATCAAAAGGTAAAAATATAGCGCCAATGTTGGAAGTGCAGGGTGAACCATGGTGGATGGAAGAAAGAGAGGACGTATGGCATTATTAGTCGTTATACACCGAAGGGTTTTTTGCCAGCAGATTTGGCAGAATTTCGATTTGCTGCACATGCGAATCTGTCGTGGCTGCCTTTAACATAACCTAAAGTTTTAACGTGGAATCAGAAACACGGAAGCGTTATGGCGTACTTCAAATTACACAGCAAGTTGGACTATAGGTGAAGATTGCTTTAAGAGCCTTCAAAAGGGTGTCAGGGATTGGTATGAGTTACCAAGAGAAATTATGAATAATTTGCAGAAAACGTTGAAAGAATTTAAAGATAAAATTTGTAGAGGGCAAATGTACGTGGCTGCTGGGTTGGGGGAAGATGGGGGTGCAGGAATATTGCCACCGGAACCTGTGCTCCACTGCAATTAAATTAAATTTAAAAAATTCCTGCCCAAACAGGGATTCGGACAGAGACATGGGACCATTTGATCTTCAGTCAGATGTCTTAACAACTGAGCCACCAGACCACTCTTCAGTGGTAGAACTGAAAATTGTAATGCTACAGGGTAGTATATGGAACCATTACTATTTTAATGAATGATTGTGTTGGTGCCTTATATTCTGAAGTTAGGTTGTTTGGTGATGACGTATGTATAAAGCATAGATTACTGAAAAAATTGGTAGAAATTAACTAATTACGTAATGTCTAAATTCAATGGCTGTATTCACTCTTTCTTCGACATGATACTCCTGATTCTAACTCCAAAATCCCCCAGGAATAGACCAATTTATGCGTTATACATGCGCACCGTTCTTTCCTCCCAACATCTGTTTTTAAGTGAACTCGCACAGACAAATCTAGTTGCCATTTTTAGTGTCTTCAATATTATTTGATAGCCACACTATGGATCCCTTACCATCCCATCATACTCAAACAAGAATTTGACAAACACTGTGCAAAAGTTAAGAATTTAAATTGATGATATTTATAAATATTTTATATTATTTCGTGTTTAATATTATTGATTTTTGAACATTCGCATGATGTATATCTAGTGTGTGTGTTTTATTTTGTCTATGGCTGTGAAAGTGTAAATCGTTGATAACAGGTTTGATTCATTGAGGAAAGAAATATATATTTATTTCCTCCATGGTTTGATTGTCTCTTTGCATGTGTCAAATGTTTATATATCATCTCTGGTTTGAACTTTAAAAATTATCTATGAAACCGGCGTGAATATTAGTGTTTTGTAATTTCGTTCGGCTGTTGTATTTAAGGATAATTAGAATAATGTCATCACTTAAAAATAAAGTTGTGATTATCACGGGTAAGCTTGTTTGTTGCAGTCGTCCGATAAGAGCAAAACATATATTAAGTCTTAATAGCGTAAAATTTGTGCATTAGAACCTACCACAAATTAGTTATTTCAACTAAGTTTAAGAAAAATGATAATGGTAGCAGTGTCTTTCGCTTTCAGGCGACTGGATTAATTGTCGTAGTATAGCGCTATTGAAATCACAGGAAGTTAAAAGTAAATATAGGAGTCTTAAGTTCTATGCTAGTATCAGTTTTATTATTATTAATTGCGATGGAACTCTTGCATCTGTGAATATTTTCCTATACATCTACTTTTGATTCATAATATTTTTACCTCAAAATTCGTTCCTTATGTAATTAGCTTAGAATTAGTTTACAACACGATACACATTGTCACTAACACGGCGCTTATGAAAGCAGTTTATTCATTGCTAATAATAATGCAATTTCTCCTGCTTTATGCTGTAACATGAACATTATGGTTCAGACTGCATTTCAACCTAACAACTATCTCAACTAATATTGCTGCTACAAAATCAAACAACACGGACACACCGTAGCACATAATATGCATCAGAACTACATTTCGACTAGTAGCAACATTTTCTGTTGCAGGATTCCAAACTAGCGTAGCATGAATTATCACAGTTTTATCATACACATTCAGTGGGAACTACAACTGGACTAAAGTGACCAACATATCACAGTCACTGTATCACGATGTAAACTTGACCCATTAGCTCCATTCCCTCACTTCCCTACCTACAAATGAAAATGTTTCGGTGTAGTACTAGATCGCAATACCACTACAACACTTACTGTTTTCAGTACACAGATAATATCAACCTAAAATTTTGTTCTCTTCCTACTGGTTGTGTTTAGTTTGAAATGTGACATGGTCAATGGAGGGAGGGGGGAGGTTTATAGACATAAAAATGCGAAATAAGCGTACTGTGAAAACATTAGATTCTGCATGGAAAATATTTTGTGATCGTATATTTCTTGTGACTTGTTGTAACAGACAAAAGCTGAAATTACAACAAAGTAATAAATGAACATTTCAAGAGATTTTTATTAATTTTGTCACTCTCATTGGTATTGGTATTGCGATCAACTTTACTACCGTATGCCTCAAATCAGTTGTTAATTTATTATCGTGGCTCTGTTCTCATCTTCAAGCTGTTTCTAAATAGACCACCAGCATTTATTCAGGTGCCATTGCCAGTATATGCCTTGTGTGTGAGCACAATTTGTTCACTCATCTTTTATCCCAAAATAACTCCCAACACAAATCTTTTATCAGTTCAGTTACCGAGTGTATTCTTTAATAATTTCCATACATGAATTTAGCTTCCCTCCTTTTTACTTTCTTCAACTTCAGTTTTTGTTAACCATAATGTGAATCCTATATTATCCCATAATCTCTGTCAAGGACCTGACCAAACTTTCTTTAATCCATCTCTTGTCTATACATCCTCTCATTATCCTATCCAATAGATGCAATACTTTGTAGTGTATCCTTAATGTGCACTGCACATTGTAGCTTCTGTAAAACTGTTATTCCAAGATATTTACATTTTATTCCTTCAACAATTAATTTCCATAACACTTAATAATCACATTTATTTTTCTACCAATATGCCTAATAAGTTGACTCTTCTTGGCTTTTACCTTCATTCCATGCTTATCCTATCAACTGGATCCTTTTGCATTTGCTCACAATCCTCCTTTAGTATAGCATCGTCATCTGCAAATTGGCTAACCTCTAACTTAGATCAACATCATAATTCATTGTAATAACTAATAGTAATGGTGGTATACCGGTTTCCACTTGGACCTCAATTCATATTGCTTTACCCACTCCTACTCTATGCTTCGTTCATCTTAAGAATATGTCCACCAGCAAATACATCTCGGTTTGTCCCAATCGTCTTAACCTTGTACACAACTATTGTATGACTAATTCTGCCAAATACCATAGAAAGATCCAGTGCCACACCATGTAGTTTCAGCTGAAATATCTTGTACATCACTTACAGCTATGGCACATTTCCAGTCCTCTGGAATAATAGTATACGGATTCTTTGCTGCTGTTCATTTTTTGTAATTGGACACTCATTTGTACCCTGTTCTTACAATTTTTTTGAGCTGTTCCCACTTTCTTTCTATTGTAGCAGTGCATTCCTTCCACCCATTGAACATCTCATCTCTCTAAAATACTGATTCAAATCTGAAATCCTTGCCTTGTTATAATTAAATCTATAAGCTTCCTCTTTCCGTTTCTACTGCTTTCCTAGACAATTTTAATCCTGATCTATGCCACACTGAGCAAAATAAAAGTGGAAGTACAGGTACTTCCTTCTGCATGAACTAATGATCTCAATAACATGGTACTTGGATAGCAGTTTAAATTAATAAAAACCATATTTCTCATGCGTTATGCATTAGAACAGTGCCATTTGTCATTCTGGTCCACTCTGCATTCAACCTAACCTCCACTAACATTGCCACTCAAATATCAAAAGTTCTGTCACATGTACACAATTCATTCACTGTATCATGATCTGTACTTTACCATGATGATTGCTTTGGAATTCCACTCCCTCAGACTATGAACTAAACACTATTTACCAGTTTTCACAGAAGCTGTCACACTATCCAATGACTATGTACGTTTTTGTGGCAGCAAAACTGTAGAAAAATCTCTCCGTTTTCTAGCCACGTCAAAGCAAAGTCGTCTGGCAACGTTTAGAGAGCTGGCACTGCTCCAATTGTCAAGTCCCACTAAACTTCGCATGGCAATTAAGAGCTGCTTGACAATGGGATAGGGCGCTAATGACCCCGTCGTCGACGCGCCCTAAAACCCAAATAACAACAACAACAACAACAACGACAATGGGATCATTACCAGCTCTTGAAACGTCCCTACACGACTTTGACACGGCTGAAATCCCAAGAGGTTTTTCAACAGCGTTACCTTTAAACAGATATCATCCTAGCCAAGTGATCTGTGTTTGGTGTTAACCCTTAGTTCAGAGCTGGAAGGTTGTGTTATCGTTCAGTTAACTGAGGTTTGTATGCCATTATAAAACTTTAAACCCGTCCGGGTATTCAGATTTGGGTTTTCCATGGTTTCCAAAATCACTCCAGGCAAATGCTGGGATGCTTCCTTAAAAAGACCATGGCGGAATTCCTTCCCATTCCATGCCCCCATCCTTTCCCGTCTCTAAAGACCTCGCTGTTAAGAGACGTAAAGCAGTTAATAAAAACTTTAAAATATTTTATGAAGTTTAAGTTTTTACACTGTTACCTGGTGAATGGTGACACTGGGACCTGGAATTTGGGAGGACATGGGTGTGATCCCATAATTCAGACCACCTCATAAGAAATTGTCCTACTGTTATGAAACTTTGCATTCGCGTTCCTTGAGAGATATGATTTAAGGAAATTTATACGTTACAACCATCAAATATACTGTACTAAATGAGTAAAATTGTTTGAAATATGAGCAGGTCTGTGCAGATTACTGTGCAAGAAATACATATTACCTGTTAATGTTCTTTGTAGCTGTTTCTCAGTCTTTATTTTTTTTTAATAAACTACATTCTGGCCGTGTGTGGTGAGTGAGCGGTTAACGCTCTGGCCTCGCATTCGGGAGGACGCTATTTCGAATCACGGTCTGGGCATCCAGATTTGGGTTTTCCATAGTTTCCCCAAATCACTCTAGTTGAATTCCAGGATGCTTCCTTCAAAAGGCCATGGCCAAATTTCTTCCCATTCCATGTCCTCAGTCCCATCCTGCCTCTTAATGACCTCAACATCGACGAGGCGTAAAGCCATAGGTAAAAAAAAAAAACTGCATTGTGAATTCCTGTGGCTTATAGGGAAGAAGTGTTGGCCCACAAAATATTTTTAATGAACAGAATTGAAAGATGATCACAGATATGTTGCACCATAGATTAATTGTTGAACTGTCAATGATATTAATATAACGGATTTTGCATGGCAGCCAATCTCTTATGATGAAACCAATTACTATAACATGCAGTGTTTATATGTAAACACAACCTCTGCTAATATTGTTAGTTTTTTGATGTAGTTATTGTGGTCCAGGCTGTTTTTCAACCTAAGCACAACTTTTGATAATATTGATGTGTCATCATATGGGGTTAGCTACAATGCAAAATGCATTATATTATTAACATCGTAGACAGTTCACCAATTTTGTAGTACAGTATGTGTACTATCCTAGCTCAGTGCAGTGCATTTACATACGTTCGTGAGCCGATACTTCTCCCCTTCATGTCACATGGATGGGGGATGCAGTTTTTTCTCAAAAACTAAAGTGTGAGGAACAGCTACAAGGAACATAAACAAGTGGATGCAGTAATGAGGTAAAAGGCGTGTAGGGAAATTGCCACCAGAGCATGCACTCCATTACAATTAAATTAAAATAATACATATCTCTTGCATAACAACATGTAAGGAACATCCCACATTTCGAATGATTTTACTCATGTGGTATATAACGTAGAAATTTTCGTGTACTGTATCTCTCAACGAACATGTGTACATATTTTCATAACAAAAGGACAATACATTTTGAGGTGGTTCTAATTATGGAGGAGCCGAGCTTTAAAAGTCGTTGACATTAGAGACAGGAGTGGATGGGGACCAATTTCGCCACAGCCTTCGTCAAGGAAGCATTGCTGCACTAACCTGGAGTTATTTAGGGAAAGCATTTAAAAAAAAGAAAAAATCTGGAGAACCAAGAGATTTTTTGTTTGATAATATTTTTCATCCTCACTTTCAGTTAAAATATACACACAGATATATTTGTTGTTTAAGGAAATGATATATTTACACAGCTGTTTCTTGTTTGATCTCTGTCAATACTTGTCCATATGAAAATTTATCTACAGTGTGTATTTCTCCAAATTAAATTGGCGTCTTTGAGAGTTAATCTAAAGATTTGATTTTATCACTGACATCATATAGTGTCCAGTATATTTTCCATACAAAATTAATTAGAGTATGGGGAGTTTATTTTACTCTTATTACAAATGGAATAATATTAAATGACTTTTGCATTTCATGAATTTGTTTTTTTTTTAATTTTCCATTGAAACTTCCCCAACCTCTTACTTTTGCTTATTTCTTTTTTATTTCATTCTTTCATGTTTGATGTAAATTTTCAAGTATTTTCCTTGATAGTTTATTCCAGTTCCTAACTGCCTTTTCTAAAAAGAAAACTTTTTCATTTCCTTATATCTGGAATCAGGTAGTGGTGTGGGCTTCTGTGCCATTCCATGTACTGCACCTAATTATTATACTAATACGAGCTCCAGGCCTTGTAGCCTAGTTCACTCCCAGCTCTCTGTACCTAACTCGTCTTCCAGTGATTGTCTCCAGTTTGGCAAACGAGGACCACATGGACATTGGCCACCATTAGTGTATTTTTTGTTTGTGAAATGTGTAGTTTATGACAAAGAGATTGGGGACTGTCTTTGCATTCACCTAGGGAAGCTGTGAGCAGGACAGCCGGTATGAACGGCCCTGGGCTCCTTCCTCCCTGAACCAGTATGCAGCACACTGAGGCACAATGGTGGGTCCAATTACTTTATCATATATTCTTTGTGTTCTGTGAAAATTTTTAGGAAAACATCTACCTAGTTCATTTACATCCTTTCCTGTATGTAATATCTATTTAGGGTCCGTACTAACCCACAACACTCAACCGATAGTCTAAACATATTGTTTCCCAGTTTCATTTCTTCCTTGGTAAATCTCTCCAGTAAATTTATGATTTTGAAACCTTTCCGTAGAACCTGCTAAATATCCTCTGAAGAGATTAGCTATCATCAGATAATGTGCCAAGATATTTACAGTTTGTCTTCAGTAGCCTAAGTAATTGCTCATCTATCTTTATAATTAAACTACCTTCATTTTCCGTAGATGAAGGCAAGAGGATATTGATGAACACATTATAAACACATTTATTACAGTATTTTGGCATTGAATGTCAACCTTGCAAGGTATGATAATGGAAAGGTACAAAAAACATAATATTGGGGAAATATCACTGTTTCTGGTTGTACAACACAAAAGTAATGAGCTCAAGATCTTATAAATATAAATAGAATATACCGGGGTAATATTAAATGTATAATTTATATGTATGTGCATAAGTAATAAGTGCTAGATCTTACAGGAGGCTTAAGCCACGAGGATTCTGTTGTCAAGGATTTGTGTGTAGGATAGTTAGAATCTGTGGAGTTCAGACAGGACTCTCACTGATTGTGCTGATGTAAACTACTTGTCTGGGGCCATTCACTGTAGTAGAAAGTTGGATTGTGGTAAGACCTACATATATGAACTAGTACAGTGGAGGCAGGTGGGATGGTCTATGAAGTGTGTTGTAACGTATGTGGCACGTCCACTGATGGGAAATGTTTCCCCTGTGGCTGGGTGTATGCTGAAATTTTTACAGTAATTTCTGTTGCACATGAAGGATCCATCTGGCGTTTTGGGAGAGTCGCAAGTGTTTGTGGATCAAGATGTTCTTCATTTTGTGTGGTCTGCTGTAACTAGTCAGGGGGCAGATTTGCATGTGTTGCATGACTCTCAAACAGATTAGCACAGTCATAGATAACTTGTAGCAATTTCATCAGTATTATGCAATACTGATAAACAAAACACAAAAATTTGTTGTATTGTGTGTTAACATTTTTGATGTTGTGGTATCAGATTCAAATTGTACAGCATTGTTATATAAAAGTTGTATTCTGAGGGGTGAATTTTGAGTTATATCCATCAATGTTTCATACAGTGGTGTAAGAATGGGGCTGCAGCGTGGGCAAAATTGCAAGTCCCCCCATCTGGAGGGGGGCCCCAGCCAGAGAGGGCCTTCTGCCGCATTCAACAAACAGCCCCGTCCATTGTCGCCACCGAGGGCTGTAGCGGAGCTTAAAAAAATAACATAAAAGTCACCCATAAATTGGTGCAGTTTTACCCCCCTATCCCTCCCCCCCCAACCTAGATCTGAATACTAAGGTTGAGGCCCTCTTTCGATGAATTTGCCATTGCCTTCAACAGTATAATTACACCACTGGTCTTGTTCATCTCTTTGATTAAACATTCTGTGAAAATTAGCAATAATGGCTTACTGACAAGAGGAAAGCATAGTTTAGTGTGTGTGTGTATCGTGTGGGAATATTTTCAAGTTTTATTAATATTGTTGTAAAGATTATATTTAATTCATATAATTGGTACAGTTGTTATGGCTAGTAAGTGCCTGCAGAATTGAAAAAAATATTTTTCCTCCAAAACTAAACTAATCAAACCTCCCAGGATCTTTTACAGGAAACAACTACTGTATTTTACTAAAAGTTGTTCTTTAATTTCAGGAGCAAGTTCTGGCATTGGGGCTGGTGTGGCTGTATGGCTAGCAAAACTGGGAAGCAAACTTGTACTGTGTGGTCGCAATGAAGAGAATCTCAAGAATACAGTCACTCGCTGCGTGGAGGAACAAGGACTCTCAGCTGACAATGTAATTTCTTTACCTGTTCAGCAGTGTAGTAACTTCATGTCAAAATCAATTATGTAATTAAGAGTAATTTTTAAGAGTTTGATTTAACCTTGTCTGATACTGTTCTAAAAGTTTGCATTTTACTTTGTGCCTACCTTTGAATAGACTGATTATTAGAATAGTTTGGGCCAATACGATCAAAACTGATTTATCATCCTTAGAAATATATGGTGGCTTAAGTTGGTATGGTTTATTAACTGTTTCATAAATTGTCTGTAATGCTTGGATGTGCACATCGGATCAATTTTGTAGGTTGCGTACTTTTGGACCCACCTTTAAGACAACACAGTGAATTATGGTACCCAGTTAAACCATATTAATTGGAACAAAGAGAAAGAAAGTAAACACACCACTTGCTAAAGTTGAAAGCCTTAGGGGTTGCAGCTACTGAAAATGAAATGACCATACAACAAACAAAATTTTGGATGATCCTATAATCAACTGAAAGAGTGTATGATACACAGTAACATAAGAGAGACCTGCATTAGTAGCTACCAGTGCTGCCAATTTAGCATTTTTATGGCCAAATTTAGCATTTTCAAGTGATATTTAGCATGAAAAAAATCATTTTAGCATAAAGCTCACTTTTTAGCATTTTTTCCTGATAAGCCCATGATATTTTTGGATTGATAAAATTTTAGTTATGTTCATTTATT
Source organism: Vandiemenella viatica (assembly GCA_031002005.1). Classification (NCBI taxonomy): domain Eukaryota; kingdom Metazoa; phylum Arthropoda; class Insecta; order Orthoptera; family Morabidae; genus Vandiemenella; species Vandiemenella viatica. The sequence goes on along the minus strand of CM061914.1, from coordinate 180,479,571 downwards.
TATTAGAATAATCTGTCACAATGAATTGTTATTAATTATCGCTAATTTTAAGTCAATTGTTTTAGAAGTGTAAAGCAAGCATCTGCATAAGGGGATTTAACTAAGAATTTTTTTAACAAACTTAAATAATTAAATTGTTATAAAATGTTAAACATATAGGGTTTATTCTTATTTTTAACTAAAATGTGTATTTAAGTTTTGTTTCAGATAATTTTAGATTTAAAATTTACATATCACAATATGTGTCATACTGACGCAAGCAAGTTAATATTTTCTACTCCTTTCATTACATGATACACAGAAAAGATTTTTTTTTTTTTTTGTAGATTTAAATTTTGGTAAAACTGTTTCACCTACCCCCACAATATCACCAACAAATAATTGCCAAATATAATCAAAGAAATGAGTTGTTTAAATAATCAATTTTGCAAATTTTGTGTACTTATATACGTCCGTAGTTTTATTAAATATTAATGTTTCAGGTAATTTGTGTTGTTGGGGACGTGTCTGTTGTTGAAGATTGTAAAAAAATTATAGACCAAACAATTTCTCATTTTGGTCATCTTGATGTACTGGTGAGTTGATTCTCTGCTATGGAGCAAATTTAAATTATTTTTAGTTAAGAATGATATGCAATTTTAATATTTTAACATTGTATTGAACTAGGCTACATAAATTCTTTTATTATGGTCTAACCATTGCCCATAACTTTGATGAAGGCTGTAGCATGCCAGTCAAAAGCTTAGGTAAGCAAATAAATAAGGCGACATTCCCGCAAATTCCAAATATTAACAAAGATGGTAATGGAAGCCTGAAAATCATACCCTATTTTATTCCTTAGTTTATGGGCTATATTATGCAGATGATATAATGGTATACAATAGGATCAAAACAGGTGAAGACTGTGAACAGCTGCAGGGTGAATAAGATATCTAAATGGGTAGGTCAGCATGGAATGAAGGTAAATGCCAAGAAAAGTTAGATTATAAAAAACAAAAGTTTAATTACGATTATAGGGTGGGGTCAGAATTACGTGTTGAAAGCTTGAAGTGTAAGTATCTTGGCATAACATTTGATAACAAACTCAGTTGGGCAGAGCACATTGGGCAGGTGGTAGAAAAAAGTTACAAAATCTTTCATTTACTGGAGAGGGTGATGAAGGATGTAACAGAGAAGTTAGGGAGTTGGGTAACAAAACTTTTGTCAGACCATTGGTTGAATATGGTGGTGTAACTTGGGACCCACATTTTGGTTATCAAATACAGGAGTTGGATGGTGTGCAAAGAAGAGCAGCTAGATTTGTTTGTGGAAATGATTGCAGGACCCAGTCAGTAACTGATATGATAAATAAACTGGGTTGGGAGTCATGGGATGAAAGGAGGAGGGTGAAGAGAGTGCTGGAAATGTACAGGAATAGTGCATGGAAGGGGCAAGGCGACCATGACCACAAGCTTGCGCTCTATTTCATGCATAAGGAAGCAGGAAAATTTGTTGGTAAAGGTGTCTGGGATTGGAATGAATTACCAAGTGAAGTGATGAATAATTTACCCTAAACACTTAAAGAATTTAGAATTAAAATTTGTAAATTGTAATAGTAAATGGGGGAGGAATTTAACATTCCAGTTGTAAAAAAAAATTTAAAAAAGTATTTATATAAAAAGGGGGTTAATGGATGACTGGGGGAATTGCCATCTCAATTAAATTAATAATAATAATCCACGAGAGGTTTAAGCAAAGAGTTACAGTAGGGAATTGGTTATTGTTGGAGGTAAAAGTGAAGTGACTGAGGAGCATAGAGACTGAAAGACGCTAGCATGTAAGATTATATGAACTTTAGGTTTCAATTCTTCATGCATAGTAGAACAAGGAGATCTGAGGGTGGGCTTGGAGGACAGTTAACAAGCGTGAAAGTTCATAGAGCAGCTGAAAGAAATTCCAAGATCAACAATTCAAGAAGATAAGGTAAAAAGTAGAAGGGAACAAAACCAAATCAGATGCACAAAGAAATGTTTACGTATCAAAATTAAAAATGTGAAGTTGTCAAATTACTGATAGTAAGGAAATGGCTTTTAGGCAGTATAAATAACAAAGGATAGGGAACATGATTCGTCACTCACCAAAGTTGAAAGCTAAGATGAGTTAAAAAAATATGAGATGAACTAAAACATATACAATATTTCAGTGTTGAATGTTATTAATGTAATAGGTAGTGAGCCATACGCTTCGCAAGGTGTGCACTTACTGACATATTGATAGTTCACTTCTTCACCCCCACCACCTCCTCCCCCACCCTGCCTTCCACTGCCCAGCCAGTCATATGGTAAACTTTGGCGTGCGAACACCTCGCGAACCATATGGCTTGTTCCCTATTGCATGAATAAGGTGCAAAACCCAAATATTAAAATGTTTTGTTCGTCACATGTTTTTCACTCGTCTCAGCCTTCTACTTTGGTGAGTGAGGCTATCAGATTGAAACATTAAGAGTAAGTTCAGTGATTTGTGTGATGGTGTTGAGAGATTGGCTCTTTTTTTTCCCTTATTTAAATTATTTTACTGTGAAGTACAACAAGGGGTTAGATTTTGTGCTTAATAACTTCCACAATCATTGCATGATTAATTTTGGTCTTTATTACTATTTAACAAGATGCCACAGCACACTAATTCTTTTTTTATTTTTTGACAATTGTTTGAAGATTTGTGTCACTTCAGGAAATTTTAATGATGTTTGCTCTTTGTCAGAATTCTTTCAGTACTGTGGTTGTGATTTAGGGTGCATTGTAAGTGTATTTGAAATCTCTATTATTCTACAAGTGTACTATTTTTATTTTAGTGTTTGTTGTTCAGCTCCTTTTCTCTCATCAGATCCATAGGGATTAGATGGACCGAGTGTGGTGGGTGAGCAATAATGCTTTGGCCTCACATTCAGGAGGATGTGGGTTTGAATTTGAATCCCCGTCTGGGCATCCAGATTTGGGTTTTCTGTGGTTTTCCCAAATCACTCCAGGTGAATACCAGGATGCTTCCTTCAAGAGGCCTTGGCCGAATTCCCTCCCATTCCTTGTCCCCAATTCCATCCCGCCTCTAATGACCTTTACGTCTATGAGGCAAATAGCCATTAGCAAAACCAAAAACAAAATGGATTAGGCGGAAGAAAAAGGCGCTAGTTAGCAAATTAAAATTATGAGGGGAGAGAACCACATCTTCTTAAAGATAAAGCAGGATATATTGATGTACAGTAAGGATAATAAAAAAAAAATACACAAAATATTGAAAGTTGTACCCAATATGTTCAAGACGTTTTTTTCTTTTTAATTAACGCTATTTGTACATCATATTTTGAAAGCAATGAATCTTACCCATATACTTATTTTTATTCTTCATATTTGATTCATGTGGCGGGTTGGGATGTGACCACATCTTTCCCCCTGCCATATGTCTCGTCTCCCACATGAGTAAGACTAAGGTCGAAATATTGTGCAATTCGTGTGTTTCTGTGTTTTTACGTGTCTCGCCCTCCTGCCTTCATCTGTGGTAAGTGACGGGTAACTGTTTATTTTCCCTATCCTATCTTATTTTCAGTGCCTCGCGGCAGTTTCTTTGTTTCCTTTATCCATATGTAACTGTTTAAAAGATTTGATATTTTTTTGGGTCTGTTTTCCTTTAATGGTCTATCAACACACTATAATGAGATTTTCTGGAAGAGAAGAGGGTAGCATGTTTAGAATGTTTAACTTAGCTATTCTCAACAATGGCAAAGGATTTTTGAAGATTGACCCACTTCAGCTGTCTTATTGTCTATACTTTAGACTTGGAAGCATACTAGATAAGTATCTAATAATGCTCAAAAGAAGTTTTCACTGATGTAGCTATCTGGTTTAATATTATGACAAAAGGACCAACGCTCCATAATCAGTCAGTAAATAAATAAGTAAACTTGAGAAATGTGTCAGTGTTTGTACAGGGTGCGGCAAAATGATCTGATGGTTTTCGCCGCCGTATTGTCGAGCGAGTAGATGGTGGGGGGTCATGGGGATAGGCGCCATCCAGAGCCCACACGTGGACATTTGTGGTAGCCATGGAGCAGTGATCAGGTGAACACCGTGCGTTTGTTGTCGACACGTATGGCGATTCGTGCGTTGCTGTCCAGAAGCAGGTCCATAGACGATTTAACGTGGGTCCAAAAGGAAGAGTCTCAACTCGTAACACCATTATGCTATGGGTGAACACCTTCAGAACTACCGGTTCAGCGTTAAAAAAGAAGTCAACAGGTCAACCAAGGTCATCTAGGACGCCAGAGAATATCGATCGAGTAAGAGAAGCTGTGGAAGCCAGTCCTCGACGGTCGGCCCGCAAACAAGCTGCTGCTTTGCACATGTCTTACCGCTCGGTAGGCCGAATTTTGCGTTTCGATCTGCACTTCCACCCGTAGAAAATGGCTATTGTCCAGCAGTTAAAGCGTAATGACTATGCAAAGCGTATAGCATTTGCAGAAGAAATGATTGCAATGCTGACTGATGAAAAAATTTTAATGATGAGCGATGAGGCACATTTCCATCTGGATGGTTATGTGAACAAACAGAACTTTCGTTATTGGTCGGCCACAAATCCGGAACAACTTCATGAACGTCCTCTGCATAGTCCTAAGGTTACGGTGTGGTGTGATGTAACGAAAAGGTGTGTCATTGGGCCATACTTCTTCGAAGAGGGTGGTCGAACCGTTACGGTCAATTCGCAACGTTATTTGTTGATGCTAAAAATTTCATGATCCCTGGACTTAAGAGAAATCGTTTAGTGCATATTAGGATATGGTTCCAGCAGGATGGGGCAACTGCCCTTACAGCCAGTGAGGTTATGGACGCTTTGAGAAGCATGTTTCGTGGTTGAGTGATCTCGCGTTTTGGGAACATTGAATGATCAGCTCGCTCTCCAGACCTTAGCGTTTGTGATTTTTTCTTGCGGGGGCTCCGTAAAGCTAGAGTTTACACAAACAAACCCTGCACACTGGACGAACTGAAAGAAGCCATACGCCAAGAAATCGCCAACCTGCCTTGTGCGATGTTAGAGCAGGTGTTCAACAGCTTCAGTGCAAGGCTGGAAGAATGGCATGGTCAAAGACGGACGTCATTTAAAGGACGTTATCTTCACATCTTAAACGGATGAAATTGGTTGTTCTGATGTTATTGTCATTAATTTGCATCAATACCCTTCTGTAATAGGCAATAAAATATTTTGTATCACTTTTATTTTTCATGTTGTTTTTACTTTAAAACTGTCAGATCTTTTTGCCGCACCCTGTACTTGTTGGTACTGATGTCATTGTTATTATTCATGCAGGTGAATAATGCAGGGCAGCTGACACCTGGGTCCATAGATACATTAACACTGGAGCAGTATGACAACACTATGAATGTCAATGTCCGGTCAGTGGTTGTGCTTACCCAGATGGCAGTTCCGCATCTTCAGAAGACTAAAGGGAATGTTGTCAACGTATCCAGTGTTGCTGGAACAAGATCTGTGAGTATTGCCCTTTCATTTTTACTAAGGGTTAATAAATTGGATAATGATGACAGTGAAACTGCCATTAGGCATTAAGAATAAGATAGGATAAGGAAAATATCCCATCACTTACCACAGGTGAAGGAATATTGGCCATAAGAACTCAAACACACACACTTTATAATATTTCAGTTAAAAGTCTTACTTATGTATGAGTTGAGACATATGACAGAGGGAAAAGATTTGTACACATCCAGACTTTCTGCATGAATTAACCAAAAATGAAAGAGGAAAGGGCAGGGATTGCACCAGAGGTGGTGGGGGGATAAAGTTGACCAACATTAATTGTGGGAAAGGAAAATTTCTGTAACAACCAGTTGAGATAAAATAACTTTTAAAAAACGTTTAATTTCAATATGTTATAAGAGAAAAAAAAAACTACAGAATATTAGAATGATATATAAAATACATATGCAAATTTAAACTCAATTTGCATATATATTTTTTAATATGTGGGAACCAAAATTCACAAGTTTCTTGACAATAAGGAATTTTGACATCTAGATGGAATGTGAAATCAAACTGTTTGGAATATTTTGAATACTGTTGCAGTAAAGATCATAACATGCTAATTTAATTTCAATGTATAATTCTTTTCATTTAATTTCGATGTATAATTGTTTTGAATGATATGTGAAAAAGTACAGATGGAGGACAAAATAATATGAACACCTGTGAAAAAAGTAGGATGGATTTCATACCTGCAGTACAGCCGCGCCACCTGAAACAGAAGTCTGCCACCTAGTGAGTGTGAAGAGGAAGGTATCAGTCTCTCAACAGCAGCCACCTGTGTCAGTGCGTCTATCGAACTGTCTGTGATAAGTTGAAATGTCAGACCTGTCAAAATTCCAAAGAGGAATGATTGTCGAAGCGCGTTTAAGTGGAGCATCGGTTACGGAAACATCAAACCTTTTGGGGTTTGCAAGGAGTACGGTATCAGCCGTTATGACAGCGTACACGAAAGAGGGTAAGACGGCGTCTTCAAAGCACAACAGTGGCCGAAAGTCAAAGCTTACTGATAGGTATAGACGGCTCTTGAAGCGCATAGTAGCCCGAAAGGGCAAGAAAACCTTATCCGAGATAACATCCAAAATGAACAGTCATCTCCAGGACCCCGTTTCAATAAAAACTGTCAAAAAGAGAACTTCATGCTGTGAACATTTATGGCAGAGTGGCAATTCGTAAACCCTTGGTGACAGCAACTAATGCTTTCAAGCGACGCTAGTGGTGCAGAGATCATAAAGGCTGGTCCCCACAGCAGTGGCAACAGATAATATGGTCAGATGAATCGTCGTTCACGCATTTTCAGACGACCAGACACATTTATTTCTTGAGAACGCGCAGAGAAGCATTTAATCCTGAATGCCTCTTGCTGACTTTGAAGCATGGGGGTGCAAGAGAAATGGTTTAATATACCTTTAAATATTGTCCATGACCTTTATGCATCTATCCCACGTCACATTAAATCTGTATTTCAGTCAAAGGGTGGTCCAACCCCCTATTAATAAAGATTTTTCATTATTTCACAGGTGTTCATGGTATTTTGTCCACCCCCTGTATTTCAGTCCATAAAATTCCTTCCACAAGAGCATAATTTCACCGAAAAAATTATAATTGACAATGTGTTTACCTCTTATGCACGGTGATTTGTTTTAAGTTCAGTCATACATGGTTTGCTTTGTTTGTACCAGTTCCCCAACATCCTGGCGTACTGCATGTCGAAAGCAGCCCTGGACCAGTTCACACGCTGCTTGGCACTGGAGGTGGCCGAGCGTGGCATTCGGGTGAACGCCGTAAATCCAGGGGTCATCGTCACCGAGGTTCACAAGCGCGGCGGCATGTCGGATGCAGATTACAAGCAGGTCAGTCGGTTGCTTTAATTTTCATGTTGAGTATTGAAGCAAAGTAGAACACTTAGCTATATAATAATGTGTTCAACACACTGCACGTTGACACATTTTTCTAGAGTAAAATGTGTCCAGGGAGCATACCGAAAGATATCGGACAGTTCTTTGCCATCTGTGTTAAGTTTTTATATACGCTTATCTGTGCTCCCATTACCTTTATTTCATTTATCTGTGAGAGTAATCTGATTACATTTAGCATATTAAGACTGGTTTGACATCTAGTTGATGTATTCCTTGAAAGCTTGAAGTGTAAATATGTTGACATAACGTTTGATAACAAATTCACTTGGGCAGATCACATTGGGAAGGTGGTAGGAAAATGTTACAAAATCCTTCATTTACTGGGTAGGGTGGTGAGAGGATGTACCGAGGAAGTTAGGGAGTTGGGTTACAAACCTTTGGTTAGACCATGGGTTGAATATGGTGGTGTAGTTTGGGACCCACATTTTGGGTTTCAAATACAGGAGTTGGGGGGGGGGGGGTGCAAAGAAGAGCACTAGATTTGTTTGTGGAAATTATCTCAGGATCCAGTCAGTAACTGATATGATAAAGGAGCTGGATTGAGAGTCATTGGAGGAAAAGAGGAGGGTGAAGAGAGTGCTGGGAATGTATAGGGTGTATGTTGGTGATGGGGCTTTTAGGGATGTTGGTCAAAGAATGAGGAATAATGCATGGAATGGGAAAGACGACCATGGCCACAAGCTTGCGCTTGATTTCATGCATAAGGGAGTGGGAAAATTCCCTTTTGTTGTTAAGGGTGCCAGGGACTGGAACAAATTATCAAGTGAAGGGATGAATATTTTATCCAAAACCCCTAAGGAATTTAAAATTAAAATTTGTAAATCAGAAAAGTAAATGGGGCAGGAATTTAACATACCAATTATCCTCTGAAGGGATAATTAGATGACTAGGGAAATTGCCACCAGACTGTTAGATCCATCACAATTAAATTAATAATAATAAATATTTTCAAGCTCAGCATCTCATTATAGTTAGTTAAAAAGTCAAATCATTCTACTAACACAATGATTTGAAGAAGAAAATAAATTATCGTGCTACCACATGTTAGTTTACTATTGTGTTTAGCTTCCTTCAAACATGATGTTCAGCTTTGAAATACTTTCCTGTTTTTATTGTGTTGCGGGATTTTTAACATCTGAGGACTGAATAGTCATAAAAGAGTATTTAAATATGTGAAATGTTTACGATTTTTATTTCAAGTTTTGTACACTGTTGATGATAGTAATGAATTCATGTTTTAGTAGATGTGTTTAAGAGTAAAGTAAATTTCTTCGCCGAGAAAGTTCAACGTGCAGTAGTAGAAAAATAAATCTATATAAGTAAGTATTAATGTGGAAAAGAGAAATATCAAATCAATCATGGAAACACAGTGGTTATGCCGTAACGTATTGTTACGCCTTATTATGTACATGGCAAGATCGGCAGTGAGCCCACGAATACCCAACCACATGGATGAGTAATATGTGTGGAAATGTTTTGTATTTGTGTCATTTCCCCCCTCCCCCCCACCACCTTTTTTTATTTTTTTTAAACTATGGCAGGTGATGGTTTGTTTTTTACTTTTGAAAGAGTGGGAAGCAGTACTGTGAATCATTATTAATATTATTTTGCAGCAATGTTTCCTACTTTTTAAATGCTTAAAAGCAAATGATTATATGGGATTTCCATTTTACTTAAATTTTTGTCTTTGTTGACACTGCTTTTCTGTATTAAATATTCTAATTTCTTAAAAAGCAACCTTTTTTTCATTCTTATTATTTTACCCTATTTTTCAGTTTTCCATCAGTATTTGAACCAGTGCAGCTGCGTTACCAAAATTCTAAAACGTGTGATGCCCAGATATTCATTTTCACAAGAACTAACCACTCCACCCCTCATGTCTTTAATTTAATGAAGAACATTTGCTATTTTTTAAAATGAAATTTTGAGGTATACTGTTTCTTACATCAGATTAATGGTGTAGTTTTAATCTCATGATTCTGATGACAGTTCCTGGAGAAGTGCAAGACGACTCACGCCCTGGGTCGTGCTGGCAATGTGGAAGAAGTGGCTGCTGCGATCGCGTTCCTCGCTTCTGAGGAAGCTTCCTACATTACTGGTGCCACTTTACCCATCGACGGAGGGAGAGCTTGCATGTGCCCCCGATAAAGATTTGGGCCTCTTAAGTGAAGTGAAATTTAGCACGAGAGGCAACAGAAAAAGAAACTGATGATAATTTTCTGTTATCACTTAATGTTTTAATGCCATCCATAATTTATTGTACCTAAAATTTGTACTTAGTTACAAAACTTATAATGGTTTTCCACAGCTGTAGATTCATTCTTCATTCATTGAAATGGATGTTGGCTGCGTTATGTTGATTAGTAGCAGTGAATTTCTCCTGAAGCCTCTGGGCATCTCCCAGGTCTAATGCAGATTAAATCCTAGCTGTTAATTTGTTTTGTTTGTGTTGACAACCAGTTTATCCACATATGGGCTAGAAGATGCATCAAGACTTTTTCAGAAACATCGCCACAATTAACTAACAAGTTTAAGATCAATGCCTGATCCAAGGAATAATAAAGAATCGTATTGAATTGTCAGTATTTTATTCCAGTATTTCATTATAATATAAGTTATATTATAGCTGTATATTTTTTGGCAGTTGGTTAATGAAAGGACAAATCAATCCTAACCTTGCTGTGATATAAGTGATGTGCCTTACCCCACAAAAGCTTTCATTCTCATGGTAGAACTATGTGCCACCACATAATTTATTTTTCATGAACGTTTCACGTTGTAAAAATATTTTGTGACAAGATTGCAGTACTATCTGTATGGAAATTTGTTCTCGTTTCTCTTTATACAGTATAGACAGAGCAAATTTCAGGTTAATGGCTGTTATGGAATGTTTAAATAAAATTATTATGGGAAATGTATAGTATTGCTCATTTGACCTTCATTTCTCCTTGCTAACTTGTTTTACAGATTTTCATTAGAAATTTACTTCACTTTAGTATCCTCATATCCAGTAATTTGTGTCAAGTTGAAGCACAAATATCTTGTCCAGGATATTTTGATGGATATGTCAAATAAACTTTATAGCTTGATTATTCTTTACAGTAAGAATGAAGAAACAATAGATTGTTCAAATGTAAATTCTTGAACAAGCAAATAAGAGAGTAATATTTGATTAAGGTGTTTGTATCTAATGAAATATGATCGGTAAAAAAAAAAAAAGAGTACTTTGCTTTGTGAAAATGACCAAAAATTCTTTTGTAAAATTCCCAGTTCCTGATCCAGTTTTCCAAAAGTCTGTATTAATTATCTTTGTTATTTAGCTTGTGAATGGGTAGGTGTTATATACCTGTTCTGTGAACTGTAATGTTTAATTCGTTCACCTTAATGAAAATACTTTATTCCATTGTACTATTACTCTATTTGAGAGAAAATTCTAGTTCCTACTTAATTTCTAGAAACCAATACAGACTTTCACAGAATGTCCTTTCCTGGACCTGTCGGCAAATTTCATACATTCATCATGTCCAAAGCCATGGTGTGATATTGTATCTATGCCCCTTACATTAATCAAAATTCTGTCTAAATTTACTTTCCCAACTGAACCTAGTTCAGTAATTAATAATAGAAGAAAATTTTGTTTTATATAATTTTTATGAAATTAATTTTTTAATTAAAATGTAGACATCGTTTCAGTTATGATAAAGAATGAAGATAAGGAGAGGGGAAGTAAACCAATCACTTACCGCAGAAGAAGGAAGGAGGACCGTAACAAACACTCGACACACTTTGAAGCATTTCAGAGGACTGGAAAAATGTGATGATAGTACCAGTCCATAAAGGAGTGACAAATAGGGTTGAAAATTACCTGATAAGTTTGACGTGAGTGATAGGTAAATTAATGGTGAGATTGATATGCAACCACATCAGAAATGTATGTGAGGAACATAAGAGGTTTTCAAGTCATTAACATGGCTTTAGACTAGATGCTCATGCAAATCTCAGTGGGTTATATGCAAGATATTTCGGATAAAATGGGCATGGAAGGTCTAATTGGTAGTGTAGCACTAGATATTTCAAAGGCTTTTTACAGAGCGAACCACAAAATGGTGCTAAATAAGGTAAAAACTATTAGAGTGAAAGGGCATTGGAAGATTTTTTTTTTTTTTCGTTGCTATTGTCAAGTGAGATGATGAATAATTTACCAAAACTGCTGAAAAAAATTTTAAGTTGAAATTTGTAGAGGGCAAAAGTAGGTGGGTATAGGAGAGAAGAAAAATGGGTGTGTAGAAAATCACCACCGGACCTTGTGCTTCATCGCAATTAAATTATACTAAAGCTTTTTGCAAATCTGCAACCATCTTTAGTGTAAGTTGTATGAACTTTGTTTTTCCTCCCCTCACCCCCCCCCCCCCCTCGCCTCGTTTCTTACTTAGAATAGTCAAGATTAACTGTTATATTTATTAAACTGCTGAATTTTACATTGCAGTAGTGAATCAAAGAATTTAGCTATTAAATCACTATTTGTATAGTGGTTGACAAATTTATTTACTCGAATACTGAAGTGTTTGTGATACACTCCACACACAAAGTATCCGTCAAGTGCTCTTCCACGAAATTGTGTGCTGCGAAAGGATGCCCGAGCTGGATATAACTCCGGTAAATATTGGTAACAATGGAGTGAAAGAACTGCCGCGAGACGATATTTATGTGTAAAGGAAAGCTAAATTATACCGAACACTCTCCAAAGTTGTTGGGAGGAGGGCAGCAATAACAAGAAATAAAACACAAAAACAATATTTCAGGGTAATCATTTATCAAGTAGACAGAAACATGTAGCTGAACTCTCACAAGTGTCGTCGTCAACAGAGCCACATGCAGAATCAAACCAACCGTCAGGGGTGGTGGACGAAGCAACAATTGCAATTACTAATCACAAGAAAGAAAAATTTGACATTCAAGGAGAATAAATAATAGAAATAATCAAAAATTAATTTTGAAATAAGGTCTAGATATTTAATATATGAATCTATTGTACTGGCCAGTGATGTGTATATTTTGCTTTAGTTCCTTTAATTTTGTTTGAAAATCTGTGGTGTGGCCTGTCTACTATGATGATATATTTTTTGCAATATCACATTACCATTATGCAGTTCAGTGGAAATTTTTTGGTCGGGCTGTGCAATACAGAACCTAGCTTATATAACTGAATTAGAATGTAATGATTATCGCCAGCCATATGCAAGCTGTCAAAACCTTGTGCACTGTTTTCTTTTTGCAGAATGTTTATTTTCAGCCCAGGTAATGGCTGTCCAGTACAACTTGTTTGTCAGAATTCTTATTTTATTATTTAACCAGTGTTTTCCATGATCATACGTAGTTTCTTTTAACTTCATTATACATATTTAGAATTTACACATTTATCCAGGCCTCAATCCTTAAGGTAAAAAAATTATGATTTATGACCTTCCAAATAGTTAAAGGTAAATGCTCTCCTGTTTGTCTGATATTTAACTTGTATATATTTTGGCTCCTACCAGTTTGGTGTTACTACACTTATTAGGTTAGATACAAGTTGTTTTAGATCTTGCTACCGGTTATCATGATTGTAGTTATCTACTATCTAGGAAAATTCTTTAATGGCCCTAACTTTGTATCTCATTATTTACCCATAATGAGCTTGATACTAACAAACTGTAAAGCCCAAGGGCAAGAATGTAAAAAAAAGGAAGGTGTCACTGTTTTTTCATGAACTGAAACTTTATACATGTATGTTTTTGGGATTAATAATTGAAACTGCAAAGTATTCATGTCCTAGCTCATGAATTGAATAACATGAATTCATTTGATGATATTAATGGTTTGTTGTCAAAATCTTTTATGAATTTAGAAGTGCTACTCACTAATTTCCCTTGGTAATTATTTTATAAATAAAATCTTATGTTTCAGTATTAAAATGAGTAGAATTTAAATTTGGAAACTGGGGGTACATAAATTTGTATTAAGCATTCAAGACAGTTCTTTAGAATTCTATTAATAGTAATAATAACGAAATGCTGAGACAAACCCTGAATTTCATTCTTCCACATACAATTGCTGTGGGGCAAAAGTCTCTAGAATTCTGTCAATCATTCATTACTCTTAACTAGTGTTTGTTTCTTTGAGAATAATTTCATTTACCTTGTATATGAAGTCACTAGAAAATAATAGTAGGTATAATGGTATAGGACAATTACATAACATGTAAGAGCAATGAAACACTCCTTAATACTTACATTGCCGTAGTTCTCCTGTGTCCGAATTTGGTTAGAGATTGGTTTATTTTCTTTTCATTAGTTTCATCACTGATATCTACCAACTGCTATTTTGTCAGTTTGCCTGTTGCTCAATAAGTAGCACTGACCTGGACGATCCATTTTCATATCTCGGTGAAGCCTGCCATTGAACGATTTTTGTGTTGCTTGCAGGAGTTTAAGTATTATCAAGGTTGCGAGTGTAAATGTGGAAATATAGCTCCACCAGTCCCAACCTACAGACCAAGGGAACTCTAAACCAGTGCGTTTATTTTTGGAATCTGCATTTGTCTCAATTGTATTGAGACACCTGATTTCCATTCCTTGCAGGATGGTGTCTTCATGTTTTGCCTAATGTTGGGAAATATGTTGCAGTTTTAATTAAATGCAGGTATATCTCTGATGTTTCACTGTGACAGTATAAGCATTGTGGAGTAATACAAGGAATTTCACCAAAAAAAGTTATTGGCTGTAGAGTTGAAAGAAAATCAAATTACAGTTTTAATGATTGTTAACTTGGGAAAAGAGGAAATTTAAGAAAGATTTATATCCTTGAGGCCTTTACCAAGAAAGATGAAAGGGTTTTTAATCATTAAAAGAAGGAATTGTTAGTTTTTATTGAATTTTATTTCCTTTTATTGAAATTTTATTACATTTCCATAAGTCTAATTAACAGGATAGTTGTTTATATATATATATGCATATGATATTATTAAGAACACTTATCCATCAAAATATCAACACCATTAACAGTATTACTCTGTATCTAAAATACATTCCATTGCATCATACAACTTGTGATGTGTTCTATTATATATCATGAAAAATAATGTATTCTAAGGAAAATCTTGTCTATAAAACATCAGATGAAAAGAAAAATAAAGCAGTTCTGCAATTTGCAACTAAAACTCAGAAATAAATGTTAATTGCCCTGAATTAGACATTATTTTCTTCAAAGGGTTCAGGGATGCTGTGACCTTTTGATGTGCACGTGCCCGGAGATCCAGCTCGACAAATGAAGTGCTATCCTATCAGTGCTATGCAACGACAAGCAATTTTAAAATAGTTTCATCCAATTAAATATGACAACATGGAATGAATCTTTAAACATCTGGGGGACAATGCTAGGTGTTAACCCACAGATAATATAGGTGCACATCTACAGTCTGCAAGCACATCCCCACCATAACCGTGGAAAACAGTTACAACTTTGACTTCCTTACTACTATTATTGATACACATATTAACATAATATACAATGCAAGCAATCAAAATTGCGAAGACAAACCAATGAATGTAATAAATAACAAGGGATAGGGAAAATAACTCATAACTCACCAATGTTAGCGATGAGACGAACACAAGAGTACTCTGTTCTCACGCGGAGTGTCCGTGTATTTACTGCCGGACTTTTATTCGTCAGAAATACCAGTTACTGCCGTTTGATTTTTTACTTCCAGTTACCCAAGCTGACGGTTGCACAGCTGTCAACTTTTATGGTAACTGAATGCACCAATCAAATGGCAATTGCTGGCATTTCTGATGAAAAAAAGCCCAGCAATAAGTACACAGACACTCCGTCTGACAATATAGTGCATTTGTGTTCGTCTCGTTTGTCGTATACTCCTCGCAGGCGCCAACATTAGTGAGTGATGGGTTATTTCCCTTACCTTTGTTATCATTTTGCCTAAAAGCCGTTTCCTTTTTCCTTAGTATCAATGAATATAATAGTTAGATTAAGAACTGTTTTCAGTAGTGAGGAAAGGAATTCCCAACACAGTGTGAGAGGAAAATCTACAGAAGATTACAAGAGTAAAGCAGAAAGAAGCTAACTCATTACAAACTCTCCACAAATGGCAAAACGTGTCTCATGTGACTAGACACGGGGTTACAAAGCGACAAAATCAACAGTTTCAATCTTCTGAGTGACAAATAAGAAAGGAAAAAAAAATATATATACCGATTTATTTTCTCAAATCACTTCCGTCACCAACTACTGCATAGCACCCAAAAATTAATTTTGCTTCAGCATTCATTATAACCACAATTATAACTTGTTCCATAGAAATAAATGCATACGATAAGAAACCTAAATCACAGGAAAGAAATGAATCGACAGAATAAAAATAAAAAGATGTCAACTGCAGAACTGAACGCGGCAAGTGGGGAACTGACCCCCAGATATGCCGACGATAAGGCCACTTCTAGAGTTTACTCCCCCGCCCCAATATACGTATAATATGTATAATATATATTCATATATGTATCACATATAATAATATGATTCTGTGTTTGCGGTGTTTGTGTGGTATGTTTTGTGTTCCTCTGTGTGTGTGTGTACATGTGTGAGAGTGTTTGAAGAGTATCTTGTTTAGTGTGTTAAATAGTGTTACTGTTTATTTATACATTTTCCTCCGGTTTCCCGGATTTTTGTGATTTTTTTGTGTGTCTCTAGGTGTCTCCTATTTTAGGAGAGACCCTACGCCTAGTGTGAAGCAGTGTATGTGTTAGTTGCGTGTGGATAGTCGCGTGGGGGCCTCCTTCGTCCGTCCCGTCCCATTCGCAGATCGTCGGAGCGACGGTACTCTGCTGCGCTCGAGCGTTCCAGCATTACGGAACGCCCGGGTGAGCAAACCTCGGAATGAGCCGGCACGGACCGCGGCCTCTGCCTCGCCCGTGCCTTTTAAAATGTGAATATTCTACCCGGCGTAGAGGCCCTCACACATTACAGTACTCGTCGTGTGTCTAGCGTGGTGACGGGAGCTCACATGAGCTTCTGCTTGGCGCAGTCCGGGCAGATGATGTCGTCCGCGTCGGTGATGAAGCCCCGGCCCACCAGCGACGTCTTGCACAGCGCGCAGATGAAGCAGTCGTTGTGCCAGTGGCGGTCCTCGAAAGAGATGAAGCGAGTGCCGCCTATGCCTGCAACATTCAATCGACACCTCTTAGTCCACTCGGAGGACTGTCGAGTGCAGTTCTGTTTTATGTTTTTCTGCCCTGTCATTAATTTAATTGTGATAGAATACACACTCCAGTGGCAAAATTTCCCTACACACCCATATTTCCCCTTTCTTGTACCCTCCTACTTACGCACTCCACTGATTTCAAATTTAAATACTTTCAGCTTTTTTGGTAAATTATACACCATCTCTTGTTAATTTATTCCAATCCCCGACCCACTTACCTACGAAAGAAAAATCTTCCCACAACCATTTGTCTGAAATCGAGCGCCAGTTTGTGGTCATGGTAATTTTTTCCCTTCAATGCATTACTTTTAATTATTACACCAATATCTTTCCATGCCTCATCACCAATATACGCCTTGTACACTCCCATGACTCTCTTCACCCTCTTCCTGTCTTCCATTGAATCTCATTCCAGCTCCATTATTATATCAGTTATTGATTGTGTTTTGTGTTAATTTCCAGAGACAAATCTAGCAGCCCTTCATGGCACCCCCTCCAACTCCTGTATTCAGTACCCAAAATATAGGTCCCATTCTACACAACTATATTCAGGCAATGGTCTTCCCAAAGTTTAGTAACCCATTTCTTTACTTTTCTCATACATCCTCTCATCACTCTCTCCAACAAGTGAAGTATTTTGAAACCCTTTTCCTACAACCTGTGCAATGTGTCCTGTCCAGTTGAGGTTGTCATCAAGTGTTATGCCACAGTATTTACATTTCACGTCCTCAACAAGCAATTCTTTCCTGACATAATCAGCCATTCGTTTTTTAACAGCGTTCCTAACAAGTTGACTCTTCTTGGCATTCCATGATGACCCCTCCAGTTAAATATTGTGTCCAGATCACCCTGCAGCTGTTTAGTCCTCTACCGTTTTGATCCTATTGTAGAGCATTATGTCATCTGCAAACAACCTAATTTCTGTTAGTAAACCATCAAAACAGTCATTAATTAGAATAACGAACAGCAATGGTCCCAATACACTACCCTGTGGCACTTCCATTGTCACTTCCACTGCGTTTGAGACTGCATTTCCAACCCCAACGTCTTCCTTTCTACCTTTTAAGTATTTTCTACATTAATATTGAATTACAAGCGTGACTTGTCTGTAGGGTTAGAGTGTCAGGTTAGTGGTGGACAGCACGGCCAATTTAAATACAGCAGAGTGTCAATAATCCTAACGTCAGATATCCGAAACATCAATTATCTGAATAACTTTCTAATTTTTTAAAAAAATAAAATATTATGCATTGTTTTACAGAAGTGTTAACCTTGTTTCTATTTACAGTACTATTGTACTTGTTTTGTTTGAAAATTCGACTGACAAAGAACTAGGCACAATGAGTATTACACCTTTCTTTTGTTATTGTAGTATCGTCGCAGTATCCTCGTGACCAACCAGACTGGCTGTGGCAGCAATTCTTCCAGTGTGCCAGTAGTTTGGAGTTTCTTAGAAACTTGAAACCCGCCGTGTTCATCCTGTTAAGTTCTGTTGACTACAGTATCTTGTACCAACATTATACGCCTATAAAGGCATCCTATTCATTTTCTGAAGGATGTCTCCAAAATGAATCAGAAGAAAATGAGAGATTTGCACGGGGCGTGTAAAATTATAGCGTACCTAATGTAATTTTAATGGCAAAATGAAAATTATACAAACTGAAACTATACAAATCAAAAATATACAATAAAAATCCAAAGAAATCGATAATCCGAACCACGCTCGGTCGCAATTAGTTGGGTTTATGGACGCTCTACTATAATATTGTCACTATGATGTTGGTTAAGTGAGACTGTATACTGTGGTTGGTGTTACCTGTGATGGGCTTGGAGCAGGAGGTGCAGCGCTTGGCGAAGAGCTCTCCGAAGCACTCTGCGCAGTATGGCTTCTCGTCGCGGGACGTGAAGCGCTGCCCTGCCAGCGACGTGTCGCAGTTGGTGCACGTGAAGCACTCGCGGTGCCACGGCTCGTTCTTGTACGTCACTCCGCCGCTGGTGATGATCTGCAACACGACAAACAACCAATAGCTTCAAGTCAGTGGGGCAAAATGATCGAAGAGTGTCCAAATTGGAGCATGTGTGGAATGAACAAATTAGCAGTGGCGGATATAGGAATTTTCGGAGCCGGGTAGTAATGGAGTTTTTTTTTTTTTTTATTAAGTTCGCTGTGACAAATTGCCAACCTCCAAACACAATTTTGTTCGCCCTTTAAAGTTGCCTCCCGGGGCACCCACCCCTAGATCCGGCTCTGCATCAAAGATACAATTGCTCAGAACGTTGAAAGGTAACAACTATTGTAGTTTGAACACTTAGTCACAATAAACGAAGAAACAATACCAAAAATAATCATTAATTACCAACCCACAAAAAACGAGGAACACCACTGCTAAGATGGTTGCAGGCAGTGAAGCTATAAAGGAAACAACAAAATATATAAGCGAAGGAGGTCCACAGTAAACAATTATGGATACTGAAATGCGGGGAAATAATATTCGATATGCTCTATGTCCAGCCAAATAATAAAATTAACTTTTTGATTTTCTTGAAAAAAAAATCAGTTACTTCAATTCGTGTTGACAGCGTGGTAATTAAGGATTCAGAGTTATCGAAACATGTGAGTATTTGTGTAAAAGTGTGTTGCGCTATTCTGTTCGAAATGCTCTCCTGACTACAAAATGCTGATCATAAATTAGTCCGTGGCTAAATTCCTTCCCGTTCCTTGTCCCCAGTCTTTTCCTGATTGTAACGTCCTGGACTTCGACAAGCTATAAAGCTACAAAAAATATTGTCTAATTATCGCTCATTCTAAAAAACTACCTTGACAACATGGTTCGTATTTTACGTTTCTTATTTTTTCCAGTTTACAGCTACTTTTTATTTGGGTTGCTTAGTCAAACTGGCAAAAACGGAATCCTTATAATTTCGTCATGTCTGGGCTATCCTCGTAATTCCGCCGCCTTTGAATAGTATGTGATGAAATTTCACAGGGGGTTATATCGATTGCAAAACAGATCCGCCGACAAATACTTAAACAAGAGATCCAACAACACCTTCCATCCACTACATCCTAGTACATGTAACAGAAGGACGATTCTTTCCCGCCCTTATTCCTTTAAGCATGGCATTGTTGAGTAGGTGCTAAAATAAGAGAAATTACATTTTTATAATATATGTATTTACTTGGGTATTTCACCACGTATGATCTTCCAATGTCGATAACAACGTATTGCCCCTATAGTTTTTCTACTTTATCATTTTTTTAAAAAGAAGAAATTCCAAATGATTGTATTTACTGAGGATTTTCACCGAAAACATGCGTCGACAAGTTGTTTTACTCTGATTGCACTGTGCACTGACCTTGCTGCACTTGACGCATCTGGTGGCGAATTTCTCCTCGTAGCAAGTGGCGCAGTAGATCTCCTGCTCGCGCGGGATGAAGCTCTTGGTGCCGATGGGAGTCTTGCACACGCAGCAGCAGAAACACTTCTCGTGCCACTGGCGCGTCTTGTATTCCATCTTCTTAGTACCTGCAACCACAAACCAGGTCACAACCATCAGTACGCTGTGTATACAATCGCAACACATGCAATAACGTCTCTAGAACTTATTTTTGTATTCCATCATAGATATTTCTTAGTCACTCAAACAAACCATTATTATTTGATTTTTATAAAAGGGACGCAATTTAAAAAACAGTTCCCTCCCGGTCATTAAAACCGTAGGGATGAGCAACGCAGCAATATTTTCTACAGGTTACGCGTTACGCTTTTGCGTACTTAACGTTCTACGCATGCGCACTAAAAATTTGAAAGCTTAAATTGCCTTAAAAATCGCTAAAGGTCCAGTAGGTAAGCTAATTTTTGTTTACTATTTAGTTTTTGTTTATTTGTATTAGTTCGATGTAGATGGTTTCATTATACTTTCTGTCTGACTGCTCTTGTTGTAAGAAAAGAAATATGGAATGCCATTTATATCGCGAAACAGAGAATGTAACAATGCGCGTGCCATTAAAGCTTTCATTTTTATTGAGAGTTATTAGTATTCGTCTTTACTGCAGAGGGAATGAGAAAAATCCCGTCATTTTGACGGTTTGGAAGGTAGTTATTAACGAAAATCGATTGTAAAAACGGTTACCAGATAATTTTGTTCAAGATGTTCTCCGATATAAAAGTTCTAAACATAATGAACGAACTAACGCTAGATGCGATACTCCATAATCTAATGCAGTGTGCTTTATTATTTATTTTTTATTCATTTTCATTTGTTTGGAAGAATAACTTTATCAAAGTTCCTATTTACAATACAAATGCAATACAAGTTAGTACCGTTCGTTAATTCTAGAGCGAAAGAAAGATCAAAAACATGAAAAAATACACAGAAGTCTCATTTCTTGCACAAGTTCCCCCTTCCCCTCTATTGACCCTAATAATTGATTTTCGCCGATATAATGAAAAATTAATTTAAAGATCGAATGTTACATCGAGCTACTTACATAATGATCTAGTCTGCGATATGAATATGAACGGTAATATCTTTGGCCAAAGTTATTATGTAAAAAAGCCGTTGGAAGGAAAAGTTTTCGTGATTTCGTGAGATAAAGTTTCACTAAAAAGAAACAGCAAGTTAATGGTGCCACGCCGGGCATTATTTGTTTTTTCGCGGGAGCAGATGTTTGCATTTCTCTCCTGCAGGAGGTGCGCGTATCAACAAACAAGTGAGCGCTGCATTGCAGTTGTCGTATCAGCGAGTCAGCGCGTATCGCGAAGGAAACCCGACACCGCTACGCCTCGTGCATCACAAGCAGCACATGTAAACACGGACGTGATGGGGCGTTCCACTGCAGTAGCACATGCTTCCCATTCACACACGTGCGTCCTGAGTAGCGTGTGACGTCACGTTCTGACGCTGCTTAGTGAAACACAAGTAGAACTACAACGTACATCATTGTTCTATTGCAAGTGTGTTCAGTTAACAACAATCATTCTCAAATCACAAGAAGAGTGGCGGTATTTACTTCAGTTTTTGCATTGTATGAACGCAATTCTCCACTTGAACAGAACGCATCAAAATACGACCCAGGAATCCGTAATTGGCTGTGTACATTGTCTGTTACGTCGTTGTTCTTGTTTAAATATTATTCTGGTTACTGGAATCGGCTGACACTTTGCACGGGACAATGTGACAATGTTTCCCTGTCAACTGCTTCCTTTACACACCCCTGTCAAATGGAAATCCCCACGCCTGACCCCAATGACCCTTACGCGACTCCGATAGCTCTGTCGTATACGCCGTAACTGTAGCTGTATTTCTATGGTACGTTTCATTTGGCAACTGAAAGCCAGGAGTTAGAATTTTATTATTGGCTTTGGGTTTAATGACCATACAGCCAAACTATGTATACATTTTTACATTTTGGGCTTGCAGATATGGCCCTGATACTGTTCAGAATTGTCTTTACGACCTAGCATATACAATTACAGGTTTTAAATACATATTACATGACAAGTTTGTAGCTATGATTTTCTGCCACATCATACTGCCTTAGGCAAGGTTCACATATGAATTTACTTATGGATATAAACTTTATATACATCAATTCCACAATCCAATTTCCATGTTCCATATTAAGGTTACTACAAATAATAATAATAATAAAATGTAATCAAATTAAGTCAGAAATCAGGCGTTAGAATTACCGGAAGTAAGATAACATCGTGGCACACACTGTTTCTCGACTTGTGTGCTATCGTAGTAAGTACCAGATGGATGCCCTGCAAAGATGTAGTTACGCTGAACAATGCTAAAGTTGAGATGTGCGTCCAAGGTTTGTTTCTTCTCTAACAAACCACAAATCAACAAATTCATTTACAGTAGTTATCTACGCGTCTGTTTATTATAATATGTTGTGTACGATTAGAGCTATATCTTTTCTTTTTGCTTTTGGCTTTACACCTCGTCGACGTCGAGGTCATTAGAGGTGGGTAAAGGACTGGGAGCAAGAAACGGGAAGGAATTCGTCCATGGCCTTTTTGAAGGGACAATCTCGGTGTTCGCCTGGAGTGATTTTGGGAAAACACAAATTTGGATGGCCGGACGGGGATTCGAATCGGCGTCCTGCTGAATGCGAGGCCAGAGCGCTACCATTCACCCACGACGCCCGGTATATACGATTAGAGCACTTTATTAAACTTAGTTGTGAATGCCTTCGGTAACATTAAAATGCCTCTCACCGCTCCGGTTTTCTTCTTTGGCTACTGTGTATTTCGTCTCTGACATAGTTTCAGCTAGTTTGTTTTATAACTAAAATCTCCGCGTATAAACAATTGATGTGATGAATGTTATGTTATATTTCCCAGACTCGTTTCGCCCTTGTGATGTGGACTATCATCAGTGGCTTCAAATGTATGTTTATCATGTATCGACTACTGCACTTACAGATATAATGATAAGTAGTATCACTATATTTATGAGCACATTATAATGATTAGTATTGTATATAATAGTTGTAATGATACTCATGTAAAAACATACATTTACAGACACTGATGATGCCCACAATCAGAAGGGTGAAACGAGTGTGGGAAATAAAATATAACATTCGTCACTACAATTGTTTATAGACGGAGTTTTTATTTATTTATCGTTCAACAACTGCGAAAAATGGCCTACGAGATTAATGTATGGGCAACTTAACTCCCGCCACCTCTTTGTGAACCGTGAAAGCTATGTTAATATGTTTCTGAACCCGCATACTGGGGATTGTTCCAGCATGTAGCACCCTTCCTCAAGCAGTGAAGTGAATCCCAAAAAAACCAGCTAGTTGGTTTCAGGTATCAGCTCATGGCGGAAACGAAAGTCCAGCACTTTCCCTTTAAAATGTCACAAGTTTGTCGACTTTCTTACTGCAGTCATCCGCCTTTTTTACAGCAGTTGCCGATTTCTTCATCTGCGCATCCTGATATATTTCTCCTTTCACCTGTACTAGTGCTGTTTGCCTGCAGTGTTTGGCTGCCCTGAGTTATGACGCCGGGGGCCTCTCTCGGTTGACTCACTAATATTTATAGCCGCGCCGGCGGACGAGGAGAAACAAGAGGCAGCGTGCAAAGTGTCCCTACACAACATGACGCCTGCTTAAGGAAGCCGCACTTCCCAGCAACACCTAACAGGTTGAATACATTTTCTAAGACCTCAGCAAATTCTCTCGCGTTTAGATCACCGCAAGTCTACACTACGGTTAAATGCACGTACTACTTTGCTATGTTTTAGTGCGTCTGGGGACCTTATACACTTAACCCATATATGGGCAACCGCCGGCCCCCAGGCCGGATCCGGCCCTCCGCCAGCTTTAATCCGGCCCGCGAGAGATTCAGAAATTTCAAATAAGCTTCAAACTCAAGTCTGTCATTAATTTTCATTTGATTTTTCTGTTTTTGTTAATTTTCTTTTTGTATGTTTGATTATGCTATTGTAATTCTAATAAATAAAAAAAACGTGTGAATTTTTATCGCCTTTTTATTCACTACAACCTACTTATTTCTTACCTATGGCCCGCGATTTCTTACCTAAGGCCCGCGGCCTGATTAAGTCCCGAAATTACGCCCTCAGCTAAGCAAAGGTTGCCCATACCTGACTTAACCCATCCTTCCCTATTTGTCACAGCTAAAGTGGTTCGAATAACACGTTGAACTGTAGGCTCCAATATTATTATTACCTCAGTTCAAATGGAGCTATGGCAATTTCCCTACGTTTTACGTCAGTTTTCACTTTAAATTATTTCACTGTCTGAAATGAGCTTCTTGCCAATGTGTTAGACTATCGTGTTTGTGATACGGAAAATGGGTAAAAATTCCAAAATTGTCATAGACGAGCGTTTCACAACATTTTTCAACCCGAGGACCAGTAAATTTTCAAAAAACAATGCTGCGAACCACTGGGCTTAATTTTTTTTATCAATCTGTAAATTATTTACATCTCACACATACTGAACTGTACCATTAGGACATAATAAATCTAAATTCCTAGAGAAACACAGTTATGAAACTGGATGTGAACTATTAAAAGTTACTTATATATCGACCAGACTGTTAATATTTAATAACGAAGTGAATAATAATGTTACTGGGGGGTGTACCAGAGAAACGGGACTTCACCATTTATTGTTGTTCACCGCACCGCTGTTATATTATCAACCCTGACAACCATCGGCACATATCACAGTCCGTAACACCTACAAGACATCTAGAAAAAGGAAATTAACGTAATCCTTCCAACTGGAAATCATTTACTGAACAGAGTATTATAGTAACAACGCACTCATCATAATGTCCTGAAAATACCGGATTTTTGTTGTTCTTTGAAGTGTTAGTGGCTTTTAATAAGCCGTACTTACACCTCATACTAGAGACTTATTCAGTAACAGTTGGTATCTAAGTTAGGGGGCGTCCGTTAATTACGTGAGGTGTTTTTACGGAATTCCGTACCCCCCCCTCTCTCTGGTGAGACTTCTTGAGATTTGGTCAGACCCCCCTCCACTGAAAAATGAGTGAGATTTTGAGGGAGAACCCCCCCTTCCCTACGAATGGACCTCGCCATTCTACAACCTCATTCGAAAACTCACGTGAGATTTCCGTTGACTCCCCCCCCCCCCTCCCCTTTGGTGAGGTTTCATGAGATTTCGCCGGACCCCCCCCATTTCACCTTACGTAATTAATGGAAGACCCCTTATCAACCACGGAGCGCGTACAGCAGATTGAAAATCACTGCCGTAGACCATCGAAGTAAAACCTTTTATAACTCGTCGCCTTGAAACTCTTCCTTGGGAATAAACATCAGCCTGTCGTATCACCCACACAGTTCAGCTGCTACCAGAAGCAACAAAACCTGTAAAGGCCTCGTTGCAATAAAAAACACTGCATTCATTGCAATTGACACTACGAAACAAAGTGATATGCTTTATAAAACTGGTTGCGTAGTCGTATTTTCTATTTTTTTCTAGAACTGATAGTTTTATTTGTATATTTGCTATTACCGCCAGCTAACTGTACTGTGAGGCTAGTTTTGGCGTCCCTTGTTTGGCGGCGCGAGTGTCGCGGAAGGGCCCGGAGCAGCGTGACGTAGACAGCTGGACCGCGTCCGCCGCCGTATTTGGCGCAGTCGACACTTGCGTCAGCTCTTCCGCCCCGGCACATTAGTTATGAGAATCGAAACGACCAGGCGAGCGAAACGCGACCTTTTAAAGGCAACAGGTGGCGCCTCTCCCGCAAGGACAACGCGCTACGGCGACCACGACTCGTGGGTGCGATTACTCACCGACATGGTATTTACTCTATATGTTCAAACAACCACGCGAACCTCAAATTCCAAGGTACAGCAGATACTGCTCTGATTCAATTCTTCTTCTTTTTTTTTTTTTTTTACTTGTGGCTTTACGCTTCGTTGACGTCCAAGTGATTGCAGGTGTGACGAGGCTGGGGACAAGGAACGGGAAAAATTCAGCCACGGCCTTATTGAAGGAAGCATCCCGGCGTTCGCGTGGAGTGATTTGGGGAAACCCAAATCTGGATGCCCGGACGGGGATTCGAACCGCCGTCCTCCCGAATGCGAGGCCAGAGCGTTAACCACTCACCCACCACGCTCGGTGGGTTCTGATTCAAACAGCACTCAGATCATCATCTCGAGCAGCTGGTTAATAAGCCAACGCGGTGTCACAAACGGAAGCGAAAACATTTTAGATCTTGTGGTCACAAGTAGGCCAGAATTACTCAGTGACATTTCAACGACCACAGGAATAAGTGATCACAAAACGGTGATTGCAACCGTCAAATCAATAGCTGAGCAAAAACGGGGAAAAGAACTGATTGTGTACAGATTCGATAGCGGCTCAAAGGAGTGTTTTGGAAATTACCTGAGGAATAATTACCATACCTCCAAGTTAACAAGGAAGACCGCATTAATTTGTACGTATAGCCGGGGAAGATATGGACATTCGTATACCGAGACGGACAATAAAGGAGAAGAATGATCCACCGTGGTATACGCTTGAAGTAAAAAGATTACACTAAACGCAAAGGAGGATACACGCACTATCAAGAATGATGACTTAGAAATCTTAACTGAGCTAAGAGGACGTGTTAAAAATGCAATGCGTGAGGCCTACTGGTTTCCGTTACAACTTTCTTTCGAAGAGCCTTTGTGAAAATCCAAAGAAATGTTGGTCGTACATACGAAAAGTCAGTTGTAGTGACAACAACATGTCAGTGGTAATTAATGATGGATTCGAGGTTGCCGAAAGCCGCGATAAAGCTGACGGCGTACTCAACACAGAATTAAAAAATTCATTCACTGATGTAAATAAAGATAGAATACCCATTCTCCCACGTTAGAGGTAAATTCGTTACGAATAGATACTGCAAGTGTTATAATGCAATTAGATCTTCCAAAATAGAGAAAAACACCGGATTCCAATGGAATCACAGTAAGAGTATTTTCAAAGAACGCGGTTGAAATTGGACCATTTATGTCTGATATGTACCGTAAATTCTTGCTACTGAACCTCTTTCGGGAAAAATACTTCGTGATTAAAATTCAAACGAGTATTATCTCGTGGTGATTAATGAAAACAGTCTGGCACTGAGGTAAAATTTAAATGAGAAACCACGGGAATGAGATTTTGAATTAGCATGGCAGATTATCCCCATTCTGGGTGTACTGAAAGATAAAATGCTGATAAACAATCAATCAAAAGAAATGAGAGAGGAATAAGATTAAAAAAAGGAAAATGTAATGAGCCAGCTAACCTTGCTAAGCACGTCATTCTGGAGGCTCTTACTTCGATTTTCCTGTTACGTCAGAGCAGTCCAAGATCTGGCTGCATCATTTCTACGTCCATCTGTTATTAGATTGAAACGCGATTTTTATCTGTAATTATTAGTAGCAGAATACGATTCTACGGGGCTGCCCATCAAAATATGGCCGCAAGTATTTTTAGTTAAATTTTCAAAAAAAAAAAAAAATTCATCCACTTGGTGTTTTATATAAATTATAATTCATTTCAAAGAGAGAGGTTTAAAGAAGATAAAAAGTTTGGGTTACCTATGTAAAAGTGGCCGCAAGTACGGATTACCAGCTGTTAAACATATGTAAGAGAGAGAGAGTTAGCACTTTCTTTAACACCTGAAAATGCGACCACTTTTACATAGACAAGCCAAACTTTTTATGTTCTTTACACCTCTCTCTTTGAAATGAATTATAATTTACTTAAAACAACAATGATTTTTTGTTTGAAAATTTAATTAAAAATACTTGCAACCATGTTTTGATAGGCTACCCATTAGAATCGTATTCTGCTACTAAATTGCGTTTCAGTCAAATAACAGACGGACGTGGAAATCAAGCAGCCGGATCTCAGGCGTGCAGTGAGTTTGGTGGACTGTTCGCGTGGTGTGCTATTTGGGGTGATGACTCCCTGCAGGGTGCTAGTAGGATCCGCGGGGTGGCAGGCTGGTACCGCCGGGTACAGACAGCAAAGACACCAAAGGTCATCGCAGCCGCATTGCAGAGCCTAACACGAAACCTGACCAACTGGCTCGTGGCGGCTATGGGCAACAAACACCACTGCGAATTAAAAGGACATCATAATCGATGTGGAGTTATAACACTTCAGGTATCCCACCATGAGCTTACGTTTACAAGGTTAAAAACTGTAAAATTTTCAACTGTTTATCTATAGCTGTAGAGAAGCAATAAATGCTAAGTTGTTCAACTATCCACGTGGTTTAATGTTATGCGAAAGGTCGTGGGTTCCATCCCCGCTGGGTGTAACTATTTTTCTTTTCCGCATGCATTTCATTTCGCTATTATTTGCTGTTAACATTATTATAGATTCATTTCTACAAAAATTCAGCCAAATAACTGTTTATTTTTCTTACAAAAATTAACAAGTTTTTTTTTTTTATTGGTGCCATAAAAACATTTAAAACATGAATTTCTTCCACAGAGCAAAATTATTCTTATTATCAAAACGGGAAGCATATTTCATTTTGATTCCAGTTTTTTCCGTTAAACTGGAACCGTATCAGACATGCATTATTAATGTCAGTAAATGGCCTCAATTTTACGAAGAAAACTCTGGAATTTACCAAATGAAATTGAAATATGCTTCCACACTTTAAAAATAAGACGAATTTGTGCTTGTTTAAGGATATCTCTCATCAAAAAACTTGCTAATCCTTGTAAGAAAAATAAAAACTATTAGTTCGGTGTATTTTCGCAAAACTGAATCTCTAAGAATATGAACAGTAAATAATATCGAAAGCAAATTCACGCAGGGAAAAAATAATAATAATAAATAAATAAAATAATAATAATAATAAATCACCAAATGGGGACCGAACTGACAGCCTATCGCATCCTGGCACACCCACTTAACAACGGAAATATCTGGCAGACTTCACGTCAGTGGTTTTCATATAGGGATACAGAAATAATTTAAAAATTCACAGTTTTTAACTCCCAATTCCTCGTAAACGAAGACCTGACAAGGCAAACGGTATTAGTGTTAGATACATGAACTGTTCCTCGCTGAAGACCTCTCCTTGTAAGATGATTTCCAAAAGACCGATGCAAGGGAAACTTTAAAACAAATGTAATTTTCATAACACAATGTGTACAAATTAGAAATATTTTCTGTTTTTATTTATTTATTTTTTTTTTTTTACTTATGGCTTTAGGCCTCGTCGACGTCGAGGTCATCAGAGGCGGGATGGGACTGGGGAAAAAGAAAGGGAATAAATTCGGCCACAGGATTTTGAAGGAAGCATCCCGGCATTCGCCTGGAGTTATTTGGGGAAACCATGGAAATCCCAAATCTGGATGCCCGGACGGGGATTCGAACCGCCGTCCTCCCGAATGCTGTTTAAACCTCTCTTGATTCGGGTTTTCCGTTGTAACAGACACATGCCACTGTCGATCCCGCTGTACCGACCGTAATTTATGTAGACCTTCCTAACAAGAAGACGACTCTAGAGGGAGAGAGAAAGCTCTCCGCAAACACCAGTGGCGCTCTCGTGTTTGCACAGAGAAATCGGCGCCAGCTACGGCTCTCATTTGGCAAGCGAGGCCCCCCTACATATTAGGGAGCGGTCAGGCCCTTCCTGGAAAGCTGACGAAAAGCATTTAAAGAGTATAAGGAAGTATTTCAAATAGTTTAAAACTCTGCGAAATTGCTTTGCTGTCATCAGTATCTCGACTGGTTTGATGCAATCCTCCATCGCTTCCTATCTCGCGCTACATTTTAATCTCTACATACCCCTTACAACCCACGTCCTCAATTATCTGCTTCATATATTCTAATCTCTGTCTTCCTTTGCAGTTCTTACCTTCGACTGTTCCCTCCACTAACAAATTAACCAATCCAGCATGTCTCAAAATATGACCTACCAACCTGTCTCTTCCTTCTGTTTAGTCTCTTCCAGAAAACACATTTCCAAAATTCGTTCGTTTCGTACTTTATCCGTCCAATTAATTTTCAGCGTCCTTCTATTTCAAATGATTAGCAATACCAAAAAGAATGAAAATTTAAAGTCCATGTGCTCCACACACAGAGTTTTAAAAAGTTATTTCTAAACCCAAGACTAATATTTGAAACTAAAAGGTTTCTCTTTTTCATGAAGGATATTTTCGCTAGTGTTGTTCTGCTTTTAACATCGTTTCTCCTTCGGCCATCGATTGTAATTTTACTTCCTAAGGAGCAAAATTCACTAACTTCTTCTATCGCATCCGATCCTATTTTTATATTTAATCTACTATTATTTGTATCATTTCTGATACATTTAATCACTTTCGTCTTGCTTTGTCTTATATTTAGTCATGACATTGAGTAACTTTTCAATATCCTCAACCTATTCTGCTAACAAGAGTTCTTACTTTATTGTAAAAGTCATATCTCTGGACGCAGAGTATAAGAAACATCTACACCGAATGAATATACATAAACAAAAAGCAACTAATAATTAATATATTAATTTAAATATGTTTTGATCAATGATATGGCACATTATATCGTCTTGTTGCTAAATAGAATTGTTAATAACCTCAATTTTGCAGTAACATCTTTGGTCGTATTTAGTCCGATATTGGAGGCTAGCATTGTTACCGACATGGCTACACGATGACTGAGTTTAGCTTTTAATTAGCATGGATTCTACCACGTTGCTCGACCAATCAAAGTGACGCTAAGATATTGCGTGGGAGCCAGCCGCTGTGAAGCCCCGAGCCTTGGCTGAGAGTGGGACTCCTCTAATGTCGAGTCACTGCTTCTTGCCCAACCTCACGCCGTCACAGATATTACTTAAGGATTTAACACATGCAAATTAATCCACGGTGTTTGCGGGCGCTATTTTCGTGCCGCTTACGAATACCTGCTTAAGTCTTGTTGCGTATGACTCAGTCGCTTCCAGGGTGTTAACGATCAGCGATCTATGCTCAGATATCGACGGGTGACCGAGTTAGGGGACGTGCAGTCAAGACATTTCTCTCGGGTTTCTACACCACAAGACATACATCGAATACGGATTCCACGGTAAACGAGACGAATAATTCTCAAAATGTAGAAAGCAAAGAGTTAGGGGAGAAAATTCAATATAAAAAGAAGTTGAACTAAAATTTGGAGTGACACACGGTAGCGTATTTGGACCAATGCTGTTCGTTATACTAATGGATGATTGTGTTGATGGTTTACTGCCAGATGTTAGGTTGTTTGCAGATGACATACAATAGAATGAGAACGGCAGAGGACTGTGAATAGTTGCAGGGTGATCTGTACAGGATACCTAGCTGGGTAGCTCAACATGGGATGAAGATAAATGCAAAGAAGAATAAGCTTATTAGGTACAAAGATAAAAAAATTACAGGTTGATTATGATTGTGAGGAGGGAAAAAATTGCTTTTTGACGACTTGAAATGTAAATATCTTGGCATAACATTTGATAATAAACTCAACTGGGCAGGACACATTGGAGAGGTAGTAGCAATTTATTCAGTAGAGAGTAGAGAGTGGTGAGGCGATGTACCATAGAAGTAAGGGATTTGGGTTCCAAAACTTTGCTCAGACCATTGCTTGAATTTGGTGGCGTAATATGGGACCCATATTTTCGGTATCAAATACCGCAGGTGAGCGGTGCAAAGAAGAGCTACTGGATTTTTCTCTGGAAATTACCGCTTTCGAGACCGCATCAGATGAAATGCCAGGGATGAGCGACCCTCACAATGTGTTGCTGCGGATGACTCCTAGCAAGGGTCGTCGTCCAAGGTTTTTTTTTTACTTATGGCTCGTCGTCATCAGAGGCGGGATGGGGACAAGGAACGGGAAGAAATTCGGCCATGGCATTTTTGAATGAAGCATCCCGGCATTCGCTATGGAAAACCCAAATGTGGATGCCCGGACGGGGATTCGAACAGGCGTCCTCCTGAATGCGAGGCCAGAACGTTAACCGCTCACCCACCACGCTCGGTAGTATACGCTGACTCTGATGTGAACGTGATGTTGTGAGAACTGTACGGGTTAGTCAGAAACACAACACTGTCTCGCACTGTGATATACGGCGTGTTCAACTGCCGGGGACACAACTGAACGGACAAACTGTACTCAGTACGACGCTAATACGTGACTGCAGGAGACGAGTGACTGTGAGGTTGTGACTAGCCGAGTGCGTTGCGCCACGGAGTCTCCCGATATGGGGAAGAAGCCAGGCGCCCCGACCTTGGCCTGCATCAACAGTCGGCACGCAGACACTCTGGTTCCCAGCAACACCGTCTCATAGCGCTGCGTCAAGCATTCCACTCAAACTACGGTCAGTTCAGTCTCAACTGTAGCGGCAGGTCTAAAACAAAGTACCAAATCGAAGAGTGTTAATCACAATTATCACCGGAGCAATCTCAAAAACATATAAGAAATACGTGGAGGAAAAAGTCGGTGTGCATGTTGGTATTGATAACTTTTTTTACGCCGAGAATTGTTGCAAAAAATGGAACCTGCGAGTTAGCACGAACACAAAAAGCGGAGATTTACACACACAAAGCAACAGGTGAAGACTAAGATAAAGGTAAAAAGAACGAACTGGGATTTGAAACCGCAACCATTTGATGTGGAGGCATACACATTGCATACTATCACGCTTCACATATTAAAGGAACGTATCACGCTTCATTTTAAGGGAACCACCCCGAGGTTTAGGTAAAAAAAAAAAAAATCGATTTTCTGTTTTAATCATATTTGAATAGATTAACGTATTCTTTAAGTATTCTGAGAAGAAGTTCGCTGAAAACTTTTTTTTCAGCCTTTTAAATAGCATTTGCCTACCACGTGCGTTTCGGTACCACTCCCACTTTTTTGCATATATTTTAGACCTTTATATTCCCTATATTGCACATTAGGGATTTTTTTCTCTCCTGAGTGTGTTGGCTATGCTTGGAGGGCAACAGTTGGTATTCTCTCGTTTCTGCTATTTTAAAACAACACACTTTGAAATACGCTGTTAGTTTTGTTTCAGTGCGTTTGCGAGCGGTTGTTTTCTTTAAAGTCAATTTCCCGTAAACTAAAATTTTCAGTACATATGCCCCATTATAACAGAAACTATCAATGATAATTGAAGGAATTTTTCAGAGACTGCATAACAAAACAAGCCACCTCTGGTATTACATACCTATTAGTATGTTCACAAAATAACATTTTCTGCAGAAAAATTAAAAAATTAAAGAAGTAATTCTTAAAAACTACACAATGTATAAAGTTGATATTAGTACAATTCACTTTACTAGCATCATGTAATATTCAGTAAAAATATTAAGGTCCTGCATCAAATTGTTTTTTTTTCAGAAATGGGTCAAATACTTGCTTAAATTAACATGGCGCTAGATAGGCAGGGGGCGGTCGCCTTAATGGGCAATCATCCAGCTGTCCCACTCCTCAAACTTCTCGCTTTGAGGAGAAATATTGCTTCCCTAAAAAATTCGTCGCGGGAAGTATTCTTGAACAAGATATGCAGCTGGGTAACAGTTGTCGCACTTCCACTATTTTCGAATCCGCGATTAAAGTTACGTGCGACAGCTGCTAAGCGGACCGAGTTTCGGGATCGGGGTTACCTCCACACGCCTGCGGTGTACAGACTACAAGTAACTCGTATGGTTGCATTGCAATTTAATACCAGTGCTACACTGGCTGACTGCGAGGGAGCGGTTGATTTTGGTTTGGTTTGGGGTGGCGACAGTGTGCGGTGTTCAGACACCTGTCGGAGGTCGCGTTGCGCTGACCCCATTCCAACCCACACTGCATCGACCCACGGGCGGAGCCTCGGCCTCGCTGTAACGCGACCCACGGCCACTCGCTTTGTCTCTGCGCCCTCGAGCCCTCTGAACCTCACTGAGGCTGCTCAACCCCAGGATTAGCCCGCCAGCAGCAGTGGTCTAGACTGTGCTACCTCGAAAACCTCTGCAGAGGTCTCATTGATGTTTTTTTACTTTTTAATCGTAATTAAATTGTTTAACTTAAATCTTTGTTATATTTAAATATCTATTGTAACCATAGGCAAGTATTATGAGGCCCGCGGGCTAACTTGCAATCGAAATTGTGGCCTGCGGGCTAATTTAGATTCGAAATTGTTGCCCATCTCCAAAACTGGTTGCACTGCCTTTGTCTAACCCAAACTCACATTGTTATGTGACGAGTCTTGATTGCCGAGGTAAGATATCCCATTTTTCCGGGACTTTGGGCCAGTTATTGGACTCGCGGACTCGGTAAAGAGATGGTTTATCTGCTCTCGCTACCAAAATTTTACTCGACCTGCTCTGTTCGTTAGAGGTCGTCCATTAATGAGGTGAGGTGTTTTTCAGAAATTCCGGACCCCCCCCCCCCCTCTAAAATGACGTGAGATTTTGACGGTGCCCCCCCCCTTACTAATCGACCTCGTAACTTTTTTTTTCATGCTTCCAAAGGCGGTTTTACCCCCACTTTTGGACGAAATACCCCCCCCCCCTTGAGTTTTGCGTCATTCGTAGACATTTTTTTAGCTTTACGATCCTACAAGAATTTCAAAACCTGACGTTAGATTTCCGTTAACCCCCCTCCACTCCCTCTTGGTGACGTTTTCGTGAGATTTCGCCGAACCCCCCCCCATTTTACCTCACGTAATTAATGGACGTCCCTTACCAAAGGCGACGTGGTTTAATTCCTTGATATGTGCGTTGTTGTAAACATTCTGTTAGTCAAATTCACCGACTAAAATGCTAAACAATATTTCAAATCATGTTATTAATGTGAAACCTAGGAACTCCGTTTTTGGAAAGTAACTTTAAGCCATTCTGAGATCAGCAATGTCGAACGCTGAAGATGTTTTCGTCCGCTAATGTCTAGGTGTCGAGATGGTGAATTTTAGCGTCGTCTTTCCGGTGCTGAGCTGAGTGACCACAGTTGGTGCAGCATGCTCAAAGAGACGCTGACGTCACCCGCATACAAACTGGAGCCCACACTTGTCCACTCGCTGTTTACACATATAACAGGAGAAGATGCGTTTGGAAAGATGGCAGCTTCCCTAAGTGACGTTCCGATGTTGTCAATTATGATCGGCTACTTTCTTAGAGTGTCTTTGAGGTGGAAACCAGAATGGCATTTATTAGTGCAGGCTTCAGCAACACATTATAAACTTTTGAGAAAAGTCTGAACTGTCGTAGAACCATCAGATAGCTCTGTCGGGCTTTAATTCCTCGGTACAACTCAGCGCGAAGCATCTGGCCTAGTACCGGTGCCTGTGAGCGGAGTAGAGAGCTCTATCTCCTCCAGTTCAGCTTAACATGAAGACGCACGGCGGGCGCGGTGTGATGGATGAATGCCGCGGCAGGAGTTTTCCTTGCTCCCGATTCTGCGGCTGCAGTCGACACAGACAGGTTCTCCGTATATCAGCGGCGATCAGCGCGTGGACAGAGCAACAGGTGTAGCAAGTGAACACTGAATCCGGAATAATTCCCGACAGAGTCGTGCGAAACAGTCGCTCAAGAGGTAGAAACGCTACAATAAATAGGACAGATGCCCCCATAAAACGTGTTTCGTGTACTGTTTGAATATAGAAGTTCACAATGTAACCAGGAATACATTTAGTGTCAGTTCACTTTCTGCGGGGTTTAAATTTACTTCGCATTTCGCTTCTATCACGGCTTGTAAGTCAGGGAAGGGAACCTACAGTTCTACGCCCAATCATAATCCCGAAGACATTGTATCCAACTGCATATAAAAACAGTAAAATTCTGCTACAGACGAAGATTAATTTGAAGCCCCCTAAAATTTCCGGCCGAGGGAGGGATTTGAAGGCAGGACATTTGTATTCGCGATAGCGATTGAGCCAACAGATCAGAGAATATTCTCATATGATTTGACACAGATCCGAAGTGGTGCAAGGCTTTGATTATTAACAACCGTTGACGTCTAGCTGCCTCATGGAATATTTACACAGGAATCTTCATTTCCATTTTCTACGAAGCGTTAATTAGTACGAGTTAATGCTATAATCGCTAATAAATTCGTTGTACATCAGCGCGGAGACTTCTGGAAATGTCCGCGGTGTGTGACTTTGAAACATTGAGAATCGAATAAAGTCTGACTCTAAGCAGAACTGATACCACCCGGTTTTGATATTTCGCCGACACAGAAAGTCAGTTCATATCTCCAAGATAGAAGAGGAGGAGTTAATCTCTAGCCAGCGAGTATGGTGAGATTGGGAGGGGGCAGGGGAGGGGGTGTCAAAAACCGAACTGCTTCCATCGTAATAACAACTAGAGTCCCATATCATCTGTCAAGGACCATTGTTATTCTACATATTAATTTAGTTTACGCGAATGTTTTAGTGATAGCTAAATTTATAGACCTTCGTAAGAACTTGTGTTTATATTTAGAATGTAAGTATTCATTGAATTAACAATGTACTAATTGTTCGAGTTGTGACAATTTCACAAACCACCAATCATTTATTATTAATTTTTGTTTGGTTGGTTATAAGTTTTATGCATAATCGAACTAATATCTGTAACGCGATTTCTATTTTTGTAGGGTTCTACCATGGAGGAAGCCATGGGTTCTACAAGCCGTAGTTTGTGTAGTCGTTGGGTAGTGTATCGTCAGCTAGCATTGTAAGAATCTTTGGCTCTCGTTACTAACAGCAGAGCGGCCACAGTGCGTGGTCTGTCAATAATGTATGGCGCCTGTTTGGGCTGCACAGTGAGGGAGTTGTAATATGAACGTGAAGTACGTAAGGAACTTGTTAAATATACAGCTCGAGAATTTAAGTCTGGATTTCAAGTAACTGTACTAAAGAAATTAAATCATTTTTTGAGAACAGTAATTATTATTTCTAAAATTAACAATAATACCTATCATTTTTATGCCGGTTATATTAAATTAAAACAATATTGAGCATTCAGCTAGCATGTGTCCGAGTCGAAATTGGGCCTTTTCCGTTCATAACACTTTGGTACTCCAGTTGGTGTGGAAATGCTATTAGAGCTGTCTGGTGGTTATCGCACACTAATTGAGTGGCATACCGAGCACCGAGGCAGACAGAACACGCTTGTTGACGTCCGCTGCGGCTGCAGAACGTGCATGTCGGAGCCAAACAAGCCGAGTGAATCACGCCTCAAGGAGACACAGCCGACACTCGGGCGCGGAGAAAATCTAGACGAATGGCGGCGCAGCCTGTTAAACCCGATCCAGACGCGAGTCGATCGGGTTACGTACGCTGCAGTAAGCCGAGACGACGCGGTGTCCAGAGACCACGCAGTACACGCGGGACGGCACTACTCTCGCTGCGTGCAAATCACAAGTGCGCTGCTTGCGACCACGAAAGTTTTCCATGAAAGTTTGACGTCGAGGTCATTAGAGGCACGGAGCAGGAAATAATTCGGTCATGACCTTTCTGAAGAATCTAATCCGACATTCGACTGGAGTGATTTCGGGGAAAAAAAAGGAAAACCCCAATTTGGATGGTCCTCCGCATTGCGAGGCCAGAGCGTTACCGCTCACACACAACATAAAAGCGTATGCTTTCACTCCGTAAGCAGTGTGCAGCAGCTTAGGATTAAAACTTTGTTACACTGTCGGCAACTTGAAAACTTCAGCAACCACTGGAGGTCGATCGAGCTGCATTTGGGAGGACGAGGGTTCGAATCCCCAACCAAATTTAGGTTACCCATGGTTGCCCCAAACCACTCCATGTGAATGCCGGGATGGTTCCTTCAAAAGGCCATGCCTGAATTCATTTCAGTTCCTTGACCCAATATCTTTCGCACCTCTCATGATCTCTACGTCAACGAGATGTAAAGCCATAAGCAAACAAAAAAAAGACAAGAAAAAATCAATCCAGCTGAATTAGAGTCCTGCGCCACAAACAGCTGGACCTCGATATCACCGCCAAGGGTATGGGAAGATTCTGTTTTCTTGGGTAAGGGTGTCAGACACTGGAATGAGTTACCAAGAGAAATGATGAATAATTTACCAAAAACGTTGAAAGAATTTAAAGCTAAAATTTGCAGAGGGGAAATTTAGGTAGGTGCAGGAAAGGGGGAAGATGGGTGTCTAGGGAAATTATATACATCAGACGCGGCCATGACGCGTGCAGCCAAATAAAGAAGATTTGAACCGTTCAGCTGAGCAAGTGGCGAGGTCACCACGACAGCGGGACGTGTCGATATTCCCCTGATTCCTGTCGGCACTCCTTAGCATTCAGATATCCAATACAACAAGAGACAGCTGTCTTTTAATAGATAATCTTCTTTCACTGACAGCTCTTTCGAAAAGTCAGAGATATCCTTGGAAATCCTAACCGTAGCGTGTCGTCTGACACTTTCTTCACGAGCTGTTCTGTATCTAGATTCAGTGGGATCGTAGTGCCCCATTACCCATCTTATAGGATGTTGAACCTATTTGCGACTTTTTATTTGATTCAGAACTGTTTTCGCCAGCCAGCTACCTACAGCGGTGTTATTGTTTAAATCGAAGAGGCTACGAGGCGAATGGAACACTTTATTTAAGCCCGTATCGGTTAGAAGTACGAGTGTGGTAATCGGGGAATCTTGACGTGAATGCGACCTTCCCGTTTATGTGGTTGAATCCGTGTGCAAAAATGTACCAAACTCAAATTAGGTAGATCGAACACAGTGACGTAGCTCTACGTTGCGTGGGCGACACGGTGACGTCATTGTACGTAGAAGGCGTACTTTGATGACGAGTGTCTGTGGACTTATAGCGCCCGCGGACGAAGACCACAATGCTGTGCAGTACCCAGGAAAATCCGTTCTCACCCATAAAGCAAATACTCGGCTTAGGATAATATTACAGGAAGACAAACTGTTTTATCAACAATTCACCTTCAAAGTAGAACCTAAATAACAAGACTGCCGTTTATGCGCTTCAAATTCATGTTTTAGGGAGAATTAATTTTGTTTTACAAGGTTGACAGACTGATGGCCATATAGTCTGCCATAAAGTTATTTCATACCTCACATCCGTAAACAAAAGCGGAACGTCACTTATTGCTTAACTAGTTAAACGTCGTTAAAAATGACGGGCATCACCTATGGTGATAGAATATGTTCTTGAAAAGTTTCTGACGAAAAGCGAATAATTATCTTTTTTACTGATTCTTTTTTGAACTGGGTAAACATTCTGATCAGATTTTCGGACTATTTTGCTACGGTTTTTTTAAATAACAGCATTTGAGTTTGAATAACGAAAATGTTTAATGTTATGAAAAAGTTCCTAAGCAAAGTATAATTACATAAAATGAATAACTGTTATTTGTTTGACTGATATATTTCGCAATTACCTACGTTTCGGGTAATCTCTCTCTGAGTTTTTAATAATCTTCCCTGTTTCTTACAGTCTGTCAAAAAAATCTTCGTTTATGTTGTAACTCAGTTCTAGTAACTGCTACAAAAATATAGCGAAAACATAGAACGTCTTTTAAAAAAAAAATACAATACGACGATCGTTTAAATTTACAGGTTGCTTTTTGCTTATTTAATACGACTGAATGCAGAAATTCATAAGGATAATTTTTGCCTCCCATCATCATTTTTTATCCCTGACCATAGTGTCTTTGTGAATTTACTTCATCAACAGACAATTGTCTTTTAGCTATCATCGCAGTTACAATTCCTATTAACATTGTTAGTGTAAATAAAATGATATTAAATTCTTTATTCGAAATTTACACTACCGTTTAACACCATAAGCGCAAATAAAGTCAACGCAGTTATTGATTTGAAAGTTTCTGGTTAGCCAAGCAGCGCTCTGGTGGCGGACGGTGAAACTAACAGTTCGGGTATCATCGGATCCGCCGAAGATTTCCGAATTATCGAGGATATGTTCAACCTCCAGGTTCAAAGCATTTTTATTAAAGTAGATAAATTACACTTCTTCCAGATTCATAAGCGTATTGTACGAGGTGTTTTGAAGGTTGGCCATTCGGGTATTGTTTTCCTTTCTCTATCGGACCGGGCGTACGATTGTCGACTGAGTGGTACCACCCTATTACGGTATCAGCTCGCCGACACGACACCAGTGCAGCTCATGTCAGCCTAATGAGCGTCGTGCTGATAGCGATCCATTCCGTAATGAGTCGAGTCCCAGACGGCTTGTCGCCACCAGCCACCAGTGGCGCAACGCCGTCTCACCACTGTGCAGCGGCCATCTACCTGCTGTGATGACTGCACCAGTTTACAGCACATCTCACATCTGAACGCTGCGACTTTATATCAACATTGAGATGTGGTCACGAAGAGCTGTGACAAATTGCACAATAAACACCGAAACTTAAAGCGCTTGGAGGTATATTGATCGAAGAATTAGGAATAGTGCATGGAAGGGAAAAGATGGCCATGACCACAAGCTGGCACTCGATTTCATACATAAGAGAGGTTGGGAAAATTTTCTTTTGTCGCCGAGGGTGTCAGGCATTGGAACAAATTACCAAGTGAAGAGAGGAATGATTTACCAAAAACGCTTAAGGAATTTAAAATTTGTAAATCTCAAAAGGAGATGGGAAAGGAATTTAACGCTCAAATTCTATAAGATAATTCAAAAATAAAATAGAAAAGGGGTAATTAGATGACACGGAATTGGCAATGGAGCGAGGGCTCCATTGCAATTAAATCAATAATTGATAATAATACATTTGTATCATTTTGGTATATTGTTGAAAAATGACTTGTCATGCTAGTATCAGAAACTAGTCAATTCGAGAACATTCCGATCAACACGTTTCAAAATACCGCAAACCTTACTGCCAAATTTGAATGGGAATCCATTGTTCCTTTCCCATATTTAATTTCGAACACTTTTCATGATGTTGACGGACGTCGATTTGAAAATGAGGATTTAGCTAAATCTAGGGTTGCACCAACATGAGTTCCGAACAAGGATCTGAAAAATACCAACGACGAATAAGCAATAACAGATCTAATACATAAAATATTTGTGGAATAACAAAATTTAAGTTTTTTTATGTAACCGTAGTTCTCTGATAATTAT
The DNA here is from genome assembly GCA_031002005.1 of Vandiemenella viatica. Lineage (NCBI taxonomy): Eukaryota > Metazoa > Arthropoda > Insecta > Orthoptera > Morabidae > Vandiemenella > Vandiemenella viatica. Next base: position 180,438,263 of record CM061914.1, on the reverse strand, counting down.
GCGCTAATTTTATTCGGTCGGAGTATTTGCTGATTCAGAGATTTAAAAGAGACCGTCAGCCAGTGATGGATTTTAGTTTTAAAACCACTATAATGGATGACACGCGCATCAGTTAGCAAAAGGGCATCTGACTTCCAGGATATTATTTATCTTTTTCCCAGAAAGGCTATTTTTTGCTTTTTATCTTGCGTTTCAATCAATCAACGGCACAATCAAGTGATCCACCTCTGCACAGGTCTGTAGGCGTGTGTAAACTTTCCAACTGTTCCATTTCATCTACTATTGTGAGAACGCAAACCTAAAGGTATCGTTGAGACAGAAATATCTTACGTATTTTACCATCTTTCTACAAATGGACGAGCGACTGATGATAACAATTTTTGCAAATCTATGCAATGGATTTATTTTTTATCGTTAGAGGCGGGAAAGGACTGGGGGGGGGGCAAGGAACGGGAAGGAATTCGACCATGGCCTTTTAAAGAAATCACCCCGGTATTCGGCTGGAGTGATGGGGAAAACCCAAATCTGGACGGCCGGACAGGAATTCGAACCCGCGACCTCCCGTATACCCACCACGCTCCGTGTGGATTTATCAAGAGTTCGGAAAATTTGTTGGTTCATTGTGTTACCAGGTCTTTCCCCCATTCAAAAGGTCTACAATAATTTAACAGGTTACAGCAAGACGAAGACCCTAAAGACGCTACAGGAGGACGTTAATTTAAGTTAGTAACGTGTTATGTTTTCGTGACGTGTAAGATATTAACCGGCAGTATTAACTACTGTACGTCAAGGAATCTAAATAAAGGAGACGCACTTAGGAAATGACCAACAGCGAGCTTCTTACTCATTTCAGGCCATGCAACTTGCATATTTGTTGCTATTATATGGGAGAAATAATGCTACGATCAAAATTAATATAATGATCAAGGAACAGATGTAATTAGGTTAGCACGTTGCGACACACTCGATTACAGTCACCCGAGGAAATGTATCCACATCGCTAAAATTTCTAGCCGACAAGAATGTTATAGGGTCCAGCGTTCTGTGGTGATTAGTGGTTCTGTGTCGGCCACTTTGTAGTGAGGATGCAGCCGAAAGCCTACAAGCCGACCTGTCGCGCCATTACACACCAGAACGACGCCCACAGCAAAATATCACACCGAATTCTAACCCGCATTCCAAACTTCAGAATTAGAAACACTGTAATCTCCAACAGTGAATATCATTGAAATATAACAAGTGACTCGTTTAAGACACGTGCTAGCCACTAATAATGAAGTTTTATAAATATTTCCGGTAGCGGATTATTTATTTATAAATTTTATTTATTTATTTATCCATCTTGTTTCATGGGTCCCTGCTGAGGAAGGACCTCTGCGATGTGAAACATGTCATGGTTGATACACATACGTACAATATGAGTCATAATCATAGTGAAAACAATCGAATCTAGTCTAGGAAGGACGCAGGATACTTTTTTCGGGATGAATAATATATTTTGTAATGAAATTGTGAAAACTAACTGAGAGGTGACAGACAGACGGATAGCGTGTGTAATGTTGTATCGGTCACTCAGGCTTTGTTTCTCTCGCAGTCAGTTCGTGTATGATCTGTGCATAAATTTCATGTACAGAGACAACTTATTATACAGTATAGATGTGAATTTTATCCAATTCTAGCAATAAAATTATATGTCCACGCGTACGAAATCGCGTGCCAGCCAATAGCTGGTTGTTTGTTAATACTAGATAGAGATAATCATCGATTATATAAATAGAAATGGTTGAGACTCGTCCCCGCGACCTGTGTGACGCGGTGCCGCGCCGCCAAGGCCTCTGCACCTGCCGCGCGTGACGTCACGCAGTGGGCGTGAGGCAGACCTAATACGACCAAGACCACGCCCTCTGTCCCAGTGGAGGCAGACGCAGTATGTGTTGGCTGCACCGGAATCTAAAATCCCCAGACACCAAACACGTGCTTGTTCCTACTCCTTGACTTAAGTATTTCCTTCAGCTACTGAGCAATTTAAAAGCAGTTTTATTTTTTTCCCATATCGGCCTTCAGCTAATGGTAGAAAGCTAATTTACGAGTTTAAGAAAGAAATGAGATAACCTCGCTTGCAATATGATCAGTGACCCGCAGCAGCGTATAAAGCCAAGATAGTACACTACGCCCACGAAATGTGCCCAGGCCGCATATAGTCTATTCCCGAAGAAACGTGTTGTATGGATAGCTGGTACAGAGGCAGTAGTGATATGGGTAGTAGCGTCTGGTGTTACGTTTATTCGTGTGCGATAAACAATGACAACGAAACTTCATGCAGTCATTTATAATTGGTCTGTGATAGCTGAGGGGGGGGGGGGGGGAAGTGGAAGACAAACATTGCAAGCTGCTCTAACACACCTCCTTAATGTCAAAAAACACAAATGAAAAAAATACTGAAGGGAGACTTTGGATTAAATATAAACAAGCAAGACAAAAGTGGTGAGATATAACAGAAATGACAATAATAGCAGAATAACTATAAAGACAGGAAGTAAGTTAATTCTGTGACTTAGGAAGTAAAATCACAATTGTTGGGCGAAAAAGGAAAACAGCACTAGCGAAAAGAGCCTTCTTGAAAAAGATAAAACTTTTAATTTCGAATACTGATGTAGGACACAGAACACAGCACTTTATGGCAGCGAAGCATTGAATTTACGAACACAAGAAAGAAGGAAAACTGAAGCATTTGAAATATGGTGCTACAGAAGGATGCTGAAAATTATGTGGACAGACAAAGTACGAAATGAACGTGATTTGAAGATGACGGGTGAGGAGAAAAGTCTGTGGAAGAATCTTAAAGAGAGAAGAGATAGGTTGGTGCGTCAGATTTTAAGAGATGCTATAATTATATATTTTTTTTTTTTTTTTTTTGTAACAGTTTAACGTCCCATTTTAACAACGTGGTCTTTAGAGACGGGAAAGGATGGGGGCAAGGAATGGGAAGGAATTCGGCCATGGCCTTTTGAAGGAAGCATCCCGGCATTCACCTGGAGTGATTTGGGGAAACCATGGAAAACCCAAATCTGGATGCCCGGACGGGGATTCGAACCGCCGTCCTCCCGAATGCGAGGCCAGAACGCTATCCGTTACACCACCACGCTCGGTGCTATAATTATAGATAGATAGATATGTTCACCTTGATCCCATGTGAGAATAATCTCAGGGATGTGGACCAGTACATACACTTATTAGTAATGTCAATATTACTATATAATTGATAATATTATTATATATTGACAACAAGTTAGCTACAACCCATTAGTATAACCAATATCTCCTGTAATCTACAAATACAATCCCGAATTAATTAATACTTATTATGTGGAACAGTGTATACACTTGTTACCAGCATCTAACAACCAGTTATTTCCTTACCAACCAGTTACCATGATAGGTTATTAATTTGCTAGTGGAGGAACAGTCGAAGGAAATAATTGCAGGGGTAGACAAATATTAGAATATTGTGAAGGAGTTGATTGAAGGCGTAGGATGGAAGATAAGTGGCATGTTGAGATGAAGAGGCACCGCAAGATAGGAAGAGATGGAAGGTTGCATCGAACCAGTCGAGAGAATAATGACAGAAAAAAAAAAAAGTTACATTAATCTGTAGCGAGGGTTTCCTTCTGTATGTGACGAGCATTATGAACTCTTCGTGTAAGTCATACCACAACGCAGCGGCGTGGTCTGTAGTTTATCCACTAGGCTATACAGATTATCTGAATGCTCAGGTAGGGCGAGCTTGGTAGTGCCCTCGTGGCCTCGCTGCTGGAATAGAAATGATGTCGTGAGGAGTCGAACCGAGGCCATCCACCAAGTCGACTGAACAGGGCTCGGCGCTGTCTATTCGTGGAGCAGATTAGCCGCTATTGTAAGTCTGGACGCTGAGAGCTGTCCAGATATCGGCGGTATTCCTGACGAGGCCAGACACCACAGAGCACAGATGCCTGTAGCTAGTCAGACAACACGCCCCGGGGATATTCTCAGAGATTACAACCTTTACTCTGGTAGCGCGCGCCTTATATGAGGAGACAGGACACACATACACTCTATGTACGAGGACAGCAAACAGCTGGTAACGGGGTCGAGCTGTCTGCGCCTCATTCGGACCATCGCATCGTCTCTGAGCAGGTCTCCACTTCGAATCCAAGTTAAACTGTCTGTCCTCTGTCAGTCACTGAGTTGCCATTACTACATCTCCTGCGGGACGCTGGACTGTCCCAACATAAACTTAACTAGTTCGGGAACCAACTGTCCATAACCGAGGGAACAGTGACTTGTCTCCGCGTTACAAAGCCCTTGCAGCGTATTTATGCAAAAAAAAAAAATATTTCACAACCTCTGAAGGCAGTGTTTAATAATAATCCCCCCTTCGTTTTCTCTTTGTGACAGAGTTCCTTGCTGCCGATGATTATAAGGCAGGAGAGATATTTCTAAAATATATGCCGTGCATCTATGTAACTTTCAGATGTGTGCAGTGTGATATGCAAGAGTTGCTGACCTTCCAGCGATATTTTATTTTTCTTCATATAACTAAAGCGTTTCTCCCAACATATGCTGTTTTTACCTCTCTACTATCAATTTCACTTCTCTGTTGTGTGTTGAAAATCTTGTAATCCATGTTTCATTAAGTTCCCAGGTACCGATTGAATTGAAACTGCTTATATTCTCTTTCCCGCTTTGTTTTTCTTATGGCGCGACGTCATTAGAGACGGGGAAGGACCGCGGACAAGGAACTCGAAGGAATTCGGCAATGGCTTTTTAAAGGAAGCATCCCGGCATTCGCCTGGAGTGATTTGGGAAAACAATGAAAAAGCAAATCTGGATGCCCGGACGGGGATTCAAACCGGTGTCCTCCCGAATAAGAGGCCAGAGCGTTACCCCTCACTTACCATGCTCGGTCTCTTTCCCGGTGGCAATGCGATATTCAGTAATTAATAAATTAACTAGAGAAAATTAGGTAAATTTAATTACTTGTCACAGTGAAAATGTTTACCAGGTTAACGCATAAGAAAATCGAATCCAGTAGATTTTTAACCTTCGAGACGGTTGCTGTGTCGAGAGCACACTTGGATGCAATACTTGCTTCACAGTTCGACTGGGAGCAATGCGGTGATCATGAACTTGCTTTGGATAAAAGCGTTGTTCGCATATCCCGCAGACCATGTTGATAGTTTTGCTGTGTTGGTTCTCATTCGTTGAGAATGATGTACGCGATCTTCTTCCATGAATTCATCACGTTCTTGTGGTGTTTCAGCGGTTATAAATTTATAGGTATCTAACTTAAAAAAAATAAAAAAATCGTCCAACGTGCCAAAAGAAGTTTTCACTTCAAAAATTAAAAAAATCTATCATATAATCAAATAGAACTCTGAAAAATACCTGCTCATCTCGGGATTTGAAAGAGAACTTTCGGAAGTAAGTGCCTGAACCACTGAGGTATACGAGTGTGAGGTATCTGTGTCTGCTAACTACTATCAAAAACGGATAAAATTGTAGGTATGAATGAACAAGGGTGACAGAAATTAAGGTGAGAGGGGAAAAGGAAGAGTGGGTTTAGGTTTCTGTAAATCAAACGTCAACAGTGTTTTTCTATTTGTTTTAAAGTATACGTAAGCAAAGTTCCATCAAAATCGGATAAAAACTGTGTGTTTGTATAAAGAATTTGCGAAAAGCGTCCTGTGCGCCGATCATACACGCAACAGGTGGATTCTTGCGAAATCATCGATCCCCCCCCCCCGCCGCCCAAATATCGCGAAATGCGCCTATAGAAGTTTTTTTTTTTTTTTATGTATAGTTATTCTTCAAACACCTAAATACACGAATATATTGACGGCAAACGTACCAAACTGCCGACTGTGGCTGGCACTTCAGAATAGATTTTTTGTTTAATCGAATTTTGTTGTGTGCGGCAACGAGGTATTCTTCATTTAGTTTTGAAGCTACTTCTAGCCGCGAATCTCGTCCATTTCAGAATGCAGATTCGTTAAGAATTCTAAATTCCAGCGTACACCCCTTGACATGTGAATCAACAGTGAACACTCTTCTGCATAATGTGCGACGTATTATTTCGCAGAATGTTCACCACGCAGCGAGAAGTGTTTCGGTTTCGTTACAGCCGTGATCTTGAAGTGATCTTGAAGTGAGGCCACTGCAGATCAGAAAACTCGACACCTGCACGGGTTTCGCAGCCCGCACGGGTCTGGTAACTGATATCTCGCCTGTGGTTAAACCCCGCAGTGACCGCAAGAGCGGCCGCCATCTGCGCGTGATGTCTTGCGGAGTGGAAAAAGGGTGAAAACAGAGTATGACAGATGCTGCTAATACGTCACGGGATCTGTCATCCACCGACCTCGTAATGACGCACACGAGAAAACGCCTAAGGATTACTTTGTCCAATGCATCGCGATAAAGCGTCGTTATTTATAGCAATACCATCTGAGATGGAGGGATTAGAGATCAGTTGACACCTGACGGATTAAAGCGCTCTAGACCATCCATCCTGTTTAAGCACAAAATCCCCCGCATCATTCATCTTACGCAGCTTCCAAGAGGCCGAAGCGAGTAAAAAATAAACAGTGTTACGAAACTTGTATTCTTTAGTATAAAAACTGAAAGATGAGAACTCCTTTTTTACAGTAAAAATTAAACCGAAATTTACGGATCATACTAGTACGAAACCTTGTATATTATAAAAATTATGCATTTTAAGTGCATTATCCCTTTCGTCAAGGAATCAACACTTGATTTGAATGACAAGATGCAACAAGAACAAATGCGCGAAATGAAGCTTCTAATTCGCGTCAGAGATTAGAAGTTAATCATTTATATCATTTATAATCATTTCTAAAAAGTGATTTTTGCGACGAGCCATCTTGCTCCTTGCATACGTAAGGAAAATTGATACATGAGGTATTATTTTAGAGATCAGGTTCATTGCTTTGGTAACGTCATTAATTGACAAAGGAATTTTTCTAAAATTTAACACGTTAATGGCAAAACTACGGACAATGAAGGTCACGGGTATGCGATAGTTCAGAGTCAAGCCGCTACGCTGCGCTGCCGTCGGTAAGCAGTGACCCATTAGCGCTAGATAGCAACACCACGTATTACAGAGGTATTCATAAACTGTGCGTGTGTTTTCTGGAGTAAGGAGCTTTTCGGATATTTTCGTTTCTGTCGGGGAAACATTTCCAGATTTCTGATTGTTTCGTAAGAAGTTGAAAGTGTTTGCTACAAATGATTCAGCTCTTGTTTCATCCTACCTGGATATTCTTTCTGTATCATTCGCGAAATTTTCGCACAATCCACCCTGTGTATTGGAAATGACCAAAAGACCTCAGAAGACGGATTATCGAATGCAGCCGTTTTACTCATTTTGCCTTTGACGAAACAGAAAGGAAACGATTCCATTTAGAGTTCTACCGCGCGACTGGAGTGAGTCAGCCGATTAGGTCGGTATTTAACTGTGAGTAACGCGCAACCGGTTCTGGGCGCCTTAATGCATCGACTCCTGTCCATGCTTTCGTGTTCCACGCACGCCATTTACATACGAACCATCGGATCAAACAGCAAGCAGTATATTCGCCGACAAACAACTGGTGCAGTCATCGTGTATCATTCTTCGAAGCAAAGTTCACATCTATATGACTAGCTGCTACCCGCGACTTCGTACGCGTCGACTTTAGAGGAGTTTTGTTGCTAGAATTGGAAATAGAAAGCTGTAAGTTAAGTGAAAGGTGTCCCAAAAACCATGTAGTCGGGATAATATGGCGGGGAAGCCATCACAGTATCACTGAACCTGTTACATAAAGAGAACCAATGTGTAACATTTAAAAAAATAATAGTCTAGCGCAAAACTACATCAATACAATGAGATGTGTCTGTAGATAATATTACACTAACTGACTGCGAGACGAATAAAGCCTGAGTGACCGATGTAACACTACAAAGACTCACACACGCTATCCGTCAGTCTGACACCATTCAATTAGTTTTCAAAACTAATGATAAAATATGTTATTTATCCAAGAAAAAATATACTATGTCCTTCTTAATGATACATACCATTACCTTGTCAAATTTCATCAATATCGATTACAGGAACTTGGAGCAGCATGTGTGACCAATGCGAAAGAAGTGTGGGAAGAATAGAACCAGAGGTAATCAAAGTTTCCGGCGTGGTACGCAACATGCGCAGTCTTATTAAACACATAAATGTCATTGTTTCTGTACCAGCTGGTGCATATCTCTGAAACTGTCTTGCTTTTAATTACAACATAAAAATATAAGACATAATACTTTGATACTGGTCACGCAATACCAGAGTTTCTGTTTGTCAGCCGTCAGCAAAAACCAAAGACAATTACTTATTTTATGAACAGCTCTATAGAGAAACTATATTCTAACAAATATTTAACTTTGTTAGTGTTTAAAATGTTATTTAAGCTGCAACAAATTGCTAATCTTGCTCTCCGCATCAACGTAGAGAAAAGAGGAAGGAATTAGGAATGTGTTATGTATAATTAAACTTTCAGACACAGTGGAAGATGATCGTCTGTAAACAGCAAAACCAAAACACAGGAGATTTCGTGAACCACACCACAGAAGTTGTAAAATTGCCTAAGGACTTCCAGGACTGGATGAAGGATCTGGTCAATCATGGGCATAACAATCATAGCTTTTTTGAAAAAAAGAAATAAATAACAGAGATGAATTTATCACATTATTGTGAAAACGACTGGAAGGATGGAAGGAGACATGAGAAACCGAATGGTATAGTAACTATTTGGGGGTTGATGAGACGGCGCGGGAATTTTTCGCCGCTCGAACGAAATCACTGCCACCCCCTTCCCCTCCCCTATGACTGGAGTTTCTTATAAGACCAGAGAGGACACGGGTTCTATGTTGTGGTGTGACGGTATTCGATTAAATCTTCCCTCCAGATACCCAACACTAATCTTCAAAGGCAAGAAGTGGTGTTTCGAGTGACGACAAAATATCGATTTTTTTTCTTATGGCTTTACGTCTCGTCGACGTCGGTGTCGTTAGAGGCGGTATGACACTTGGGACAAGGAACGGGAGGGAATTCGGCCATGGCCTTTTGAAGGAAGCATCCCGGCATTTGCCTGGAGTGATCTGGGGAAACCCAAATCTGGATGCCGGGACGGGGAACCGAACCTGCGTCCTCCCGAATGCGAGGTCAGAGTGAACACTAGTTTGCTGCTTAGCGTGTCACCTGCGTCCGCCGCCGCGGGGTCGCCCAGGAGACAGTCCTGGCCCGCGGCGCAGCTGAAGCCCTTGGCGCCGGGCAGCACGCAGCTGAGCACCGCGATGTCTTCGCCCGCGGCCTTGGCCTTCTTGATGCGCTCCTCGCCGACCGTCTTGATGTGCAGGCGCGAGCCAGCTTGTCGCTCAACACGTCCGTCGCCATGGCCGCTGCTGTGCACAGTGGCTGCTCGCTCGCTCCGCGCCTCGTCGTCGCCTCGCAGCGACCGCAGCGCCTCTACCGCACGCTGCGCGAACCGCCTCGCTCGCTTAACATCTTCTCCAGTACCGAGGTCATCCAGGAGGGTGTCGGTTACTTTCTCATCTCACACCAGTCCTATAATGCGATTATTCTCGGTTCCTAGTTTCACACTCTTCCTTTCACTCTAAGCGATATTTCACCGCTTACCAAATCGTGATGAACAGATCCACCGTTACTATTTCTCATGTATTAGTTGTGTAGATACACCATTGCATGTCACGTAAATATCTATCGTACTTCTAAAGGTACTAACTGCTGTTTTAGCGTCAGTTTTAAAAAGTCAGTCGTTTATGTATTTTTGTTGAGGCCAACTAGGACCACGTTAAGCCTTCTTGCAATTGGCAACGAGTTCCATTTTCTTTTGGGCCCAGGAGTCGTCCATTTGTTTCAAGCGGTTCTATTTGCGCTCTTCCTTCCAAGGGGTACCGCGTCTTCGTTTGGAGTGTTCGTCTTCTTCCGAAAGACATCCCAATCAAAAGCATCTTCGGGTTTTAATCCCAACAAATGAAGGTATTGTTTGATATCTACAAACCAGGGCATTACGGTTTTGGGTTTTGCACCAAAGAAATGGATGACTTTCTTAGTCAGTCTGTTTTCCTCCATTCGTTTGAAGTGACCATACAATCATGCCCGTCATCTGCATATTTTTTTTCCTTGTGCTATCTTCAGTTTCTCGACTGGTTTGATGCAATTCTCTCCTTCACATATTCTGATCTTCATCCATCTCTACAGTTGTTTCCTCCGACTGTTCCCTCTACTAGCAAATGAACCAATCCCGCATGTCTTAAAATGTAACTGTCTACCCTGTCTCTAAGATTCTCTCACAAACTTCTTTCCTCACCCATCATTTCAAAAACACGTTCATTTTGTACTTTATTTGTCCACTTAATTTTCAGCATCCTTCTACAGTACAAACCACGTTTCAAATGCTTCAAGTTTCCTTCTCTCTCGTTTTCTTAAAGTCCATGTTTCGATACCATAAAGTGTTGTGCTCCACACATAGAGTTTAGAAAGAGATGGCTCTTTTCGTTAAGGCTATTCTGTTTTTAACATCATTCCTGCTTCGGCCATCAGTTGTAATTTTACTTCCTAATTAGCGGAATTCACTAACTTCTCCTACTGCATCCAATCCTATTTTTATGTTTAATGTGAAGAGATACGGAATAAATGTAAACAGAATGTAGAAAGTATTTTTTGTAACTTCTTTTTAATAATTCTTAGTGTATCGCCAGTATCTTCTTAGTATAAGAGTCTCATAAGCCTTACAGCCTGACGTTACTGAGATGTCACATAATTTTCACTGACTCAACGCACACGTTTGTATGATTGCTTTGAGAAGCACACTGACATCGCAGAAACCGAATAATGTAGATACTGTGTACACAGAATCGAACAAACTTTGTGTTACTACCTTCGCTTTCCAGGTGATGCCGCGTTTTTTCTTCTATTGACCGAGGTTTCGGCTGTCATTCTGCAGTCTTCATCAAGGCCCATTACCACGGCGCGTGGTATGGCAGTACGCGCCTTTCATCTTTTACCGCCTGGTGGTGGGTCCCTGCTAGTATATGCGGCAAAGATGAAAGGCGTCCACAACCATGCGCCGAGGGACGCGCCATAGCAACGCGCCTTTAGAGTCAACATGTTTTGCTTAAATCTTTTTGCAAAGAGCGCCAAGAGTACCAACTCGCTGTCTTCTTAGAAACTGTTGGTGTTCTTTTATAATTTCTGTTACTTGCTTCACTCTTCTAGGCCACCATTGGTCTTTTCTTCACAACAGACGCGTGGTGTATCTTCAACCCGTCTTGTCTTCCTCTCGTAGAAGCCCAGTGTCAGCCGCCAATACTGTCACCAGAGATCAGTTCTGACCTCGCATTCGGGAGGACACGGGTTCTAATCCCCGTCCGAGCATCCAGATTTGGGTTTTCCATGGTTTACCCAATCACTCCAGGCAAATGTTGGGATGCTTCCTTAAAAAAAAAAAGGCAATGGCCGAATTCCTTCACGTTCCTTGTCCCGCCTCTAATGACCTTAGGCGTCGACGAGGCGTAAAGTAATAATAATAATAATAATAAAAAAAACAGAGAACACCGAGCCCACCCCGTGAGTGCTTGGCATTCGGGAGAACGCGGGTTCACATCTCGGTCGATACAGATTTCGGATTTTCAACAGTTTTTCGAAATAACCCCAGCCGAATGCCGGTAAGGTTTCTCCAAAAGGCCATGGACGATTTCTTTCCTTACTTTCACTGATCCTCTACAGGCTCTAACGACGTCGACGTCGACGAACAGCATAGCTCCAAGCAAGAAATAAAATACAAAAATCTACAGGACTCCTACCACAAAACATGGCCACATAATCTACCACCTAAATAAGGGGTAGTCAACCTTTTTTACCTTTACCGTCCACCTTTGTACCTCTTTTAGCAGTAATATTTTCTAACCGCCCACCGCTTACGCAGAAATGGTGATTTATATAGTAGGGAAATAACTTTACTTCATAGAATTTATAATGCAGAGTTATAGCAAGTAATAATAATTAATTACCAAACGCTTTATGCCAGACTTTCACTAAATTTGGCAGAACAAATCCTTGTAAAACGAATTACCGTAGTTAAATCTATCTTTTTATTTATACATTGCGTATATCTGGCACAATTTTTGTAAGGAACATTGAAGGTCCCCTTTTTCGGAAACAAGGGGTTCCTTTCTATGGTCATAATATGTTTAACAGCATTTAAGTCAGATTACAGGAGATATGAGATAGGAAAAGGTATCAATAAACTGATTATCATTTACCACTTATATAGATTTAAGACAGGCATTTTTTCTATTTCTTTATTATTATTATTATTTTTTGCCACTACCGAATTTATGTTTATTTTCTTCGTCATATCTAATTTTGAATTTGCAAATTAACATAGTTAAAACTTGTTCTCACTTCACCATAAGATGGCGACAGTGTAAGTGATCGCCGAAATATCGTGTGACGTCACTTGGGTAACTCTGCAATTTGCCCGAGAGCATTTCATAAATTCTCAACGCCGAGAAAAACTTCGTTCTTATGTATCATTAAGTCTCTCGGAAATTGTTTCAAAAGTCAATTAAATTTTAAAAAAACGGCATGGTTCAGTATCGGATAAAACCCCTAGTGCCCCCCATGAATGCTGGAGCGCCCACTAGTGGAGGGTAGGAACCAGGTTAGGTGGTCTATATCAATACGATATGCTGCAAGGGGGTTCCAACATGGCGGGCTCTGCTGTTGTGTTGCAGGTGGCAGTCACTGATTGATCGCAGCCGCTGAAGTCACTTCCGGCACGTGAAGTCACTCAGCGCAAACACCGCGTCCCATAATGCATTGTGCTCGCTTCTCAGAATGGTAACGCTTAAGCTTCAAAGTCCTCCATCTCTCTTCAGGATTAGAGGACTTGGGCTGGAAAGTTAGCGCTTAATCCTGTCGAGATACTGAAAGGCGACATAACAGGACTGTTGAAACGAAAATGTTTTTCAAACCTGGGCTCGCAGAAAAAGGTCTATAAAGCGATTATACCGAGCAAACGTTTCAACAGGTATCACTGAACATAGGAGCAGAGATACCTTATATTGTAGGAAGCATCCTCTCAAACACACTCTCCTAGTTTTAGAAGGGCATTCTTTTTTGCTGGGTTTTTTTTTACGACTCGTCAACGTGGAGGTCATTAGAGACGAGAAAAGAATGAGAACAAGGAACGGGAAGGAATTCGGACGTGGCATTTTGAAAGAACCTTCCCAATATTCGACTCGAGTGATTTGGGAAAACCACGGAAAACTCCAAATCTGGAAGGTCATCTGTCCTTCGACTGGGTTAATGCAGATCTTTCTTGAGCTAACATCTTCATCTCAACGTACCCCTTACGGGTTACGTTCTGAATTATCTGTTTCGTATATTATAATCTTTCTCTACAATTCTTATCTTCGGCTGTTCCTTCCGCAAACAAATCCCGCATGTCTTAAAATGTCACGCACCATGCTGTGTCTTCCTTCTGTAAGACTCTTCCACAAATTTCTTTCTCCACCTATCATTTTCGAAACATGTTCTTTCATGCTTTACCTGTCCACTTGATTTTCAGCATCCTTCTACACCACCACTCTTCAAATGATCCGATTTTCTTTCTTTCTGGTGCTTTTGAAATCCGCAGCAGGGTATACCAGACGCGATGCGGAAGTGGCTCTTCGATGTAGCAACTTTCATCGCCACTGCTTTTAGCGTTGTCGACAGTCTCACCATTAAGGACTTGCAGTGAGTATCGCCATAACATGTAACCTTCATACCAGTTTTCCTTGTATCTTTCTCATGAAACTGTTGCACTATCGGAGCCTACACGATTACTGAAAACGTAGATAACCGTAACCACAATGACTGCGCTTCTAGAAATACAACCTGTGTCAGCCACAAAACGCAATGTCGTCACGGCCGATGGGCAAGGTGCAAAGTATAGACTTATGTCACAGGAAGAGAGAACTACAGTAGTAACTGTACTGTAGTCTGTAGACGCTAGTACCGTTTCTGGGAACGTATTGGGGTGCATCAACGACGGTGTCTAAGGAAAAAATGAGCAACGAACGGTACCACGCACATAATTGCCTGGAGTGATTTGTGGAAATGTTGGAAAATCTATGTGTGCGTTACCGGACCAGGGATCGAACTAGTGTCTTTCAGAATGTCAGAGGCCAACTTTCGACAGGTGACAATAGGAGGATGGCAACTTTCAGAATTTTATGCCTATTAATTTGCCAACCTAGTTAGGCTCCATTTATTTTTTGGTTGTGGCAAGTGTGCTGTTAGCAGTTCAGGGATCATTGTAGGTGGTGTACACAGACCAGTGATGCCAACCTCGTGGGAACGGCGTAGGCTTTTGCTTAGACAATTACGGCAAATAGCCGGACCGAGGCGAAAGTTTGACGATCTATAAAAACTAATGTAGCCGAGTAGTGTGGAGTTTGGGTCGCCTTCGCAACAGTTGTCAATCAACTGCACGCTTCAAAGACTTGCAGCACAAGCTGCGTTTGCCAATGATCTAATACGATATGCCGATGAATTTGATTCGCCCATATGGAAGTGAAAAAAAAAACTTGTATACGGACTAGTGGGTCATTAACGTTGAGATTAGTTCATCTTGACTAATGACATGAAAAACAGTTAATGTGTACGTCACATTTCACAATCCTGGCACCAGCCTAGATAGCCTCACTCCACTCCCATCAGATATATTGACAAAACGCTTCTGAGAATTACTATAGCAAAAATGTTCCTCGAATTGAATATTATTTTTTATTGCTTTGTTGTGATAGACAACGTGAAAGATTTATGAAGAAATCGGCAGCTACGTTAATTAAGGTTTCGTTGAAGAATGGTGTCGATCTGAAGATTTTGAAAAACAAAAATCTGGAAGTCTGGAAAGTGATTTTAATCATGGCTAGGCCTATGCCTTGACAAAACCGGTTCGGATTTCGCATCGTAAAAAAAAGTATACAAAATAGGAAAGTCGCGTCATCCATATCTGACCACGATATTACTGTGAACCATCTACATCAACAGACTCTAATCACAAAAAGGTCATCAGACATTTCATATTAGTTTATTCAAGAAACAGATTAGAACGGGGGAGAGGTCACCTTGGTCTAGAGACTGCATATTATGCAGTTAAGTTCAGTATACAGATGTACCGGGGTGGTAGTACACATGGTGATCATATGGAAGATGGAATTTTATTCGTAGACACCTCTACCAGCAAGCCAACACAAAATTATGCACGCTCGCTTATTACACAGGCTAGCCGGAGGACTTTTCAGATCATAAGAATCGACGCGAGCGGACTGGTAGCTCAGTGGAAAAGGCTCTCGCCTTCCAAATTCAAGGTCGCGGGTTCGAGTCCCGCAGTATCTAGGGCTTTGCTCCGTTCATATGAGGTGCAGCAGGACGCTAGTCCCTATACTGCATATCCCACGTGATAGTACGTCTCCTTCGAGAGGACCCTACCAACCTTAGGGTTGTGGACTACGTTAATTTTTTATAATCGATGTGATGGCTCGTGTAGAGCGTGATGAAGATGTAGTAATGAGCGTACCGACGTACTTAACCTGGTGACTCAATGCTCCTTGGCCGCTTGGAACAGACAGAACAGGACCCTTCCTAAACTAATGCGGTATCGTCTCACGTAGCGGTGAACAATTCTTTCAAATGTTTTTGGACTCACGAAACGAAACTCGATCTCGAATACTTTCCTTGCTGCCCCATTCAGTTTGTTGAGTCTTAGGGATATTATAACCAACATGTTGGCTGGACTTCTTGATAATATGTCATAAATCACCATCAACGTTTGACGATGCTCGACTATCTATACGCCATCAGCACATATGAATATGCATCGGTTGCACTAGGTGCCTTCTCTCACATTCGCTTTAATACTTCCTGACAGGAAAACAGTTCAGTCACTGCATTACATAAATTGCGTATGGCGTTGTTCGGCGTGAAACCCCGGAGAGTAGTTGCGTCGTCAAGTAACAGAGTTTCAATTAGTCGCGCAATCCGCCTCCGCCGTTTCTAGACCTGCAGTGGAACCCGAAACACGGAATGTTCTGGCATTGATAAACTGGGAACAAACAGTGACGTCATCACCGACCAGCCATTATGACAAACAGTGGTGGAACACGGACTCGAACCCAGGACCCAGGACATGCCATAGTTGGTACATAATTAAAAAAAATGCACTGGACGTTTAATTTATAGTCTCGCCCCTTGGGTCTACTACGTCCCTTGTGCGGCCTTTCTCGTTATTGGAAACGATGAGATTATCTCTTGGCTATAAGTGTTTCTTTTTATAATGGCTTTCCGCCTTTAGACCTTGAGATTATTAGAGGCGAGAAAGGTCTGGGGACAACGAATGGGAATGAATTTGGCCACGGCCTTTTGAGGGAACCACCCCAGCGTTCACCTGCAGTGATTTTGGGAAAACATGATAAGCTGAAATCTAAATGTCTGGCCGGGGATTCGAACCGACGTCCTCCAGAATGTGAGGCCTCACCCACCAGGTTGCGCAGGGCAGGGAATGCTGTACTGCCCTGCGCCGTGGCGGAGTAGAAAACTCATCGTGGGTTACTCAAGCTGGTTGGTGTGCCCAGTCGTGGGTTGACTCCCCCGAGGCTCTTCTTGTTAGCAATTGTCGATCATTTGACATGACCAATTCCGAATCGATCTGTCTCGATTGGTCGAGCCTTGACACCCATCGCCGCTCCCATCGACACTGCACTTACAGCTGTTCAAACTACACCGTCGCTTTCTAGCAAAGAATCCGACGAGAAATTACTCGACCCAGAATATCAACGCGCAGACCAACCCCTCAGACCAAGGCAGCGAGGTCCGGACACCAGAGATATTACGAGATAGGCTTTATCGAAACAGCGATCAGTACATCGGTTGACTAACACACCTCGTAGTATTTGGAAACTAGCGTAGATTATTACCAGCTACTTGGGTAGGATTGGAA
The DNA here is from genome assembly GCA_031002005.1 of Vandiemenella viatica. NCBI lineage: Eukaryota > Metazoa > Arthropoda > Insecta > Orthoptera > Morabidae > Vandiemenella > Vandiemenella viatica. The sequence continues at coordinate 180,421,170 of CM061914.1, read as the reverse complement.
AAAAGGTAATTGGTCAGCTTTAAATAAGGCAACACAAGACCTGTTTCCGAACGGGTATGCGAAGGATTTCAAAATAGATTAGAGGCACTGAAGATTTTAAGCTTGTAGGAAAAAAAATGAGTGGATAAAAAAACCTTATTCTTTGGGAGGAAACAGCGATTCGATGCCACCTGAATGCAGTCAGTAGTACCGAACGAATTTCAGTCAGCCATGTTTGAGGGAAGGCGTTCTTTAATCGTTTTTATTATTATTATTTGCGGATAAGGCCATCAGGATTACGCAAAGTACTCAGAAGCGATTGTTTACTTATTGCTTTACGCTTCGTCGACGACTAAGGTCATTAGAGGCGGGATGGGACTGGGGAAGGAATTCGGCCATGGTATTTTTGAAGGAAGCATCCCGGCATTCACCTGGACTGATTTGGGAAACCCATGGAAAACTCAAATCTGGATGCCCTTCCGGACGGGGATTCGAACCCGCGTCCTCCCGAATGCGGGGTCAAAACGTTAACCGTTCACCCATATTTCCTTCATACGCTTGCTGCTGACTTTTTTTCTCTCATCTGACCATGTTGTTCCTGGTCTTTCTACAACACTTACAATATAACTAATATAATGTTATTTATCCCGAAAAAAACTATCCTAAGATCCGTTTTGCCGTTTAGTTGAGAAAACGTTACAAAAAATCAGAGAGACAGAGTTACTTCCGAATTAATAATATTATATTATACAGTGTAGACTGACACATAAAACCTTTCGTCACATCTGAATTGCTTCTTTTTGCTATGGACTTCAGTAAAACGGGATATTAAGTGTCAGTTTAACCGGACGATTTATTAAATTTACAGGAATTCTGATGCGAATAACTGAGGTGAGATACAATCGATAAAGTATGGCTTTGGAAATACGACAAGCGTAATTGAGTTGCTCCCAAGATTCACTTTTCCCGTGTCGGGTGTATTGTGTGGAGTGTTTACGAAATGGCTGGAGAGTTGCTTCCACTAAACACTAACAAGAATCGATGAGCTTAGTTAGGAAATGACGTAGCTGCCTGACCTCAATATATATATATATGTAATTGTGATGTTTAGATAGTAACCGACGTAGCTGTATCCGCTTTAAATAAGTTCAGTACAATCAATGAACACATTTGTTTTACACCTCTTTAAGACAACTGTTTCTTTCTGTCAGAACCCTTCCGTATCCTATTTTATCCGTCAAGCGAGTTACACGTGTACTTGTATAGTGCTGATGTACGACGAGGTGGATTTATCCTGCCGTAAAGGTTTCCTATTAGTTTTATGCAATCGTCCAACTCTTATCAACATTAGCTAAAGGTGAAGGCTGTTGTGATCGTAATGACAGGGTTTTGATTGGCTGTGCAATCCGTCCCCATAGCAGACGCCTTATCATAACCGGTCATCCTGCCGGATACAGGGCACCTGCTGTTCAGGTGAACCACGAAAAGGTTCGGGCGTACTCCACATTACACAGCAAGCTGTGCCAGAGGTGAAGGAAGGGTGAAGGGCCTTTCAAAACCCCAACCGAGACCGAGATTCGAACTTTTTTTTTTATCTTCTTAACGTCTCTCTAACAGCGAGGTCTTTAGAGACGGGAAAGGATGGGGGGCAAGGAATGAGAAGGAACTCGGCCATGGCCTTTTTGAAGGAAGCATCCCGGCATTTGCCTGGGGTGATTTAGGGACCATGGAAAACCCAAATCTGGATGCCCGGACGGGGATTCGAACCGCCGTCCTCCCGAATGAGAGGCCAGAACGTTAACCGTTACACCACCATGCTCGGTGGGGATTCGAACAGGGGACCTTCGATCTCCAGTCAGACGCCTTAACCGTAGAGTCAGCAGACCACTTAGCTTCTGCAACTCTCTTTATTTCCTACATCGCGAATTACGTTCTTAATCTTCATTGTATTAATACTATAAATGCGAAAGTAACTCTGTTTGTTTGCTAGTTACGTTTTCACGAATAAACGGCTAAACCGATTTTAATAAAATTTGACAAGGAAATACTACGTATCATCAGGAGATACGTGAAAGATACTTTCTTCGGGATAAACAACATATTTTGTTATGAAATTTTGAAAACTAACTGAACGCTGACAGACAGATGGATATCGTGTGTGAGTCTCTGTAGTGTTATATCGGTCACTCAGGCTTTAATCCTCTAGTAGTCAGTTTGTGTATGAACAGCTTTTACATAACATATAGCAGTCTATATTCAATTCTAGCGATAAAGTCCACGCGTACGAAGTCGGGATAGCAGTTAGTTCATTATAGGCTTCGTCGTCCTCTAAACCATACCGTTCACTCCACTTACAAACCTACCAATGCTGTACTCATCGAAAAAACGTTCTTGGTATTTTTGTTAGACTATTCCATTCTTTTCCAATAATTTTTTATAGAGTGTTCGTCTAGTAGACTACTGTATCTGTCGACTGAATATTCATCATCCTTCCCCGAGATCGAAAGGTCCAAGTTTCATTCTTTGCGATATTCTGATAGTGGATACCAGCTGTAATTTACCGCACTAGACAGGTAAGAGTACTAATCACGCACGTGGGGATGATAAGGATATCGGCGCCGTGCTAAGCCACGTGGCTTGCGAACCTAGACGATGGCGTCCGCGCGGCTAGGCGTGGGTAGTGACAGACTGTCATTATATTGTTAGGCGTCCATTAATTAGAATCAGCTTTCCCCGCCTCGCGCCGGCCAATTAATGTGAAGCCGCCCACAGCAGGCAAACTGGAACGAGCGTATATCAGGCTCACTTCCATCACTCACGTCGCAAACGAAATATCACGACACTGTGGCGGTAACACACCACCCCAAAAACAGCGAGAACGGCCTAGCCTCGCATTCGAATCCCCGTCTGGCCGTTCTTTCCCAGAAACGACCAGACTAAGGGTCCCTAAAAAGACCACGTCACCAGATACAAGTGGAAAAAACTAGTCTCAAACTAGTACGTAAAACGAAAGATCCAGACATTAGTCAACTCCTGAAACAAAACCGAAAGGGATAGCACAATGATACTGCAACGAAATCATTCAATTTGGCTTCCATAAATGTTATTCTTCTCTCTCTCTCTCTTTTTTTTTTTTATTTTTTTTTTTTTATTTTTTTTTTTACTCCTTCTCATTTTTCATTTCTGATTACGAGTTTTCCCACATTAATAACACTCATACATCTAACTTGTGTAGACATTAGTAACAAATCCTTACCGAGCGTGGTGGGTGAGTGGTTAACGCTCTGGCCTCGCATTCGGGAGGACGTGGGTTCGAATCCCCGACCGGGCATCCTGATTAGGGTTTTCCATGGTTTTCCCAAATCACCCCAGGCGAATGCCAGAATGGTTTCCTACAAAAAGGCCATGGCCGAATTCCTTCCCGTTCCTTGTCCCTCATCCTTTCCGCCTCTAATTACCTCGACGTCGACGAGGCGTAAACCCATATATATATATAAAAAATGCATTGTGGATTATTATTTCGGCCAGAGAATCATCCTAGCCATTCGTGAAGATAACACTATAGGACTATGTGTTAAAAAAATGGAAATTTTCATTTTTTCATCGATGTTATCCCCTTCAAAATAGTCCCCATTAGATATTACACACTTATGGAGGTGCTTCTTCCAATCCACAAAACACTTCTGGAAATCGATCTTTGGGATAGCGTAGATCTCTTTAAGCGATGCACTTTTAATCTCATCTATGCTCGTAAGAAAACGGTCCTTCAAGATTATTTTTATTTTAGGGAACGCGTCTGGCGATTATGGAGGCTCGGGCATCATTACATTTTTTTTTTTCTGCTGTCAAAAATTCACGAACAAGCAAGGATGTGTGAGCAGGTGCATTATCGTGATGGAAAAGCCATGAATTGTTTTGCCACACATTCGGGCGTTATCTTCGGGCTGCTTCACGCATACAGCGTTGAACTGGAAGGTCGTATTCCTTGTTGATCGTTTGACTTTGTGGCAAGAACTTTATACAAACGAAAAATCAGCGACTGTATCAAAACACGTGCTATCCTTTCAACGGGTGACAAGAAACTACACATCCAAAACAACTCAAAATGAATATATAATTTTAAGACAACACAACAACTAAAAATCGTGCCAATCGGACTAATATAACCACGGAAATTTCAAAATTCACGTTACTTTTTGAACACATCTCGCAAGTGTCTAGGCTGTCGTAAATATTACTGTTCAACATTCCGAGTACGGGATGGACTAGACAACTGAAGCACTTGCCAGAATATTCTTAGCTGAGACATCTTCTAGCCTCTCGCGATTGCTCGGTGACGGAATAATCGAAACAAGCCACTTCCCTCAGGAATAAAGAATAATGCAATGCGTTATTCGTCCCCCCCCCTTGCAATGTTAGCTATTATCAGAAATATAAGACACTTCTTAATGAACTGTGCTGGTGTTTATTTACATCATTCTACCGCCAGAATGTGAAGTTACTTAAGTAACATACTATATGAAACATATCGCGACCGTGACAGGACACTGGTCGTAATTAATTAAAGGAAACTTCGCAATGTCCTGCGTAATTAGGCTGCCCAAGTTTTTCTCTTTCGCATTTACGGAATGCAGCACACAGATAGGGACGTACTGCCTACCAAACTCTCAACTGCAGAGTACAGCTTTAATTACTGTAGATCTGTTATGATCATTCTCCTGGTTTCCTAATGCAGCATCAAAATGCAATACTCGGACAGCCAATTACCGTTTCAGTCAATCTTTAACATTCAGGTTGTTTACCAGAACGGTCTTTCTGAGCGGATCTCTTATTACCTTATTATCTGTATGGATAAGATTTAATTGCAAGCTGAGTGCTTATTATAATCAATACAGTGGTTCAAACAATGCAGTGCATCTGAACAGTATGAAGCGAGGATTAGCGATATAGGCTAATACTCCACACAAAGATTACAAATTCCACGTTAAACTATCAGATAATCTGCAGAATAATATAACAATATCAGTGAACTGTTTTGATGGGATGCAGTATCTATAACGAAAGGGTTATCTATTTGAGTATGCATATATACAGTACTAGCTGTTACCCGCGACTTCGTACGCGCGGATTTAGAATTTGATTGCTACAATTCGATATATAAAGCTGAAAGTTTCCTAAGATATGTCGAGATCGCCTTTGATATACCATTCTACCGTCGAACCTGTCTCATGACTAAAACTGTTATTCATATCGGAAAAAAGTATCCTATTTCGTTCCTAAAGATATAAAGTATTTCCTTGTCATCGGTATACACATACAGCCATCAGAACGTAAAAAAAAGACGGAGACTTACTTTCGCATATATAATATTATTAGTTTAGATCACACAAAAACTGCCTGTGGAACCAGTATACCCTGAATAAAGTAAACGCTTAGGGCACTATTCTATCGCCAAAGATTTACCAGAACAAAATCCTAGGATTGGCTCAAACTATGAAAAACAATTAATAAAAATGTTTGCTCCCAGTGGGGTTCTCAAGAAGCAAGCACGTTACCACTGCGCTACGTTGCCATTTCTCCCAAACGTTACGCATTACCAAGACATATATATATTATGCGTTTGTCTTTCACAGATCATATAGTTTTCATAATTTAATGACAATATGTTCTTATCTATACAGAATACAGTATCCCACGTCCATCCTAATGTCAAATAGCATCGCCTTGTCAAATTACATCTCCATTGGAGTAGCCGTTTAGCCCAAGAAACGTAAAAAACAGACAGAGCTACTTTCGCTTTTATAATATTAGTATAGATTTTTTAAACCATTTAGTGTATGTTTTTTGTATTATTCTAGGAACAGTTAAATTAATTTTGGGGATGTACACATATAGAATAAATACAGTAATGACATCTAAAAAATTTTTACCTAGAATTCGAGGACTTGCCCTTCATTTATGTACACTGGGCAGTATCCACACTCTTAATTCGCATTAAGATTGGACCTTCTCTGACGGCAGTTCGCTGAATAATTTCGGAACAGTGAAAGCCGCCAACGAACGCGAATTAACTGTAATCTTGTAATTTCCAACGTGAACTATAACATTTAACAGGCATAACAAACCACCTCATATCGACATTGATACAGGCAGGATATCTAGCTGTGTAAGGCAACACGGGATGAAGATAAATGCAAAGGAAAATCGGCTTATTAGCCACACAGATAAAAAACTAAAGGGTGATTATGATTATAAGGTGGGGAAAGAATTGCTTGTTGAAGACTTGAAATGTAAACACCTTGTCATTACATTTGATAACAAGCTTAACCGGGCAGGACACATTGGCCAGGGGGTCGGAGAAGGTTTCAAAATACTGCACTTGTTTGAGAGAGTGATGAGGGGATGCACGAGGGAAGTAAAGTAATTGGGTTACAAAACTATGGTCAGACCATTGCTCGAATATGGTAGTGTAGTATGGAACCCACATTTTGCGTATCAAATACAGGAGTTGGAGAAGATGCAAGAAAGGGCTGCTAAAATTGTTTGGGGAAATTATCGCAGAATGCAATCAGTAACAGATATGATAAATGAGCTGGAATGGGATTCATTGTAAGACAGGAGGAGGGTGAAGAGGGTCATGGGAGTGTACAAGGCGTATACTGGTGATGAGGCATGGAAAGATATTGCAGTAGGTATGAAAAGTAGTTCATGGAAAGGAAAAGATTACCATGGCCACAAGCTGGCGCTCGATTTCAGGTACAAGGGTTTGGGAAGATACTCTTTTTAAGGTAAGGGTGTCAGGGATTGGAATAAGTTACCAAGGGAAATGATGAATAATTTATCAGAAACGTTGAAAGAATTTAAAGTTGAAATTTGTAGAGGACAAATGTAGGTGAGTACAGGAAAGGGGGAAAATGGGTGTGTAGGGAAATTGACAGCGGAACGTGTGCTCAATCGCATTTAAAATAAATAAGTTAAGCGTAAGCTGCCTTAGCCCAATAGTATCTGAAAGTATCAGAGTTTCCTGTTAACTTTGGAATAATAAAAGGTTCCTTTCAGTGTCTTATGTGACTTTAACATAAAATGTTGGAATCCATAGTTACTGTCGCACCTATCACCAATGTTGGTTGCTCCGAGTTCTCCTGCGGAACTGATTTATATGACTGCTTCATATACGATGACCTGGTTCACCCCCAGTGTTTGTATATCAGCACCGCTTTGACAGTTAATACCGACATTAATAAGGTGTGTATGCAGGGCCGGCTCGTTTGGTGGTACCGACGAGAAATGGGCGCCGTAATTTTGCTGTGGGCGGCATAGTTTACCCGTAAGGAAGTTAATTGCGTCGAACAACTGGGTCGAGAAATTCGGACAAGGGCGCCCCTAACCTGGAGACAATCGCAGTCACATTTCTACGCCTACGCTCATCTCAAACGCGGCGCGATACGCTAAATCACAGGTACTACGTCCGAACGAGGTCCGTAATAACTCACGTCTGCTATATCCACACTACCTGAGCTGGAAGCAACACTAACACATTCAACAGGTCACTGTTCACTCTTCTCTTACGCATTCATATTAGGGAGAGACCCTAAACCACGTAGTTCGGTTTTGACCTCATGACCCTCCCCCTCTTACCCCCTACCAGCATTTTGCCTCTAAACCACCCTCTCCCCTCCGCCGCGTAACACGTTGCTTTTTTCCAGGGGCGGATCCAGGATTTTGGTTTGGGAGGGGCTTGAGCGGATTTTGGTTTTTTGGGGGGGGGGGCTTGGCTTGGGTGAATTTTGGTTCAGAGGGTTTGCCTTCAGTGGATTTTCGTTTTTTGGGGAGGGGGAGGGGGGCCTTGAGTCGGCCATGGGGTAGTCTTTATAGCCTCTACGGGCCTCAAATCCGTCGAGCTAAAAAAAAAAAATCTAAAAAATGTCGGGGGTGGACCTAGATACTTTTGGTGGGGGGGCTTGAGGGCCCTAGCCCCCCCCCCTGGTTCCGCCCCTGCTTTTTTCCTTATTGATTCCAGAAGACATTTTGTACTGTTTTCTCTTGTGAGACTGTCGTAAATTACATACGGAGATAATTAAATGACGCAAGTAAATATGCTGTTGTGTGCTCTGCACGTTATTTTAACTGTGACAATAATAATAACGAAAAGCTACGTGGCTTGCCTCGGAACCCCCCCCCCACGTAGCCCAGCGTAGCTTTCTATCCAACCCTCCCCCATTCCCTTAGACCAAGCCACGGAGTTTATGGACACTCCCTTATTGGAATACTTTTCATAAGGGACAGTCCATAAACTACGTCGCTATGTGAGGGGAATTCGGTGCCAAGACACATAGCATTTCATACATTTTATTTTTCACAGTAAAAATAGGATGCAAAATACAGCGTGTTTATATTTATCATTTAAAGTACCTCCTTATTTTAGATATCGTGTATACTGATAGTGCCACTCCCTTGTAGTCATAGCGTTCGGGTTGCACGCGGCCAGCGCAATACGCGCCGAAAAACATGACGGATGCGGAACCCAGACTCAAATTCGCTGCCAGATGTTACACTGAATTTTCTACGCCAGTTACGGTATAGTTTTGATCTTTTGGGAAAAAAGCTGTTTTGGGTAGAATTGCCCGCGTGACATCTCACAGCTCTTTGATATAACAATTCTATTATTATTGTGTCAATCAAATTTATGTGCATATTTAATCTCTGAAGTGTTATTTCAAGTTAAATGTGTGGTGTACAATGGCGTTGTAGGATAAACGTTATGAGGCTTATTGGAAATCTTTTTTCCAGTATATACAAAATCGCATCAATGAGCTATGAAAATCTTTTAAGCAGCACAAATAACAATTCAAAATCGGTCTGGAGTAGGTCGATTACGCCACTGTTTATGTTCGTTCGCGCAGTTTTCGATGAGTCATATCATTCTTAACTTCGACGGAAATGAAATTTGTTACAACGTTGCACGTAGTCTTCCATATTTGTTATCAGTAATTTAAAAGACATTTTGAAACACATACGGAACGATAATAATTTAAAAAATATAATAACACAAAAGTGAAAATGGAACTCGGGTCCATTTATCGAGAGCCACAAATAATCCTTCAAAGAGCCGCATGTGTCTCGCGAGCTATAGGTTGGCCACCCCTGATTTACAGGAACGTTACATTTACATCGGAAGATTAGCTCTCAGTTGACCTGCAATTATTTCACTTCTCCGTTCTTCAGTATCTCAAGCACAAAATCAATAAATCACTACAAATACTGATTCACAATTAGTAAGAATAGTGAGAAAGGCAACGAGGATCCATCCCAATGCCATAATTTCCTGGAATAATCTCTATTTAACATTTTCCTATTGTTGATGTAGGTCAACCCTCGTGAGTTTAGCCGCTTTTGTCACAAACGACGCACGAAGCAGAAGATGTAATAACAATAATAATAAAAACGCAGATTAACGAGTCGTCAATCTCGGAGCATTCGTTTACACCAGGGGTGGCCAACCCAAATGATCTTGCGGGCTACTTTGGAAATTCATCACAACTCCGTGGGCTGCATATAAAATCATTTATCCCATATTAGATTTAGACCCACTATAGAAATTTTTTTCGAGTGAAAAGTTGAAACACAATGAGTTATTATTATTGTGTTTAGTATTGTTCTTACATGTAAACATAGACAATGTAATAATAATGACATTAAACGCACATTTTCAAGAAATATATAACACTAAAAAAGATATATAGAAAATATATAAAAGTAAATGAAATTAATTTTGAAAATATGGATGCACAAATAATGTATTTTTTAATACATTGGTTTTCACCATTTTGGCCATTATTAAATAAATATATATTGTAAAAGTGTGATGAATCTCGCAGGCCAGAAAAATATTCCAGGCGGGCTGCGGGTTGGCCACCCCTGGTTTACAGTCTCTCACGATTGCTTTGAAATTCAGCGCGATCTGGGTGTTATTTCGGAATGGTGCTATAGATTGCAACTTACATTAAATTTAAAAAAGTGCAAGGCAATGCGCAAAATTAACAAAAGAATCCGTTTGTTCAGAAGTACTAAGTAAACAGTTCAGTTATTAACACGGTTGATTACCTGAAGTATTTGGGCTTAACAGTACAAAGCAACATGAAATTGGACGTGCAAGTAACTCCAGCCGTAGGTAAAGCTAATTCTAAACTACGATTCACAGGTCGTATTTTCAATAAAGGTAACACTCACACGAAGGAAAAACTTTATAAAACTCTCGCGTGTCTACATTTGGATTAGTGTTGTGGAATTTTGCATCATTATCGCAAGGGATTGACTGAGAAAGTACAGAGGAGAGCCGCTCGATTCGTGACCGCTTGCTACAGCCCTTACGAAAGCGCCACAGAACTGATTAGTAGACTAGGCTGGGATTGTCTGGTAGACAGACCATGTCGCTTTTGGATTGAATTCATATGCAAATATCTATTTTCATTTACGAGTGCCATGTTGTACTTCGTCCACTAACCTATTTTGGTTGCAATGACAGGAAGAAAAACATTAGAGATATAAGGTTTTTTTATTGCTTTACGCCTGGTCGACGGCTAAGGTCATTAGAGGCGGGACGGGACTGGGGACAAGGAACGGGAAGGAATTCGGCCATGGCCTTTTTGAAGGAAGCATCCCGGTATTCGCCTGGAGTGATTTGGGGAAACCATGGAAAACCCAAATCTGGATGCCCGGACGGGGATTCGAACCCACGTCATCCCGAATGCGAGGCCAGAGCGTTAACCGTTCAACCACCACGCACGGTAGGGGGGAAATAAGATGCCGTACTGACGCTTATACGTATTCTTTCTTTCCTCGCGCTATTCGGGATTGGAAGCGCACAGAGTAAAAATTAGTTTTGTGCATAGCACCCTCTGACACCCACAATACTTTTGAATTGCACAATATGGATGTAGATGTAGAAACATTCGGGTACAATCTCTCACAACATTGAGCGATGTGACTTCTGTTTGCTGCGAAGGCTGTTCATAACGAGCCTCCAGTCATCATTGTTCAGCAGAACACGCTTGCCACTGTATGAGATCACGCTCCACTTGTGCAGATGGCCGAGTGGACAATCAAACTGCCACGGCGAACAATGAGGCGCTTTCCCCGCTGACAGCCGTGGACGACAGTATTAAGAGGTAGGAGGAGCCCACGCGAGTAAAACAGTCGGTAGAGGAATCGTTTAAGCAACCGCACGTATTTCAGGTGTGTCGACAGAGCTGCTATGTAAATTTTCAATTCCACGCACCAAACGTGTCCGTGCGTGGTAGCGCCATTGTTAAAGTCCTCCACTGGCTTTCAACAGGTCAGTCGGCATTCCAGAGACTACGACGAAACTCAACCGCTGTCAAGGCGCGTCCATTAATTACGTGAGGTGTTTGCCCTCTCCCCCCCTGGGAGAGATCTGGTCGGAACCCCCAACCATACAATGATGAAGTGAGATCTTGAACAAACTCTTACTGTTCTTCAAGAAATTGAAAAGATGACGCGATATTTCGCAGGACCCTTCCCCCTACGTCTCGTAATTAATGGAGGGCCCCTAATGACGGCAAAGTTAGGGACCCTGCTTCTCTTTGCACGTATTGCTCATCTTGATAAGATCGAGAATTTGATCTTCCCTGGTCGACAGGAACATATCAGCATAAAGCTGAAGAGGTTCAAAGAAGTTGTTGTCACCGTTAGGTTGTTCGACACTTGGCGATTAATACTTTTAGGTGTTCTCAAATGACTCCATTGTGATGGGAAACCTAGAACTTGAAAGTCCGATGTGCTGACTTTGAAAACGAAGGGATTACAGAACTAACTCGGTGTTCCAAGGCTCGCTGGTAAAAAATATGGATCGTTTTAATTAATTTTTTCCTTATGGTTTTACGCCTTGTCGACGTCGACGTCGACAGTAGGGATGTGAAAGGACTGGGGTCAAGGAACGGGAAGGAATTCGGCCATGGCCTTTTGAAGGATCCATCAAGGAATTTGCCTGGAGTGATTTGATACCAAATTAATTGACTTAATACATTCATTAACTTTGCTTATCATAGCATTTCAAGGTTAAAAAAATATCGATAAATTTTACGACTGAATAAAAACGTCGATCTGCTTTTCAGTAACATGTTGAAAAAAGTTAAAAAAAAAAATTAATTTACTCATGGTCTCGTTAGTAACCACGAATGACAATTGTCATTCCGAACTAGGTTAAATTTCAATTTATTGAAAACTTTCACTAAGTTGCTGCTTGACCAAAGTTTATACATTACGGTTTATTTGATTTATATACAACTTTCGTTAAGGTCTTTGTTCATGTTCGCTGTACGTGAGTTATTAGGTTATTTAAAGTGGACATCAGACAAAATATGTTACCGAATTGAATATTCTGGCAATTCATTTCTTTGGAGTTGCTCAACTATTTAATGATATGGAATGTGTATGAAGTTCTCTGGCCGTTACAGATATTATGACCTATGATTACATTATGAGCTTTTGACCAGCCTCAATAAAAAAAACAACGTGATTCTTTGGGAGCAAACATGATTTTTTTTTTTAATTTTACAGAATGAACTTTAAGGGTAAAATACAAGTCAAGTTTGTATTTAAGCAAGTTAGAGTCTATAACCTTTGAAACAATAGCGGAATCGCTCCCGTGCGTGTTTATTACCTACATCTCTTAATAGTTCTGAGTTCTTAAAGCTCAAGAGATTTTATTGACCTTAAGGGTGAAACACAGGTCAAGGTCATATTTGGTAGATCAGATCAACATGTAGTAATTTTTTACCCTAAAAACGGGAACTAATCTAAACGATACGCAAAAAACTGTCACGGCCTTATACTAGTGATCGTATAAATACATAGACATTAACTGAATGCCTAAGACGCCGAAAGCCATAAAAAAAACTACAATTTTGTTTCTTCCACAGCATTTCAAATTGAAGCAGTAAGATCACATTATCAGCACTATGTACGAGGTGGTTTAACCCGTTACCCGTAAAATGTGAAGCCTTACTCCGTACCCCGACTGTTAGTGGCGTACAGTAAGCAGTGTAAGGTCGAGCAACTTATCACGTAAAACTGGAGGCATCACACAGTAAGGAAATATCGAAGAAGAGACAACTAGTATTTAAAGAGAGAATTTCGAACGCAGTGGCATTTGTAAATGCTTACTAATCCGCAGTCTGTTACGTGAAGATGGAGCTATTGTTTCCAAGACAGGCTGACAGAAACTGCTCAGAGTTACAGGTGTATCAAAAGGGGGCAGTAGCTCATCGGAGCGGCACGGTGACCCTGTGCGATAACTTTGTTCCGAGCCGACCGCCTTGATCGGAAGTGACGACAGACCGGTCATCACTCACTCTCTCTTTCTTCCTAATGTGGCGACCGACAATAAGGACGAGCACTTACATCATGTCATCTGAGCTGCGTGCCAATTGCAGGTACAATGAGTCACCCAACTACACTTTGTCTAGCAATTCGTAACCACAGCAGGAAGTCACTAGTCCTAAACCAGATAGTCTCTGTATGCCATACTAGCAGTGAGTGCGGAACCTGGAAGCTCGTACAAAGTTACTCTGTCAGCGAATTGTGTATTATTATTATTATTGGCGAATTCTTCCAATAAATGGAAGACGTTAAGGAAATGACCCAATCACGTTTTCTTTGAGTTCTTATTGTTCCAATTTTTCATTCTTTCCGAGAAAGCTTGTTTGCGTTCTTCCAACCACTTTGTTCGGTATTGTTTTTGTTTTGGTTGCTCAGTTATAACTTCCCATTTGTCTACTTTGTGTCTGAAGGTGTCTCTTTCTAAGATGTCTGTTGCGCCTATGCTTGCACTTTTAACATCCTTCCGAATTTCATTCAGCCAAGGTGTTGGATTTTTAAGTGAATTTACATAACCTATTATCTTTTTTGTCAATCGACTTTCTGGTAATCTCTTAAGGTGACCAAAGAATTTCATTCGCCTTTTCTTGATGTCAATTTCGATGTTTGAAAACTTTTCTGTTGTTTTGATTGATTGTAGTCTGTAACCATGTTTAGTGAGTCTACCTCCTAGAATTTTTTAATGATTTTTCTACTTTTTTAATTTCTTCAAGGTCATGTTTTCTGTTAAGTGATAATGTTTCACTTGCGTAGAGGACTGTTGGTTTTATGACTGTGTTGTAATGCCGAATTTTGGTCTGTCTTGACATGGATTTTTTGTTGTAGAGATTTTGGACTAACCCTAATGCTTTTTTTACTTTTTGGAGGTGATTTTGCTGTGAGATTTTTCAAGGCCTGTCGGTTCGATGAATTCTCTGAGGTATTTAAAGTATTATTATTATTATTATGTTTTTTTTTGTGGTGCAACAGAAAGTTTGTAACACTGTTATATTATAAGTGATGGTGGGTGGCCTGCTTTAGTATACTGAAACTGTTAAGGACTGATCTGCAGTAACTACGAGATTTAAGTAAGACAAAATCCCAAGACTCCAAACACTAAGAGCTGGTACGAGTCGACAGTCCATTTGATGTTCCAATCCGCGCACTACTGCTAACTCTGTTTCTCTCATGCAGTGTGTGACGTAAGGTAACGTCGGAATCAGCCTAACAATCAATTATACTGAGAAACAGATTTAATTTGTATCAAGATTAACCATCATATACGTCTATATAAAAAAAGTATAGTACTAGCGGAAAATCTTAATTCACTAGTCATTACATACCATGGAGGAATAGCTGCAACGCAGTATGTTTCTAATACTTGGTACTTTTTGGTCTTTATTCCTGGCTTTTTTTTTTAAATTTAGTTGCAATGCAACAAATTTCCTTCGTGACGCTCAGGCAGACACAAATCTGTGATCAAATAATAACTTTCAACTAACGCGGAATTTGACGACATTCCCTTTGGAACTCAGATCCACATTTGGAATCTTGTTTTACATAATCTATGGACGTAATACTGGTGTTGCATCGGTGGAAGTGGACAGAGCAATGCTGCAGTTTCTTTAACTGCAGAATAGTTAATAGGAAGGGATGGAGGATTCCATCAAACCAGTCTAAAGACTGATGACAGCAAAAAAAAAAAAAAAAAAAAAAAAGTTAAAGTACAACACTATATACAAATTGCCCAGATTAAAATCTGCAAAAATAGCTGATCCGTGTAACCGAGGAACGGATCAAGAAATAATAATCATTTTGAGATGGAAGATATATGGCCACAGATCATTGTGCATTTGAGATGACCACTCCTTTCAAGAAATATTCAAGAAACATCAACCTGCTACTTTTTTTGATTACGTTTTATTTTCTGACTTCGGCTATTTATATCATTAGTTCTCTGAAATGTAAAAAACCAGAATAAATGGAATATCTCAGCTAAACGTAATAAGCGTAAGTAATATTTAAATTATATAAACACCTTTGTGCTTTAATAGTCGCCAAATATCACGGTACTATACTAGATTCTGTAATGTTACTCTCCAGTTCATGTAACACAGTAAGTTCAAATAAACGGAATACGTTAATTAAATCACTACTTCACAGATGCACTTCAGGAAGCAAAACTAAATTGTGGATTCAATTTAAGGTAAACATCCTTGTACATTATAAAGATGTAGATTAAACTTTCTTCCCGTTAACTGATGTATTATTTAAATGTTTAATTGTAAGATCCGTAGGTATTGTTACGAATTTACGTGAAGAAAATCATTGGCTGGGGATAACAGATTTTTTTTTTCGGCATCGTCCGAATACGTTCTGATACTCGCAAAACGGTTTAACCGACCGTTACGTGGAGAGCTGTTTGATCTTTATTTTAATTACGAAAATGCCAGCAGCGGAATAGACCCACAACTCTTGGAAATTGCAAACAGCCAATCTGGCGGGATTGCCTATAAAGATAACTGCGCCGTTAAGTTGGCAGGCACAGCGCTGTCAGCCTCAATGCAAAACCACTCTGTACAGCGGCGGGGGCATTCGTCAAAGTAATGCTCGACGCGAGGCAGACACACTGCAGAACACCACACACCAAGCAACTCAAATGCTGACGAAAAGTTAACCATAATGGAAAATCGCAACCGTAACTTCTATTTTAATTACTTAGTAACTTCGGTTCCAATCATTACTCTAGAATTACTGGTAAATTAGAATAAAGGTGCTATATTTTTGCGTAATAATCAAGGTAAAATAACAACAAGTGCAACTCCTTGTGGTTGCAATATACTGGGTATACCCTTAGCAGTTCTAAGCTTGTGTTTATAACATGTAATATATTTTTCGCTGTGATTATTAATTGTCTTGTATGTATACTGTTAACCATGTCATGTTTTACATCCCAGAGGTCCTTCTTCATAGGGATTATTATTATTATTACTCCGCGATTCACAAAAAGTGCGTGGTGGAGGGTGGATTGCCCCAATCCTAATGTGTAACCGTTTGTTCATAGGAAGGGATATACGGGATATGGCAGGAGGTGCCCATGAGCTATTGTGAGGAACCATCCCGGCATTCGCCCGGAGCGAGCTGGGAAAACCATGGAAAACCCAGATCAGGATGGCCGAAGCAGATTTATCAAGAACTACTCCTGTCGGATTTTAAGTTTACTCGCCTGGTAAATCCTCCCTATTCCATTCGCTAATCGCTAATGGGGGGAAAAAAAGTGTAGAAATGAATCGGTTCTGACCCTGATTTCTCTTATCTTATTTTCTCATTCAATAATAGATATGAATGTTGCTGGTAGTAATATTCGTTTGCTGTCATTCGGAAACAAGACAGTCGTGAATTTTTCAATTAGCTTCTGTCGAGAGCAACGCCTTCGGTGTTCCAGGTCTTCCCAACCTAACTCCTTCAACATCGCACTTACGCTTTACCTCCAACTATATATACCCTACCTGTCACGAATTGGGCGACTCTATGAAACAAGAGTAATAAATAAATAAATAAAATAATAAGGGCTCATCAAGGCGTAAAAAATACTCGAAGTATATATTACTACTAGGACAGACATCACGACGCTTTAGTGCTGTATTTTGTATGTAATAAGCAGTAAAGGCGTCACGGTATTGTACAAACTGAAGTAATTGTAATTCAGTATTGAGAAATGTAACAAGTTTTAGATTTCTGTCTAGCTTCGTGACGCTATGCTGACAGTAAACAATATAGCACGTTGCCCAAAACCGGACGCCTGGCGTCGGTGACCCACCCCGACATCTAGTGCACTGCACGCTCACTGCGAGGTTCCGCTTCCTGCCGCCAGGTGGCTACCAGTGCGTCGACAACTGAGTAACGCGATGCGACGGCTCTACCAACGCGGGAGTTTGTTTTCTGTTAGGATTTCAATCAGAAACGTAAAAACATAAGGTCCAATAATTATTACTGCAGAACGCAACTGAAATTGTGGCGTATTCATAAGTGTAAAGTTTTGTGGAAGGAATAAAATTTATGAAATCGAAGCCAGAGAGATACCTGGATTTAATTGCGATGAATGGAATTTACTTACAGATATTTTCATTAATTTCTCCGGTGTTTCAAGGTTTAAGCGTGTGCTAATTAGTGATATCAGAATGATTTTGTCTTTCGTGATAAACAAACATAAGAAATTTAGCACGGCAATCCCAAAATCACAACAAGGAATTGCGTGTACACAGGAACACTAGCTATTACCAGCCTTCGTTCCAGAGGTCTCCGGTTTGAGTCCGACCTAGGGCACGGGTCCATACTTTGTCCTCTTTCTACTTTTGATTATTACTTTAATATAATCTTGAGAGATAAACTATAAGAAAGGTACAGTTGGCTGATTGGCTATCAGACCGAATACCACTGAAAGAAACAAAACTTACGAGTCTTTAGTCTTCCATTTTACATCTTGAAGTGTGCTGTGGCTCCTCTGCTTGCACAAAAGTGTCGCATTGAAAGATCGGCAACTTGCTAACTTCAAATTACTAATATCGAAGTACGTTTATTATGGGGCAGACAATTTCAGACAGGCTGGTCTTCAATGAACTCTACGGGTACGTATTCGTAGAGTATTATCTGCGTGAATATTTTTGTTTTTTCTGTTTCTGAATTTCATGTTAACCTGTCAAATAGATATTGCAAGATATGGTCACTGGAATTCCTATGCTGTAACGATATTTATTTAGTGTTCCAAGGACAATGTTACGGTAACTTTCCAAAATACCGAATTAACTAAGTTCGAGTTTGTAACAGCCCTGAAACTAATTCCTTTATGAATTTTAATCTTAGGTATTGAGTATGGAGAGACTAAAGTTAACTAAATATGAATTCGTATATTTTCATGTGAATGAATATTGCTTTTGTGGAAAGCGACTGTGTCAATAATGTGTGATATGATCAGAAGTAGTAATATTACGTTTGAAAAATTAATTGAAAGATGTTATAAGCCACGGTGTTTTGAGGCCGATTTTCAGCCGTTAGAAGTGATTTGCGTTGGCCTTTTAATTTTAATTTCGTGTAAACACACTTACTTTCTATTTTAAGGTGTTTCCCACTGATAATGAGTGATTCTGTAATAGCTGTAATTGTTTTCGTAAGATTTTGATTATCAGTGGACTTGTGAGCGTTAGAGTAATATCTTTTGGCACTCTTTGTCGTGTTCTGGAAGTTTCTCTGGCGCTTATTTAAGCTCGCGGCAAGGGCGAGCAGAAACAGTCGCCAGTATGTCTTAACAGTTTAACAGTAGTTATCAAAAGTGCTGATAATTGTTTGCGAGTTGTCAAGCAGGATTGTTCGCTGAAGTCTAATCGGTGCATTTGTTTTTTTTGTAATTTGCTTTAGTATGTTTGGACGAGTCTTGCCTTATCCGTATGTGTATGTTACGAAGATTTTGTCGAAATATAAAACTGATTAAAATTGTATTCGGCCGTCTTGTTACTACATTGATTGAATTTAGAAGTTGTTTTTATAATATTTTGATGCATTACGTTGGGATGAGCACTATTTGTCGTCGTGACTGACCTGCCCTGAAGATTTCTCCGCAGCCATCGCAGCGGGACGCGAACTGGGCGTCGTAGCAGTTGCCGCAGTAGATCTTCTCCGCCTTGGAGCCGAACTGCTTGTCGACCAGCGACACGCGGCACTTGTTGCACAGGAAGCACGCCTCGTGCCAGTGCTTGTCCTTGTACGACAGGTCCTACAACACGCGGTCACCATTCAGACAAAGGTGTTTTTATAAGCTGCACATTCCTAGTATCAATAAATACAATTTAAACGATACTAAGGAAGAGGGAAACAGGAAATAACGAAGGATAGGGAAAATGACCCATCACTCACCAAAGGTGTAGGCTGCGACGAGTGAAAAACGTATGAAACGAACAATGACACATACAGGTGTTGAAACAAATAATATGAACACCTGACATTTACATACTATTGATTTATTAATATGGTGTTGGGACACTTTTTGCTAGTAGAACAGCTGCAATTTTTCACTGAATAGATCCGTAGAGTGTCTGAATAGTTTACAACGGAATGTTGCCCCATTATTGTGCCAAAACATCCGCCAATTGCTTCAATCATGTTGGAGGTGGAAATCTGCTCCTCATTCTCTGCTCCAAAACTCCCCACAACTGTTCAATTATGTTGAGGTCTGAGGATTGTGCTGTCCAGGGAGAATGTTTGATGATATTCTGATGCCCCTCGAACCAGGACAGAACCTTTTTGGCTGTGTGTATGGGCGCATTATCATCTTGGAAGATGACAGTGTTTGGCAGCAGTATTCTAGACATAGTAAGAACTTCATCACTGAGGATGCCGAGATATTCATTCGCAGTCATCCGGCCAGTGATGTGAATGGGAGGAACAGCTGAATACCACGATATAGCCACCCAAATCATAACGGAACCTTCCCCAAGCTTGACTGTGCGACACATATAGTCCAGATCGTAGACTTTTTTTTGGGGTTCTCCATACATAAACTCGGCCGTTAGTAGGAAACAATGTGAAAGATGATTCATTGGACCATTCCTCATTCTTCCAATCATCAAGTGTTTAGTTTTTATGATCGTGGCACCACTTGTTTCGCAGCTTAG
Source organism: Vandiemenella viatica (assembly GCA_031002005.1). Lineage (NCBI taxonomy): Eukaryota > Metazoa > Arthropoda > Insecta > Orthoptera > Morabidae > Vandiemenella > Vandiemenella viatica. The sequence continues at coordinate 180,401,146 of CM061914.1, read as the reverse complement.
CGTTGGTAGCCGTTATAAGGGGTTTTGCAATTGTAGCCCTTCCATGAATGTTAGCTTTGTGGAGCTCCTGCAGTACTGTTTTTGCCGAAACAGCATTACTCAGGTGTGTGTTGAAATCTGCTGTCACTTTTGCTGCGGTAGTTTTGTGTTGTTTGGCCACAATCCTTTTCAATGTTCGTCGGTCTCTGTCGGCTAACTTTGGTCTTTGTCCACTATTCCTCTTCGTCGAAGATGTTTTACCATATTTTGTGTATACTGTCATTACCGTTGATACTGTCGCTCGTGAGATGTTAAACACTTCAGCTGCTTTCGTCAAAATGCTCCCACTAACCGAGCTCCAAAGATTAACCCTTTTTCGAAGTCCGAGAGATCACGTATTTCACCGATTGCTTGTTATAGCCGTCGCAGAACAAAGCGTATAATAGGCTACACTGACACGTAACCTACATCAACTACGCCGTACATTTGCATCGCAGTATTCACACGGAAGTAGTGGTGCTAACATGCAACAACCTGTACTCTATCGAATGGTGTTCATATTATTTTGTCCAACCTCTGTACAGTAATTCGGTTTAACACCTTAATCATGTGATAGCGACGAGTCATATGGTTCGGGAGATGTGCACACGCCAAAGTCTACCACATACCTGGTTGGACAGCGGAAGACAGGGTGGGGGAGGAGGCGGGGGGGTGAACAGTTAGAAAGTGAACTATAGATATTTTGGGAAATACTAAGATAATAGATATATATGTATCACAAGCGGTGGTCATAAAATTAATATATATAACAAAAGGGTACGGAGTGTTAAAGCGAACAATAAATAAATAAATTGCGAAGAAATTTGTTAGTATTATTACTAGTTAAATGATGACAATTATAATACTAATAATAATGAGCAATGGGTCATATGGTAGAATTTTGTTGATTGAAGCCAGGTGGATGTCTGGTATCCAGGATATTTTGGTATGCAAGTTCCCACCCCCGAAGTTCTGAAGAGGAAGTGGTTTCGGGGAAAACTTTGATTGCTCTCCCATGACTGAGACTTGCTCTGTGGTGAGGCCTATATAGGAACTACTGTAGTGCAGTAGCGGCAGGTTAGCTGGTATATGATATGTGTTGTGGAGCACATGGCATGCCTGATGATGGGAAGGGTCTCACCTGTAGTAGGGTTAGAATAGCTTTATCATAATGTTAGATGAGACAAGATGTTCAAAATTTTAAAGAAGTCAGATCTAAAATGTCGAGATAGAAGGATACTTTATAAACTATATAAGAATCAAGTGAAAAGTAGAGAAACACGAGATGCATGCATCATTTAAAAAGGGTGTAAGACAAGGTTGTAAGTTTACCCATTAATATTCAAGTTGTATGTAGAGGAAGGAATGAAGGAATTTAAAGAAAAATTTGAATGTGACATAAGAGTTCAAGGACAAAATATTAGTATGCTACGATTTGTCTTGACAGCACAACAGGCTCAGGATATTGAGAAGTTACTGAATGGCATGAACGAACGGAGAAGGAAGATTAAGGGCTAAGTATACACCAAAGCAAGGCAAAAGTGATGAAATGTAGCAGAAATGATACCAATAATAGTAGATTAAACATAATAAAAATAGGGTCGCATGTGATAGAAGAAGTTAGTTAATTTTGCTACTTGGGAAGTAAAATTACAACCGATGGCGGAAGCAGGAATGGTATTAAAAGCAGAATAGCACTAACGAAATGAACTTTCATGAAAAAGAGAAATCTTCAGAACTTTTTAGAACTCTATGTGTGGAGCACAGCACTTTATGGCAGCGAAGCTTGGAGTTGAGGAATACCAGAAAAAAGGAAAATTGAAGCGTTTGAAATATAGTGTTATAGAAAGATGCTGAAAATTAAGTGGACAGATAAAGTAAGGAACGAACGAGATTTGGAAATGATGGGTGAGGAAATTAGTTTGTGGAAGAGTCTTACAGAAAGAAGAGACAGGCTGGTAGGTCATATTTTGAGACATGCTGGATTGGTTAATTTGTTATTGGAGGGAACAGTCGAAAGTAAGGACTGCAGAGGTAGACAGAGATTAGAATATATGTAGCAGATAATTGAGGACGTGGGTTGTGAGGGGTATGTAGAGATGAAGAGGTTAGCACAGGATAGGAAGGGATAGAGGATTGCATGAAAGCAGTGGAGATGCTGACCTTGGAGTCGATGCCGATGGTCTTGTTGCACTCCTCGCAGATGTTGGCGAAGACGGACTCGTAGCACTTGATGCAGTAGGGGTGGTCGTCCCTGAGCACGTAGCGCTGCCCCGTCAGCGACTCGTCGCACTGCCAGCAGCTGAAGTGCCCCGAGTGCCAGTCCTTAGACATCGCCTTCGTGTACTCCCCGCTGAAGATGAGCTGCGACACACAACACGACAACATCAAACATCAAACACAGGAGTATCAACACATTACAATTACAGTTGCCATCAATAAGTAAACAAAGATATTGTAGCCTTCTTCAAACTAACCTTTGGTCCAACTGTTGCTGCCTATCTCAATGATAGACCTTTATTTTTTAAAACACTTAAACTAGTCACAGTTAAGCAACGTTCAAAAAAAGAGAGAGAGCGACAGAGAGAAAACGAACGATCGGACTAACGAACTAACGAATGATCGATCGAACTAACGAACTAACGAACGAACTAACGAATGAACTAACTAACGAACGAATTAACTAACGAATGAACTAACTAACGAACGAACGAATTAACTAACGAATGAACTAACAAACGAAGTAACGAACTAACGAATTAGCGAACGAACTAACGATTAAAGACGAATCAGATTTAATTCAAAAATAAAACGCCCATATTTAATCAAGTCAAGAGAAAAATACATTAATAATGATTCAAATAACAATTTCAACATTTGAAATGTTAGGTTCGCAAAAAATGTGCTACAAACTGGAGATAAAAATCAACACTACTAACACGCTAATTTCTTCATTGTGTCATGATGCCTTCGTCCCGGGGCTACAACGGCCAGGGATGATACTACCGACTCGAGGTTATGCGCGTTATTTAATAACAGTACTATTTAGCTAAGCATCCTCGAAGAAATGTATTGCCAAAAATCTAAAAGGAAAGTACGTGTTGCGTTTTAATCAACAAAAATGACGGATGAAAGTAATGTTCTGGCAATTCATTTCATTCCAGTTGCCTAAATAAATAGAATAGTTAATATATTTTTCTCGGGCTTCCAGCCGTGTTAAGATGTCACATTTGCGGGACGTTTCGAAGGCGTCCATCTCTGCCTTCATTCTCAACCAAATGTCAATGATTAACTGACATTTGGTCGCGCAAATGACATCTTAACACGGCTGGAAGCCCGAGAAAAATATATTAATATTCAACGCCGTGAAAAATTACGATCCTACAAATAGAATAGTTGTTATGTAATGCTTATAACCTTATTTTGTAATGTTTTACATATTTCGGTTATAGTTTACACAGTTATACAGATGGAACTTCTACCAAATTTATGATTTCAGAATTAGAGAACCAGTGAAATTAAAAATAAATTAACAATCCCAAAACCTTATCCTATGGCGCGTGGTTTTATTCCTGTTCCAGGTCTCATTCAACACGATAAACACGAAATTACTTCCATCCCTATGAAGTAGTAACTTCAGTAACTCGGCGCTTATGAAATCAGCGTAAATTATTTATAAAACTAAATTCATTGTGAATTATTCTATAAAAAAATGTGTTAGTTGTCATTCTGGTTTCGACATAACCACAACTTCTACTGATATTTCTGTTCAGAATTCATAGCGTCTATTATCAGTGCCCGAACAGATTCACTGTATTACGATCTAAATTGGGCACAATGCAAATGTTTACATGTGTCTGATATAATAACATTAAAGCAACTATTAATTAATATATTCATTTAAACGCAGTCCATACTTTTATTTCATTGTTTCGGCAAATCATTTCTTCGAGTATATTAAAACAGTGATTTGAAATGTATATATCGAATACAAATATAATAACGCGCATAAGCTCTAACATCTCCGGTCGTTGTTGGTTGGGCAACGGAGGCGGGAAGCGTGACGTCAGAGTGTGACAGACATCGCTACATCGTGACTAAGAATAGCGTTTCCTCAGAATAGATATTAATTACAAGCATTAGTATAAAGATCGTTGAAATACACAAACTACATTTCAACGTGTTGCTTTTGTTTCTGTGTACAACCTTACACGGAGTATCACACGCGCCTTTATCCCGACACAGCTCTGCCCCTGAGCAGTTATGAGACTCCGCGATACAAAGTCCACGGCAAGTGTTTGGCTCACAAAATACGATAGCTGTTTACGCTTCCATTCTCTTCCACAAACAATACACGTCAAATTGGTTTCAACAGCGGTGACTCTCAAAAAGTCTGTATTTTAACGTGTTAACAGCAGCGAAATAAATCATTATATTCACTGTCTATGTAACACCGAAAAATCATAACGAGCCGTTCTTAATCTCAAAAAGATTAAAACAATGCTTGATAACTGTAGTACAAATCAGAAACTTATCTTTTTTTCCTCTTATTATAGCCATCGATTTTGGACGTCAGTTTCAATACGTGGACACCATTCGTCCATTTCGTCACTATGACTGGGTTATTATTTTCCTTCTGATTCACTCTATTGTGGGTACCCAGTGACACAAAGCAGCCGTCAGTTTACATCAGCTATTAAACTCGCAAATGTTACCGACCAGACAAAAGGAGGTTGAGCCCAACGTCCCACCGGTTTAATTAAAATTTTGGTGCGGTTGTATTTTCCAAACAGGACAGTGATCAGGCGGCTTGCACTACCAGTTTTACTGTTAATCGCTGGAGCTCGGTTTAAAATCTGCAAATGTCATAAAAAAAAAATCTCCATTGCAAATCGTTTTTAATAATACGGGTTTGTGTGAATTTTCTTTCACAGTGAAGATATTTTCTACAAAAATATGTGAGAGTTATAAAATAACGAGCCACAGGAGGTGTATGGACTACTGTATAATACTTGTAAAAGTACCAGGTCGCTACCCTGGTCAATTCGACAAGCAGTTTGACATCGAATTTCGCTAAACTAAACACGAGAAAGGATCATATTGGCAGCTGTACATTTAGAAGTATAGATATAGTTCAGTCGTCCGTACACCTGGTATAACTTTTCACTTTGCAAAGTATCTTTACGGAATATGTATTCATCGTGAAAAAGGATTCATACAAAAACGGTTTTTCTTTTAAACATTCGCATTAATTTTTTTTTTTTAACCGAGAGTGGTGGTGTAACGGTTAGCGTTCTGGCCTTGCATTCTGGAGGAGGTGGGTTCGAATCCCCGTCCGAGCATCCAGATTTGGGTTTTCCATGGTTTCCCAAAACACTCCAGGCAAATTTCGGGATGCTTCCTTCAAAAGACCATGGCCGAATTCCTTCCCATTCCTTGCCCTCTATCCTTTCCCGTTGTTTTTTGTTTTAGAATTGCTGTTTTGAAGGATACCACAAATGACTAGTAGTCAAATCGCTTATGCAGTAGACCATACCGAGAGTGGCGAGTGAGCAGTAACGCTCTGGTCTCGCATTCGGAGGGACGCGGGTTCGAATTCCCGTCTGGGCATCCAGATTTCGGTTATTCCCAAATCAATCGAAGCGAATGCGGGGACCATTCCTTCAAAAGGCCATGGCCGAATTTCTCCCCGTTCCTTGTTTCCAATCTGCTTCTAATGACCTCTAAGTCGACTAGGTGTATAACCACAAGCAAAAATGCGAGCAACAGACCACGCTATCAGTCGGCAAGCGAAGCGCTACTCACAAGAAACTAAATTTGATGATGATCCAAAAAATATTGATTTATGGGTGTTAAAAAAAGTGTAAAATATTTTAGGAGGTGATTGCGTGCATGAAAATAAGGCAAAAATGTGTAATAATTATTGGGTCGTAAACGCATACTTTCTGAGTTAATAGCAGGTCCGCAGTGTGACGCAATGCATGCCGCAGCCCTTCAGCGTAAGGAATCCGACACTCTGTGAAACTGACCAGGTTCTTCCTGTACTGATGACATGCGGGAGGCATGCATTGCCATCGACGGGCGTCACACTGCGGACTTGTTATTAACTCCTCAAGTATGCGTTTCAGACCCAATATTTATTACACATTTTTATCTTATTTTGATGCATACTATCGCCTCCTAAAACGGTTTACATTTTTTTAACACACTATATCTCCTACAAATTATTTATTGACAATCTATCGATTTCTCTTGGTCCGAAAGTGATCCAGCACCAAGAAGTTTGTTCATAACTTTTGACCGTTGAGTTGAGCCTTTTACGGCGGTCAGTATGGAATGGTAGTCGATCACACTTCTAAATTTCGCCGAAGTTCAGGTTTTATGTTTCTATTGTATTTAATGTCAACTGCGACCTTAGAGCAGCCTCTCACAACGGAGAGGTCAAAATTAGAAGCAGTGAGGTACGGCTACGAAACGAAAATGCAATCCACTGTCCGTATATACCACCAAAGTAGTTCGCAGCCACTCATTTAACTGGACCATCAGCTTCCATGACGTCATGGCGTCCCATTACAAAAAAACAACAGAAAATCATATCTTCATCGCTGTATCATGAAAATCAATAACGTCGGTGTGCTGATTCGGATAGCTTCGACTGAGACACGCGGAAAATAGTAACTGTAGCACCAGGTGTTCAGTTTCGGAGCTGTTCCCGTGGTGTTATTTTGAGTATGAAATCATGGAAGACGACGGAAAGGTAGGCACTGCAGAGGACACAATGTAATGGATTCGCTATCGTCCCAGAAGGCACGCATTCGGGAGGGCGGCGGTTCGAATCCTCGTCCGGGCATCCAGATTTGGGTTTTCCAAGGTTTCGCAAATCACTCCAGGAAAAGGCCGGGATGCTTCCTTCAAAAGGCCATGGGCGAATACCTTCCCATTCCTTGCCCCCCCCATCCTAAAGACCTCACTGTTAAGAGACGTTAAACAGTTAAAAAAAAAGAAAAAACAGAAGGCACTGCAGTACCTTTACTGTATAACCAGGTGGAGCGTCAGAAAAATTCGCGAGTGATTGACGATAAATAGCGAGGTTGGTGGTTTGTGGTATAATGAAAGAAGAACAGGCTCGTATAAAGTAATTGTTTACTTTTCAACTGTAATAGGTACGTAACAAAACGTGTTTTTTTTTTTTCATTACAGTTTTACGTTTCGTTGACAGGCGCAATGGGACTGGCGACAAGGAACGGTAAAGAATTCGCCATGGCCTTTTAAAGGAACTATTCCGGCAATTGACTGCAGTGATTTGGGGAAACCATGGAAATGTAAACCTGGATGGCCCGACGGGGATTCAAACCCAAGTCCTCCCAAATGCGAGGCTAGAGCGTTACTGCTCATTGACCACGCTGGTAGATCTGTAGTAAATAAGTAAACGGCCCCCAGGTGCCATTTGCGCCAAACACAGTCTGAGTAACCAAACATCAGTCAACATACGAAGCGCACAATATCTGTCAAAATGTCAAGAAATGCGCAATACGTTTGTTGTCCCAGTGTCGTTTGATGCGATAAAAAGAAACACGCTTGAGGCAGAGTAAACCTCACGAGGGGGCTTAAATCAACATTTTTGAGATCAATAACGGTGGGTATGTTAGTCCGGGATTGTGAGTCCTGAAGAACGAACAGTCGCATATTTGAGATGTTTAGCAACCGAAGGAACGTACGGAGATTTACAATTTAGTCCAGTCGTGTCCCAAAGTCACCTAATCAGAACTCCGTCTGATGTGGTTGTACCAAGTCCCGAATTCGGAACTGCCCCGTTGAGTCTGCACGCCAGGCAATATGCGGACCTCAACACTGAAATATCCATCAGCATATGGCTGATAGAACAAGCGGATTATTAACAAAGTTATAGTTTTATTTGCAGTGAGTTCTCTGTATCCTCGTAAAAAGAGGAGCCTTGCGTAATACTATACACGTCCAGATGTAGATTATTTTTTTAAAAAACAACACACCAACCAAGTAACTAACGCATCCTACAGAAACTATTCTTGTAAAAACAGGCCAAGTGTCGTAGCTGAGCAGTGACAAAAAGTTATGCGATCTTGCTCTGAGCCCAGTCTACACTCTACAGTGTGTACTCACTTCACTTTCTCAAACAATAGTTTGTTACGGAGTTATAGATATTTTACTTAGAATAAACAAAAATTCTGATGACTTGGCCATTATGCACGCCATGTTTTAGCAAAGCTATATAAATACCTCAAGTGTGTTGCTTTAATCACACTTACAAACATATAAAAGCCAAGATTTCCCTCGCACCTTTTTGGATCTTAGAACAAATCATATATATTATTCCATTCATTTCAGTAAAAAATATGCATAATGGCCAAGTCAACAGAATTTTTGTTTATTTTAAATACAGAAACCACTCTGTCTCATAAAGTGAAGTGAATACACACCGTAAAGTGTACACTCGGCTCAGAACATAAGCTCATATTTTTTTTCGCTGCGCAGCTATTAGCTTGACATATTTTTCCAAACTAAGCACAGGAACATAGTAAAATTTAAGATATCAGTTAAACTGTTGTTCTCAACACATAAAAGAAATTTCACGCGTATAGCCTCATCGAGAGCAAAGCAATTAAACTGCAAATATGCGCCAAATTTTTTTCCGTTTGGAGTTGCCATTGAATAAATGAGGGGAAAATCACAAATATTATACTTATAATCTGGGGATGAAACTATTACCTGTTTTTAGGACCACGTGAAGTACAGTGGAATTTTTAAATCAGGTGCCGTAGTTGAAATTTTTATTTGAATTTCACTAACTTCCGTCATAACGAGCAGAAGGAAGTAAAATTTTACACTTCGGTTATACTTAGTAGGCTCTATCTACCAAAAAAATCTGAGGTGTTTAAAGTTATTAGGGTAGAAAGCGATTTGATATTTGGGGTACATAAGGGGTAGATAGATGGAAATTTCCGAATTTTCGACTTTTCTTTTAATCGGAGGGTGAAATTATACCTGTGTACCAAATTTCAGCTTTCTACGACTACGGGAAGTACCTAAGAGTTTTGATGATCATCATCCAGTCAGTCAGTGAGTGACAAAATCGGTAAAAATTTGCAAATGATTAACGTTCAAACTAAGAATGGGAACGAAACAAAATTTATAATGTTTGCTAAAATTGCCGATATCTATATACAATAGAAATTTGAGACATGTAGCATCAATAAGACTTATGAAATTGAGTTACAAATATGGTCCGAATCGCTTCGAGAAATGGTAGGCAGTGCCTCCGTTGACTTGGGTTCCCAGTAGACACTCCCTTTCTTCTGCCGACGCTTCATTCCAGACACGTTCTCGGCCCCGTCAATGTTCGACAAATAACATCGCTCGCCGCTTCCTGAAAGACTGAAGCAGTCTGGTTTTATTTCCCCGAGCTAAAAGTGTAAACCAGCTTCTTGTTTCATATATTAAGCGTTGAATTCGAATTGTAATTTACATCTGAAAGACTCTTCTACATTACAACCTCGTCTCACAACTCTACTAAATGGGGGAAAAATTCGTTTGTTTTACCTGAAGGCAATTTTTTCACTGTGTAAATTGCTACGTTAAAAATGTGTGTGTTACTGGAGGACCACAAAATAAATAAAACTTGCGACAGTGCATCAGACTAAAATGAAAAGGTAGTGCCCTTGAACCCTGCCAGTGTGGCCACGCCCCTTGGAGGCCCTAAGGTCAAACGGCACGCCCTTACAACCAAGCCACACGAAACTCTCACGAGATTCATCCCTAGTTCTGCCTTGTTAGCCTGATGAAGTTTTACTGTTGTAGGACCTTCAGTATTTAGAGGTGTGAAAAACAAGGTAATTTATACTTGGGTGGCACCACATTTACTGTTCGAAAGAGAAGATACCGTGGAACTTTTCGTAAATATAGACTCAAAAGAAAGCGTCAAATTTTATTTCTTAAAACTAAAAACAGCAACTCACGTAACAGATAAGATAGTTTTAAAAGCATTTACTGATGGCTTCCTGTAAATACCAGAGTGGCATGTCATCTAAAGTCAGAAATATCCGTGATATCACTTTGAGTAATCGAAAATTGAATGTTAAATCAATCACAAATTCGTTGATTATTTTGCGGGAACATGTTGATTATTTCGCACATGCTTATTTCTAAGAGAGAAAACATATCTGCCCGATTTGTACCACAATTGTGTATTGCACCTGTTGTTCTTTTGCTACAGGCATCGGACGAACGGAAACCGAAGCAGTGGATTGCTGTGAGACAGAAAACAATAAATGTAATCGGTATCAGAATGGCTATAGATTCGGTTTTCTTAGATGCCTGGCGTCATTTCGATGGAATAATTCGATAAAAACTGATTAATATTATGCAGACTTGAGATGCTGTAAAATGAATAATTTTATTTCAGCAGTTCCCGACTTCCATCTTAGGCATATATTGGTGATAAGGCGTGGAAAGATATTGGAGGAAGCACTAAGAGAGATACTTGAGACGGAAACTTTCCTTTCATAGGTAACCATGTCAGGGATTGGAAAATTTCAAAATGGATGTGAAGATTAAATTGCCAAAAACACTGGAAGAGTTAAAGTGAAAACTCGTAGAGGACGAAAGTAGTCGAGTACAGGAAAGGGGCAAAATGGGTGTATAGGGAAATAGACATCATAGCGTGCGCTCAGTCACAATTAAATCATATTAAACATACTCCGAAAACAATGTTCACGAGGACAAACATTTTATAGTGATAGTAATGTAGTATCTGGTGACAACGAATGTTTAACGTAGCTTCACAAATAATTTCATGAAAACCACACTATGTCCTTTCCGGAATCTGTTTTCTACTGAAAGGAGATAATATTCAAAAATTAAAACGAGTCATAATTTTCTCAAACGTCCCACATAGATAATGTGATTTAACACATAAAAGAAGAATATAAGATACACATCAATACTTTTATACTAACAGAAAAATACATTTTAATATATTGATACGCCTGGCGAAAGAAAGGCGGATATGAAGTTGTATGGGAACCCGTGAACTTTACGTTTCCTTGCCGTGAGTAAGAATATTTTGTTAGGAGTATATTATTGTTTTGCCGGCTGAGATAGCAGTGAGGGAGACGGTTGGAAGTCAGGCATCACTTTCTGATCAGATGTGTCGGTTGTCGCTCCCCGCTCGAATGTGGCATCGACCGTAACGAAGACAAAACGAAAAATGTAATCGTTGGCTGTCCGCGTGGCGCCACGTCATATTCCTTGTAGCCGACGTTTCGACCATCAATCTGTGGTCTTTTTCCAGGGCAGACCCGGACAGCCAAGGATCAAAATGAAAAATGTTTGCAGCTCGAACAGAGAAACTAATTTTTTATGAATAATTTTCATGCTAATGCAATTGAATATGTTGTTTTTATTTTCCGTTCGCGTTTCACTTCATTCTCTGAATCATCTTCAGCCGTTCTGACTGTTAATTTAATTTTGTTCTGTGTTACAATTTTACATATGAAAATTATGATATATACAGATATAAGCTTTACACACGAGAATTAAGATATATACAGAAATAAGCTTACTTATATATTTCATGATCACGTTGGCTTATAATTGTGTCGTGTTTCGGCATCAGTTGTATCTGTAATAGCAGTATTTTGCATTACACTTGTTTGTTGCTTCTTTACGAATAATTTTTTCGTGTCACTTTCACTACACAATAACCAATGCAAGCCATCTCAATATCCATAGTGCGAAATTACTTGTAAAGATGAAACAAACAATTGTAATGCAAAATACTGCTATTACAGATACAACCTACTGTATGCTGAAACACGGCACAATTATAAGCCAATGTGATCATGTAAATATGTAAGTAAGCTTATATCTTATAAATGAATGTAAGCTTATATCTGTATATATCTTAATCTTCATGTGTAAAGCTTATATTTGTATATATCATAATTTTCACATGTAAACTTGTAACACAGAACAAATTTTAATTAACAGTCAGAACCGCTGAAGATGCTACAGAGAATGGAGTGAAACGCGTACGGAAAATGAAAAGAACATATTCAATTGCATTGGCGTGACAATTATTCATAAAAAATTGATCCTACCGCAATGGAGGAAATGGCCCACAATATCTAGAGAAACTACTTGTTTCTTAAATTCGAGAAAGATACCAAAGGTACCAATACTACTGAAGAGCTTCCATCGTCGTATTAGGGGCTAACTTCAGTTAGGCAATCAAGAGCTCGATCGCAAAATAGGGACTTATATGTAAATAAAGACAGGAGTATAGCAGGAACTGCATGTGTTCTATAGAGCAACCTTGTCTCAAGCGAACTAACAAGGCTATGAGTTATCTCACATGGCGACCTGGAACAGGACTCCGAAATGGATCAGAGCCAGAACCAACAAGTATCTTACAAATTGACAAAATATACCTACGCCAAATTAATCAAGTGTTTTGTAAAATCACTGTTAAAGAGGAAGCATTTACGTTCCAAATTAATTTACATCTGTAGATAAAATCCTATGAGATATGCAAAATAAAAATAAGGACGTTTCAATAAACACATAGATAGCAGATATTGCAGTCTGAAGAATTTGACAGTTCTGTTTCCCGTTCAGGTTACAGATATTTCCATTTTGGTAACACGCAATGAGGCAGGGATGCCTTCAGTATCTAGCATAATGCCATTATGACATTGTACTTCTTTTTCTAGTGATTTATAACATTTGGGGGCACACTTAATCTACTACGACAAATGTGTTAATATTGGTTTAGATGGTTAGAGATATACCACGAGCGAAGTCGAGCGGTTAATCTATCAGTTTGCTCAGTGAAAAGAAGTCAATTAAATGTTAACCAGTATACAATTTTACTGTTTTAGATCATAGCAAATTGAACAGTTCAGAAGTCCGAAATTGCCACTAATGAAGTTAGTAGACTGACTCGCTAGGAAATAGAAAGTTTGATTTAAGACATTATTCCCTGACCGTGACGAACTGTCATCATTCATCAGATCACATCATCCTAAACTACTGGGAGACGAGATTTGTCTGAAAAGTTCTTTGAACAAATACTAAACGAGAAACTTCACTAAAAGAAAAGACGGGATATTACGAAAATTTTATCGATACAAGAGAGTATAATCGATATCACCATTTATCGCTGGGTCCTAGAATTTTTAAGAAACACATTCGAATATCCCACTACTCTACCGCATGCTCCACCAATACAAATTAAATGTTCGTTCGGTAAGAGAAAAACTGGACAAAGACGGTAACTGAAATATTAGTGTCTTATGTTTAATGCTTATGTTCTACAGACAGAGTTTCAAAAATAATACAAAACACATCATACTTAAAAAAATACTATTTTTTTAGACTTCTAACAAATATTTAATAAAAAATACGTATTCAAATATTGCTGTCAAAGTGAATTAAAAAATCTAAGATTGAAGAAAAATAAGGACATTCTAAAAATACAAAAATTACTGCATTAAATATTGCACACATAAAATACTTTGATAAAAAATTACCTCAAATTAGTATCAAGGGGTACGTGCTGGCTGTAGCACAAATAAATACAATTAAATCGAACATAAAAACAAAAATATATGTCTCCGCCAGTCATGATTGCAGTCCCACGTACGGGTGTGAAATAAAGTTACAATGTTCTGTTTTTGTATCGTCTCTTTAATGTTTGTCTGCTTGCTGTAAGGTGTGGTCAAGGGCCGGGATGAAGGCGTTTATTTTCCAAAGGAAATAAAACTCCCGCATCCCGGTCCCGTAGAGGTGTGGCTGGAGCTGGAGAGTGGGTTGTGAGACTGCAATCGCGAACGGCAGGAAAAGTTTCCTAGTGTGCGGGCGTGCTGGGACAGGACGTCTGGGCGTGAAGTTCACTTGGAAGCACTGTGCGGGTCTCATATAAGCTTTATAGTTGTTTGATCTGAATAAAATACTGAGCTGAAAGCTTTCATCGGCTTCAGCCATATTTTCTACTTTCCATGCATTCCACACAAATGACTTTACCCTCCTACAAGTGCAATCAATCTGAACTACGAATGACTAGAGAAGCCTTCACTCTTACAGAGATCAAACAATGTCTCTTTCGTGTTATAACGGTGAAAAAAAAAATCCAGTAATGAAGATTTCAGAAACTAATGATTTTACAACTAGAAAATGACGTAAATTTCTGGATGGTGGTCCGTTTGCAAGGAAGCCCCGTAGAAATCTATCGAAACTCACAGACTGACTAACTAATATTGCCAGTATTAACGCCCTCTTTTAATTGTTTCTATAAACAAGATGTTCGGAGAGTGATCATCAAGTATAAGTTGGCTAGATTTGCCTGCCCATACCGCTATACCAACATTCAGAAGATAGGAAGAAACAAGGAATTATAATTTTCCGATCTTCGATCTTAACTGACAATCTATGTTGTGACTGTAATGAATAATAGGAAATTGTAGAAACTTTTATCGTCGCGGATAAAACTGAAGGGAGAAACGGTCATAGCTTCTACTGGCATACAATGGCGCAGATACGTTAAACAAAATGGCTGCCGAGTGCCTCAAAATGGCAGACGGTACACACTGGACACATCGAATAGCACTTCTTGCCATCTGTATTGAATTCCTGCATCTTGTTTTGTAGCTGCGAAAGGGGAAATTAAATATTTTAAAGTATCGGTATTGATTGTAATCAATATAGCAGTTATTACGATCTTGAATACCAATAACCACAATGGTGACAAAATATAAGGTGAACAAGGTAAGAAAGTATCTGTGAAACTATGTAGTATTCCACTCGTTTTTAGAACATGAAACGTTATTTAGGTTTATAATGAAGGGCTTTCAGCTGTCAGTTAATGGATATGTTTCACTGATTGGAATTTCCGTATTTCGCAGTGTTCTCAACCAACTCCGTTGCATTAATCATGATGAAACTGACGTTTAGTCATTAGTTTTCATGACAAAGAGGAATTCTGTTACTGTTCCCATTGAAACCTTTTTAGATCTCAGTCAGATATTCGTCTGAAGCAAATTAAAATGAGAGACCTAATTCTTTTTCTCAAAGAAACATCGCTGTAGTTTACGAATACTCTCTGAAAAACTGGCTATCCAGTGTGAGTGTGGAATGAGAAGGCTGCACTTATTCAGCCAGTTCACAACATCACTGAAAGCATTTCATTTAGCTGATCTTAAAAACTTCTATCTTCCACAAACTCGTCATTTAACAGAAGTATCAGCAGTTAGTCGATATAGTCTGACGTCAAGGAATTGATTTTTTAAAATAATTTTTTGGCAGTGGAAAAATTTAGCTATCTTGTTTTACAACGGAGGTCATTTTGCTATGGGATAGGAAGACATGTTGGGAAAGTGTTGGACACTATCCGTACAGTTCAACGTGAGGCCAAATGCCAGCAGGGAGACTAATAGGACAATTACATATTGCATTGCTCTCGAGATTTTTCAGCACAATGCTTAGATATTCCGCGGCTGTTCTATTAGCAAATTTTTCCTGTAACGCTGATTCTACCTCAGAAACAAGATTCTGGATACCAGGGAAACTGGTGACGTTTTGTTTTCCACTTGCCACACCAAAGTGTTTAGACGTTGTCCGAATGGTATAGCTATCAAGTAAGGTTCCAAACTACATTATTCCACTATTCAAAAGCAACAACTTGGACAGTGAGATTAAGCCAACACATCTTACACGAGAGGAAGATCAGATGTCTTCCACAGGTGTCCAGCAACATTTTAACTTCCAGTGCTTTGATGCACTCTATTCGCTATGATTTCTCCCGCATTACTCACTAGAACATACCACCATCAAGAATCACGTCAAAGGAGGATAGCCATGCAGAAGTACAGGACTTTGGGCTCTTCAGGGCATATTGGTCTCAGAAGGAACACGGGACAAGACAAGAGAACGGCATTAACCCTACACTACACTGGATTCAAATTTCGAAACGGTGGCTTCCATGCCGTTCTAGCAATTTCGAAGACATTACGAAATAACCAAACAATACGTCCATCTCATTTCTCCATCTACCTTCACTGCCCATTCTGTAAGAGAAACAGCTGGAATCAGTTTTATTTCCCTACAGCTTTACATATCATCGACATGGAGTTCATTTGAGGCGGTAGACCACTGGGAACAAAGATTGGGAAGGAATTCAGCCATGGTATTTTGAAAGAACCATCTCGGCACTCGACACTCGCCTGGATTGATATCGGGAAACCGAAGTTTCGATGGCCGGCGGGGTTTTTGAAGACGCGTTCTCCGGAATCAGTGAAAAAGCGATAAAGCATATTAGTCAAGAAGAAAAGTTAGATATGATTTTGTTTCTGCCATATTACGAGATCCGTCCCAAATATAATGAACCATCTGACGTATTTCACAAAACTTTTGTACGAAACAGATAAATTTCGCACCTAAAAATTGCGGATATTCGTGCGAGAAAAATATTCAAAGTTGATATTTTCTTCTTTCACTTAGACCTGAGAAAAACGGATTGTTGCATTGATCTGTTCCACTAATAATGCGACACATTAATTCTTTGACTTCTAAAATTTAAACAAGCCACTGGGCTACGTGAACAAACCAAAGATGATACTTCGAACAGATAAAATCTCTGACTTCCAAAATTTTCATGCATCACTATGTTACGAGAACAAACTAAAGGAAATATTTCGATCAAATAACGTATGATTTCTAAAATTTTCACAGTCCAGTGGGTCACGAGATCAAACCAAATAAAATATTTCGATCAAATAACATCTCTGACTTCCAAATTTTTCATAACCCACTAGGTTGAGATAACAAGCCAAAGAAGGTATTTCGACCGCATAACATCTCTAACTTCTAAAAGTTCCACAAGCCACTGAGATAGTAGTACAAATTAAAGAAGATATTTCTTCGAAATAACATCTCTGACTTCTAAAATTTTCACAAGACATTGGACTACCAGAACAAACCAAAGAAGATATTAACATCAAAGAACTTCTCTCACTTCAAAAATTTTCACATACCACTGGGCTAGGAGAACATACCAAAGAAGATATTTAGAGCATATAGAGCTAATAACATCTCTGACTTAAAAAAAATTCAGAAGCAACTGAACTACGAGAACAAACGGAATAAGATTTTTAGACCAAATAACATCTCTGACTACTAAAATTTTCAAAGCTACTGGTTTTGGAGAACAAACGAAAGAAGGAGAAATGTGCCTGATGTGCCTGGAATTTGAATTTGGGACTCAAGAAATATTTATTTCTAAAAGATTTATCGACCGAATAACATCTGTGACTTCTAAAATTTTCTGCTATCTAACACTGAGATAGCAGAATAAACCAAAGAAGATATTTCATCCAAATAACATCTCTGACTTGTATAATTTTCACAAGCGACTTGACGATGAGGATAAACCGAAGAAGATATTTAGGCCAAATAACATCTCTATTCTAAAATTTATCAATAGCCCCGGGCTAGGAGAATAAACCGAGGAACATATTTAGACCAAATAACATCTCTGACTTCTAAAATTTTCACAAGCAACTGGACTACGATAATAAACCAAAGAAGATATTTAGACCAAATAATATCTCTGATTCGTACATTTTCACAAGCAACTGGACTACGAGAACAAATCAAAGAAGATATTTAGGCCAATTAACATCTCTGACTTCTAAAATTTTCACATGCCACTAGGCTGTAATAACTAGCCAAATTAGGTATTTCGACCGAATAACATCTCTGACTTCAAAATTTTCACAAGCCACTGTGATAGCAGAATAAACAAAAGATGATATTTCCACCAAATAACATATCTGACTTCTAAAATCTTCACAAGACACTGGACTATGAGAACAAACCAAAGAAGATATTTAGAGGAAATAACATCTCTGGCTTCAAAAATTTTCACAAGCTACTGGGGTAGAAGAGCCAACGAAAGAAGGAGAGATGTTACGAGCCTGATGCGGCTGGAACTTGAGTTTGGGACTCAAGAACTACGTACTTTGCGAATAGAAACCTATAGTTGGAGAGTGCAGCGTCACTATGGAAACCTTATTGACAGCGACTTCGGGATACGCACCACGGTTAGGAACACCGAACGTAAACTATTTATTTTATATTGTCCTCTGCTCCATTTCTGGATGGTGGAAAGAGATGGGGAAGTGGATGGTCATCCGTTTGTCACGCGTTTGTCTCACTGGGAGGGCCAGCCAGCACGTACCCCTGGTCGATGGCCAGGTGGTTCTGCTGCGTGGTCGTGGTCTGCTGCTGACGTCCCTCGGCATCACGGCTGAGCTCTGTGATCGTCACCTCGCTGTCGATCACGTTGTCCTGGCTCTCTCGCCGCTTCGTCTTCTTCACCTTACGCACTTTGCGCTCGGTCGTCGTGAATTGCATCTGCACCTCGACGTCCGCCATGGCTAGCTGGGTGCGGTGCGGGAAGGTGCGCTTCGTATGGCCGTCTACCGACAACTGACGCGTCGCGGCGCCGCCCGACGCTCGCCGACCGACGCCCCCCACCCCGCGCCACACACAGGCGCCAAGCAGGAAACGACGCCCGCCCGCCACCCAGCCGTCCTCTCGTGCGCACGGCACGCGTGTCCATATCAGCACCACGGGTTCGAATCCCCGACCGGGCATCCAGATTTCGGTTCTCCATGGGATGTCGGGATGGTTCCTTAAAGAGGCCATGACCGAACTCCTTCCCGTTCCTTTCACGCCTCTCATTACCTCGACTTCGACGAGCCGTTAAGGCAGAAGCAAAAAAAAGGAAAAGCACATTTAGATTTTTCTTGGTTTCCCCATATCACTCCAGGCAAATGCCGGGATGACGCCTTAAAAGAGGCCATGACCGAATTCCTTCCCGTTCCTTTCCCGCCTCTAATGACCTCAACAAGGCGTAAAAGCAGAAGCAAAATAAAAACCAGTTTTAGATTTTCCATGCTTTCCCCATATTACTCCAGGCGATTGCAGGGATAATTTCTTCCATAAAGTCCAAGACCGAATTCCTTTTCCTGTCTTTTCCACCTCCAATGACCTCAATGTTGACGCCAAAAAAAGATTTAGATTTTCCATGGTTACCCCAAAACATTCCAGGCGAATTACGGCAAGATTATTTCAAAATGCCGTGGCCAAATTCCTTCCTGTTCTTTTCCTGCAGTCCTTTCTCGTCTCTAATGACGTTAACGTCGGCAGGCATCAGCTTTAATACAATAGTTTAGTTTTTATGCTTCTTCGTGTGCTCTGAAATGTAATGTAAGTATTTCTAGGCTACTAGAGTGCGTCGATATTAATGTCGTTAGCACCGGGGTATTAAACAAATCATCTCGGCACTGAAAATCCAAGATTTATCAACTTACAAATAGTCTATATCTCTTTACTTTCCATTATCACATCTTCATTTTCACTTTTCTTCAACCTCACAAAAAAAAAATCTAGATTTGCCATGTAGGCCTATGTTTTGAGGTCTTTTTTAATACTTGACGTTTCCATAGGATGGTTTATTTGTTTTTTGTGCGTTTTGTTTTTTCCTAGTTGCCTCTTACCATTTACGTCGGTATAGAAAATCATTTTCATGGTTTGTATCAAACATATCTTGTCATTTATAGGTCCTACCCATTTTTTCGTCTCTTCCTTTCACATTTAATCCTTACACGCCAGTAATTTTCCTTTTCCAATCCGAGTTTATTTTTTCCTGTTTAACTTTTTGCTCTCAAGAAAAATGTTAATTTATTTTATAGCAGACTGTTTGAAACGGATGCGTCTTATAATTGCCAGTTGTTTCTGCTAGTGGCATGTCGCCCTCTATCGGGACATTCTGTCGACACAGTCCCCTCCGCGGCAGGTGTACAGAATGACTTTGCGCGCGACTCTTCCCGACCAATTAGAGCAGACATTAATGATTGCACAATGGCCGGCAGGTGGTAGGTGCGGATATGCCGGGAATAGCTCGCTTCACTTCCCCAGACACAGAAATAACTCCGTGTGGGGACCTCGGCCAACATGCAGCCACCTCGCAGTCCTCACAATACTAATAGCCCATTTATTTGAATTTCCAACACGCTAATCTCATACTGCCCTTACGAGCAACGACGTTTACTGTACCTCCACAGCATGCACAGCTAGGAGAGTTTATAACAGAAATCATACCACATTCTTTTAAAGTATTTTTTGGATTATACGTAATTCTGGATTTTGGAACCGTCGATGGATCTAATCTGTAGGTGGAACATAGGGAAAGAAGACAAAATTTAGCTCTATAAAGCATATTACCAGCCCATGTTGACCTATAACTCTGGACGTTGGGCAAAGAGAGATATTAATAGATCACAGCGGCGGAGATGATGTATCTGAGAGGGATAGAGAACATCACGACGAAAGATAAAATCAGAAATGGATGCATTAGAAAGAGACAAGAGATGTTAACAAAGAAAAAGACTGCAGTGGCTGGGGCATGTCATGAGGATGGAGGATGGGAGGATGCCTAAGTTGGCACTCCTGAACAGTGGGATGGAAGGAGAGCAACTGGAAGACCACGGGCAAGATGGACGGGCCAAGTGAAGATAGACGCACAGGCTGAGGAAGTTGTTTGGAGACAAGCGGTGGAGTGATCGCCAGACAGGGAAGAGGCTACCGATTCCATTATCATCTTCTTTAGTTCTTTCAGTTAATTTTTACGTTTCTGCGTTGAAAATCATCAAAAATAGACTTTTTCTCGTTTCATTGTGGTGTAAATCTTGAAAATTGGAACAAAAAGAGATTTTCTCGTTTAAGTGTAGTGTAAATCTTCATTTAGTACAACGCAGTATGCTCCCAAACTCTTTTTCGTTAGTAGCATGGTCAACCAGACCAAGTGTAGGTTGTAAGGTATGTCTGTCACACAGGAATTCTTCTGCACACATACTGTAAGTAGTATATTACATATTGTTATCATTTCGCAGTTTTCAGAACGAGTTATGTAGAAAGCATAGTCCTCTTTCTTTATTATTACCGAGCGTGGTGGGTGAGTGGTTAACGCTCAGGCCTCGCATTATGAAGGACGGCGGTTCGAATCCCCCTCCGGGCATCCAGATTTGGGTTTTTCATGGTTTCCCCAAATCAATCAGGCGAATACCGGGATGCTTCTTTCAAAAAGCCCTGGCCAAATTCCTTCCTGTTCCTTGTCCCCAATCCCATCCCGGCTCTAATGACATCGACATCGACGAGGCGTAAAGGCATATATAAAAAAAGTCTTTATTATGATTGTGAGCTAGTACTCGTTGATATATTCGCAGACGAATGTTAGAAAATTTTCATCTCCGCTGCCGTTTAGACCAATGAGCGTAATGTTCCTCCACCAGGGGACAGCGTAACCCAATCAACAATTACGCTTGTGACGCCATGACGGCTGTCAATAGCAACAAGTGGAATCATGCTGAGCAAAGGAAAACAAGGAAAATGTTTTTCGTGTTTCAGATGTTGCAGTGCTCATAGTTGTTGACAGCTATTAGAGAGCTGATGATGAATTGAGTTAAAGACATCTGGCATGGAGCTGTAGACGTGATGTCCACAGTATCAGTGGAGCGCAGTGTAGATAAGAGGATTGTTCTAAGTGTATTTGGACGAATAGGTCACTCGACTTAGGGAGTGTTGCAAGCCCTGTCAGGGCCAACATCGGATACATCGCGAAGGCGAGCCGCGATGCAACTCCTTGATAAGCCGTGGTCTACGAGAGCAAATCACAGGGTGCTGGAACACCACCATGGGACCCTTTTTTTTTGCTGTCAGCAGTCTTTACTCCATCCCTTTTTATTTTGCGCTAACCTCTTCATCTCAACGTGTCCCTTACAATCCATCTGCTTCCTAGAAATGTTGTAAAAAATCGCTTGCGTCGATGAATCGAGGTTCACGTTGGTTCACGCCGTTGGCAATGGTATGAGTCACCATTAACCGTAGGATCTATCTTGCTAACAGAGCTCTCTTCAAGTCAGGAGAAGTGGCATTACGCTGCTACGTGTCACATGTCAATGTTATCCTCATATTCTCAACGATGTGCTTGCGTCTGCAATATCCCGCTGGAGACTCTTCTTCAACAAGCCATTCCTCCACAACTGTATTAGAACTAGTGCAAGCCCGAGGTCACGGGTCTAGAAAAGTTTGCGTTTCTTAAGTCAAAGGGTTTGACAGATTATGGGGCCAAATACGAACTTGTCCTGTATTTCACCTTAAGGTATCACTGTACAAATGTGAATAAAATCTCTGGTACTCTGGTCCTTGAAAGACATATATTAAACACGGGCAGAGACGATCGCACTATCGTCTAATTGTTTCAAAAGTTGTGGTTGCAAGACTCGAACTGGCTGAAACTTGAATTTGACCCTAAAGGTTCACTGCAAAATTTAAAGAATTGTTGTTTAGTTTAAAGGGAATGCGCAATTGCTTCGAAAGCATCATGTTTTTGACTGAAGCTGGCCAAATATTTATAGCGTATTCTTTGGTCAACCTGTCCGTAGCGGCCAGAGAACTTAATACATATTATTAAACACTAAAGTAACTCCAACGAAATATTTTGTCAGAATACTCGTTTAGGTAACACATCTAAAGTCTAGCTTCCAGTTTAAATAACCTAATAACTCACGTGCAGTTAACACGAATAGAGACCTTTAACGAAAGTGGTCAGTAAAATACGTAATAAGCAAATAAACCGTAACGTATAAATGTTGTTCAAGCAGTAACATTACCGGAAGTTTTAATTAAATTAAAATTTAGCCTAGTTTGGAATGACAATTGACATCCGTTGTTTAAGCAGAGACCAGGAGTAATTTAAGTATTTTTTTAATGTTGTTTTCATAGGCGACTTGTTACTGAAAAGCAGTTTCTAGTTTTTTCAACCGAAACGTTTAATATTTATTTAAAAAACTAAATGTTACAAAAAGCAAGCTTAATTAATGTATTCTGGCAGTTAATTTCAGACCAGTTCCTAAGGTATTAAATTGTGACATAACCTCAACATTTCTAATAATATCTCTGGTGGATGTTAACTTGCGAGCTAGGGCCGGCGCGTGGGCCGGCGCGTAACGTCACGTTCTCCAACCAATAGGTATCCAGGTAATTGAGTGAGCTTGCGAAGTTATATAGTAGATTGTCGGATGAATATTCCACTTGCTTCATTGTCCAGCAAGGCCTGGTGGCAGTACTATTAGAGAGCGCTTCTGGGATGTTCTAGTCTCTGAACCACGGCCGACTGATCAGGAGTCATATGTGTGCATGCCTTCCCCATGCTTCCACAGTCTCGTCAATGTCACGATCTAAGGCAGGGGTCACCAAACTTATTATCCCATCGACCCCTTCATAGAATATTTCCCTTCTTATCGACCCCCAGATTAAGTATTAAATAAAACATTAAATCATTTTTGTCATTTCTAATGGTAACAATAAGGAGAATGCATAACAACACATTTCTTATAAAATCTACCCAATAATGTTTACTGAAAAAGGAAATATTTCCACTGTTATTATAATCTTAATATATAGTAAGAAAATAATGGATATATGGAATAAATTTCGAATAAAGGTCTGCCAGATAGAACGGATGGTTCTTGCACTGTTTTAACTCGTTACATAGCAATGGATCCACATTCCTAAGTAACTCTTCAGAAGTCAACATGCCTGTTCAAACTATTACTTCTTGACAACCACCTTACCTCAGTGTGCAAAAGTAATTGGTTGAAAGGTTAATCATTTTCTTCACATAACTTCGCAAACAGTCGCGAATTCAGAGGGTGAGTATTATTTTTATTTATTGACCTGATTATTATTGAAATATTCCCATTTTTCCTAAACAGTTTAATTAATCTTCTTAATGTTAATCCACCCCCTTTCGACCTCAGTCCAATAATCGACCCCTGCGAAACTCTTATCGACCCCTTGGGATCGATATCGACCACTTTGGGGATCCCTGATCTAAGGATATGCTGCACGACACTAGACATGTTTCTCTAGTTAAATGGCTCTACGGTGTACGTCCATAGAAGCTTATATCTGACAATGCAAAAATTACCCATGTTTTCCTTCTTCCTTTGTAAGAAATGCATCGGTCCATTCGCTGACAGCTGTTGAAAACTGGTTGTCGGTCACGTATTTGATCACGCGCATCAGGCAGTAGTACCAACTGCCGCATTTCACACTTTACTAGGAACCAAAATTAATTATCAGCGCGTCAACGGTGTCGTTATTAAAGGAATTAGAGAAGAAACAGGAACGAAACAGGATATGACACTACGGTCAACCACCGAGCACTGAAATCTGTATAGTCGGAGGGGGATTCGAACCCGCGCCCTCCCGAATGCCACACCCTAGCCAGACTGCTCGGTTTAAAAATTTCAATAGATTAGGCTCAAGTTTGTTCCAATGGCATCTTACGTTTCTAGAAGCATCTATTAATATGTATATAATTTGCGCGCCTAATGCCGAATAAAACCAATTTCAGTGTCAACGGAGATTTTCAGAAGTGTTAAATCACCATCCGCGGCAAACCCGTTCATTACTACATTGCAACATTATCAGTTCTGAACATGGCATCGAGTCGTTACTTTAAGCACGACTATTTAAAGCGTTATATTCGTAATGAAGAGAAAGCCCCTTGGAAGAGAAAGCCCCTTGGACCAGGGTGAATGTCAGATACTTGACAGCCCCCCCTCCCCCCCGGGGTATTTAATTTGCACTGCGGGACTAGCAGGTTTTCCCAGTGGCGTCACAAAAGCGGCTCCGTATTCTTAGCTCACAAGTGGGGCAAACACTCCAAATGGAGTTGGCACCCGCTCTGACAGGCAATAACAACTCCACTCTGAAATATAACCAGCCGCAACGTAACAAGCCTGCTCGAGTCATCAAGGCCTGCGATGTTCCACTTGTCACACCCATTACGACACCGCAGTTTAAATAAGCGTGTGTATTTCAAAATAATAAAAAAATAGAGATCTTTTTGGGAAGAAGTTAGTGATACACGGGACAAACCGAGACGAACACTCCAAGAGAACACGCAGGACTCCTTGCACAGAGCGCAAACAGGCCCATTCCAAACGAATGAAGGACTTAATGCCCAATAGAGACTGAAACACGCCGTCAATTGCAGGAAGGATTAGCGTTGTCCTAGTTAGCCCCAACGAATATATACATACATGTAAAATAAAAAAATGCTAAAAATTTTCAAAAAAATATGTAAAAGAGAAGTCAATTAATTTGAACTTCCAACGCTTAGGCCCTATTCATGTTTTAGACTTATTTCAGAAATACTTTTTTTAGATAATACATTAGTTACCACGCCGATTTGCTGTAGGCATATGGGCATTCCAGAAAGTACTCAATGAATTAATGAAAATAAATTTGTTTTCAGATTAGTTCAGTCTGTAGTTTTCAAACTGTTCTTCCTAGAAAATAGCTTCCATCAGTTATTAATTGAATCGCCATGAAGTTGAGCCTGTTATTAAATCCCAGAAGTTGAGTCTCCAGAGCTCTGAGAAGCCGTTGGTGTGGGCGACTGCTGTGATTGGTGCTACCCCCACTCCCACATAATGGTCCGTGCGACTCAGTCTAGGCTGAGCAGTGATTGAGAACGCAGCTTGCACCAAGTGCGAAGTTCCTGCAGTTATTCGGTCTTTGAAACCAAAAGGCGTCGAAGCGACTGAAATTCATCGTCCATTGACGGCAGTGTATGTAGATTCGTGCATGGACATCAAAAACGTGTTGTAGAGAGTTCATGACTAACGAAGAAGCAGAAGAACGTCAATTTGCGACGAGACAGTAGCGTGAAGATCAGCGGATCACTTTGGATGATCTCTGAATTTTGGTTCCTGAGGTTTCCCCAAGCACCAGCCAGAGGATTTTAACGGAAAAGCTACGGCATTACACAGTGTGCGCAAGACGGTTATCACGAATGCTGACGGAAGACCACAAATGGCAACGAACTGATTGTTCTCACGAAAATCCGAACGTTTTCAACTTTGTTGTCACGGGTGACGAAATTTGCGGGTTACAGTTTTCACCTGAGACCAAACAACAATCATGTGAGTGGCGGCATCCCTCTTCGTTTAAGCGACGAGATTTCAAACAAACAGAGTCTGCCGGTAAATGGACCAACTGAGGTATTATTAGTCGAGTTTTATAAACGCTGACGGGTAATGCGAAACAGTGCAAAAACTCAGACAGGTAATTCAGAACCGAGCGAGGGGAATGTTGAGCAAGGGCTTGAGCATTCTCCCGTGAAAACGTCAATCTTCTGCAAAACTTTGGCAGGAACACCACTTACCCACCCTGTAGTCCGGACTTGGCGGCAAGAGACTACCAAGCTGAAAGACACTAGTCCTTAAGACGACTCAGTACAGACGAAGAGGTGAAAGATGAAGTTCAACGCTTACTCAAAGACGTGGCGGCAAGATGGTATAATATGGGCACTCAGAAAACCGTCACAAAAATGCATCCAGAGATATGGCGATTAGGTAGAAAAATTAATAACTGCCCGACTTTTAAAATGATGTATGTATTATAGAAAATAAATGGATTTTCATGTTTAAATTTGGAGACCTTTGCTTTGGGATTGCCCTCACAGTAACGCAATAGCAAAAGAGTTTCCGATATTCGTCCAATTCTAAGAAAATACATAGTGCTGTATGGCGGCAAACTAACAACGTGTTTTTATCTTTCTGTTTGATAGTGAAATGGCGATGACGTAGAAAAATAGGTAGCTGTTCAGCCTTTAAATTAGTGTACATATTATATAAAAATAAACGGATTTTATATCTCTAAAAAGTTACGGACACGTTTTGGGATTGTCCTCATATTAATTGAGTAGCTAATTAATTTCCGGGTATTCCTCCACATCTAAGAAAATAAACAGCGTTGTGATTTTAGGAGAAGGGAAACCAACAAAGTTTGTATGCTTCATGCACAATTCAACGTGAACAAAAGGAACGGAATACAGATAAGTCAAACACAAGGGACCAGTTTTTAGAATTATTTAACCATTTTTCTTCCAAGGCTTCCCCGCAATAGTAATTACGTATGTACTTTCTAAATATTTTATTCGTTACTAAAATCATTACCTGACTTTCACTAACTCATGGACCGCAAGCTATTTTTGATTATTAAAAAAGATATTCGACGTTTGATTCCATTCAGCAAGGAGCTAAATCTGATGTGCCATTACAAATGTGCTAAGCATATATTATTCTTAACTACCAGTTGAATGATAACGCCAATGCAACTGTTTAGTTTATTTATTGCTGCGTCGTACGCGTTTCACCTCTCATCGAGGCATCCTCAGCGACGAATTATTTACATTTGTTAGTATAGCATGCAGCTGCGCATCTCCTTTTTCTTATCCTAAGCATGTTTTGCCTGTATGATATTTACACAATTATGCGTTCTCATCCAGAGACAAGACATAAACAAACCAGCTGGCTCCAACAGACGACTGAATGATCAGAAAGCACAATATTGTAAATATGATACAAGCAAACATGCTTAGGATAAGAAAAAGGAGATGCGCAGCTGCATGCCATACTAACAAATGTAAATAATTCGTCGCTGATGATGCCTCGATGAGAGGTGAAACGCGTACGACGCAATAATAAATAAATTAAACAGTTGCATTGGCGTTGTCTTTCAACTGGTAATTAATTAAGCAACTGTGGAAACATGGCCTGCAACAACATTGCATATATTATTCTATTTCTTGAAAAGTCCGGGACAGAGTTTAAACCGCTCATGTCATAGCCGTGCAGAGTTTCACTTTTATACGGGAACCGATGGCCTTAGACCTTACAACACTGATATTTATCTTAATTGCATTCATAAAAAAACTGACCGAGCGTGGTGGGTGAGCGATAACTCTCTCGCCTTGCTTTCGGGAGGACGTGGGTTCGGATCCCCGTGCGGTCATCCAGATTTGGATTTCCAAATGTTTCGCCAAATTAATCCACGCGAATGCCGGGATGGTTCCTTCGAAAGGCCATGGCAGAATTCCTCCGTTCCTAGATCCTAGTCGTTTCCCGCCTGTAACCACCTCGACGTCAACGAAGCGAAATGCGAGAAGCAAATTAATAAATTACATGTAGGTTTAGGGTGTTCGGAATTATCTGGTATTAAGTTGCACATACATTTAATCTGGTCCTGAGTTGGCGAGCCGAGGCGTGGGTTTGTGATTTGGAGTGGTCCTGCGAGCCTCGTTTGGGGCATCCATAAATTACGTGAGGTGATTTTCCGGATTTCCGGACCCCCCCACCCCCTTTTTTTTTCTTTAGGTCTCAACCTTAAAAATCCGGTCACAACCCCGCTTTTCGACGAAATACCTCCATAAAATCGACTTGCGTGCAATTTGTAGACCTTTTTTTTTTAGCTCTACAGTCCACGTGAGATTTCCGTAAACCCCCCCCCCTCCCCTTGGTGAGATTTCGCCGGACCCCCCCCCCCCCCTATTTCACCTCACGTAATTTATGGATGCCCCCTTACTCCATTGCCTGCCCCTGCGAGCCGCGCGGTATGCCGCCCCGCGCTACAACTTCTCCGTCTCGCCGCTTCAGTTGGTGACGGGAAGGGAATCATCACACCTGACGAAGTTATAACTGGGATTTCCTTGCTCTGCTTTAATTAATTACTACTGTCCACCAAGTGACAAACATCTCACGCATATTCTCTCCATTGCGCATTCGAAAGTAAACTATCAGAGTTTTTTTTTCTATAATAATTCAACGTTAAACTGTAGGTCCCAGAGGAAAGGAACTGGCCGTCCTACCTCTGACACGATGGCTTAGTATGCCTCCTTCGGGAGGATAGAATCAACCTTCGGGTTACGGACTAAGTTACGTTTTTTTAATAATAACAAATACTTTATTCTTCCAATATGGCTGTGTGCTTTAAGACGCCACCATATTGGATCAGGTTGGAGTCCTGCTCCCTGAGTACCGGCCATACTGACTGCAGGTTCTCACGTGGCTGCTCTCCATGCTCTGTCTTCTGCCCTCCTTTTCACGCCCTGGTAGTTTACGTTTTCTGTGATCTTGAACCTCCTTCTTCCTTTCAATCTGCTAGTCCTACCAAGATGTCTCTCGACAACTCTCTCAACACGTATCCCAGCCACTTCTTCTCCGCCTCTTAAATTACACAATTCGCAGACACAAAATACGCTTATCGTACAGAATATACTGTTATAATGCAGCACGCGCTTCGTAAACAGGTGGCAACAGACACATTCCGCCAATATGTTAAATGCTGCGTGTATCACAACTCGGGCAGGTCACGTGTCCCCTCGACTCATGATTCACACTGGCGGCTTGTGTGTGCACGTGGCCAGTTTTCACGTTTTTGCTCTGTAGCAGTATCAAGAAAAAAAACACTAATGTTTAACAAATGTAGCTTGCGACAACTCTCCATTCATTTCTATGATTTTTATTACTAATATTACATTATTTTGCATTGATTGACTACTAGTGTATTTGTAAAATTGTATTAACATTTGTAAATTGACTTGTGTAACATGAAACGATTCCACAAGCCAAAGTGTGTATAGTCTTTGGGTATCGCAAGTCTATTATCGTTAACTAGCGTTGTAAGTATCTTTGGCGCTGGTCAGTAACAGCGACACATTGTATGTTCGGCACGCGACCTGTAAATATCGCATGGCGCAGGTTTGAGCTTCATTGTTTGAAAGCTATAATATGATGAGAAGTGTATTTGTGTTTAAATAAGGGTAATAAGTAAATTATACATCGAGTAAGGAGTTAGAGTGAGAGTGGGGAATGATCTTACAGAAGAGGGAAAGATTGGAAGAGGTGTAAGACAAGGATGTTGTTTATCACCCATATTATTTAACATATATTTGGAAGAAATTGTGAAAAGAAGTTTAAGAGGTAAAGGAGGTGTATGCATGGGTGGGTGTAGGATTAGCTGCATAAGGTTTGCTGATGACTTGGTTTTGCTGGCAGAAAGTGTCAAGATACTCAGAAGAATGTTAAAGACATTAGACAAAGGGTGTAAGGAATTCGGAATGAGAATCAATAGGGCCAAAACTAAATGTATGATGGTGGGAAAGAGTAAGAAAGAAATGATGATAACGCTGCAAGGAGAAATAATTGAACAAGTGGAGTCCTTTAAATATGTCGGGAGTATTGTGAGTGGTGATATGAGCTGCAAGAAGGAGGTAAAAACTAGAATGGCAATGGCAAAGGAAGCTTTCAATAGAAATAAAAATTTACTATGCGGAAGGCTGGACAAAACCCTGAGGAAAAAATGAGCTAAATGTTTTGTATGGAGCAGAAACATGGACCGTAGGCAAAGGAGATCTAAAGAGGTTGGAAGCTTTCGAAATGTGGGTATGGAGGAGGATGGAGAAAATAAGTTGGGAGGACAAAGTAAGGAATGAGGAAGTGTTGGAACGGATAGGAGAGAAAAGGTCACTCATAAAAACAACAAGGAACAGAGAAAAGAACTGGATTGGGCATGTGCTGAGGAACGAATGCCTGCTTAAGACTGCTCTGGAGGGGACTGTAAACGGAGAGAAGAGAAGAGGTCGGCGAAGGATGAAAATGATGGATGATATAATGATAAACGGGATATAAATAGAAACCAAGAGAATGGTGGAAGAGAGGGAGGCTTGGAGGGCTGTCACTGTGCGTGGACCTGCTGTATAGCAGAGAACCCACGATGATGATGAGTGTTTAAATGTTAATTTCAAGACACTATGTGCGATATTTCGTTTGGAACAGCGATTACCAATTACTTCAATTAACAACAATACATCTCATTTTTTCGGTTACAAGTTATTAACCATGCTTAATTAATACAGAATTGAGCATTCAGCTAGCATGTGTTCGAGATGAGAGTGGGCCTTTCTCGTCAATAACACGCTGTTATACCAGTTGGTGCGGCAATGCTAATAACCTACGTACTTCGTCAGAAGCTGCCTGGTAAGTGTGGGCGGCTAATAGCGTGGAAACCTCACAAGCTAAGGTAACAGTAAAGTCGCAGTGACGGTGACGTCACGGCACACCAGAATGTGCTTAGCTGATCCATCTGGCAGAGTCTACGTGGCGGCGCGACTACAAGGTGACAGCAAGCCGTGTCGCAAGCGGACAAGGCTGGCGAAGTTGGCTGCGACACCTGTCTGTCACCAGCACATCCCGTCACCGCCCGAACCAAACAGCCAACACTCAAACGGAGTCGAAAACGCTACACTGTACAGACCACTCCATCCTCTAAGCGTGGAGTAAGAATTTAATTTAATTTAATTGCAATGGAGCGCACGCTCCGGTGGCAATTTCCCTACACACCCAACTTCCCCCTATCCTGCACCCACCTACATTTTCCCTCTACAAATTTCAACTTTAAATTCTTTTAACGTTTTCGGTAAGTTATTCATCATTTCCCTTGGTAACTCATTCCAATCCCTGACACCCTTACCTAAAAAAGAAAATCTTCCCACACCCTTGTGCCCGAAATCGAGTGCCAGCTTGTGGTCATGGTCATCTTTTCCCTTCCATGCACTACTTTTCATACCTACTGCAATATCTTTCCATGACTCATCACCAATATACGCCTTGTTCACTCCCATGACCCTCTTCACCCTTCTCCTATATTCCAATGAATCCCATTCCAGCTTTTTTATCATATCTGTTACTGATTGCATTATGCGATAATTTTCAGGAACAAATCTAGCAGCCTTTTTTTGTACCCTCTCCAACTCCTGTATTTGATACGCAAAATGTGGGTCTTTCAGTTCTGATAAGTCAGAACAAGAGACGAAATCCATAGAGATTTTTATGTATTAAAACTGATTTTATATACATCAATGGACTAAATGTTCTGCCAATTTTTTTTTATTGTTTATGGATTTACACCCCGTCGACGTCGAGGTCATTAGAGGTGGGAAAGAACTGAGGCAAAGAACAGGATGGAAGTCGGTCATGGTCTTTTGATGGAACCATCCCACATTCTGCTGGCGTGATTTTGTGAAACCTTAAATCTGAATGTCCGAACGGGGATTCGAACCCTCTGTTTAGTGTGATATTGCTTGTCCGCGTGGAGGTTGTTGTAACCCGAGCGCGTCTATTCGCAGCGCTTGCGTAACGCCCGCGTGCATCTTGGGCGCTGTTTGACAGACGACGCCCCCGCCGCCGGAGCAGAATTAGAGGCAATTTTTCCGGAGGAAAGTAGACACACTGTAAGTCGTAGTGCTGGCAGCTGAGGCGACACCACAAAACCGCAAGCAGCTGCCCACACCCTGCCGCGCGGCCCGCTGAAATCGATACGTGTCCAAGAGTGGCTTCTCTTCAGGGAATTTCCACTGCATAGAAGTCTTAACAATTAATATTTCACGTGGTTCCTCCGACACCCAATCAAAATAATGCTGCTACCCAAACTAGCTGCATGCATTCCTATTGCACAGTAGTTCCCAATTAGTGGCACGCGTACCCCAGGGGTACGTGAGGTTGCTTCAAGGGGTACGCGTGGTAATCTCTTGGCTGCTGTAACCAATAACTAACTTTTACTTAATTTTTTTTTTTTAAAAAAGCAAGTAAACATTATTATCCCAAAAATATAACTTAAGGGGACACAGTCGCGAACAGGATCCAAAAAAATTGATTTTTTATTTTTAGACTTGTTCAATGCTCTAATTATTTAGCTACAAAATGCAGTTTGTTTCATGCAAATCTGACGATTAGATTCGGAGTTATTAATTTTTTCGTGATGCATGGTAATAGTGTGTCTGTATTGTAATGTACATTACTTTCTCGTATGTAAAACTTTTAGTACAGTTTTTTCTCAAAACTACATTTTTCTGATCTTCTGGTACACTTTTCTCAATAAATAAGACTGATAAAGACATCAGACTTTCAGCATCTCTTGTAAATAAAATATTGATTAATCAGATAAAAAATGGGACCTGTCGTAACAACAAGAACAAACTTACAAGCTCCAAGATATTTATAAAAAGTTATATTTTTTGTCTTTTAGAACAAAAAATCATTATTCATAAAATTTATAAAATATAGTAATCAATCTTTATGTGATTTCAAGATGATGTTTATCTGTATACTGCGAAAGTTTCAGGTCTGTATCTCCATTAGTTTCTTGAGAACAAGTACCTGAAGTTTGCTTGTTTCAACATTGACTTCTTATGGGAGGTCCTTCGCGACTGTGTCCCCTTAAGATAGTCAAATTGTATATGTGTGTGTGTGAATTGTATTTTTGTGTTTGCACTAAGCACTGGACTGGGATGAACGCAGCGGCACAGGGATAAGCGAGATTCAGCTGGTTCTTGAAGTGGTACTCGGGGAAAAGGATTTGGAAACCACTGCTACAGGCTATACGAAAAAGAAGAAAAAAAAAATCACCCGACGGTGCCATGCCTACATTGAAACTGGAGGACGCGCCGTTTTGAACAACTGTTGTAAATGTAGCAGCTCGTGAAACTTATACAGGTAAATGGAATTCATTAATACGCTAGTGTAGACTCAGGATTTTCGGTTTCTCTGACAGCAATTTACGTGCGCCTTTACTAGTCCGTCAACAGGGGAGATTATCTCAGGGTGCTGGGGAGTATTCAGTGGGGATTTGCACGTCATGGTCAGGGTTCGGAAGTTGAGGTCCTTAGTTTGAGCGCTGCGCGAGGGTAAGACAGAACTTAAATAGTTTGGTTTATAACTTTCAACTCTGTCGTTTCCCTTCCAGGGTCCCTTACCTCATATTGATACACTTACCATTCACCCTCACGGAATCACTCTGCCCGTCGCATACGACTCATTAATCAAAAGTGGTTACAAGTGGTTCCTGAATTATATTGCTTCCGTTTATTTCACTGAGTGAAACATTTAAGATACCAAATTAAAGAGTTGACGCAATGTACTGGACAAAGCAGTCAGAGATGCTTTACTCTACGACCCACTGTGTTCACCGCGAGCTCACTTTCTGTTATAACATCATCTCTGCCGAGCTGCTGGCTAAACTTATTCGTGCGTGTGAAGGCGGGAGAGGCGGCGAGCGGAAGTCTTCTATATTCCGACAGCTCCATCAGAAAACTTTCAGCCCTACAGAAAGAGTTGCAACCGCGCAAAATTCTGACGGCCAGATGTGAATGACGTCGCAACTTTTGGGAGACAGAAATCTTTTTGTCCACTGTTATCACAAAGCGCGTGTACGACAATAAATGGAAAACTAATCGTAAGGTGAAAGTGAAATCTCATGTTCACCTGGCTATGTGTAGCTCACGTTTTGGACGGTTTGTTTTAGTCTGCCTGACTTTCCTTCAGTTCCATAATAACTATACTGAAAAACCTACAAATTTTAGCCTAAGATCCGGCTACATGATTTTTACGTACATCTCTTATTTGATTTATTCTGCCGGGTTGCCTCTCAAAATATGGCCGCAAGTATTTTTAATTATTTTTTTTTAAAAATTCAGAAAAATTCGTTCACTTTTTTTTTTTTAAATTATAATTCATTTCCACTACCATAATATCATAATAGTAACTATAACTTTTTTGTCAGTATCAAATTTTAAAGTTTTTTTGTTTTTTTGACGAATATAGTATTATTTCAGAAACGAATGTTGAATATCACATTTTGTATATCAAATTAAAATTATTGTTACCTTCGCAAACAGGTGGAAATTTATCGTTTGGACATCCAGATTTGGGTTTCCCATGGTTTCCCAAAATCACTCCATGGTTTCTTTAACGGTCACGTCAAAATTGCTTTGCGTTCTTCACCCCCAATTCCTTCCAGCCACTAATAATCACGACGTCGACGAGGCGTAAAGCCATAATAAAAAAGAAAATTATGGGGCTCTGAAATCGTAGTTAACGCACTAATATCGTGAAGAAATTCGACAAGACGTAGGATATTCGTACAATATCGCAGTATTCTTTAACACTGCTTCTTTGAAAATAAATCTGGCAGTAGCGTTAAGTATCAGTTCAAGAAGGAACGTAAGTTCTTGTTGAAGAGATTTTGAGTTAAGGGTGCATTTTAGGTTCTGGAAGATGTTTCAACGTTTGTTATAGGAAAAGGACTTCTGCAATCTGTAGTAGCCTCAAGAAGGTATCATATTTCGTCGGCGTGCACAAGAAGGAACCAATGAGTACAGACTTTATTTTCTGAAAATTCATCTGGAAGGACTTGAGCCCCTTCTTGCAAGAACCTTTAGTAACAAAAATATTTGTGTTCTCTGGAAAATTTCGTTTAACCTATGCGGCTATGTTCTATTGAATGTAACTTCCTCAGTGCAAATTTCATAAATCAGATACAAAAGGGTATGAACATTGGGAAAGTAGTAGGAGGTTTAAATTGTTCCAGGCTTCCACTAAATGTTTTTCTACATATTATTCTACTTTATATCGAAACAAAATGGTGGGCGCTAGTTCTGTTTCATTGCGGAGTTTAACGATATCAAAATTTCTGAGAAATATATTTGTTAGTAAGACGACAGCTTTGCTACCCAGGGTTCAAACCCAGATCTATCAGATAAAAATCTATTGATTATTTTGTTGCACATATTAAGACTCCTTTCTTTAATTAAAACGATGGCCATGGTAAAAATTGTGCTGATCATATTGTGTACATTATAAATTAGACGCTTCTTTAGACCATTATGTACCATATGTATACCCTCCGTGGGTAATCTTAACGACAGCGCGGACAGAAAACAACACACAATGTTTAACAACTGTCGTAGCAGGCAATGAAGGAAACCTTACATCTTAGCGGTAAACGAAATTTGTACATGACAGTTCACACAGGTAAACATAGGCAGCAAATACGTAAACTCTTATGTTTAAAGTCTTTCTTATTAGCCAGTAGTAAGACTGCGACAATTATGTTCGAGGTGTACTCACAATACAGGGTGTGTGTTGTGAGTAGAGTTCAGGGAACTCCAGACAGAGGTCTCTGTGAGGACGCAGTCTAATTAAAAGAGACAGCGGACAGCGAGCCTCGTTACCAGCTGCGATGCTCCTCGCACAAGATCCAGTGAACGGCATCTCTTCTTCTCGCAGGGTCATTACAACAGACAACCAACAGAATAAAGAACACTGGCTCCTTGTTAAACCAGAAATCAGCTGCTCTCGGAAGAGATTCCCGCGTCTGTTTCTAGTTCCACTGAGAATCTTATTTTATTTATATACTAGCTCGTACCCGCGACTTCGTACGCGTGGATTAAGAATTTTTTTGCCAGAATTAAATATAGAAAGTGGTTGGCAAAAAAGAATTGGTCCCAAACAACACCGAGTCGGCATAATATGACAGGAAAGCTAACACTATATCATTGTACCGTCGAACCTGTCTCTTGAAGAAAATCAATTTCCAACATATTTCTATCACCATTCGATAAGGTCTCAAAATTTCGTGACTACAACTGTTAATCATACTGGTAAAAATATCCTGTGCCCTTCATACAGATATCCTTATAAAATTCCATCACAACGTTATAGCCATTTAGTCGTCAAAATGTAACAAAAAGACAGAGACTTACTTCCGTATTTATAATAATATTACTGTGGTTCACACTCACACATTGACTGCGAACACCACCTGAGGGATCATTATAACGTAAAAATGTGTACACCTACAACATTGCAAGGCTACCTACGATTTGCCTCGCATTGCACCCGTAACTTTCTAATATCTACAGTTTAACATTCAATCCGAATAACCTACGGCCCAGGCCTGACTCTTACGATGAAAAACAATTTTTAAAAATCTTAGCCTCCACGGAGATTTGAACCGGATAACACGACGTTCGTAAGCAAGCGATTTAACCACTGAGCTGCCAGTCCACTACACGGTAACATGGTACGGAGACGTCCATATTCAACGTGTCTGTCTATCGCCGTATTTCGAAGTTATGAGACAACATGTGTTATTTATACAGATAATTTTTCAACCAAATGTAGACAGTATTTTTCTCCTTGTTTCAAAGGATAAGTGTGCAAAGTTTCATCGAGATCGGATCAAAACTGTAGATTTGTATTAAGAAGAAACAAACAAACATACATTCATCTTTATATACAGGGTGGGGCATTTAATATGTTTTCTGGAAATATTTCGGAAAGAAAGCATTTTAACAAACAATAACCTATATAAAAAATAATCGTACAGTAGGGGGCTACAATTATGTGATATTGGTTTTTTCACAGGTGGCGCTGTTGTCGTTACAACAAGGTCAACTTAATTCTTTTAAATGGGAACCCCTATTT
The DNA here is from genome assembly GCA_031002005.1 of Vandiemenella viatica. NCBI lineage: Eukaryota > Metazoa > Arthropoda > Insecta > Orthoptera > Morabidae > Vandiemenella > Vandiemenella viatica. The sequence continues at coordinate 180,363,857 of CM061914.1, read as the reverse complement.
TTTTTTTTTTGAAGATTCCGATTCCTCATGAAAAAATAAAAATAGTTTGCTTAACTTACTTTTCTGTTAGTCTCACAGATGGCGCTGTAATCGCGAAAAATGAATATTCGCGTTTTTTGTGTATAATTTTAATTATTGTTTAAATAATTACTTGTAGTTTTCATTCTGTAAACATGGAAGGTAATTTTAAAGGATAATGACGAAATTGATTATTTAAATGTTTTTTCTTACTTATTTGCAGCCATGTCTACAGCAGGTGCTCAAAAAGGTGACCATTTACGTCCAGACATTTTCTGACCCTTTGCAGAAATGATGCCTGAACAGCTCGAAGTGTGTCAGAAAATGTCTGAAAGTAAATGGTCACCTTTTTGAGCACCTGCTGTAGACATGGCTGCAAATAAGTAAGAAAAAGCATTTAAAAAATCAATTTCGTCATTATCCTTTAAAATTACCTTCCATGTTTACAGAATGAAAATTACATGTAATTATTTAAACAATAATTAAAATTATACACAAAAAACGCGAATATTCATTTTTCGCGATTACAGCGCCATCTGTGAGGCTAACAGAAAAGTAAGTTAAGCAAACTATTTTTATTTTTTCATGAGGAATCGGAATCTTCAAAAAAAAATAGGGGTTCCCATTTAAAAGAATTAAGTTGACCTTGTTGTAACGACAACAGCGCCACCTGTGAAAAAACCAATATCACATAATTGTAGCCCCCTACTGTACGATTATTTTTTATATAGGTTATTGTTTGTTAAAATGCTTTCTTTCCGAAATATTTCCAGAAAACATATTAAATGCCCCACCCTGTATAAAGATAAAACGTGGTCTAGTTGGCCCAAACGAACACATCCGTGTTACAATTACGGTTGTTAGCTCTGGAGGGGACCTGCAGTTTAACGTGGAATCTGAACCACCGAAACATTCTACCTACTTCACATAACACGGCAAGCTGTGCCGGAGGTGAAGGTCGCGTTAATGACCTTTCAAAATCCCCGCTGAAACAGGGATTCGAACCGGGGACCTGCCGATCAGCAGCCAGACGCTTTAACCACTGAGCCACCAGACAGCTCTGAGAATCTTATGTATTATTCCTAGAAGGTGATTTTTCGTGACAAATCCTTTTTACCCCCCTCATACGAAATCAAAATCAATAAATGAGATACGGACCACCTTAAAGATTACGTTCTCCGCTTGTGATGAATTGTTATTTTGTACATCTACATCTACATCTATACTCTGCAATTCACAATTACTGTGGGTGGCAGAGGGTGCTAAGCACCAATCCTAATTCAGTGCTTCCACTCCCGAACACAACGAGGAAATAAAGAATACATAAATGTATCAGTACGGCATCTTATTTCTAGAATCTTGTCCCTCCTGTCATTCCGACCTAAATAGGCTGGCGGAAGAAGTATTTTGTTGCACTCGTAAATGAAAGATTTTCGCATATTCTCCAACAAATTCAAACGAAAGCGATGTCGTCTGTCCGCCAAACAATCCCAGCCCATCCCGCGTATCAGCTCTGTGACACTTACGTAAGGACTGTAACTAGCAGTCACGAATCGAGCGGCTCTCCTCTGTACTTTCTGTAACGCGTCAATCAATCCCTTGCGATGCGGATCCCAAATTCCACAACACTATTCCGAATGCGAACGCACTAGTGTTTTGTACGCTATTTCCTTTGTAGGAACATTACAACTTCTCAAAATATGACCTATAATTTGGAATTGTACTTTTTATTGTTTGTTTATAATCTGAAGTTTTGGCTCCAGAGTTTTTTCTCTGAATGCTTCTATACACCACGCATGACTTTAATAATATATATTACTACTAAAATACGACGAGTTTCTATTAACGATACATTTACTCAAACAGTTACTGAACATCAGTTTACCACCTCAAATGTTGTGTACAAAGAAATTTTATAATTTATATTTCTAATTTTCAACGATATTGTGTTATAGTAAACTTTTTCTATCGCCTACAAATGTTCCACCCTTCTGTGTTAGGCTTCACCTCAAAATTAACTAATAAACAATTATTAAAAGTGAACCGGTTATTTTTTTCACCCTAAATAAAACCACCAATCTCGCAATTAAATTTTGACATTCCTTTCAATTTTATCCTCCCAAATACGATACGGGGCCACTAGTATTAATTTTGGAATGATTTTCGAAAAAACACTGCTATTTCAATTTACTACCATTTATAAAATTTACACAATTTTGTGCAAGTTCTAATGAAGATGTTAATTTCTCCTGATGCAGTAGATGTGTTGTCATCAAGCAGAATGCTTATCGGCTCCTTCCACAACACATCAGTAATGTGGCCACTTCCTTTGATATTTGTATCTGCAATCTATCCTAAACGTCGATAATGGAAGTTAAAATTGGCGTTAAGTGAAGATAACGAAGAGAGAACCGAATATTTTCCAGTTGACAGATACGAGGGACAGTTTGGTATCTGGTAATGCAGGAAAGCATGTCTCTTCTCGCTTGGGATGCGATCTAGGAAGATAGCTGTAATAATCCTAGACACTCATTAAAATCACCTATCAGCAATTTGAATCAAAAAATAAATTCAAACATATGTAGCAAGAAAAAATCTTTGTTGTAGAAATGGATATGTCTTATTGTCATTGAAGTCCTTGGCGTCTGAAAGTTATGTTCGATCTGCAAAGAATTACAAGAAGGGCCAATGAGGGAAAACTGACCCTTTTATGTTAAGATAAAAAAAAAGAAAACATCAAATTTTCACCCATGAATATTGCACGACAGCTTTAAAGATAACTAACGCATTCCACAATTGTAAGAATACATCATCAGATATTCGCTTCACTTCAAGGGTAGGATCCCACCGTTTGGCAATACTTGGGAGTAAATCACTCTTATCCTCAACTTTGCTTCCGTACTTCAAGCTTTCTCTATAATTTCCCATTTTTCAAACACAGATCAAGCGAAATGTATGAAAATAAATAAGATACAGCCTGAAGCAACACTAGATTGTTAGATTCCAGTGTTTGAAACAGTAAATAGTTGTCAGATATAAATTCAGTTCATGCACGTATCAATGATAGTTTTGACGGTATTGAAACGTCATTGGAACGACCTTGAAAATGAGTCATCATTAAGTTTACTCCAATTTCAAACGCAGACATGTGGGTGCTTGTATCTGCAATAAAGAAGCGGCGTCAGTTATAAGCTTAGCAGCAGCCATTCAACCGGAATGTACTCTGATAAAAAAGTCTGGGGAGAGCTTTGTTGAATGAAGGAAGTGAAGGCACTGAGCCAAGGTTAACGATGTCTGAGACAGGCCTGAGCCGCCCACTTAACCGAGGAATCCAAAGAGCGTTAAACGGCGCCCCAGGAACTTGGCGCACAATCTCGGGCACAGCATCTGTGGAACTTGGCGTATCATCTCTGGCTCTCGGCGTAGCATCTGTGGCAGTTGGCATAGCATCTCTGGCAGGCGCTACCGTGAAACCCGCCACAGTGTTGTAGGGAAGTGTTGCGATTGTTCTCGCTCTCGGAAACAATAAAAGTCCCGTGTTGGGTCGTCGGCCTCAACTTTGGACCCAGGCCAGACTTCGGGGTCAGTGAGAATGTATGGCACTCCAACCAGGAAATCTCTGGCATTGTTCAGTGATCAAAGGATCTGTTGTGCCCGCTTGATCAACAACTGTGACAGGTGTGAGACCATAAACAACACTACAGCTTTAATGAGCTTCTTTTGAGAGAAAGTATCAGTTTTGTCAGGAAGATGGCGTTGACCGCTTTTCTGATGACTCACGTACTCGCTTATAATATAATTAGGTCTTCAAAAGATTTTTTCCCATTTTTTATGACAGTTAGGACTAGTTGCATTACATCCAATATGACACAGAAATTTCTGGATTCTACACGTAAGCTAGTTTTTTTTTTTTAAATTCAGTGAGCCAATCGCAGCACCAAGAATATGCTAGCTCAAAAACCTCTACAAAAGCCACTTTTTGATTATAATTTAAAAGTAAAAACCTCTGCAAATGTCTCACTGATGGTTTTTACTGTTTGATTGTAACTAAACTGTGTTACTTACATCTTTGTTATGTTGAAATATCTATTGTAACTATAGGCGAATATTTTGTGGCCCGGAGGCTAACGTAGAATCCAAATTGTGATCCGTTTCCAAAATTGGATGGGTAGCCTTGCACTTTGCTATAAAGAATTTGATCCTCAAATCGAGTTCACGATTTCATTTGTGATAGAAAGTCACTTTTGGTTTCATTTAGATTTTTTTTCTCGTTGACGATAGCTCTAAGGACTATCAGACCATGTGAAGTTTGTGAAGATATAGTTTTTGAGGCTTAATGTGATGTTTAAACGAAGTGTATGTGACGTTCCAGGTGATATTGAGGCACGAACCTTTTATCACACGCAATGTTCCCAACGGCTGTTCCGATGATAGTTGATTTCATAATGAATCTCCATCATTTAATAAGTTTCCACTCTGCAGATCTGCTGTCCTTTCTCACTGTTTGACAAGACTTTGAGTGATGCAGAGCAACAAACCTCACTTTTAGGATAAAGTATGAAGGCTGATGTGTTGGCAGAATCTTTTACAAAGCAGCAGATAACAATGTTTATGAAGGTATAACCGGTACTACTCCTTCCTTTTTCTCATTAGACAACTATTGTAGTCAGATAATAGTGATAGCTCTGCCTTCCTCAACAAGTTACTGGGCGACCCGTCTGTTTTTGGAGGTAAATGCATTTGATACCTCTCTGGTTGGACCGCATCAGCTGTCTTCTCTCTGAAACGTGTAATCGGTTTTTTTTTGTTTAGTTATATAATTGATTACCAAAGCCGGCAGACGTTCTGCCAGTTTATATTTATTTATCTATGTATATATAAATGGAGATCTGTACGTAATCTAGACTCTATAATTCGTTGTAGAAAAATGTGTAAACAAGAAAGATGGCTCATACTAATGAGATTCATTATTTTTATTGGTATAAATTGCTGATGAACTATATACAATTTTTTATTAGTAATTCACGTGAATGAAAAATATGTTTTACTATACCATTCGCTACTTAATTGAACCAACAAAAGTAGTGTCAACATTTGGCGTAAAGCAGTGTAATGTGATTTATGTGAGAAACAAATAGTAACGTGGCAATAATCATCAACGAAGTAGGATAATCTTTGGTGTTAATAAAAGGCGAACTGATGGTGACAATTCTCAAAGGACCTATTCGTTTTTTTGGAGAGTTACAACAACGTGGACAAACACATATATGTCCACTGCAACTGAGGATCGTGTTACGCAGTATCCAGCCGCTGTACTACGTATTCTGTGTTTATGAAATCTTTTGTTTCTGAGGCAGAAAATGCCGATACTCTCATCATTCATCTAGGACCGCCATCGGAACAGTCGGTACGCAGTCACCAAGGTTGGAATGCTGGACGGCGTACCAGACGACACCGAATTCAATGTGCGAGTCTTCTGTCTCAGCAGCGTTGAGATCATTAGAAGACGGAAAGGAATGTCAGGGCCGGACGAGGAAGAGGGAGGAATTCAGTCACTGCATTTTCAAGGACAAGGAAGGCCGGACCGCTTACCCCGGGATGGTTGAGGATTCAACTTACCCTAAGGGCGGTCTCAGTAGCGTAGTTGCTAGAGTACTGGCCCCGCGTCGCCGTTTTTATTAATATATTTTTTTTACGGCTTTACGCCTCGTTGACGGCTAAGGTCATTGGAGGCGGGATGGGACTGGGGACAGGGAACGGGAAGGAATTCGGCCATGGCCTTTTTGAAGGATGCATCCCGGCATTCGCCTGGAGTGATTTGGAGAAACCATGGAAACCCAAATGTGGTTGCCCGGATGGGATTCGAACCCGCGGTCTCTCGAGTGCGAGGCCAGAGCGTTAACCACTCACCCACCACGCTCGGTCCGCGTCGCTGGTTCGAGTCCGGCCGAGGGCATGCGTGTTTCAATGTTGTGTGTGTGAATGTCGTGTCGGTCCAGTGGTGTACATACTTGGAGGCTAAGTATACTGGAGAACCTGATTCACTGAAAGATGTATGATATTTACAATGAGCTGGCTGTATGGCCTTAGTTGCCGAATATCATTAAAAAATAATAATAATAAAAAAATATTTTTCGCCACTCAGTAATTTTGTTTCATTTAAGAAATTAAAATACAAGTTACAAAATGGATAACTGTAACAAAAAGCAATGTTTCATAGGTGGTGGACAACTTTAAAAATATAAGCTTCAGGGGTGTTCAGCAGGATAGCGACATAAAAACACAACGTTTCGACCGCTGACTTTGCTGTGATCATCAGGAGCGGAAAGCTTCATGTGACTTCTGGCTTACATCACATGAAGCTTCCCGCACCTGATGAGAGCCAGCTGTGTAAACGTTGTGTTTTTATGGCTCTATCCGCCTGAACACCTGTCAAGCTTACATTGAAACAGTACGCCGAGTAAGACTCCACTCACAAAATTTTAAAAATAGTTTCTAAGATATGACGATTTGAAAAAAAAATTGTATCTTCTGTAAATAGACTAACATATGTCACCTTCAGCATAAATCCTGGGTTTTGAAATAGCAATTTGCATGACCCTATTTCTCGACGTTGATATGGCCAGTATCCACTAAAATATGTGCTACTAATTGCGAGGACGAAGTCAATATTCCTGCTGTCGACAAACAAGATACTGGAATCCACACCACGTATGCTGAATCAAAAAATTTTATTCTTCACTTTCGATTTGTCTCTTCGAGTTACATAAGAATCTACAATCAAATTGCGGTGCCACGGCTATCACAGAAACCCCGTAGCAGTGAAACATACATAAAAGAGATACTGCATTACTGGTGAAACAATGCCATATGATGAAAACAGAGTCTTTATCCAGCGTAGAGCTGATAAAAATTATTCTCGGTTGTTCTGCTATGCTTGACGTTTCGACAACTAACTCTTCGCCGTCATCACGCGAGGGCGAGGTCAGCTGAGTTACCCCCTCCACCACGCGGGCGGCAGTCAGTTGTCCAAGCAGACCGCAGCCACAGTACATACAGCCGACGGCAGGGTAGGAAGCGCTGATCATAAAGACCTGCCTCCAAGTTCTTCTCCGTCAGGATTGGTGGCCAACCAAACGTCATTTCGTAAGACAGCCATCTAGATTTTCAACCAATCATCATCTGCCAAACACAGTCACAACTGAGCCCAAAATGGAGTCAGCCAGAACGGTGTAAATATATTTCTTAAGAAATCATAACACGAAATAGTATGTGAAGCGGAGTGGAGAGGTGGGATATGCCTAGAACAGCCAGGTGTCGTCGCTGGTCAACCTGCAGCGGTGCGAACCACCAGCGACCACGATGATGATGATGATGATGATGATGATGAGGCATTCGGTGACGCGCCGTCGCAGTCGCCCCTTCGACCTCCCACATCACCTGATGACGACAGCAAAGGTACCTGGCGAAACGTCGTGCATAGCAGAACTTACCCGGCTGAACCGCCGAGAAGAATAATTAGAGTACCATACGATGTTATTATAGAGATAAAAGTCAATGAACCCGAGGTGGAATATTTGAAAATTCGACATCGACAGTGAGTATGACATCGAATATGTGTCAGCCACATTGAGTACGTGTCATACATGATTCCATGAGAAATTCCGATTAAAATACTATCCTTCGACGAGACGGAATGCCGACCATTTCTAATGACACTAGCCATTGACGGAGATTCAGATTTTCTCTGGGCCATAGTAAATAAATTTACAGAACATATGTGTAGAGAATGTTGGTGAAATTTTTTGTGACATTTCCTGCTTTGCTGTTTGACGGTGAGATCTCCATGATAAAGGCCAAGAACTTTACGGAGCACCATCTTATTCATCACCTTTTCCCAATATTTTGGGGTCGGCTCATCGCTGGTTATGGTCAAACTTGGTGTTGTGGTTTTACGGCCGCATGCCAGGTGGTGAGGAAATGAAGTATTGCCATCTATCTGTGAAACGTGTAAATGTGTTATGTGTGTGATAAGTGTAATTTTTGTTTGTGTAATGTGCAATTTCTGAGGCGGAGATTTGGGGACCGTACCGGTATTCGCCTCGATGACTGCGGAAACCCACACCCACACCCACACTAGCGGGTACGCGGGTACCCAGTTCCGTTGTACCTCCAGATCCACTGTGTGTTGGCTCAGCGCCCTGTGTCATGCTGGCCATCGAACAGCAAAAATCATTTGCACTGCTGACGCCTATGGATCAAACCTGCAAGGTATCTGGTCGAACTATTAATGGAGGTGGTCTACGGATGAAAAGGAGTGGTAAAATGGTGTCAAGGAAAATGTAACTGTTTCTGAACATACCACTTACATTATTCGATGTTATCAAACACCAGACAATTAAAACATGTTTAAACGCTCATGAGTACAATCATACGCAGATACTTCAAGTCCCATGGTGAACATTGTTTGGCACACATTCAAATATCGTTAAGCAACGTTTCCATTCTAACGACGGTAGTGCAGCTGCAGTCAACAAGCAAGAAATATGCTGCCGAGCGTGGTGGATGGCGTCTCATTCAGGAGGACGGAGATTCGAATGTTCGTCCGCCTATCCAGATTTCGGTTTTCTATGGTTTCCCCTATTCCATCCAGGTGAATAACAAGAAGGTTCCTTAAAGAAGCCAATGGCGTCTCTATATTGCCCCCAATCCTTTGCCGCCTCTAATGACCTCGACGTCGACTAGACGTCAAGCCATAAACGAAAAACCTACTAAAATGATTAAGCACTGAAGTACTCATAGACTATTCCGACATTCTTTCAGAAATAAATTGATGGGGAGAATTCTGGGACTGACAGCCTTATTCCTCCGTCTTTGACGATATCACTCCCCACCAATCATTTTTATTGTATTATTATAATTTTTCTTTAATTAATTTTGTGTTTATGAGTAAGTGAATTGATGTATTGAATTAATCTGCGTATCGTAGGATTTCCGCAGGCCGTAGTACGTATAGTCTTTGGGATAGCTTAAGTTTAGTATCGTTGGTTAGTATTAAGGATCTTTGGCGGAAACGTGAGCAACAACTGAACTGAAGTTCGTTCGGCTAGACGCGTATGAGAGACAGAATGTTTACAACATGAAAAGTTTAATTTTGTATTTGTAGCTAGGGGTGTCCATTAATTACGTGAGGTATTTTTCTTAAAGCTGGTTTCCCGCCCCCTTCCTTTGCCCTTGGTGAGATCTGGTGATCCCTACCGTGAGATCGACCTCATAATTTTGAAAAATGAATGGAGTGCTCTTTCTTTTGGAACAGTAATTTTCATTTTGTTGCAACAATAATTTAGATGATTTCGGCGGATCTAAATTACTTAATTAATTTAAATACTAAGTGGGCAGCAGCTTGCATGTGTTCGTGATAAGATGGGCCTTCTCGTCCATAACACGCTGTATTTCCTGTAGAGTGGAAATGTTGCTAAGCGATCTACTTGTCGGGAGCTGACCTGGTGATTGTCGTCAGCTACTTAATTAAAGGAGAGCTCGAAGTCTTCTATTCTACCAGGCAGCACTCCATGCTGGGACACCAACACAGGGCTACCCGCTAAGAGGACCGGGAGGGGAGGGGAGGGGGTGGTCTTTATTCGGTGTCGGCGTTACCCAGAAGGCCTCGCGCTGTGGCCGGCTCTCGCTGGCGCTGCTGTCGTCCTCGTCGTGTCCCTCTGTGGAGCCCGCACGCTTCACAGTCCTCTGCGCGCACTGCTCGTCCCGGGACTCGAACGAGGACACCCGCACGGGCCGCCGCCGGCCTCGCACCTCGCTCGACACCGCGGTCTCCTGCCCGGCCACCTCGCCCAGCTGCGAGCGGTCCTCAGCCTGCTCCTCGCTGCCCGACAGGTGTTCCTCCACGGCGTCACTTGTCCCCTTCGAGGATCTTATATCTCCGAGTCGTCCACTCCAAGTTCATCCTGCGACGTATTTCTCGCTACCTCACCGATACGAATCGACCTCACTGCTGCCTCTGGGTTATTCCTTGCAGCGTCATTCTTTTCGCCCTTGCCGACCATCAGCTGACTTGGAGATTGAGCAGCATTAACCTCCGACCGCTGCTGACGATCAAGAATGTAGTTCTCTCCACTCGAGCGCTCCTCGTGGTCAGTCGGTTGGACGGATCCCTGATCCGCCGCAGCAATCTCGATACCAATCGTAATTTTAACTCCCGGATGCAGGTGATGTTGACAGATCAGTGTCTGGCTGCTGTCTTTGCTGCCGTCCTGGCTACTGGTCGCCAAAACCACTGCGATATCTCCACATTTTGTTCTCTTTGTACACTCGGCACAAACTAACTGCTGTTGTGCGCTATCGATATGTTTCGCTCGTACTTCTACGGCTCCTATCGTCTTGTTTGTCCCACTTGGCGCTGCAGGTCTCCTGTCGCTATGGTCACGAATAAGATCTTCCTGGTCACGAATAAGATCTTCCTGGTCCCGAGTTTTACTTCCTTCCTCGACATCTCTTATAGTTTTCTGGTCGTTCAAGTCTATCGTTTCAGAATTGCGCAGACTTGCAGGTTCTTGCGAACAATACGAAGTAACCGGTTCAGCCTTGATTTTTTCCCCTACGCCACTTTCACTGAAGTGAACGACAGTGTTGTTAGGTTGGTAGTGTCCCGTTTCGTGCCCTCCAAGTTTCCTGTCACTGGCAGGAATGTGGTCGTGAAGGAAATCTTCTTTCTGGTATCGAGTTATTCTTCCCTCGTCAACATCTCCTACAGTTTTCTGGTCGTTCGAGTCTATCGTTCCAGAATTAACAGGACGTCTACAGTCTTGTGAACCATTTAAAATAACCGGTTCAGCCTTAATGTCTTCATCTTCGTCGACAGTGTTGGCGGGCTGGCATTGTCCTGGTTGGTGACAGCGTGCTCCTGCTTCCTCCTTATTGGTCGCCTGGCGTGTTGGAATGTCTTCTCTGGGAGACCGCCGTCTCACCCTCCGTTCCTGTCGCCGCCCCCTCTGGCGTTGAGTTACAGCTGTGGGCTCTAAGTCAGCCTCGGAATCCTCATCTTCGTCTTCTTCCTCATCCGAAAGCGTCCTGTCAGGCCAATGATCTGCCGGTAGCGTAAGCCTCCTAGGTCCCAGCGACCGACTCCTGACATTCTCTTCGTGGTAAGACATTTCTTCCAGACCCGTTATCTCACCACTGGAGGCTCTCCGCGTTTCGAGATTTAGTTTCCTGAACAGAGGCTGCGGTCTGAAGGTGGGCCAGCTTATGTCGACGTTCTTGGGTACTTTCCTACTGTGCGGTAAGAGCGGAGGTGGGCTCTCCCGTGACAGCGCATCTCCTTCCATCCATGTCTGGCTGGATCGGGACTCCACACTCTCAGCCTGGACGGAATCACTGGTGGTGTTGGGCTGATTACTGTCTGTCGTTGACACGCCGTCGAATTGCTCAGTCGGTGTCATAGACACCCATCTGTTGGTAGTAAATTCATCTTCCACACCCGACGAAGTACTTAGCTGGTGATTCGGAGAGACCGTTTTGAGCGCCGCGTTTTGGGTGACATTTTCCGAATTTTGAACGGAATCGATGGTCAGGTTCGTTTCTTTGGACAGAACACTGTCAGTCGTTGAAACACCATTGAATTGCTCTTTCTGTGTTATAGATGCCGGTCTGTCGGTAGTAAATCGATCATAATTCACACCCGAAGAAGTACTTAGTTGGTGATTTTGAGAGACCGTTTTGGGCGCCACGTTTTGAGTGATACCTTCAGAATTTTGAACAGAATCAATAGTCTTGTTACTTCCGTTGGGCAGATCACTGTCAGTCATTGAAACGCCATTAAATTGCTCAGTCTGTGCGATAGATGCCGATTTGTTGGTAGTAAATTCATCTTGAACATCCGACGAAGCACCTAGTTTATGATGCAGAGAGATAGTTTTGAACCCCCCGTTTTGGGTGATATCTTCCGAATTTTGAACGGAATTGATGGTTGGGTTATTTCTGCTGAGCAGATCGCTGTCAGTCGTTGAACCGCCATAGAATTGCTCAATATTTGTGGTAGATTCCAATCTGGTGGTAATAAATTCGTCATTCTCCTCACCCGGTGAAGTACTTGTTTGGTTAAGCGGAGAGATCGTTGTGGGCGCCGAGTTTTGAGTGAAATCTTCTGAACTTTTGTTCAAGTCGGAAATTCTGATGTCAAGATCTTCAAGTTCCACATGATCGCCTCTGCCTGAAGGTAGATTTTCATTCTCATCGAGGGTACGGTCTGAGTCGCGGTGTCGAGCTTCCTCCGATGCACAGCAGAGCTCTCCACCCCCGCCGTCGTTCGGCTGTTTCCGCCGATGCTCGGTCGGTGTCGGCTTGGCGGAGGCAGCGCTCGGGTGGAAGGCGCCGGGTGACGCGCCTGGGGCGCGGCGCGGGGGAGGCGACCGGAAGCAGACGTAGCCGGCCCGGATGTGACGCCAGGCGTCGAGCGCCTCGACGACGCCGACGCAGCTGACGAGCAGCGACAGCAGCAGCCCCATGTCGGGCGGGCGCTACGGGACGGCCATTTCGCGGGCGACTGGCCGTAAGGGACCGGCAGTGGCTGCCCGGGCGACCCACCCGGCCAGCGCTATTCCTGGCCTCACGGCGCTTATAATTGTGATAGCGGCAGCAGGCTGTCGCTGGGCAGGTGCCCAGTCGGTCGCCGACACACAATCACTCGCCACTGCAACCTCGTGCCCCACATCTGACACCAATTTCACATCCCCCGCGACGAAGATAAGATATTCCTGATTAACTAGCGATGTAATCTGACCCACCAGTGTGGCTGACGCAGTGCATATTGGATCGGGCGAGGCATGAGTCCAGGTCCTGATGCACCTGCCGTCCTGACTGTACTTTTTAAGCTATTTATATCAACGTTGGGACGGTGCTCAGTCTGCGCCTCATGAACTACACATCTGACGGCAATTTCGCATCTTTCCAACGTAATATTTCGCAACAAAGATAAGATCTTCCTCAACAACTAACGAATAGTTCCAAGATATAATTTGACCCGCTGGTGTGGCTCAGTGAGTTGCGGCAAACTGGATTGGGGAGGTACAACGGGTCCAGGTACGAGCGCAGGCATCCAATAGCGGTCGTCCTGATGAGATTTATAGGCGGTATTCCGCAGCCATAAAGGAGAACGCCGAGACAATGCCAAACTACACATCTCACAAACAAAGAATACGCTTGCCACACGCGTAGCTATGCATTTCGCAATGCTTCACTTCCCCGATTAGCAATGTATAAAATTTGTCACTTTTTTTACTGTTTAACGTCTCTTAACAGCGAGGTCTTTAGAGACGGGAAAGGATGGGGGGCACTGAATGGGAAGGAATTCGGCCATGGCCTTTTGAAGGAATCATCCCGGCATTTGCCTGGAGTGATTTGGGAAACCATGGAAAACCCAAATCTGGAGGCCCGGACTGGGATTCGAACCGCCGTCCTCCCGAATGCGAGGCCAGAACGGTATACGTTACACCGCCACGCTCGGTTTGTCTCTGGAAATCACCATAGAACACTATCAGTAACCAATATGATAAAAGAGCTGGAATGGGATTCATTGGAAGACAGGAGGAGGGTGAAGAGAGTCACGGGAGTGTACAAGGCGTATACTCGTGATGAGGCACGGAAAGATACTGGTGTAAGAATTAAAAGTAATGCATTGAAGGGGAAAAATGACCGTGATCACAAGCTGGTACTCGATTTCATACATAAAAGGGTGTAGGAAGATTCTCCTTGTTAGGTAAGGGTGTCAGGGATTTGAGTAAATTACGAAGAGAAATGATGAATACTTTACTACAAACGTTGAAACAATTTAAAGTTGAAATTTGTAGAGGGCAAAAGTAGGTCGGTACAGGAAAGGGAGGTCTGTAGGCAAATTGCCACCGAAATGTGCGTTCCATAGCAACTAAATCAAATTAAAATGTTTGGCACGCGGTCTTAAAACCAAAGTTCCAAATTGTACCATACCTATGATGAATAAAACTAAAACTGTGAAAAGGTAGTGCTGATCAAAGAGTTCCAGCATGTAATTCAATTTCGTTAATATTTACCGATGGGATTTACCGTAAAGTTCCAAGTCTTGTAACAACTAATATAGCGACACCCAAAGGCCTCAGAGTTTCGGACGGGATATAAGCCACATGGACCAGGAGGAAACTTTATTCGAATCGTTTCTGCACTATGTTCTCAGATCAGATCTTCCTCTAAGAGCTGCAGCAATGCTTAGCATGTGTTGGGTAAAAAGATTTAACGTCCTTTCGTGAGTGTGGGCACTTTCAGAGACCACTTCGCACGGCTGTAAAGATTCCTGTCATTCCGTTTTCTAACAGCTGTGCTTAGTGGTCGCAGAATGTTGTTCTTCTCCGAAAGCAGCGGTGACGTTCTTGGCAGCGGAGACTCGCTTTCAGCAGCCGGTGCCAATCTCTTACGGATCCGAGCGCTGCAGAGGTGAAAAACAACTTGCTTAATCCTATCAAGACGACAGCAGTCCAAACAGCGACATTTCTGTGTTCCGTAGCCAACGGGATACTTTGTCCTAATTGCTGATGTCCTGTGGTGTCTATAATTAGTTGCAAACAATGTACAATATACTGCAGAGACAGAAAACATTAGACGATTCGAAGTTACACTTGAGAAACCGAGATAAAATAATAATAAATAATAGTAATAAAACAGCGGTAACTGAATTTGTTGAAATCACAAATTTATTGTATTTACAACGATGAAAGATAGCTCTGGAATAACAGTTCACCTCTCAAAGTATACCTCGTCTCAGCGATTAATTGCAGTGTAAACTTCCACAATTCAAAGACACGCGTAGACATACAGTATACCATCTCTGGACTGGAGTGTATCTGCTGTGCCAGAGAGTAAAGCATAACGACCACCCACGTCAAAGAGTCGTCAGAGAATACTGTCGTAGTTTTCATTTCTAGCATCTGGTGTTTTGGGTGATGCGGCACTTTGTGATAGACACGACTCCGGAGTATTAAGAGTGTTTGGTTTTGCCCTCGCGGCTAGTATTTTGATTGCGCCTCGTCCAAGTGTGGTGGTATAATCCGCTCTATTTATAAGAGACCAGTGACGTTAGCGAAGAGCTCTCCGAAATAGAACACACAGCGAGCGAACTCTCCGATTCGCTAGTTGACATTGTCACTTACTTCATGAAGGCTCCGCAGAAAGGTCAGGTCTACTGCACTACACTCATAGGCTAAGATCCCAGAGCCCCCAGACCTACGTCATTTTAGCAAAGCTGAAATTTTGAGGATGAGTAGAGTAATATGTAGTTAAGAACGTATGCGTACTCGCCAGCATGGAAGCGGGGCCCTTTCAGAGGTAGCGGGTACTAAAGGGCCCAAAAAATCTTGCTAACCTACGTCATTTTAGCAAAGCTGGTTTTTATATATGTTTTACAGGATATTGTTAAAAACAAACATTCATTATTGCCAGACACTTCCTGTGGGCCATTACTTGAGCCAGACGCTTTAAAGGTCGTAAAAAAAGGAGGTAAACTACGTCATACTAGCAAGCCTGAATTTTATATATGTTGCTCGGGGTACTACTTCAAGACATTTTGTAAGCAGCCAGACCAATCCGATGGGCCAAAGTTCCTGCGAGACACGATAAATGTTCCGTTCTGAATATGAGCGCGTGGCCAGTATTCATGCGCATGAGCACGAGTGAGAGAATTAGTTGGCTTTGTAAGTCAGCTGTATGGAATTTTGGTTCTTCATTTGTCTTTATGATTTTTTTATATTGATCCAATAATATTTCAAAGCCAAATTATAAAATTAATTACGAACCAAACAATTATGCAACATAAACTTCAAACGGTTGGATGGTTTAATATATCTCGGTTTTAAATACAAATTTAATGAAAAATTAATATTAAAATTATATTATGAACAATTAATCTTCATTGTCATCACTGTCCACATTTTCTGCTTCCTCATCAAGCCCATCTTCGATCTGAATATCAAATTCATCAATATCATCTTCATTGTTATTTAATTCCCCTGTAAAAACAAATAAATTAGTTATGTTGCGAATATCTACAAATTCATGAAAATAATATGAAGTGAAAGTCTAATACCTAATTCAGTTTGAAGTGACTCGCTGACAAAACTTGGCAACTGATCACCATCGAACCATTTAAAATTATACTGGTTGTCTTCCAGTAGCCACCCATTGTTCTCAGGACTGAAAGTGGTTGGATGTTTCATATGAGCATTACTCCAGATACTAGCAATATAATGTGCTCGACGGAATTGTTGGAGTTGTTCTCTTTTGCATGGTGGCAGATTACTTGCATCGAAGTTTCTCATACTTTTACAGTTGAATTCTTCATTTATATTGGAAACTGCATATGTATTAATAAAAAGCTGAAGCCGAGCAGCATCCAAATCATCCATCCCCGCAACATTGTAAACATCACAGATGAATTTTTGTATTGTATTGAATTCATTTTGTTTTATGTCTTTACTGCTAAATAATTCAAGCTCGCCGAATTTTAGAAAAGCTTGTTGATACTCCTGATGTTTTTTTAATATTTTGAATGGTCTTTGTTTTCCTCTCTTGAAGAAAGCAGGATTGTAATCACATCCTGTGAGAGCGTGAAATCCTGGTAAGCTTCTACACAAAGATTGTCCCAAGTGTTCATAGATCTTGGTCAAATCAATATATCTTTGGTTGTTTCCAGTTCCAGTAAGTATCCAAATGTGTGAAATATCATCTTTCAGATGATGCATATTACCCAGCATTATCGCTGCAACATCAGTATCAGAACATCTGATTACAATGTTTGCATGGGAATCGATATTACATACGTGGTGAATAATTTTTGTGTCAGCTTCTTCATGCTCTGGACACGATAAACTTTCATCAATACTAGTCACAACTGTGTTATTAGTGACACTGAAAGAATGACACTGCCTGAAATTAATTTTAATCAGTTTATTACCAATGAATGGTGCCATCTCATCAGTGGCCCAATGTAAAATAAAAAAATCTACGAGTGCCTGTTTAAAAAGTGAATTTTTCAACTCTTTCCCAAAATCAGCAGGTCGAACTTGATTGGGTCCAGTTATAGTAAAATCAAGTTGAGTACATTCATTTCGTAGAGATCTTTCATAATCCTTGATTGAAGGAGTAAAATACTGATCGAAAATAACGTCAGTTCATGTCGCATTTAATTGTGTTACCAATTGTAACATTTTCTTTGAAATGTTTCCAATTGTTTTAGGAATATCTTTCATGGTATGTAGCACAAAACAACCATCAATTACTGAAACATCTATGAACGGTGGTGGATGATGCTCAATGTCTCTATCTATAGATTTCATCAAAGCAGATTTTTGTGTTTTACAAATAGCACCATCAAAATGACACATGGATAAAGGCACTGAAGTTATAGGATAAGATAAAATTTTTGCAATATCGACTTTATGATCAACAGATATACCAAGAATACGTCCAAATAAATCTCTTTGAATACGCACTTCCTGTACTTTACCACCAACTTTTGTTTTTGAATAATCTTGAGAAAAGTTTTCTAACGGTGTCTTTTTTTATACTCTTCTCAAACCTACCAATATCTGCTTCACATTCTGCAATGAAGGTTTTACGTTTAGTATCTCCATTTTCTTCAATATTAAGGAGAAATTTTTCAACTGTATCTGATGCTGCTTTACCAGATGAAATATTTACTAAGAGATTTTTAGGTACTCCTGCGTCAAATGGGTTAATAAACTGATCAAATGTATTAACAAATTTTTGTAATTGCCTGATGCTATTTTTTAATATTATGATTGTTTAAGTCTGCTGTAACATCTTGTTCTTTTTGCAAATCTAACTCTTCATAAACATAACTTATAACTGTTGACCTTAAATCATGACTTCGGGCCCATCGTTGCCGCGCTGAGATGGAATTTGTAAATTGCGTTATACCTGAAAGATTGTAATTTTTTAAAGTTTGCTACATTTAATGTTAATTTATACCAAACTATGATAATAAAAATATTAAAGTTCTAGGCTAATTTATTTTTACTATATGGCCAAATAAATAATTGAAATAAATTTAATTAAAGCTTGATTTTCAATTGATGATGTGAATTATTAAAAAAACGGTTTTGTTTTGTTGTAAATTGAAATGAAGTTAATTACTATTTCGCGATTAATTAGTTGAAATAATAAATTTTTTAATGAAGTTACGAATTAATTAAATCATGTTGTTTTCAGTACTGAATACCTGTAAGTCTCTTGGCAGCATCTGCATTGATTGTTTGCTCCAAAACTAAGTCAATTGGCTGTCTTGAGAAAGGTTTATTGGTTCTTTGAATGCTAAAGCAACCTTTTTGAAATTCTTCAAACAAATCAGGATGAGTTTTGGCGACGTTTACTAGATTAGCATGGTACTTAACTGCCCATCGAGCATAATTTTGCTGGTTGCATATGAAGAATAAGTTAGTGAATTTTGGCAATACAAATTTAAATAGTTCAAAATCTCCTGTGCGGATGCTTCTTGACAAAGTTAGATAATAATGCACAAGGTTTATGTAGATTAAATAAAACTGCGGTGTCTTACCAAACTCGCCATTAAGAGTTTGCTGCTTGTAAATACTATAGTCATTTAATAGTTCATTAAGTTCTTCATTTTCTATTTTAAATGACGATATTGGACAGGTTCCCAGTCGTGAGACTTCCTCTATCATTATATCTGTGAATACTATATTTTTAATTTCCAAAAATTTCTTGAAGTGTAAAATTTCCAATCCCACTGCCATCAAAGGATGAAGTCTCTTACACCTGTTAAAATACTTTCCTTCAAGAAATCCACTTAACGAGCCCATTGCAAGCAAATTACTTTGGACAATTACACTAGATAACCCGCAGTCAATAATAACTTCGCAGAAAGCTTTAAAATAAGCCATCATAATATGAAAAGGCCCTAAATGAATGAATAAATTATCAAATGTAGGCTTTTCGTACCGTGAAGTGGGGATACTTTGACTCCATGTCTTACTTTGACCGAAAATTATGAAAAAGTTTGAGCAGCTCTTTTACGGATATTTCTGAAAGTACCCGAGCCCACCTAGCTTATTTTATTTTATTTGTTTTTCACAGATGATGAGAATGTAGACAGAATGGCTGATGACACTGCTGGAGTTCTGGGGAGTTCAAGTACAATTCCACAAAGTGTTAAAACCAATGATTTTGTGATTGTTCGTGTGCCAACAATACACAAGACCCACAAATACTTTGTGGGTGAAATCCAAGAGACAAATGGCACAGAATTTCTGGTTAGGTTTCTAAGGAAACAGAAAGGAAAGTTTGTATGGCCAGAAGTGTTAGATGAAAGCTTCATATCACTTGAGCAAATATCTTTCGTTTTTAGTAAACCAGATGTTTTGAAGCGTGGTTTACATTTCTCACAAAAAGAAGGCTTTCTGTAAATTGAATATATGGAGAATACTGCTAGCTCAGTTTTCATTTAGTTCATAATTAGTTAAATACCTGTGTATATTACCATAAATGGTATACGACTTACAATAATTATGCTGTAGCCTCATTGTGGTTCATTAAATTTTTTTTTGGAAATATTAATTCATGTTTACATATGATATTGTTGGTCAATTTACACTCCTGCTGGGGATATTTTGACCAGGTAAGTAGTTTTCATTAATTCTGTGGAAGCGGTCAAAGTTACCCCAACCATAGGTTAACTTTGACTGGTGACAATAAAAATTATTTCTCTTGATATATATGCTTTTAAATAAAGTTAGGTATATCATTCAGTAGGTATATGCCTAGCCCCCAAAATGCCATATTTAGTTTGATGAAAATGTTTATGTATGTTCTGATATTGCATCTAAATTGAAAATATTGGTCAAAGTATCCCCATTTGACGGTAGCTTGAATTTGTAAGGCTACTTTCGCAATCGCGAGATCATAAGTGACTTGAATAGAAGATTGTTTTACGTCTTGACAAATTTTCTGACTTTGTTTCATAGTCTCCAGAACTATTGATGGATTCGTTGGTGATGAATTGATGGGGGTCAGATAAGAAATTATTTGCATTGTATTATTATAGTCACTTATTAAACTATTGAAACCAACCCACATTGGAACATTTGGTATGTGTAATGCATGGCTAATCATCCAAATTGTGTCTATTGCATCATATAATTTTAAATTTACAGGTTGTGAATTTTCAGATTCATGTACTGACAACTGCAAATCATCTGTCATCCTTGGTTTCTTAGGGTAAGCAACTTCATCTAAAGATATAGCTTCAAAAGTTCTGCGTCTCTTTTCTTCGTATTCATGGTTTCTCCATCATTGGGAATGGGGAAATTTGTTATTTCTGATACATTTGGAATTTTAAAATCAAGATTTTGGTAGATAATGCCAACAGTATCATGCAAGGTATCCTTACCACTTCTTGTTTCTACGAACCTATCAAAATTGTCGTAGGCAACACCAGTACAGAGATTTGGATTTTTTTTAACTGTTGCAGGACATAAACTTGATTTTTGAATAGAAGTGTATGTTGCTTCTGTTTCCAGCTCTTCTATTCCCGGATAACTTATGCAATGCCCATATCTATGAATAATATCAATAATTTTTCTACTACTGGTTAAACTTTTTAATGTTATTCCTAGAGTAATATGTTTTGACGTTTTCACTTTTCCATTGTGTATTCCATATACGACATTTTCACAATAAGATCGCACTTGACGAATACATTTTGGATTATTTCTTAGTTTTCGATTACTACCGGCATTCAGAGTAAAGTAAAAGTCTAACAAATCTTGTGGCACTGATACTTCTCCTTCCTTTAAATCTTGTGTTGATATAGTTTCAGGTAATTTTTTCCTTTCAATGTGCAAAACTGATTTTCTTAACAGCAACACAGCTTTTTTCAAAATGTCTTCGTCCTTTAAATTTTCAAATGATTGGTCATCAATGGTTGTTAAATGTTTTGGGGCTAATAATTTTTAATTTTGAATGAAAAAAAAATTAATTTCTTTGCTAAATGCTTTAAGTATCTTATCTTCTAAATGCTGTGGTGTAAAAATCACTGTAATTTTTTCAGCATTTTCTTCTTCAATTCTTTCTAAAAAGTCGATGTAATATCTGTGAAGATAAGTCAAAAAATAACATCGTCCTTTTTCGATGACATTTTCTTGAATAAAAGCACTTATTTCATCAAAAGCCATTTGATGACACTGACGCAGATCATGCCAAATACCTTTAGTTGTTTTTTTTACTGAACAATGATATTTTGTTAGCAAAGTCCATTTGACAAATATGATGATAGTAAATATTTGAATGAGAAAGATTTACTATCTTGTTAAATAAGTGGATAATTTTCATGTCCTCGTAATATGTTTGATAAAAAAATTTCTTTTTCAGTTGAATGTAAAGGCTGTCTTTTTGAATGATGTTTCTTGGTCTTTTGGTCACAAAATAAGCAAACAATATTTTTACGTTCAATACTTACATCACTTTCAATCTCAGTATTACTTTCATATGTAATGTTAACATTTTTTAATGGAACACAATTTTCTTGAGAAAATGATGTTGCCTGTTCGATCGATTCAGGTATTCTAATCTGGTCAGGTATAAGAGTAGCTGCTGGAAATGAAGACTGTGAAAAACATGACAGTGGTTCAATAGATTGTCTATTAAGGTTAGGTATCGATGAATACGTTGCACATAGGTCCTCTGTAGCATTTGATGATTTCTTTTTTGGAGCAGGCTTTGTTGTAGATTTGGATTTGTAATATTTTTTCATCAATCCTGTAAATGACTTATAACATTCTCTATGATAACCACTTTCAAATAATTCAACTGGAAAAACATCTTTAAATTTCAGATTATGATCCTTTCTAAGTTTTAAAATTTGTTGGCACTTTGTTAACGTCTCTTCAGTAAACAATATTAAATTCTCATTAGAATTGTTACAAAAAACACAATTTAATAACTCTGCCATGATATATTTTTAAACAATGCAATTATTTAAATTTTTATTTCACTCACTCGAAATGTCAACTTAATAGCAGAAACATGACCAGAGACTGAAAAAAACGTTACACACAAATATAATCACAGGGTACACCATGAGTATAAGACACAAAGATATCTCACTCGCGCTCTTGCGCATGAATACTGGCCACGCGCTCATATTCAGAACGGAACATTTATCGTGTCTGGCAGGAACTTTGGCCCATCGGATTGGTCTGGCTGCTTACAAAATGTCTTGAAGTAGTACCCCGAGCAACATATATAAAATTCAGGCTTGCTAGTATGACGTAGTTTACCTCCTTTTTTTACGACCTTTAAAGCGTCTGGCTCAAGTAATGGCCCACAGGAAGTGTCTGGCAATAATGAATGTTGGTTTTTAACAATATCCTGTAAAACATATATAAAAACCAGCTTTGCTAAAATGACGTAGGTTAGCAAGATTTTTCGGGCCCTTTAGTACCCGCTACCTCTGAAAGGGCCCCACTTCCATGCTGGCGAGTACGCATACGTTTTTAACTATATATTACTCTACTCATCCTCAAAATTTCAGCTTTGCTAAAATGACGTAGGTCTGGGGGCTCTGGGATCTTGGACTATCAGGTAACATTCCTCCATTCCAAGGAGTTCTGTCCTCGCATTCGCGAGGACGCGGGTTCGAATCCCCGTCTGGGCATCCAGATTTGGGTTTTCCATGCTTTCCCCAAATCACTCCAGGCGAATGCCGGGATGCTTCCTTCAAAAAGGCCATGGCCGAATTCCTTCCCGTTACTTGTCTTCAGTCCCATCCCGCCTCTGATGACCTTAGTCGTCGACGAGGCGTAAAGCCATAAGTAAAAAAAAAAAAATCCATTCCAAGGAAAAGTACTTATGGAAAGCTAAAATAAATACCGCTGTATAGTATTTCCAGGCTTGATTAAAGTAAACTGAGGATTAATGAGGAAGGTCGTCGTTTAGTGTAGAACGTAGTTTGACAAGACGTTTGGTTTTTTTTAAGTATTAACTCGTTCAAAGAAAATATTCAAAGACGCCAACAATAGCCGCTGATGGAACGGAATTTTGATCTCTTATTTTTCGATGTAGACATCACCGCACACGGAGTTACATAGCTGGATGAGCAAAACTGACACACAGAGCATACAGGGAAACAGCAAACAGTAAACTGGTCAGTATGCAGAAAAAGGTAATAAATACAAATGAAATTAAACTCTAAAGCGATCACAATAGTTTTTGCTGACAACATGACTTAAAAAATGACTTAACAACTGCTAGGATCCAAATTGACTTGCTCAAAGAAATCGCTAATTAAACCGATACACAGGTATTCTATGAAAAAACTGGAGAAATGACTAACATAAGAGATGCTCCACTAGGATCTCAAAGTAATTACCGAGACATAAACAGAATGGGAAAATTTAATTACCTGGGTGAGATAATCACAAAGAAGCCATTCGGGAAAGAAAACTCAAACTGGGAATAGACTACCAAATTTTGCGAGAGATCTACAAAAAATGTCAAAATATTAAGATAAGTCAATATGAAACCAGTAGTTTTGTATGCAACCGAAACTTTGTTGCTGAATGCTGAAAAAGGATCTTGGGAGAATCGGAGAAAAAAGAATGAGAAATTATTAGAGGGTTGCAACTTCAAGAACGGCGTCCTACAAAAAAGATCTAACAAAGTCTGCAGTAAAATACAGAAAATCACTGAAACAATCAGCAAAAACCTCAAACGAATGAAGAAAAACAGACGGACTAAAAAAAATCTTTAATTTCTTTGATGCAAAACCCAAAACCGTAATGCTGTGCTATGTAAATATCAAAGAAGAATTTCATTTTTTAAAATCAAAACCCGAAGATGCTTTCGATAGAAATATTTTTCGAAAGAAGTTAGTGACACAAGGGATAAACCGAGACGAACACTCCAAAAGAAGATTCGGTACACGTTGGACGGAAGATCGTAAAAAGAGTTCCACTCAAAACGAATGAAGGACTTCTGGGCCCAATAGAATATTGTATACAGATTCAGTAAGGCCTCAAAGGAGTGTTTTAGAACCTACCTGAGGAATAAATACCATAACTTCAAGTCAACAAAGGACACCGTTGAAGAGATGTGGCATCGTTTTATACATATAGTCAGGGAAGGCATGGAAATACATATACCAAAGCGGACAATAAAGGGAGAGGATGATCCACCGTGGTACACATGCGAAGTCAAAAGATTACTCAAAAAACAAAGGAAAATACACGCACGCTCAAGAAGGAAGGGGTGTCGCAGCGATTTAGAAACCTTAGCTGATTTAAGAGGACGTATTAAGAATGTAATGCGCGAGGCCTTTAACAATTTTCACTCCAACTCTCTCTCTAAGAGTCTCACAGAAAACTCAAAGAAATTTTGGTCGTATGTACGAAAAGTTAATTGTACCAACAGCAATATTCCAGCACTAATTCGTGAAGGTTCCGAGGTTAATGAAAGCCGCGATAAAGCTAACGTACTAAATACCGTATTCAAAAATTCATTTACAAATGAACATAAAGATAGTATTCCCGTTTTCCCACGCCGTGGCGAGTCGGTGATGGAATCATTACGAATAGATACTGCAGGTATCGTTAAGCAATTAGAGCTCCTGAAGTGGGGGAAAGCACCGGGCCCGGATGGAATTCCAGTAAGAGTATTTTCAGAGTATGCTGCAGAAATCGGGCCATTTCTGTCTGATATATTCAGTAAATCATTAGAAGAGCGAAAAGTACCTTCAGACTGGAAAATCGTTCAAGTAACTCCGATTTTCAAAAAAGGTGATCGAAGTGTTCCTGGGAACTATCGTCCCATATCTATAACATCTGTTTGTAGTAGAGTTATGGAGCATATTATATGCTCGAACATTATGAATTTTCTAGATTATAATAATTTGCTTACAACAAATCAACATGGATTTCGGAAGAAAAGATCATGTGAAACACAGCTGGCCCTATTTACACACGACGTAATGAAAGTTATCGATACAGGTTCACAAGTAGATGCAATTTTTTTAGATTTCCAGAAAGCCTTTGACTCTGTGCCACACAACCGCCTTTTAGCGAAGCTTCGAGCGTACGGTATATCGGATCAGCTTTGTGAATGGATAAAGGATTTTCTAACTGGTCGGTCGCAGTATGTTGTCGTTGAAGGAGAAAGTTCTTCTAATCTAGATGTTACATCGGGTGTACCTCAAGGAACTGTAATAGGACCACTTCTTTTCTTAATTTTTATAAACGATCTCGGAGACAAAGTGAAAAGCCTTTTTAGATTGTTTGCTGATGATGCGGTTATTTATAGGGAAGTAAGAACTTTGGCCGATTGCTTAGAAATTCAGCGCGATCTGGATGTTATTTTGGCTTGGTGCGCTGAGTGGCAACTTACTCTAAACTGTAAAAAGTGCAAGACAATGAGCATAACTAACAAAAAGAATCCGATTGTTCAGAAATACGAGTTAAACAATACAGTTATTGATATGGTCGATTCTATGAAATATTTGGGAGTAACAGTACAAAGGAACATGAAATGGGACATACACATTAATTCTTTAGTAGGTAGAGCAAATTCTAGGCTGCGATTCATAGGTAGAATCTTGAAAAATTGTAATGAACAAACAAAGGAGATAGCGTACAAATCTCTTGTGCGTCCACATTTGGATTATTGTTGTGCCATTTGGGACCCGTTTCGTAAGGGATTGATCGAAAGTATAGAGAAAGTACAGAGAAGAGCCGCTCGATTCGTGACCGCTTGCTACAGTCCTTATGAAAGCGTCACAGAACTGATTAGTAGATTAGGTTGGGAGTCTCTGATAGATAGACGACACACGTTTCGTTTAAATTTATTGGAAAACATGCGTACTCCAACTTTCACTCATGAGTGTA
This sequence comes from Vandiemenella viatica, assembly GCA_031002005.1. NCBI lineage: Eukaryota > Metazoa > Arthropoda > Insecta > Orthoptera > Morabidae > Vandiemenella > Vandiemenella viatica. The sequence continues at coordinate 180,337,887 of CM061914.1, read as the reverse complement.
GTGAAATACTTCTTCCACCAACCTATTTGAGTCGGAAGGACAGGAAAGATAAAATTAGAGAAATAAGGTGCCGAACTGATTCTTATATGAATTCTTTTTTCCCTCGTACCATTAGGGATTGGAATGCACAGCAAAGAGATTAGCTTTGGTGCTGAGCACCCTCTGCCACCCACAATTTTGTGAATTGCAGAGTATATATGTAGATATGTAGATGTAGATATGAAACTCGCCGCCAAATCAAGAAGGTTTTAATGTGGTCCTGGTTGGTCTCTGCAAATATATATACACAAATACAAACGAAATTTTTTCATTGTTTTTTCTCCATAATAAATTTATTTTGGATTGACCCTCTAATGTTATGCGGTGTTCTCATTTCAGGGAACTGAAATTTTGTTACGAAATCACAGCAATCGTGAGCGGCTAGTAATGGCCGTGGAAACCAGCGCCGCTCTGTAACAAAGGGGCAGCCCGTCGGTCGCAGATCGATTCTGAGAAGCACAATTTTTAATTCGGCGACGATTTGTCAGGTCTCTCCGCTGACAGCAGAGGCGACACAATTATCGACCGCATCCCCGGCTGATAAACGACTCTCGCGTGACCGCAACCTGTGGACGGAATCCTTATTCATCCGCACAAACTGGGGGTGTACAAAACGCGCGTTATAACAAGTCCACATACGCTTGCTATTACACCATTATGGACAGTTCGGTGTCTGCTACAGGGAACAACCTAAGCTCCTATCGTATCAAATCTGACAGCGCAAGACAGGAAATGACACCCGGCAACATGTTTATTGGCAGTGGAATAGAAGTCTTCCACAAACAATCACCACAGCTTTACGACTCTCTTTTTTGGGTAAGGGTGTCAGGGATTGGAATAAGTCACAAGGAGAATTGATGAACAATTTACGAAAAACGCTGAAAGAACTTAAAGTTGAAATTGGTAGAGGACAAAAGTAGTTGGAAGAGGAAAGGGGACAAATGGATGTGTAGGGAAATTGCCACAGGAGCATGCGATCCTTCACAATTAAATTAATTAAATTAAAAGTGTGCCTTGCTTCCACCTTACAACTTGTTACATTTCAAGTCCATTTTGCAACGACCACAGTGCCCTAAAAACGTTGTCTGAGTTCGTTATTTTATTTTTAGAATGTAAAATATTAAAAAACTAATATTAAGGCTTTTCAAGCAAACCGACTCACAGTGATTGTGTTTGCATAACCACCATCAGGTCACTCACTCAGACGAGCTGCCTACACAGCTCTGCGTGCAAGAGAGCATTTCGTTGAGGCAGACCAGAATGTATCACTACTTCCTAGCGTGTTTGTTAGGCGAGCGGTTCACACCACGTCCTAGTATTCTGGAGGATGCGCGTACGATTTCCGGATGCCATGAATTGTGAAAATCACTTCAGGTCAGGGAAGATTCATTCGAAAGGCCATGGCCGATTTCCTTCCCGCTACCTCTCCAAGCTCTAATCACCTCATCGTAACGAACCCTGTAGCCCCCTCCCCCCCTCCGAAAATACTCGCTCGAAACATCTATGACATTCGCGAAGACAGAAATATAATACAAATTGGATTATTTTCTTTGATGGAAGAATAGCAGGAATACAAAACAGTGTCTAACTGGCACTACCATCAATGTGCTGTCCACCGTCGGGAAGTTCACGAGGTATTGAATTGTTACGTCATTGTTAGAGGCGAGATACAGCGGCCAGCGGATACGTTCACCCCACAGTATATCTTCTGAACGGCAGTCTGTGTACTCTACAGATGTGAGTAGCGAACAGGCTCAATAAAGCTGAACTGCCTACGAATAACATTGGGGGAGGCAGACATAGCTGGACCCACAGCCATCTAGGAGAACGCCGAGACAATAAACCACACACTACACAAACAAAAATACAGTCACACGCTGAACATTACGGGAGGCAGACATAGCTGGACCCACAGCCATCTAGGAGAACGCCGAGACAATAAACCACACACTACACAAACAAAAATACACTGTCACACGCTGAACATTACGGGAGGCAGACATAGCTGGACCCACAGCCATCTAGGAGAACGCCGAGACAATAAACCACACACTACACAAACAAAAATACACTGTCACACGCTGAACATTACGGGAGGCAGACATAGCTGGACCCACAGCCATCTAGGAGAACGCCGAGACAATAAACCACACACTACACAAACAAAAATACAGTCACACGCTGAACATTACGGGAGGCAGACATAGCTGGACCCACAGCCATCTAGGAGAACGCCGAGACAATAAACCACACACTACACAAACAAAAATACAGTCACACGCTGAACATTACGGGAGGCAGACATAGCTGGACCCACAGCCATCTAGGAGAACGCCGAGACAATAAACCACACACTACACAAACAAAAATACAGTCACACGCTCAACATTACGGGAGGCAGACATAGCTGGACCCACAGCCATCTAGGAGAACGCCGAGACAATAAACCACACACTACACAAACAAAAATACAGTCACACGCTCAACATTACGGGAGGCAGACATAGCTGGACCCACAGCCATCTAGGAGAACGCCGAGACAATAAACCACACACTACACAAACAAAAATACAGTCACACGCTGAACATTACGGGAGGCAGACATAGCTGGACCCACAGCCATCTAGGAGAACGCCGAGACAATAAACCACACACTACACAAACAAAAATACAGTCACACGCTGAACATTACGGGAGGCAGACATAGCTGGACCCACAGCCATCTAGGAGAACGCCGAGACAATAAACCACACACTACACAAACAAAAATACAGTCACACGCTCAACATTACGGGAGGCAGACATAGCTGGACCCACAGCCATCTAGGAGAACGCCGAGACAATAAACCACACACTACACAAACAAAAATACAGTCACACGCTCAACATTACGGGAGGCAGACATAGCTGGACCCACAGCCATCTAGGAGAACGCCGAGACAATAAACCACACACTACACAAACAAAAATACAGTCACACGCTGAACATTACGGGAGGCAGACATAGCTGGACCCACAGCCATCTAGGAGAACGCCGAGACAATAAACCACACACTACACAAACAAAAATACAGTCACACGCTGAACATTACGGGAGGCAGACATAGCTGGACCCACAGCCATCTAGGAGAACGCCGAGACAATAAACCACACACTACACAAACAAAAATACAGTCACACGCTGAACATTACGGGAGGCAGACATAGCTGGACCCACAGCCATCTAGGAGAACGCCGAGACAATAAACCACACACTACACAAACAAAAATACAGTCACACGCTCAACATTACGGGAGGCAGACATAGCTGGACCCACAGCCATCTAGGAGAACGCCGAGACAATAAACCACACACTACACAAACAAAAATACAGTCACACGCTCAACATTACGGGAGGCAGACATAGCTGGACCCACAGCCATCTAGGAGAACGCCGAGACAATAAACCACACACTACACAAACAAAAATACAGTCACACGCTGAACATTACGGGAGGCAGACATAGCTGGACCCACAGCCATCTAGGAGAACGCCGAGACAATAAACCACACACTACACAAACAAAAATACAGTCACACGCTCAACATTACGGGAGGCAGACATAGCTGGACCCACAGCCATCTAGGAGAACGCCGAGACAATAAACCACACACTACACAAACAAAAATACAGTCACACGCTCAACATTACGGGAGGCAGACATAGCTGGACCCACAGCCATCTAGGAGAACGCCGAGACAATAAACCACACACTACACAAACAAAAATACAGTCACACGCTGAACATTACGGGAGGCAGACATAGCTGGACCCACAGCCATCTAGGAGAACGCCGAGACAATAAACCACACACTACACAAACAAAAATACAGTCACACGCTGAACATTACGGGAGGCAGACATAGCTGGACCCACAGCCATCTAGGAGAACGCCGAGACAATAAACCACACACTACACAAACAAAAATACAGTCACACGCTGAACATTACGGGAGGCAGACATAGCTGGACCCACAGCCATCTAGGAGAACGCCGAGACAATAAACCACACACTACACAAACAAAAATACAGTCACACGCTCAACATTACGGGAGGCAGACATAGCTGGACCCACAGCCATCTAGGAGAACGCCGAGACAATAAACCACACACTACACAAACAAAAATACAGTCACACGCTCAACATTACGGGAGGCAGACATAGCTGGACCCACAGCCATCTAGGAGAACGCCGAGACAATAAACCACACACTACACAAACAAAAATACAGTCACACGCTCAACATTACGGGAGGCAGACATAGCTGGACCCACAGCCATCTAGGAGAACGCCGAGACAATAAACCACACACTACACAAACAAAAATACACTGTCACACGCTCAACATAGTGACACGTTTCACAGACAGTTCTTATGATATGAGTGCTGTTTGCAGCTGGAAGGTTTTTCTGAGCTTCAGTGCTTTCTATTCTCCCTGCAAGCAGCGATGTTAGTTATTGCATTCCTCCACGTTGCACATTTGTTTTTGAGGGCGACCATTTAGATTTTGGTTCTGTGCAAGCTTTCTCACACATTCCTCTTGCATTGCGAAACGTTTGCCGAGCTTTCTTCACAGATTATTCGTAACTTGTTACTATGCGTTCATTACAAGTTTCATATGTTGACTGTTCCTTCTTTACCAACCGTTTATCCTACGCTATCCTGCACTTTCTACCACTGATTGTTCACGATTTACATTAGTAACTTAACTTAATGCCCCTAGAGCCTAATTTTTTGATCTGACAGTTTATGCTGCTTCGAGCACCAGGTTGCTTATTCAAATGATCACTATTTCAGAAACAAAAAACTTGCGGTTGAGGATGGAAATTTTTTAAACTATTACAGAGGACGTGTTAACTTCCGCCGAACTTACAGCATTCAAATAGCTGTGGTATATGCTTTTAGTGAAGGGTGGAATTGTTCTCCAACTTGCCTCGTAGTTACGATCCTGCTATGTTAGGCAGACGTTCGAAGGGGAGCCAATATCCGCCCTGCCCACACTGGTTATGCAACCCGTTGCGCAACTACCTGTCCCGGGACTTTCAGAGGAAATATCTGCACTTCTGCTCGCGCTAGGCGAAGCTATAAGTAAAACCTGAACAGCTATGAACTTTACGCATGACATTGGCGAAAGGAAATTAGTACAATCCAACAAATTTCCTACGGAAGCAATCAATGTGAATGTTGGAAGTTCAGCTAAGTCACATTTTCAAATAATCCAATACTATTTTCCTACTTATTATGCAGTAGGCAGGGTACGTATCTGACCCATGCATAATTTACTATTTCATTTTCCTTCATGAGCTAACACGAATATCATCCACCTGGCATTATTCCACGAAGGCCCAGTATTAAGAACGCACTGCACAATTGTTTAAATTCTGAATACTTACCATTCAGCACGTACAAATGATTCAAAATAAAAGAAATATTACTGAAACTGTCATGATTCGTCGTATATAAAACAATGCTCTCACGTTTTGATGTTAGTACAGTTACCAAAAACACAGTGTTTGCGAATACTGTATCCAGTCCACAGTTCATTCGACAGAAGCCTCAGAATACATTTTTATACCGTAATTGAAATTTCTGACTTCACCATAGATTCCCACCCTTTCTTAACCTATCGCCATCTTAATGAAAAAAAAAACTACTTTTTTAAAAAGTGATTAGATGGCGTCCCACTTAGATGAAGACTACTATACTATATATTGAAAAACAGGATCAATTTTTAAAAGTACTTTATTTAATGGTGTTAATAATATTCGTGTTTTGTTCATAGTTTGATAAATAAACATTATGAAAACTAATATTATTATTAATTATAGGGCTGAGCTCGATGTAATGACACTAATTTTTCGACATTCGCTGCCTTATTGTTATCAGCAACCACCGCCTTCCACTAGTGGAAGTCTTTTTCGTTTCTTTGGTAATAGATTGCTAAATCCTCTTTCGGCTGCATATGATAATTAGAATAATTCTCCACTGGGAATCACTGGTCTAGACCTTAGTGCCTCGTAGTCACGTTTGCTGTCGGATGAACGTAGGTATTATGTGGCGAGAAGCATTCACTTCCTTCTTTTTTTAACTTATGGCTTTACGCCTCGTCGATGTCGAGGTCATTAGAGGCGGGATGGGACTGGGGGTAAGTAACGGGAAGGAATTCGGCCATGGCCTTTTGAAGAAACCATCCCGGCATTCCATGGAAAACCGAAATCTGGATGCCCGGACGGGGATACGAACCGGCCTCCTCCTGAACGCGAGGCCAGAGCGTTAACCGCTCATCCACCACACTCGGTCATTCACTTCCGCTCGATTCCCTCACACAATACTCGTCTCAGCATCAACGAGCGCATATTTCCTACCACACCGAGCTGAACTTGTTCCAGCAGCTGACAGCGGTAACGCTCTGGCCACGCACACGTGAGGACGCGGGTTCGAATCCCCACCCGACCATCCAGATTGGGGTTTTCCACGGAATTCCGGGATGGTTTATTCAAAAGGCCATGGCCGAATTCCTTTCCGTTCCCTGCCACTAGTCCTATGCCGCCTCTAATTACCTCGACGTAAACGTGGCGTAATGCCAGAAACAAAAATAAAAAAATATAAAGATAAAAAGAAAATTCCAACATCCGACTAACACCCAACATCAGGCAGACTGCGTCTGTGTATAGGTCGTTCTGCTTGTTATCAATTGTTGTGCCTCTGTAACTGCCTTGCATTTATAGTCTACCCAAATAAACCATTAATGAGTTCAATAGGTGCTAGATAGAGGGAGAGAACTTTTAAGGAATAAAATAGTTCTTGGAACCAAGCACGTAAGGCCTGAAATAATGTTTAGAGGCTCCAGTAAAAAGACTAACTACGAAGTAGCCAATCAGGTCTCATAACCAACTAACAACCTCACTGTACCCCCAGCCTGCTGTCAAACGAGTGCCTCTGGTGCTGCCGCTGTATACCTCACGGGGTGAATCACTAGTACGTCAAAAATCTGACTTTGCCAGAATTTGGGCGATTTACTACACATTGTGTGGGTACTAATTTACTTTTAGACTGGTTATAGTCCTCTGAGTGGACCAGTTAATCAGTGCGTGGTTATTTTAGTATCTTCTGTCGCCCAGCCAACTCTAAACGCACGCTCGATCGCAGAGGCGGGGAACTGCCTCCGTTCATCTCCTGAAGCGAAGTTTGTCTTTCTGTGGCTGCCAGAACGGCAGTTTAGTAGCCTACTTCTACAGCGCTTCCTTTTCCCCTAATTAAATGATTTACTCTCCAAGTCAAAATAATTCATCACGGGAAGAGAAAATAAGCATCGTCCGTTCATACGCATACTATCATTTTATGTACTTCTATCGACGAAACCAAAGCGACATCGACACTGATTCCACCTCTAAATGGAAAATATCGATATTTTGCAATACGACAAGTAACTTTTATAAATCCTAAAAGTAATTTGGGAAGAAAGAAAACGTAAAAATTGACATCTGTATGATATAAATATAACTCTTGTACACAACTTAAACATTTATTTTATATATGTACTGCCTGACGGAAAAAAAAGTAAAGCAGCCAGAAGGAGAGGAAGAAATTAAACGAAATGAGACTTCTCTGGTTGATAGTGATTACAAAATGGTTTCCTCAAATCATTTCAAAAGGCCATAGCTCAATCCCTCCCTGTTCCTTGTACCCAGACCTTTCACGTCTCTTTTTTTTTTTTTTTTTTTTTTTTTTTTTTTTTTTTTTTTTTTTTAAAAAACTCGGCAGTATGAGTCCACTTGTCAGTATGACGTTGCATCCCCTCCAGTCTGGATGCATGCACTGATTCGGTTGTGAAGGCTGTCATGAAGCCGTTGTATCCTCTACTGAGGCAAGCTGGCCACAGCTGTTGTAACTGGTCCTTGATATCCTGGATACTCACACCGGGACGGAGTTGACGTCAGAGCTGGTCCCACACAGGTTCTATAGGGGACAGATCTGGGGATCTTGCTGGCTACAGGAGTGTCTCAATACCACCCAGACAGGTGATTGAGACACGTGCCGTGTATGGTCAAGCAGCATTGTGCTACGATACTGTAGCATGTGAGGTAACACATGAGGACGCAGGATGTCCGTGACGTACCACTGTGCCGTCAGAGTTCCCTCAATGACCTGCAGTCACACTCGATGGCTTCCCACACCATTAAACCAGGAGTAACACCACTGTGCCTCTCCAAAACAATGCAAGAACGGGACCTCTCCCCAGGTCTCCACCATATTCGCCGACGATGGTCATCCGAAGTAGTACAGAACCGCGATTCATCTCCGAATACAATGCGATGCCATTCACCAGCAGACCAGCTGAATTAAAATGGAATCACCTACTTATTTCTTTAGCCATAAGTTTTCGTATAAATGCTGTCACTGTTTCTGGCGAACCAAGCTAACTCTGTCGCTTTTATGTTTGTTAAGTGCCGTTGACCTGAGTTTTGTAGGCCTTAAATGAGCCTTTACAGAGAATAATTGGTATAATCCAAAAACAAATATTTTCGAACTTTCAGGTTTTATATCAAGGCGTAGTATATTGCCAGTTGCATAGCTATATAACCCTTACACAACAGGTAATGGGACAGAAGATTGTTTCGCTTCCTGCAGACGGAGCTGAATTCACGTGGCGAGGCATTCGCGAGCGAATATCAAAGCTGACGCGACGCCGCGCGACACAGCGCTTCGCCGTCTGCTAATTGAACGGCTCGCACAATGTCGAGAGCTTCCTGCCAGGAAATTGCCTCGTGGCAAAAACATCGAGGCGGACCCAATTACCGGCAGAAGCCACGAGAAAGGAGGCTGCACGTGGCGGAGGAATCACACCCCCACGTGTCCCCTCAGGTTTCAATAAGTATGCTCAAACTAGACGGCCCGAGCGATATACGGTGAATAGCCAGGTTGGCGGCTTGTAATACGATGAAACAAGAACCGACTCATTTTTTTTCGGAATTCCGGAACCCCTCCCCCCTCTGGTGAGATCTGGTTGGACCCCCCCCCCCTCTAATATGACGTGAGATTTTGAAGGAGACCCCCACCCATCTCCCCTACTAATCGACGTTTTTTCCGTCATTTACAGACCCCTTTTTATTTTTAAAATTTTGAAACCTCACGTGAGATTTTCGTTGAACCCCCTCCCCCTTTGTGAGGTTTCGTGAGATTTCGCATGACCCCCCCATCACACATCACGCTATTAATGGACGCCCCCTTACGAAACAATTCGAAATTATGAAATGTTTGCCTAACAGGAACAAAAATATCCCCAAAAAGCTCCTCACTCCAGAACGGACACACTCACAATCTCTATGTGCTGCTATCTAGCGGTAATGGGATCACTCCTTATCGACGCCAGCGCAATCTAGCAACTAGACTCAGAACTGTCGCACACCCGTGATGATGAACGTTCAAAATTTTGCCTTTTACGGTATTAATTTCGAGAAATTGCTTTCTCAGTTAGTGATCGCACCAAAGCGGAGAACCTAATCTTCAAAATGATACCTAGTTTATCGATTTTGTTTAAGAGGGCATCCACAAATTACGTGAGGTGTTTTTCCGGATTTCTGGACCCCCCCTCCCCCCTGGTGAGATTTCGTGAGATCTGGCCGGACCCCCCCCCCCCTCTGATGAGATCTGGTCCGTGAGAACCCCCCCTACAAATCGCCCTGGAAACTTTTGTAGACCTTTTTTTTTAGGTCACACCCTAACTTTTTTGACGAAATACCCTCCTAAAATCGACTTTGGCGCAAATTGTAGACTTTTTTTTGCTCTACTGTACCCAAATTTTTCGCAAAATCTCACGTGAGATTTCCGTAGACCCCCCCCTCCCCCCTGGTGAGATTTCGCCGGACCCCCCCTCCCCCATTTCACCTCACGTAATTTATGGATGTCCCCTTAAGTATGAGAGGCTAAAGACGAGACGTCACAAAAAAACCTTTTAGAGATAATGTATATGAAGCCGTAGACGGAACTATGGTACCGACGAAGCGATTTGGGTCACTTTTTTTACCTTATTTCTGGATTAGTATGAAACTGTTTGCTCAGATTCCTGTTAAGCATACAAATCAGCAAAGTTAACTGCCTAATCAAATTTTACATTGTTCCTGTGCTTTAGTTTTGAAGCTAGCCCGTTCAGAGGCAGCTCTAGGTCACTCTGTTGTATCCCCACTCCGTTGTCGCTACCCCTACACGCGAAGGGGAAATTCCTCTCGCGCTACTTGGACACTGCTGGTCAGCTCGGAGAGGTAGGAATGGAGAGGACGGTGAGATGAGAAGCGGGGTCAGGGCAGCCGCCATTTCGGGGTGAACAGCGTATAATAATCGTATTTAACAGATGACGTCACACACTCACTGATGGCCATGGTACTGTCCTCAAACGGTAGATTCCGGTAAATACCTAGGGGTAACAATTCGTAATAATTTGTCTTGGAATGAGCATATCGAGAATGTAATTTGGAAAGCAAATCGTGTGCTCCGATTTCTAGGTCGTAATTTAAAACAATGCACTCCGGATGTTAAATCGATTGCATATAAGTCACTAGTGCGTCCTCACTTGGAATATTGTTGTTCTGTATGGGGTCCCCATCAAAAGGGGTTAATGGAGGCATTGGAGAAGGTCCAAAGGAGAGCCGCCCGATTCGTGATAGGTATATATAGTTGGAGGGAAAGCGTAAGTGCGATGTTGAAGGAGTTAGGTTGGGAAGACCTGGTACACCGAAGGCATTGCTCTCGACAGAAGCTAATTGAAAAATTCACGACTGACATATTTCGGAATGACAACGAACAAATATTGCTACCACCAACATTCGTATCTCGGAATGGCCGTGAAAATAAGATAAGAAAAATCAGGGCCAAAACCGATTCTTTTCTGTATCCACTTTTTCCAAGAGCGATTAGGGAATGGAATATAAAGGATTTACCGGGCGAGTAAACTTAAAATCCGACAGGAGTACCTTTCGATAAAGCTCTCCGGCCATCCTGATCTGGGTTTTCCATGGTTTTCCCGGATCACTCCACGGCAATGCTGGGATGGTTCCACACAATAGCGCAAGGGCGCCTCCTGCCATATCCCGTATATCCCTTCCAACCTATTACCCATTCGGATAGGTGCAATGCACCCTCCGCCACACACTTTTAGCGAATCGCGGAGTAATAATAATAATAAAACTCTAGAGCACTTCCTGTAGTCGCAGGTATGATGTAATTTCGTACACAGACTGCATTTTTCCCCAAATATAAAAATAGTAAAATATTTGTGACATTCCGTGTATTTACCCCTTGTTAACACCAATCCCGAATGTGCTTCGTACTTGATATGGATTGTACTATATCCCAGAGACCTTCATCGTGCATAGAGTTTAATAAGTTTAGCTAATTTGTCGAATTTTATTTCGCTGTGCTCCTTAGGTTTGACGCTCGTTCGCCTATCGTCATCACAATTCTATAGATCCTACAGTACTTTATAGAGTGGTTCTAGAGACTGGTAATTTTATATACATATATTGCTTCATCCACAAATTGTATGAAAAGTCCAATATTGGTGATTTTCCCCGTGTTTACTCTATAACGTGAAGGCAACCCTTCAGCGCATATTTGTACGTCAATATCTTTGTTCTGGATGACGGCATTTGCTTGAAATTCTGTTACGCATAGAGATGAGCAAGCTTAACTTAAATTTATTCCTACATGCAAATTTAACCGATTATGAGTATGTACAGAGATACTGTTTTATATATTTCATTTCCGCTATGTGGATCCTGGAAAACGAAGTGGTGAAGAAACTCAAGGATTCTTTTCATCAAACCTACCCTTCCTACCCCTATGATGCCATGTTACCTGTATTAAACCCATGAGAAACCCAATTAATCGTCTTATTTATAAAAAAAAAGTTCGGTCTAGGAATTTCCATGCTGTGATATATGTTATAATTTACAAATTTCCTCTCAATTCCATTTTCAAAACAGTAGAAACGGGAAGAATTACATCTTAGCCATTGGTAAATTCAAGCGTTGCGGGGGGTATTGCATTTCTTCGAAAGTTAACTGGTGCAATAAAAGAATTCTTAACGCCCATTTTAGGGATTACGGGATACTTAACCCCCGAAAATTCCAGCCCATTCCTAGATTTCAGTGGAACTGTCTAAGCCAGCGTCTGCCAACCTGTGGTCCACAGACAAAATAAAATTAATAATTACGAAAACGTGAACTCTGACGAGCAGAGCTATCAAATGACAGTTCTAGAATAGCCAGTTCCCCAATTATTATTAGTATAACTATTATTAAGGAGCTCGTGGCTAGTCTCCAAGGGGTCTGCCGTCGAAAAAGGTTGGGAAAGGGAAAGGCTGACCTAGGCAATAGGAGAAGTAAGTTCCTGAAGTGAGCAACAATGTGTGTTGCAGTGGGTAATTCGCCAATTGCTTGGGGGAGTTTTTTTTAATTACCTACTGTTGTTTTGATCCTCGTAGGAGAGTGTCTGATAGGGCGATTTGGCTGTGGCTGCCACGCACCTGCCTTGTTTTTATTTATGTGGTTGTCTTGATGCCGCGCCTGCGTAAACAAGGAATTAGGCACCCGTTCAGCTGTCTCGGCGCCAATTAGCCGCACAATCCCTCACCCCGCCTCCAGGGGTCACTGACCCCACGCGGACAACACAGCTTAGTGCGTAACCAACACGCTAACCACGTGCCGCTAGGTAGCAACAGGGCTCGACTCCCCGGGAATGCCGGCATTATTAGTACCTTCACAAGCGCTAGGAAAGATTTCTTCCAGAGGGATACTACGATACTACGATACTACGATAACCGTGACGTCACAATATGATGATGGATGCTTGTGTACCTCAACGAGACAAATAGAAAGTGAAGAATATATATATATATATTGATATCTCCCTTAGTTTTAGAGATTTACTGCCTCAAAAGTGAGGTGGTTAGATTGAATTGCGGCCTGCACCAGAAGAAAAATTTCTCCAAAACCACATTTGATGATGGATTCTCGATGGGAGAAATCGAAAGCGAGGAATAAAATTTTTCGATATTTGGCTTAGTTTTCGAGATATATTGTCTCCAAATGAGGCGGTTGGGTTGAGAAGCCGCCTGGACCAAAAAATTCGCTAAAGCACACAAGTAACTACACGCTGGATATGCACAATGGTTTTTTTGTTTTCTTACTACCGGCTGTAATTAGGTTAAAATTCCGGCTGGACCAGAAGCAAAATGTCGACAAAAACACAAGGAAGAATACGTGTAAGTAATTTTTTGACAGTCGATATGTGGAGAACTAAGCGAGATATCGAAAAATGTTATTGTTCACTTTCGATTTGTCTCGTCGAGTTACATCTTCACATTGTGGCGCCACGGTTATGATAGTGCTGCCCCTTTCAGTTACACAATGATCTAACCGTGGATAAGACACTGCGTATGAACATAAACGAAATAAATAAATATAAGCCATAGGCATGCGTACTTGCCTGTTTGGTATCTTCTGTCAAAAAATTATTTGGTTATGTTATCAGTTGGTTCCATCAAGTACTACAGATAATACAGCCTAAATATCGGATGCTCTTGTTCCTTCATAAATTTCTGCATCTAGTCGTTGCGGAAAAAAAAAACTAGTCTACATATAATTTAAACGAACGTCGTATTATATATATATATATATTTTATATCCTGCCTCACATTATAACCTTTATCTCTGCTACACAACAAACAGTTGCATTTCAACTAGCATCACAATTTCAACTTCTTTTAACAATGCACGTGCAAACAAAATCAAATTAGATTATTTATTTGAATTTACACTTTCCGTTAGTAACATAAGCGCAAATAAAGTCAACGCAGTTATCAATTTGAAATTTCCTGGTTACCCCCGCAGCGCTGCGACGGCGGTCAGTGGAACTGACAGTTCGGGTATCATCGGAATCGCCGAAATTTATCGAGTTGACGTCCAGCCTTCAAATTCAAATCATTTTATTGAAGTGGATTATTTAATTAAAACAGGTGATTTCCAACAGTTACTTTCCAGTTTCACTCTTCGTCCAGCTGCTCTGAAAATAGACCAAATAAAGGACCCGATAATCTACCCTCGAGAAAACCCACTCTGCAACTCCGTAACTGTAAGTGTTTAAGACCAGACTAGCTTTAAAGCTACCGACAGGCGGACGAGGATAAAATAAACTTGGACGAAGTTTCACGCCTTGAAAAGTTTCGAGCTAATCAGGAAAGACTGTCACCAGAAATACAAAGGATTATTAATTTTTAAAGTGTCCGAAGAGGATCTGACTGCGAGAATTAAATATTAAGCCAGCTGAAAATGCAGAGGAGAGAAGCATTGCCTGGCTGGGGAAATGATGAATGCCACAGAAATGGCCGCGTCACTCAAACCCCGTCAAAATGTGGGGGTATGGAAACAGGAAGCCAGTTAAACTTTTTCTAGTTTATGACTGAAATCTGTTGGCTGAAGCAGTTACGATGTTAAAAGCAGAATAGCAATAGCGAAAGAGGTTTCATGAAAAAAAGAGACATCTTTTAGTTTCAAATATTGATCTAGGAATTAGAAAATTTTAAAACTCTATGTATGGAGCACAGCACTTAATAGTAGCGAGAAATGTGGTGCTATAGGAGGATGCTGAAAATTAAGCGGACAGATACGAAGTATGAAATCAACGAGTTTTGAAAATGATGGGTGAAGTGAGAAGGTTGCAAACGAGTCTTAGAGAAAAAAGAAACAGGATGGTGGGTCACATTTTGAGACATGCTGGATTGGTTAATTTGTTAGTGGAGGGAACAGTTGAAGGACAAGTTTCTAGAGGTAGACAAAGATTAGAATATGTGAAGCAGATAATTATGGGCGTGGGTTGTAAGGGGTATGTAGAGATGAAGAAGTTAGCGCAAGATAGGAAGGGATGGAGGATTGCAACAAACCAGTCGAGAGATTGATGAGAGCTGTTTTTTCTCTTTGTTTTTTTTTTCTTTCTTTTTTTAAATCTGTTAATACATGTTTTGAGAGGTATTTACACGGGTTCGAGGAAGTGAGGGATCGGATTACTAATACTGTTCGATCGTCCAAATCATTCGACACATTGGTGCTCCGAAACAAGCCATGGACGATTACCGACGCTCAATAACAGTAAATCTATGTGATCACTTATTCGCTTAATGAGCCATTAAAGCAGAAATAAGAGCAGTAACCAGGTACTTGTGGACTTGATTGGCTGCCAACACGGCTCTTCAAGCTCGTAGCAGCTACACAAACAGAAAGGAGAATGCGGCCAAAGGTCAACCAAGCTATTTTCACTTCCATTCCGTTCGTTTAATTCCCGAATGAATCAAAGAAAACAATAGGTATTTGCGGCGCCCGGTTTGGCATCTGATACTACTATGTTTATATTTCGAGACACGTTAAACCGCGGAGCGTGACTAACGTATTTCTTTCTCTGAAGGATCCCGGGGCCTCACTGCCTAATATGGCCTATGACGTCACGCCTCAGGCTCGGGTGTCGCGGCGAGAACTCGAAGGCACCTCCCGCATTAGGTCAATGTGGAGAGGAGTGACAGAGAATAAGTCTAACCAGGGGAGTGAACGTTCTAGAGGTTCACTATTCGGACAAGTATTTGTACATTTGAAGTAATGAGGCATTATAGAAAAAGCAGACATTACAGTTTCATAGCAGCTCACCTACTAAACTGAATTATGTTTTTATTACACCTGTAAAATATCCAGAAATCGTTGACGGAAAATTAATATTTGGTACTAACCTGAAAATTTAGATTTTAAAGAATTTAAATGTTCTTTTTATTTTTAGCTTTCCAAACTATTATTACTATTATCATTACTCCGCGATTAAATAAAAGCGGGTGGCGGAGGGTGCATTGCACCAATCCTAACGTGTAATCGTTTGTGCATAGGCAAGCATATAGGGATTATGGAGGAGGCGCCCATGGGCTATTTTTAGGAACTATCCCGGCATTCGCCTGGAGCGATCAGGGAAAACCATGTAAAACCCAGATCAGGTGGGCCGGAGCGATTTATCCGGACTTACTTCTGTTGGATTTAAAGTTTTCCTCGCTCGGTAAATCCTTCTAATTCCATTCCCTAATCGCTCGTTGAAAAAATGAGTATCGAAATGAATCGGTTCTGGCCCTGGTTCTCTTATTTTCTCGTCATTCCTACATACGAATGTTGCTGGTAGTAATATGTGTTTGCTGTCATCCTGAAATAGGTCAGTTGTGAATTATTCAATTAGCTTCTGCTGAGAGCAACGTCTTAGGTGTTCCAGGTCTTCCCAACCTAAGTCATTCAACATCGCACTTACGGTTTCCCTCCATGTATATAAACCTGTCGTATATAAACCTGTCACGAATCGGATGGCCCGTCTTTGGACATTCTCCAATGCCTCCATTAACCCCTTTTGATGAGGGATCCATACAGAACAGCAATATTCTAAGTCAGGACACACCAGAGCCTTGTATACAATCGATTTAAGTTCCAGTGTACACTGTTTTAAATTACGACCTAGAAATCGGTGCATATGATTTGTTCCTCCAATTACCTTCTCAATATGTTCATTCCACAACAAATTATTATGAATTGTTACCCTAGGTATTTAGCGGAATCTACCGTTCTTAACACCGATGATGATTAAGCTTTAGATGAGAAATCACGTTAACTTTTAAAATCTTTTAAATGATTACAGTTGAGCAGTTTTTTCATATTCGACTAATTTAAATTCCGCTTTGTCACAAACTTATTCATCTCGTGTTAAGCCAAAGATTTTTAGCTGACATATGAGTAATTATACCTTCGATTAATTCAGTTTGTGATGATGGATTTGTGACTATGTCGTCGTGTTCTTGGACCAAGCTCTCCCGACCAATGAAAGCTGTTTCAATCGGTGTTTGGCACCTTCGCTAATTAACTATTCCGCTTCAAATATAAAACTAGCAACACCTGTTCCTCCCGGGTCCGATTCCAATCTATCCACAGGCGACTCTAATAATAAGAAATGAATTAAGATTGCAAGCTGATAATGAAGCTCGATTGCCTCGCCTTACCAAGTTTCTTTAATACTCGCAAACTGATCAGTATGTGAGTGGGCAATAATTTTCTATTTTTGATAGTATTAGTCGCAACATGGATTATATATCTGCGGTTTTCTATTTTTATATATCTGCAATTTTCTATTTTTGATAGAATTAGTCGCCACACGGATTATATATCTGCAGTTTTTTCCCTCGTAAACTGAGACAGACACCTAATACTTTTAAGGAGACATGGATTGCAAAGGTTACTTTGTCCTATTGGTTCGCCATCTGCTGTGAATGGTGAATATTCCAAGTACAATACGGCAAAGAGTTTGATAAGCAAAGTACAAAGTCTCCAGATCTGGGCTGATCGAAAATACTCCTCGTTATGACGTAAGACGTTTTAACCATGGTAAACTGATGATCTAAGCGGCGACAAACAGGGAACATACAGAAGAGACAGACCGAACAGAAAGTGGTAACTTGTAAATAAAGAAAAACCAGTCAAATAAACATGCTGTGGTTGTAACAAACGCAACTCACGTAAATATCGTTCATTTGACTTATTCTTCATCTAAAGAAAAAAAATACACCAAGCATCATCGATTTTACAACATTTGCTGAGGATATCTGAACATGACCTCTCTCTCAAACTGATCTTGAATGTTGTAAAAAGAACGCGCCGAACAAACGAAACTATAAAACCATATACAGCATTTTGATGAGGACAATGGTATCGAAATGGCGTGTGGTGTTTTGCCAAGGTATTTATTTAAATTATTCGGAGAGAGATACGTCGCAACAGAAAACGTTGACAAATATAATAATTCTATTGCTATAATTTGGTACCAAAAGTTTGTCGGAGCTAAGTAATGACTTACTTGTAAATGTTAAACGTACTCACTCAAACGCTGTATAAGGCACCAAACTCACCTGAAAAAAGAAAGAAAAAAATGATAATAACGTTAGTGAAAAACATCATAGAAATATAAACCAACACTTGTCTAATCACTTTTAGTGAATTGAGACACAGAAAAATCGTTATGTGAAGAACTCAAAATGTGAAAGAATGGAGAACAAGACATGTCATCTGTACTGTGAGTAAACACAATTTGCTGAGGATTGTTTGGCTGAGACAAGTCTCTGTGTTTGACGTATTATCAGGCTAAACATACTTTGTTAGTAGTGTCCATTGTGTGATCAGGGAGATGTTAGTAAGGTGTAAAAATGATTACAGATTGCAAAAAGGCAAGCGTTTTGTTCTTGATGTAACGATCTTGGTCAATGACCTAACTTTCTACGAATTTCAATTTTATGAATTAAGTTCATTGGTGTTGGAGAGAGATGAACATTAATTAATTGCAAACGTGTGTATTTTTCTTATGAATGAGTCTTGTTTTGATGGTATGAAATTGTTTAAGTTAAGTGTAATTCGATTAAAAGCAGTAAATATTGAAACAAAACCCTCTCGGGTATCCAGCCGGATGGTATTGTATAAACACAACGTTTCGACATCTAACTCTGCTGTCTTCATCAGGTTTCAGGTGTCTTCTAGCTGTCGCAAGCTGACTGTCAGCGCCGCGACTCGCCGGGTCTTCACTCACACAGCAGTAAATGTTAATTGAAAGAATGTGATTATGATCGTTGTGTAAACATAGTATTATACGAATATGATTTTCGGTTTTATGGAATTGTTTAAATTTGTCAGTTTTATGTTTAAACGGATGTAAATAGTTTCAATTTTTCATATAAAAATATTTCTCCACTGTTGTTAATAATTTTATATTGCTTATGATTGCTTTTGTACTGTTTCCAGTATTTGGAGTGATTGTTCACAGTCCAAAAGCTTGGGAGAGGGGGGGGGGGCGCATCTGATGTTTTCTCGAAATTTCTGTACTGACTGTTTAAGCTCCCGAGATAAGGAGCCGCATAGATCGCTTGAAACAATGCTAACAGGACGCTGCATCTGTGGTATGAGTAATGTGCTTTAGAATCTTTGGAAGAAGAAGGTGATGCCTTGATAGTCAATGAGTTTCTGAAGATTTCGACGGAATAAAAAGTTGGATAACACGTGTACCGATGGTCTTGTTATTTAAAATATTTGATCATTCAACAGGTTATAAGAACTATCACCCTTTGGTGAAAATTATAAATCAATTTAGACCTGACTAAGAACCTGTAAATCTAGGGACCGATTTATTAAGGTGTACAACTTGATACGCTTTTGGTTAATGACTAACTCTTGTCACTTAATGATGATTTTTTCTATTCACTTCCTCTTCCGCAGGTTGCTGTCTTGGTCGCCGGGGTTTAACCTTTCCCGAAAGGCTTCTGATTACTACTATTCATGACTAAATTCAATAGTCTAGCAAATGACAACACGGACGAATCGTTCTCAATTTACATTTATTTATCTGTGAGTTGTAAGATAACACAAGGCACCAGACTGCTCCAAAGATACTAAAGCACAAACACATTAATATTCCAGCGATTAATCTCACAAACAAAAATTCTGACAACTAAATTTCAACTAACTCGCCATCTCCACGTGTTTAAATAAGCGCCGGAGAAATATCCAGAAGGGAATAAAGATTGCCGACGGATATTTCTCGAACGTTAACAATACGTTAACAATTAAATCCACACAAGAATAATTACAAACTGTAGATAACCACTCACAATCATAAAAACATTAAAATGAAAGTTAATACTGTCTACATGCATTTACACACAAAATAATCAACATAAACCAGTCGAGACAACTGAGAATTGTACTCCAAACATACTAGCTCACATCAACACTTATAATTACAAACTTTTAATTAATGTTTCATACATAAGACTGTTCTTGATCATATTACATATCATTTACATAGTTTCTCTACATAAAATAACGTTCATTTACGGGACGAATATACACAAATTCACTATTAATCACAAGAAAAATATAGAAATCCATAATAAATCAACTATCAGCTTGCTATACATAACTCTTTTATATATATATATTTACTTATGGCTTTACGCCTCGTCGTCATTAGAGGTGGTATGGGACTGGGGACAAGGAACGGGAAGGAATTCGGCCATGGCCTTTTTGAAGGAAGCATCCCGGCATTCGCCTAGATTGATTTGGGGAAACCATGAAAAACCCAAATCTGGATCCCGGACGGGGATTCGAACCAGCGTCCTCCCGAATGCGAGGTCAGAACGTTAACCGTTCACCCACCACTCTCGATCATAATTCTTAAAATAACTTTTCATAAAAACGTTGTATCTGAGGGCTGTTATAAACTTCTTACGGCGAGTTTACAGCGAGTCTTATTAAGTCATCAGCGAGGACTGGTCTCAGGTTTGATTTAAATGTTGCGCATACAGAGTGAAGACATTCCGTCAGCGGTTTTGGTCAGTGTGTTGCCTGGCAGCGAGAGACCCAGTGTCGGCTGACAGGGCTTTTGATGTGAGGGCTGGCTCGATGTTTCATCTTCAGAAATAACAACAAACACTCGGCGCCTCGAATAAACCTCTCGAGAGCACGAGGGCTGTACGTCACTCACGCCACGAGAGCGTCTACCCAACATTCATTCCCGCCTGTGCTCTGCTCGACATCTCCTTACATTTCAGTTGAGCCACTGACTAGTATGATGTCCAGCCAGTGCTTCCTAATCTCCCTCGTGGTCTTATGTTGAGTGCTTTTTTCGCCACTGCCATTGTTGCGTTGTACATGGCGTACCATCCGAGACGACCCTATCGCATTTTCAACCACACCAAATCCCACCCGAAGGATCTCACTCCTGATGCGAGAACATCGGATTTCAATAAGTAGTCGTGAAATTAGAACTGCAAGAACTTTGAAAATTTTCAATCTATCGGCTGTGTATATCCACTACAAGCAAACACAGATAAAGCGTCGTCCCATTTTATTCCACTACTAGAGTAAGCCCGTGACTGTTTGTTTGCGTATTGTCACAGGTCTAGAATAGTTCCAGTATTTACGATGAAAGATTATGACAGGTTGATCTGATCTGGCCAAATATAAGCTTGACCTGTGTTTCAGGGTGAATACAATCTCTTGAGCTTGAAGAACTCAGAAGCATTAATAGAGGTAGGTATTAAACACGGACAGGAACGATCGCGCTATCGTGTAACTGTTTGAAAGGTCATACACTCGAACTTGCTTAAATACAAACTTCTATTTGACCCTTAAAGTTCACTCTGCAGTTCCGAGTTGGCATTCACTGAGTGAGGATGTGCGATGAGGAAAGTGCTCGCCGCGCTGTCGCGCCAGGCGGGCCGAGTGCCCCACCGCACTCGGCTTTGCCGGCGGCAGTAGCGGCCACATTGACGACCCGGCTAACGGAAACGGACTTGGCAACGGATATGAATAGGACGGCTACGCAAGATGGTACGACAACCTGGCAACCGAACTCGGATTCGAATATGGATACTACTGGGACCATCCACACAACGCAATCGACAACCGGGCCTGCCCACGGACTTGACTCCCGCGCAACTAAGCGATGCACCTCACCGCTCCTCGGTGGTAAAGCGAAGATGTCGAGGAGTGAGAAGAGAGCCAGCCATAGTAAACTCAGCATCCCTGTGTCGCAGCTCGCCACGACCAGCAAAGACAAGAAGGCGGGAAAGAAGAAAGTCATCGGTGCCTTCAGTTTCCCGGAACCATCCGCCACTTTCCCGTTTCGCGGTAATCCACGAACAAGAACAGAAAAAACAAGTTCAGCTGGGGACCAAACAGACGGTGCAGGGTTCACGGAGGCGCGTCGCACCTGTAAACCTCCGCCTACTCTAGACCCTGGCAGAATTGAACTCAGCAACCCATATGACGTGCTGATCCAGGAAGAACCAGAGCAGCATCATCAACAACAACAGCAGCAGCAGCAGCCACAGCAACAACAGCAGCTACGGCAGCAACACCAGCAGCCACAGCAGCAACAGCAGCCACAGCAGCAACAACAGCAGCCACAGCAGCAACAACAGAAGACGCAGCAGCAACAACAGCAGCCGCAGCCGCAGCAACAACAACAGCAGCAGCAGAGCTCCAAACAGCAGATCCCGCCCATCGTGGTACAGTACCCCAACACATACAAGGAACTGTACCAGATGGTGAAAGGAACACTGAACGGGCGGCCTTTCCAAGCCAAGTCCGCCGGTGGAGATAAAGTCAAACTGACATTATCCAACACTGAAGATTACCTGGACGTCACCGCAGTGCTGCAGCGGAGGAAAATACCTTATTATACATTCCCGTCCGCGGCGGAAAAGTTACTGAAGATCGTCGTCCGTGGCATGCCCTCGAACATGCCACCGGAAGATATCAAGGAAGAATTAGAGGAGCTGGGACTCGACATAAGAACAGTAACACAACTAAAGAGACCTGGCGGCTCTGAAGTAATGCCTCTTTTCCTTGTGGTGCTTCCAGATCGGCCTCAAAACAGGAAAGTGTTTGAACTGGAAGTACTGATGTCCCTACGGATTAGTAGAAAAATTGAGGTCCTCCAATGGCCCAGTTCAATGTTATAATTGTCAGGCCCTGGGGCATGTTGCGAGACATTGCAACATGCCCCCAGTGTGCGTCAAGTGCGCAGGGGCGCACCTGTCCAACGCTTGCACCATGAGGAAGGGTGAAAACGCCCCGACATGCGCTAACTGCAAAGGCAGCCATGTCGCGAGCTATAAGGGGTGTCCAGCGTTCAAACGCGCCCGAGATAGACAACGGGGTGTCACCTCTAGCCAGACAAACAAGGAGCAGAAGAAGACGAACGCAGAGAAGAAGGCGGAAGAAACACCTGCCAAGGAATCATCAGCTACCAACCAACACAGGCGCCAACGAGAAGATAAGAATAACGCCCAGAACCCACCTCAGAAGAATGGCAAAGGCCAGCAAAAAGGAAGCAAGAAGAGTGAGGCACAAATGCCAATCGACCACTCGGAAATCACCTCCTTTGCTGAAGCCGTCACTGGTCAAAGTCAACCCAAGGGAAACAAAAAACCTGCAGCCAACAAGAGCAGCCATCTCAAACCTGGCCAACAATGCCAAAATTGTAACCACAACAGAAATTCTTCTGATTCTGCGAATGGAGGGACGATGGACCAAATGCTAACAATAGTAGGCAACCTTTTCAACATGGTGACAACGCTTCTCACTAAATTCGACCAACTAGCCGCGGACATAGCAACCGCAGTTAAGACGGCCCTAACAACCGACAACCCTGGCAACCTTTCTCCCCACAATGGCTAGAACGCATATACAAGGACTAACCATGTGCATTTGGAATGCTGACGGCATCCACTCACAAATTGGTGAGTTCAGACAATTTCTACGAGACGAGGATATAGACATATGCCTCGTGTCTGAGACACATCTCAAACATGGCCTCAGAGCCACAGTTGCCAACTACTGCTGCTACCGGCAAGATCGACCAACAGCCGGAGGCGGTGTTGCAATTTACATCAAACACGGCATCCCTCACCATGAGCTGCTTTCGCCCCAGACAGAGCAGCTGGAAACAAAGGCTATCGAGGTGCAAACCAGTAGCGGGCCAGTCACGGTGGTCTCTGCCTACAGACCACCGAGCAGAAGACTAATCGAAGATGACTTCACCCAAATATTAAACTTTCGAGGCAAACTCCTCATAGGGGGAGACTTAAATTCTAAACACACTGACTGGAACTCCAGAGTGACCAACACTGCAGGGCAGCAACTACACAGAATTGCACGTCGGCACAACCTACTAGTCTGGGGACCAGAGCAGCCTACACATCATCCTTGGAATGGTGGTAGACCGGACGTCCTGGACATCGTTATGACACGAGGAATCACTGGTTACGTCTCCACCACCACGATGAACAGGCTATCCTCAGACCACTCGCCGGTCATAATTGAAATCGACCTCGGCCCCTGGAGACCAGCCACTATAAATCATCCCAATTACAAATCAACCAACTGGGACAGCTTCCGAGCAGATGTAGCGGAATCCATGATAAGACTGCGACCTATTGACGCCATGAACCTTGAGTCAGCCATCAAACAGGTCACAAAAACCATCTTAGACACTGCAAACAGAGCCACGCCTCCAGCGGTCGACAGAAGTCAATCGCGCCAACTACCTCCACACCTATTGGCGCAGATCCGACACAAAAACAGAGTTGCCAGAGAATGGCACCTAACCAGACGTCCCGACACCAGACGCCTACTCAATCGGCTGCAGCGAGAGCTGAAGGCGGCGATCCAAGATCACCGCAACAGAGAATGGTCCGCACGCTTAGCCACCCTCCAAATTAGTGACGGTACCTTATGGAAAGAAACAAGGCGTTTCACCAAGAGGAAAACAAAAATACCACCGCTGCACGGTGAAAGGGGCATAGTGTTTAGCGACCAGGACAAAGCAAATGCACTGGCAGATCATTTTGAGCGGCAATTCAGATCCGCTCAGGACTATGATGAGGATGAAATTGCCGACATCCGTCGTCGACTGACCAGATTCCTCTCAGTTGATGATGAAGACTACACCATAGACGAAATAACACCTGAAGAAGTTCGCAGCATTATAAACCGGCTTCATCCTAGGAAGGCTCCTGGGATCGACAATATTAGTAACCAACTATTGAAAAATCTTCCCCAACAAGTCGTCGACCACATCACTGATATATTCAACATTATCATAAGCAGCCAGCTCTTCCCTCGCTGTTGGAAACGGGCCACGGTGGTTGCAGTACCAAAGCCGGGGAAAAACACCCTCTTCCCCCAAAATTATCGACCAATCTGTTTGCTTTCGTCAATTAGTAAAGTACTAGAACGACTTGTACTCAAGAGACTGGAGGCCCACATTAACAGGGAGCATATAATCCCTGATTATCAATTTGGATTCCAAAGGGGTCACTCTGCAACACAGCAAATCATGAGAATCGTCGAGCGTGCGACCGCGGCCTATAACCACAGAGGTTATTGCCCGCTAGTTCTTCTGGACATGGCCCGTGCGTTCGATTCAGTTTGGCACAGTGGGCTGTTATTCAAGCTTTACACACAGGGCATCCCCGGCCCTCTGGTAAAGCTCATCAAAAGCTACATTTCTGGGAGATCCTTCCAAGTACGAGTCGGCAGCGGCATCTCATCTCGTAGACCCATCAACGCCGGTGTACCACAGGGGTCGGTACTCGGCCCAGTGTTATACAACCTATACACTGCCGACATACCAGCCCCTGCCACAGTTCGCACAGCCCTCTACGCCGACGACACGGCATTCTTCACCGCACACAGGTGCAAGGTCGCAGCAATTAGGAGGCTCCAGGAGGTCCTTCAACAAACAGAAGCTTGGGCCAGGAGATGGAGGATCTTGCTTAACACCGCCAAGACGCAGGCAATATTATTCACGAGACGCCTGGGGAAGCGTGATCGGGAGAGAAACCATACACCAAACCTGCACCTCAACGGGGAAGATATCGTATGGTCACCTACAGTTAAATACCTCGGCGTAGTCCTTGACTCTCGCCTGACGTGGCAAAGACACACGCAAGAGGTAAGAAGGAAAGTGGCAACTAGGCTTCAAGAACTCTACCCCCTGCTGAACAGGGACAGTG
Organism: Vandiemenella viatica; assembly: GCA_031002005.1. Classification (NCBI taxonomy): domain Eukaryota; kingdom Metazoa; phylum Arthropoda; class Insecta; order Orthoptera; family Morabidae; genus Vandiemenella; species Vandiemenella viatica. Next base: position 180,312,172 of record CM061914.1, on the reverse strand, counting down.
CCTTGTCAGCCAGCACCGGCGTCAACATCTATTGCAGTCTCGTACGCCCAATCCTTGAGTATGCATGCCCAGTGTGGGGGTATGCTTCCAAGACTAGCATCAAACGGCTGCAAATAATGCAAAACCGCGCACTTCGGCGTGCACTACATGTGCCATGCCGGTTCCCTACAGCCCCCTTGCATGAAGCCGCAGGGATACCATTACTCTCGGAGCGAATCCTCAAAGTAACAAGAACATTCTACAGAGCCGCCAGAAAATCACTGAATCCCATCATAGCCAATTTAGGACAGTACTCGACCACGTTTGACAAGCACAAAAGGCCCCTGTCAATAGTGACAGACAATTAAAATATCTCAGAGCGAAAACAAAGACACACCAACAGTAATGATACGCATCTTGTAACATTGAAGGAAATGTCAAAAGACAAAAACTTCACCAAAACTGCAAAATAAAGTAATTTTGCAGAAAATGCTCGGGTGTGTGTCACTCTGCAAATTTTTTAAAAAAATCCTGTTTGCTTCGAAAGTATCACGTTGTTTATTACTGAAACTGGGCAAACACTCATAATGTAAACATTGGTCATAGTATCTGTGACGGCCAGAGAACTTAATACACATTCCATATTATGAAACAATTGACCAACTCCGCAGAAATAAGTTGCCAGAATAGTCCATTGGGTGACACATTTGGTCTGACCTAATAAGCCACATACATCGAACATGAATAAACACCAATAACTAATATGCAGCACACTTGTGATTGTCTGGTACTTTGAGTTGTGCCTAGATCCTCCTGCTGGCCGGATCCAGTGGAGCCCCTGGTCTAAAAGCGTCGAGAATGCAGCGGAAGGTAATTTTAGCCGTGGCTGGCCGGAAGCCCCGCCGAAGACAGCGCCCGTGATTTACGAGCACTAACGTTTCTGTCCAGCGGGCGGCCGTGTAAAATGTTTATTTCCAGCTCTTCCTGAGTTATGACGTTGCGTTGTTTGGCGCGCCCCGAGGCTCGTAAACCAATGAGAGCCGCCGCTGTGTGCGGCATCGCTCAATGGAGGCGACATCACTGCGCGTCCTCACAAGTTCACGTCTGCCGGAGTACCAAATAAGACCGCACTTACGTACTACTCCGTCACTCACTATATAATTAGGCTAATAACTTATGAAACTTCATACGCGTGGACTTAAAATTTTATCGCTAGAAATGTTGCTAGAATTCGATAAAATCCACATCTTCACTATACTAGGAGGGTCATACAAAAAGTCGTGAGCAACATTTTCTAGCAATTTTTCTTTTTCTTTTTCAGCCAAACGAAGTACATCACCTTAATTTACAGACTTTTCTTTTGCTGTTCAACATAGTCTCCAATTTTTTCTATCACTCTGCAAGTTTAAAAATACCCTTAGGGGGCATCCATAAATTACGTGAGGTGAAATAGGGGGGGGGGTCCGGTGAAAATCTCACTTGAGATTTTGCGAAAAATTGTTTGTCTTGTAGAGCTAAAAAAAGGTCTAGAAATTGCGCGATAGTCGACTTTAGGGGGTATTTCGTATAAAAGTGTGGTTGTGACCTAAAAAAAAAATAGGTCTCCAAAAGTTTCGAGGGCGATTACTAGTGGGGGGGGGGGGGGTTCCAACCAGATCTCACAAAATCTCACCAGAAGGGGGGGGGGGTAGTCCGGAAATCCGGAAAAACACCTCACGTAATTTATGGATGTCCTCTTACGACGGACTCTGATCTACCAGATCGCAGTCACTGATACACTGCTTGCGTCTGTTCCTTAGCAGAACCGAGAACATGGTAGTCGGAGGGTGCCAAGTCGGAGGATGTGGAGGAGTTTCCCACTCAAGTGTCCTGATCTTCTCCGCAGTGGCTTGAGCAATATGCGGATATGCATTATCCTGTTGAAGGATGATCTTCCTTCCAAACCTTTCGATACCCTAAGCTTTGGATTATTTCTTGCACTACACTATATCTTGCTGCAATTTTTGCAGCGATGTCATTCACAGTGATACGTATGTCTCCTCTAGTGATCGCACCGACTGTTTCCTCGTTGTATTCCGTGCAGACAGTTCCAGGACGCCCGCTACGAGGCTCATCTTGGATACTCGTGTTACCGTCTCCTAACACTGCTGCCGCGTAGATGCGTTAAAGTCTGAGGTGAATCTCAGCAGCTGATTTTTCTACTTTAACAAGGAATTCAATTACAGCGCTTTGTCGAAACGAAACATTGGTGTCCACCATTTTTGAAATATTGCCCGTGGTCACGTGATAGTAGCAGACAACGTCACACTCCGACAACGCGTCGTGTGCAGACTGTGATTTACGATCCTGCTGCCATTTAGTTACATTGTTGAAATTTTTATTGTTTACAATTAATTGCACATGATTTTCACTATGGGCCTCGTATATAACGAAGAGGCGCGGAAAGATATTGATGAAAGAATTGAGAGAGCCTGCATGGAAGGTAAAAGATGCCAGGAAGAATCAGCTTATTAGGTACACAGATACAAAACTAAAGATTGTTTATGATTATAGGGTACGGTCAGAATTGTTTGTTGAAGGCTTGAAGTGTAAATACCTTGGCATAACATTTGATAATAAACTCAACTGGGCAGAACACATTAGGCACGTGGTAGTAAAGGTTACAAAATCCTTCATTTACTGGAGATGGTGATGAGAGGATGTACCAGAGAAGTTGGGGAATTAGGTTACAAAACTTTGGTCAGACCATTGGTTGAATATGGTAGTCTAGTTTGGGACCCACATTTTGGGTTTCAAATAGAGCAGTTGGAGGGTGTGCAAGGAAGAAAATGTAGTTCTGTTTGTGGAAATTATCGCAGGACCTAGTTAGTAACCGATATGATAAAAAGGATGGAGTACAGGAGAAGGATGAAGAGAGTGCTGGGAATTTGCAGGCCATGTGTTGCTGATGGGGCGTGGAGGCATATTGGTCGAAGAATTAGGAATATGAATTAGGAATTATGGAAGGGGAAAGATGATCTTGACTACAGGCTTGCACTCGATTTCGTGCATAAGGGAATGCCAAAAATTTTCTTTTGTGGTAAGAATGTCAGGGATTGGAATAAATTACCAGATCAAGTGATGAATAATTTACCAAAATCGATGAAGAAATTTAGAATTATAATTTGAAAATCGCAAAAGTATATGGGGGAGGAGTTTAACACTCAAATTATAAGATAAAAATTAAAAAATAAGATAAAAAAGGGGTAATCAGATGACTGAGGGAATTGCCACCGGAGCGTGTGCTGCATCGCAATTAAATTATTTTATTATTGCTGTAAGCTGGCACTCGATTTCAGACTTAAGGGTGACGAAAATTTTCTTTCGTAGAACGGAGGTCAGGGATTGGAATAAATTACCAAGAGAGATGGTGAATAATTTAGTAAAATCCCTGAAAGAATTTAAAATTAACATTCGCAGACGGCAAACGTAGGGCAGTACAAGAAAGAGGAAAAAAGAGCAAGTAAATAAATTGCCACCATGGCGTGTGCACCATTGAAATTAAATTAAATATAATAAGTTGTGCCTGTACGTAAATTTGATGAACAGATCATACGCAAAACTGACTGCGAGAGAAACAAAGCCTGAGTCACTGATAAAAAATTACAGAGACTACACACACTGTCCGCCTGTCTGTCACCGTCCAGTTAGTTTTCGAAATTTCATGACAAAATATGTTTATTTATGATCCATAGTATTTCCTTGTCAAATTTCATGTACAGCGGTTTAGCCGTTTAGTCATAAAATAATAATAATAAATAAGAATAGACAGAGTTACTTTGGCATTTATAATATTGGTGTAGACAGGAACTGCCCATTTCCTACTGTGACAGTTTTAGCGTCTATCTGTAGAACAGAGCTCAATAACGATATAATGTAAATACGAGAAATTAAAATAGTCACAAAAAAGCTATATTACGATTTGCTTGAGACTGATGTCGCACTAAAACAATAAAACATGCGGAACTATGTAGCGCTGAAATTCACTGGTCTATTTCTGTGGTTCAGCGTGCGTGTTACAGGATTTTTCATCTAAAAAAGGAGTGAGTTAGAAATAGGTTGTCGTGAAATTTCAGAAACATCGCTTGAACGGCGAAATTCTTGCGCCACAGTAGGAGCAGAATAACTCGTGTGAATATTGCGCCACTTGTTGGGTGTGAGTTGTTACATTTTGGCGGCGGAGTGTCGACATTTGGTTGTGCGTGGACCCGTGTGTTGTTCTGAATGCGGCCCGTCGTTAGTGGGCTGGTCGGCGATTTGCCATAATTGTTCCTGGGCTCACTTCCAACTCCGATATTCAGTGTTAGCTTCTGTTCGTCGGCAAATCGTCATATTTTTGTTTGCGTGCCAGGATTATTAGTAGGGATCAATGATTCATCGATTGTGCCACATGGGCGTATCCAGCTTGGGGCACGGGGTACTGCTGCCCCCCCCCCCACCCCTAGAAGAAAAATCAAATTGTCTTCAGTATGCTTCGACGAATGAAGAACTGGCTTAGGAGCACTATGTTTTGCCATATTATTTTAATGTTATTTCATCATTGATCTTCGGTTTAACTAGTAAATAGTTTAATGTTGCAACAATTCTGGTCCTTTTTATTTCTTCTGGTTATTTGTTATACATCGTTAAACCTTTGTGCAACACTATTTTTTGTGCTTCTGTTATAAGTCGAATGGAATAATTTTCCTGCCTTTGCTTGTAATTATGTACATCATTATTCTTTTGTACCAGTCTAGTCTGAAGCGTTAATATGGACAGCAACAAATGAGGCACGGAAAAGTGAATACTGCTACTGTTAAAATAAATATAATAGAGTTGTTAAAGGTAAAATATGGTTGAAATGTAATTTCATTAATATTTCTTTTTAGGTCAAATGGATTTCTTGTTATAAGTAATGAGAAAAGGTTTATTATAGATATTGGAGCAATAATGAATGGTAATACCAAATGGAGTGTAACGAATGGTGCTACAATTGACAATGTTGGTATTTCAAGGTTTGGGTTCGGGGGAGCTAGCCTATACGGACCAGGCGTCGTCTGCTTTTCCAGGACTAGGCGTGGCTTGAACTGCCATTTTCCTGTCGCAAGTGTGTCAGTATGGTTCACTGGAGGGAAACCACTGCGATCGTGGAATGTAAAGGAGAACAGTTTCTCATTTAGAAGCCGAACTTCCGTACTCATATTACACGGTACACTTTTCTTTTCGCTTATGGTTTTACGTCGACGTCGTTAAGACTGGAAAGGACTGGGGGTACCTAACGGGAAGGAATTCTGCCATACCCTATCGGAAGGAGCCATCCCGGTATTCCCCTGGAGTGATTTCGAGAAAGCCTGGAAAACCGAAACCTGGATAGCCGGTCGGGAATTCGAACCCGCGTCCACCCGAATTCGTTTGCTACGAAATCCTTAAAAACACTGGTTTGTTGAAATGCAACTTAAAGATTAAAAATATTACAGTTTACTCGCAAACATTTTTTCATTGACAAACTATTATTTAAAAAATTTCAGTTGTTTGATTTGGTACAGCATTTTTTCATCAAAATTTACTACATATCTGAATCAAGAGAAAGAGTCTGTACTAATACTACAAGATCCAGCAGCATAGTTTCTCTTAATTGACTGAAATGCAATTTTTATGTATAAGTATTAGTAGCAGAATTTGATTCTGCAGGGTTGCCTATCAAAATATGGCCGCAAGTGTTTTTAATTAAATTAAAAAAAAAAGAATCAAAAAATTTCGTTCATTTTTAAAAATAAATAAATTATACTTCATTTCAAAGAGAGGCATGTAAGAACATGCTTTCACTCCTGTTCAGAGCACTAATAACATGGATGTACGAGAAATGATGCAGCAGGGTCTTGGACTTAATTAGAAGTTATGTTAATCGAATCAGATGATAAAGTTAATCTAGTGTAACAAAAATTATGAATTATTTTTACTAAGACTGGCCATTTTTTTCATTTAAATTATTCTCCACCATATTACAATGTGTGGACTAGTACTGAACCATGATTTTTACTCTTTTTATAACACCAAGCAGTAGTTTAAAGCGGCGTAGTATGGACAGTATTTTCGTAACTCCAAACTTGTGACTATGTCCCTCCAATATATAAAAACCTAATTTTTGTCAAATTATTTGTACTAATGCTGCTTTCGTTTGGTCATTTAACCAATGTTAGAATGTGTGGTCTAGTTCTGTACTATGACTTTTCCTCTTATTATAACACTAAGCAGTATTTTGAAGCGGCGGAGTACAGTATGAAGAATATTTTTAGAATCTTACGTTTCCTTCAAACATACAAATACGTAATTTTTACATTTTAATTTAATTTTAATTGCAATAGAGCTCACGCTCCGGTGGCAATTTCCCTACACACCCATCTTACCCATTTCCTGCACCCACCTTCATTTGCCCTCTACAAATTTCAACATTAAATTTTATCAACATTGTGGCAAATTATTCATCATTTCTCTTGGTAACTTATTACAATCCCTGGCACCGTTAACTAAAAAAGAGAATCTTCCCACACCCTTGTGCCTGAAATCCAGTGCCAGCTTGTGGTCATGGTCATATCTTCCCTTCCATGCAGTACTTTTAATTCTTGAACAAATATCTTTCCATGCCTCATCGCAAGTATATGCCCTGTACACTCCCATGACCCTCCTCATCTTCCTCCTGTCTTGCAATGAATCCCATTCCAGCTCCTTTATCATATCCGTCACTGATTGCATTCTGCGATAATTTCCAGAAACAAATCTAGCAGCCCTTCTTTGCACCTTCTCCAACACCTGTATTTGATACTCAAAATGTGGGTTCCATACTACACTACCATATTCGAGCAATGGTCTGACCAAAGTTTTTTAACCCAATTCCTTTACTTCTCTCGTGCATCCCCTGATCACTCTCTCCGACAAGGGCAGAATTTTGAAACCTTTTCCTACCACCTGTCCAATGTGTCCTGCCCAGTTAAGCTTGTTATCAAATGTAATGCCAAGATATTTACATTTCAAGTCTTCAGCGAGCAAATATTTCCCCGCCTTATAATCATAAACAACCTTTTAGTTTTTTTATCTGTGTATCTAATACGCTGACTCTTCTTTGCATTTATCTTCATCCCATGTCTACCAACCCAACTAGATATCCTGTCCAGATCACCCTGCAACTGTTTACAGTCCTCTACCGTTTTGATCCTGTTATACAACATTATGTCATCTGCAAACAATCTAATTTGTGATTTCTGGCATCGCATTCGGGAGAACGCGGGTACGAATCCCCGTCCGGGCATGCAGATTTGGGTTTTCCATGGTTTCCCCAAATTACTCCAGGCGAATACCGGGATGCTTCCTTCAAAAAGGCCACGGCCGAATTCCTTCCTGTTCCTTGTCCCCAGTCCCATCCCTCTTCTAACGACCTTAGCCGCCGACGAGCCGTAAAGCCATAAGAAAAAAAATATATTTTCTGATAGTAAACCACCAACACTTTTATTTAACTACACGCTGGTCCGGTAGAAAAACATCTGCTTCGGAGGATTGCAAACTTACATCTTTCTGTACTGAAGTGTGTCAGGTGAGCTACTCAGAAACGTCTTTAGTTTGTTGACAGCTGCTTTCAGACATGTCTACTGCCAATCTTACTTATTTATTACGTTATTTTTTTTTTGTCTCGGTGATTTTTCGATCACGTGGACGCACACACTGTTGTTTATGCGAGTGCTACAGGTGGCAGTCGTGGTGGTGTTGCGAGTAAACATGGCGGCCGGGCGGCGGGCCCGGGCGTCTCGCTTACAGCCGTGGGCGTCCAGCGCCGCTTATAGCGTCGGCGCGTCACGTGGGGCCGTGTGCAGCGGCGGCCGTCGCGACGGAAGGCGTCCACCTGCACGCCGACGCCACCGGGCGTACGTCGCGCCGCGAACAATAGCGATCACTAGCGGCAAAGCAGTGTCCCGTAACTACAGCACCATGCAAACATAAGAAATAGCCAGAAACCTTGCACGAAAGTAACGGGACCCTGGTCTCCGTTTGAATATGTAGATATCGAAAGAAATGGTGAGTTTTTGAAGTTTGCAGCGTTGGGCACCGACAAGAATCCCGACAGTTACTCTATTAGTGCTTTGGGTAAGAGGAGCATTAAACTGCGTTTTTATACTGTTCCAAAGGGAGAAAGTAACAATCTATTAACTGCACTGTTTTTGTCAAATACTACTCTAAATCGCTGTCTTTTCTTTACTTTGATATCAGCTCAACATTCTTTTTAAATGCCTGAAACTGTCAGGTCAAATTTGTCCTAAGCAACACTCCTCCCCCCATTCATACCAATATTTCGTCATTTTGTTAGAGTGATTTGATTGAAATGGTGTTTTAGATGGCCAAAACAGATAAAAATGTTGGCGAGAAAAAATAGTGAATTTTATCGTCAGTACAAGAACTTATTAGCACATAAACATATCACTTTTTATTGAATGGCAAATCATCAAATATAGTGAATGTCAAATAATTCGAACTGTTTCTACCACATGGTGAAATGTTAAAAAACACGATTTCATATGCTTCTTAATTTTAATGGAAATTTTGTGTATATGGTTAAGAGGGGTCCGACTTTGGCTACCTTTTTTCTCGGAGACTATTCTAGCCAGTTTTTACTAAACAATGAATTTGAAGACTATGATCCGATATTTGTTAAGCTCTGTCATGCAGGCTATTTCAAAACATACAGAAGAAAGTATTACATTAAAATTGAAGTAAACTTAAATCAGAGACGAGACAGGTAGAAAACAAAATGGGAGTCCCACTTGTATTCCTTTCCTTTACGTAAATAGCAATGCAAACTTAACTATATGGAGGCCACGAGGTGTTGAGCACATTGAATTATTTGGTTAATTTTGACTCAAAAGAATTTTTCGGCCAAAACCTGCCCTGGCGAAATAGAAAATCTATATCACTAATAAACAGAGTCTAAGTGGAACGATCCAATCTTCTGCTGACGCATACATTTATCTATATAGTTTAAATGGAGACCAGTTCATGGTGTTTGACACAGCAAAGGGAAGCAACGAGGATAACGCAGTTTTTCGAAATGACACAAAGAACTGAGGAAAGTCATGTCAAACATAATAATAAACTGCGAAGTACGTGGGCTTGGTGATACTAAGAAACCACAGACGACGAATACAACAAAGTCAAGATAATGCTCCTCCTGGCTGTTTCTTTGTAAGGCTGTTCGATGTAAAGCCTTCCTCGACTTGCTGTTGCTGGCCAGTATAGCTAGGGAGTTACTTATATACTAAGGGCGCCGCGAGTGTGTTGCCATCTAGCAGGTTCCGTATGACTTATCTCTGTCAGATGCCATACTTTACGAAGTCAATTCAGCATGCCTAGTTTGCAACGGAATACCGCTTTATAAGTGTGATAAGGTCGGCAGTGTTTAAGCTACGATCCTGATATACATCTTACTGAAGTTTTATCACACAGTGACAAATTGGGGAATTGCATGAAGTCTATAGGTATAAAACTGTTTTACTGCTACAAATCTCTTTCTAATAGCGTTGTTTTTTTTCTTCTTCCTTTTCATGTAACACAATCTCGCTCTTCGACCACAGATTTCTAAACAAACAATCCAACGTATACTTGGATCGTATGGCACCTCTTCCGCAACAGACTTTCCATTGGTGCGATGGAGGTGGTAATAGGCTCTGCCCGCCAAAGATTAAACGTGTTCAGTCATGAGTGTGGTCTGAGTATTTTAGGTTGTCAGCATTTGTTATTCACTCATTCTCATCTTCCTGGTTCTCGTAATTTCCTGTTAACCTCACTGAAACGTATCACAGAAAGTTACAATCCCAATCAGTAAACTTGTATACCTTGAGTGAAGACCTCTGAAGCGAACGAATTAAAAAGTGGACGCATTTCAATGTTACGGATACTGCAATTCAAACAGCTCGGATCAAGGGAGTTAATAGCAGGACAGTCAACTACATCTTCTGCCGTCATAGCTTCAAATACCAAACATTCTATTTGTTATGGATCCTCTGTTGTTAATTAATGTATAAAATTCCCGTACGTGTTTACACGAAATACTGTAAACATATTTAACTCGTATGAAGGGTAGTCATTCGAAAAATACGTAGTTTATTACTCTTTGAAAGGTAACTTAATACTTTAATTTGTGATCTATCAACATAGTATCCTGGACTCGTTTTTTTCCTGTGTGTTCTTAGACGTCGAAAGTGAGGCTAATTTCAGGCCATCTTTCAGATTAACGTCCCTTTTCTACGAACTTCTCGTATATTCAAGTACGACCAAGTTTTCTCTACGAATTGTCTTTAGGGTTTTACAAATCTCTCGCGAAAGAAATTGAACGGCCAATCGTTGTTCCACGGTTGGTTGCTCGTGTTATCGTGCTTGCATCTTGCTGAACAACTACAACAAATTAGGCTATTCGTTTCGTGCGTCAGTACTACTAACATCGGAATTTGTTAGGCGCTATATCCAAGTTTAAATTTAGATCTGAACGACTCTCGTAACGATAGAAACACCTGGGTCTTTTTTCTTTATTTGACTTTTCCTTTAGTTAATGTATTGTTCTCGGATGACTTGGCGAGTGAACAGGGTGTTTTCACACGATATTTCGGCGATCGGAACTCTGTCGCCATCTTCACCAGAAGAAGTCACCCCACAAGACTATATTAATTCTCAACGCCGGAAGAAACTTTGATGTTCGCCGTTAGTATTTTTTTTTTACTTTCTTACAAGGAGGCATCCATAAATTACGTGAGGTGTTTTTCTGGATTTCCGGACCCCCCCCCTTTTCTGGTGAGATCTGGTCCGTGAGGACCCCTCCTCCTACCCTCGCAACTTTTTGAGACCATTTTTTTAGGTCTGATCCCAACTACCGCTAAATACGAAAAAAAGTGTCATGCTGAAGAGTTGCAAAATCATCAAGATATTGCCTTTGGTACCGCCCTACTCAAAAACGGTTTCCGTTTGAGCCGAGAAAATTATTTCTTCGCTTAAACGTTAACGCAATAGCATTAGCATAAGCCTCACATGACAGGCGCCGTTACTAACAATGCCATAGTTTCCGTGACGTCACGTCACTATCACGAAATTCACGCACACGGAATAGAAATCTGCAGAAATCTGCGGCAATGTAGAATGTTGAAGCTTGGCTCTGGGGAACAGCTTTCCTTACACCCGCTGTTCTATCTGCGTGAAAAATAAACGCGTTAGAAACTTTATTTCTTTTAACTGATTCTCGACAACTGGAGAAAACTTTCTCGAAAGATTTTCCCACGCTCTGGGTTTGATTTCCGATTCCCATGGTTTGTTCGAAACAACGTAAAGGAATTTCCTTCCCGTCTTCTAATTATTTATCCTCAACTACTGCTGTGTATGAGGAAATATTCAAACCCCAAACCATAAAATGTTCTGATCGTGTATCTTGAAAACGATAACCTACATCACGATGTTGGTATATGAAAGCGAATATTACTCCAATGTATAGTTTTAGGCTATTAATTATAGATTTTTTTGCAACAGCGAATACAATTATCAGTGCAATCTGCGAGAAATGATGCAAAATTAACGTTAGTGGAAATTTCGGGATTATTGGTGAGTGTGTAAAAATTTTAATCGCACAATCTGCGTTTTTTTTTTTTTTTTTTTTTTTTTTTTTTTTTTTTTTTTTTTTTTTTTTTTAAATATAGGTTTATTGAAACCTTACAACATTTCTACATTACAAGATTAAAGTTTCATAATACACTCTACGTTACAGAAACATCAATATGAGTACTCTGGTCAAATAAATGGGCTGAATATAGGCCTATGCGTCATCAAGAATGGCCACGGAGAAGAAGCCCATCTAGATATGCTCCGAAGTGGCGTTTGTACCTCGTTGAATTTTTTAAATTCTAAAGTTTTATTTTACGTGTGGATAAATAGATCCTTAGGTTTGTTTTATTAGAATATTGTACACTGCTTGTCCTAACACCCAAACCAGTGAGTTATGTTTTTCTGGTGGCATGGTCTTGATGTCTGGTCGTATTAGAATCTCGCATGTAACCGCAGATGGAAAAGTTGCCGTTGCATGCTTCGTCCAATTCCAGATATGTGCAGACTTTCCACAAGTAATAAGATGAATTAATGTGTCAGTATTCCCACATGTATCACATTTATCTGTAGATTTTATATGGATTCGAAATAATCTCACATTTGTAGGTACAGTGGGGTTATTGACAACTTTGTACCACACGGCTTGAATTTCGGACGACAGCAGTTTAAGAAATATATTAGACCAAACGTTATGCCAATTTGTGTATACGAATTTTGATTCAACAATGTTTTTGCGTCCTTCAGATGTGATACGTCGCGAATTCTTCCGCGCAGCACGTGAGAGCAGCACTGGGTTGTGACTCGTGACTGTGTTGAGGTTGTAGCCGGTGCAGGACGTCTTAAGCAGTGAAGTCAGGGGCTCATTTTAAACCGGCAGACATTGATCGGAACGCGGAGCGAAGCCTTGTCGGGAAATCTACTCGCCGCCCGCGACATGCACGTCGGCATGGGCCTCCACTGCCCGCCGCTGGCTCAGTGGTTACGGCGTCCACTCCCGGCGCTACCAGGAGCTAAGGAACTATGGGAGTGGACTAAAGTAAAAGTAGCAGTAATAAGCGGAACAGAAAAAAAAAGTTCACAGCTGAAGAATTATTAAGACTAGAGCGGAAAGTATACCGCGAGACGAAACATAGCGCCACTATGTGGCTATTAGGACACGCCGTCTACTATACATGTGCAAAGAGGAGCAATACCAATAAAACAATACTAGTTTTACTTAATACAAAAATATAAGAAACAGAAATCAACTGGAATAGAAGAATAATGCGAGGAACTATCAAGATTGAAACTTGTGTTTGATCAGATGAGCTACGCCAAGTCTCACCGTGGAAGGAACTGGCCGTCCTATCTCTGATACTATGGCTTAGTATGCCTCCTTCTGGACGATCCAACCTACCTTCGGGATATGACCTAAATTAGTTTATTAAAGTAAAGAACTGCATTTGACTTTATTTGAAATTATATTGTTAAAAGGAAATGTAGCTGCGATGCCAGTAAAAGGAAAAGGCAGCTCTATGTTGTGACGTAAATACACAAAAATGCGAAGGTCAGAGATAAAAAATTATAATGGGAGGCAGTTTTCCCTTTTTCTTTTTTCTTTTCTAGAGCTGGTCTGGTAAGATGTCCAATATCTCTTAAGTTTCTGTACATGATGGTGCACACACCATCTTATCCTTGAGGAAATGTGGCTGTTGTCAATCACAATAAGGGGCCATCCATAAATTACGTCACACCTTGAGGGGGGGCGGGAGGTCAACAAAGTGTGCCATCGTGTGACCAGGGGGGGGGGGGGACTGACGTGTCATAAACTTTGTGACATCAAATGCATAATTTGTATCAGTTTCCAGGCATACTTATTTAAACGATCTTGTGGCATCTGTGGACTATATTTTTCATCATACAAAGGCACTAACCAACATAAGCAATTACATACGAGGCAACTAGAGGTTTTCCCCATCATGAAGATTCGTCCACAAAGCATTGCCGCTAGACGAAACAGGGAAGTTCTTTGATTATTAAACGATGACGATGCTTTATGGTTGGATGAAGATGATGTTGACACATCGAATGTTCCGAACACTATCGAAATCAAGAATGAAGTGACTATTATGCCAATAATAAACAGCATCAAGGAATGGGTTCAAAATCCATGGACACATGATGACTCAATTTTGTATCATTAAATCGATTTTTTATGTTTTTTTATATTTTCTTAAATGTTTGATTTATTGTTGATATGATTTTTTAACAAGAAATACAAAAATCATTTTTTAATTAATAAATTTAAAATTTCAAAATATGTGACGTCACAACAGGGAGGGGGGGGGGGGTCCCACAAATGTGACAACCTGTGACATGGGAGGGTGGAGGGGTCCAAAAATCATGAAATTCGTGTGACGTAATTTGTGGGTGGCCCCTTAACGTGCAGATCGTTCAGAAATGGTAAAATGATGAACTTCATTTTTTTTTATTATTGCTTGTGGCTTTATGGCTCATCGACGTCGAGGTCATTAGAGCCGGGAAAGGGCTTGCGGCAAGGAACGGGCAGGAACTCGGCCATGGCCTTTGTTTTTCTTTTTTTAGGAACCATCCGAGCACTCACCTGGAATGATCTGGGGTCACGTGATTCTCCAAACTCCGTTTCTATACTCCTTTTTTAGTGACTGTGACAAGGAACGGGAAGCAAATAATTCGGCTATGTCATTTGTAGGAAGCATCCCGGCATTCGCCTGGAGTCATTTGGGGAAACCGTTGAAAACCCAAATCTGGATGCCCGGACGGGGATTCGAACCCGAATGCGAGGCCAGAGCGTTACCGCTTACACATCAAGGTCGGTAACACTATTTTGTGTACTTTTGTAAACTTGGCTTCTGTCAACCAAAAGCAGCGAACATATCACACAGAAACGGTGGCTCCAGAAAATTACGAACATATACTCACTTTTTTTTTTGCTTGTGATTTTACGCGTCATCGACGTCGTGGTCATTAGAGGCGAGAAAGGACTCGGGGCAAGGAATGTGAGCGAATTCGGACATAGCGTTTCGAAGGAACCATTCCTGCATTTATGTGGAGTTGGGGAAATCATGGAAAAACCAAATCTGCATGCCCGGACTGGGATTCGAACCGCGACCTCCCGAATGCGAGGCGAAATCGTTACCGCTCACTCGCCACGCTCGATGATCTGTTTTGGAAGCGATTAATCCATAACAGGGGCACAATGATGAGAAATCGCTCGGTGATGGAATCTGCGCTGGATTGCGTGTGTCTGCGTGGGCCGTCCTTGACCCGGCGCGGCTCGCGTCGGGTGTACTTTTGAAGAGCGTCCGCGGCGGCGCGAGTATTTTCGCTGTTGGTGCCGTGTGCAGTCTGCGGGATTGAATAACACGGCCGCCACAGCGACAGAAATACCTCCAGCGCCAGCGCCGCCATTATGAAACGCAGCCACCGCGGGCGAAACTCGCATCGACTGCCCCAGATCATTCCTCCACCTCCAAACAAAGGCGCAGCTCAGCTCAATCACTCAGCAATAGCACCCGAGCGTGTTGGGTGCGCGGTAACGCTCCGGCCTCGCAATCACGAGGACGCGGCTTCGAATCCCCGTCCGGACATCCAGATTCTGATTTCCTGTGGTTTCCCCAATCAATCCA
>CM061914.1:180219525-180295900 GCA_031002005.1 Vandiemenella viatica | reverse complement strand
CCAGGAAATCCTGGAACCCACTTATGAGAATTAATTGAAATGCATGGTTTGGGGAGGGGTTCCAACCTGTAAATATCTAATTTTGTAAATAAGTTTTCAATTGATGCATGTAAATAGTTTGTGTGAGTACTTAAGTTCAGATGCAGATGTAAGCATTTCAATGTATAATTTGTGACAGTTTTGTGTAGAAACTTTTGATGTTTTCATGATGTTGTGACTTTCTACATTTTGGTGATGACAAATTATCAGCTGTAAAATGTAAATAGACTGTTGTCATAAACAAGCAGACATCAAGTGTGTAATTTGGAGTGAAAATAATTGTAACTTAAGGTGATGGCATTGAACGTTTGTTGTGTCAAAAACAGTAAATGAAAAAATGATTGGATCTGAGAAAAGACAATTATTGTAAACAAAATCAGTGTCATGGACTATGTGCAGATGTTGTATGTAATGAAGAATTGTATTTGTTCATTGTAAAAGTCATTATGGTTGATTGATTGTAATCTGTTCGTGTCTGCATTATGTGTACATTCAACCTGCTTAGATTCGTGACGGATTCAATCAATTTTATCTGTGTAAAATTAAGTGAATCCTGGGGAGGGGTTGTAACAGCCCTAATACCTGAATTTTGAATAGCATTGTACTGTGGAAATATTTGTAGTGAGCTAAAGTTTGCTTGAAAGTGATTTGATATGTTTATTTTGTAAATTCTTGTAAATAGTGTATATAGACTTTTTTAGTAAGAAAATTATTTAAAGTCCATTTAATATGTTTAAGAACCGAATGGTGCAAGAGAATTTCTTAAAAGTTTGTAATTCCATGTATTACTGTAAGTTACGATGTCTACAGGACAATTTTCTACCGTTTGAAAGGATTTCTGTAAATAATTTTGTATTTAAGTATCTATAATTACCATTTCTGATCATTTTAATGTTATTAATTAATTTTGTATCAATTCCGATTGTTTTTAATATGTTTGATTGTTTGAGTGATTGTTAATGATCGAGAAATATCGGGCGGATGCCTTTGAAGAATTCTCGTAATTTCGATAGACTCTATATAAACAGATCGCCTGGACAGAGTATTCAGTTGAGTTCATTATGTATTAAGTTGTCATTCAGTTGTTAGTTGACAGTATTCAGAAGTGCATCTTTGGATTGTACCTGTGATTGTGAATGTCGCTGACTTGTTTTGATTGAAAATAAACGAGCATCAACATAACCTTGTTTTTGGTGGACTTTATTTAATTAAGGCAGTAATTAAATCACCATAAAGAACCTTAACAACATGTTAATTTACTATTGTGTTTAGCTTCCTTCAAACATGATGTTCAGCTTTGAAATACTTTCCTGTTTTTATTGTGTTGCGGGATTTTTAACATCTGAGGACTGAATAGTCATAAAAGAGTATTTAAATATGTGAAATGTTTACGATTTTTATTTCAAATTTTGTACACTGTTGATGATAGTAATGAATTCATGTTTTAGTAGATGTGTTTAAGAGTAAAGTAAATTTCTTCGCCGAGAAAGTTCAACGTGCAGTAGTAGAAAAATAAATCTATATAAGTAAGTATTAATGTGGAAAAGAGAAATATCAAATCAATCATGGAAACACAGTGGTTATGCCGTAACGTATTGTTACGCCTTATTATGTACATGGCAAGATCGGCAGTGAGCCCACGAATACCCAACCACATGGATGAGTAATATGTGTGGAAATGTTTTGTATTTGTGTCATGTTCCCCCCCCCCCCTTCCCCCCCCCACCACCTTTTTTTTTTTTTAAACTATGGCAGGTGATGGGTTTACTTTTGAAAGAGTGGGAAGCAGTACTGTGAATCATTATTAATATTATTTTGCAGCAATGTTTCCTACTTTTTAAATGCTTAAAAGCAAATGATTATATGGGATTTCCATTTTACTTAAATTTTTGTCTTTGTTGACACTGCTTTTCTGTATTAAATATTCTAATTTCTTAAAAAGCAACCTTTGTTTTCATTCTTATTATTTTACCTATTTTTCAGTTTTCCATCAGTATTTGAACCAGTGCAGCTGCGTTACCAAAATTCTAAAACGTGTGATGCCCAGATATTCATTTTCACAAGAACTAACCACTCCACCCCTCATGTCTTTAATTTAATGAAGAACATTTGCTATTTTTTAAAATGAAATTTTGAGGTATACTGTTTCTTACATCAGATTAATGGTGTAGTTTTAATCTCATGATTCTGATGACAGTTCCTGGAGAAGTGCAAGACTCACGCCCTGGGTCGTGCTGGCAATGTGGAAGAAGTGGCTGCTGCGATCGCGTTCCTCGCTTCTGAGGAAGCTTCCTACATTACTGGTGCCACTTTACCCATCGACGGAGGGAGAGCTTGCATGTGCCCCCGATAAAGATTTGGGCCTCTTAAGTGAAGTGAAATTTAGCACGAGAGGCAACAGAAAAAGAAACTGATGATAATTTTCGTTATCACTTAATGTTTTAATGCCATCCATAATTTATTGTACCTAAAATTTGTACTTAGTTACAAAACCTTATAATGGTTTTCCACAGCTGTAGATTCATTCATTGAAATGGATGTTGGCTGCGTTATGTTGATTAGTAGCAGTGAATTTCTCCTGAAGCCTCTGGGCATCTCCCAGGTCTAATGCAGATTAAATCCTAGCTGTTAATTTGTTTTGTTTGTGTTGACAACCAGTTTATCCACATATGGGCTAGAAGATGCATCAAGACTTTTTCAGAAACATCGCCACAATTAACTAACAAGTTTAAGATCAATGCCTGATCCAAGGAATAATAAAGAATCGTATTGAATTGTCAGTATTTTATTCCAGTATTTCATTATAATATAAGTTATATTATAGCTGTATATTTTTTGGCAGTTGGTTAATGAAAGGACAAATCAATCCTAACCTTGCTGTGATATAAGTGATGTGCCTTACCCCACAAAAGCTTTCATTCTCATGGTAGAACTATGTGCCACCACATAATTTATTTTTCATGAACGTTTCACGTTGTAAAAATATTTTGTGACAAGATTGCAGTACTATCTGTATGGAAATTTGTTCTCGTTTCTCTTTATACAGTATAGACAGAGCAAATTTCAGGTTAATGGCTGTTATGGAATGTTTAAATAAAATTATTATGGGAAATGTATAGTATTGCTCATTTGACCTTCATTTCTCCTTGCTAACTTGTTTTACAGATTTTCATTAGAAATTTACTTCACTTTAGTATCCTCATATCCAGTAATTTGTGTCAAGTTGAAGCACAAATATCTTGTCCAGGATATTTTGATGGATATGTCAAATAAACTTTATAGCTTGATTATTCTTTACAGTAAGAATGAAGAAACAATAGATTGTTCAAATGTAAATTCTTGAACAAGCAAATAAGAGAGTAAATATTTGATTAAGGTGTTTGTATCTAATGAAATATGATCGGTAAAAAAAAGAGTACTTTGCTTTGTGAAAATGACCAAAAATTCTTTTGTAAAATTCCCAGTTCCTGATCCAGTTTTCCAAAAGTCTGTATTAATTATCTTTGTTATTTGCTTGTGAATGGGTAGGTGTTATATACCTGTTCTGTGAACTGTAATGTTTAATTCGTTCACCTTAATGAAAATACTTTATTCCATTGTACTATTACTCTATTTGAGAGAAAATTCTAGTTCCTACTTAATTTCTAGAAACCAATACAGACTTTCACAGAATGTCCTTTCCTGGACCTGTCGGCAAATTTCATACATTCATCATGTCCAAAGCCATGGTGTGATATTGTATCTATGCCCCTTACATTAATCAAAATTCTGTCTAAATTTACTTTCCCAACTGAACCTAGTTCAGTAATTAATAATAGAAGAAAATTTTGTTTTATATAATTTTTATGAAAGTAGATTTTTAATTAAAATGTAGACATCGTTTCAGTTATGATAAAGAGAATGAAGATAAGGAGAGGGGAAGTAAACCAATCACTTACCGCAGAAGAAGGAAGGAGGACCGTAACAAACACTCGACACACTTTGAAGCATTTCAGAGGACTGGAAAAATGTGATGATAGTACCAGTCCATAAAGGAGTGACAAATAGGGTTGAAAATTACCTGATAAGTTTGACGTGAGTGATAGGTAAATTAATGGGGAGATTGATATGCAACCACATCAGAAATGTATGTGAGGAACATAAGAGGTTTTCAAGTCATTAACATGGCTTTAGACTAGATGCTCATGCAAATCTCAGTGGGTTATATGCAAGATATTTCGGATAAAATGGGCATGGAAGGTCTAATTGGTAGTGGTAGCACTAGATATTTCAAAGGCTTTTTACAGAGCGAACCACAAAATGGTGCTAAATAAGGTAAAAACTATTAGAGTGAAAGGGCATTGGAAGATTTTTTTTCGTTGCTATTGTCAAGTGAGATAATGAATAATTTACCAAAAACTGCTGAAAAAATTTTAAGTTGAAATTTGTAGAGGGCAAAAGTAGGTGGGTATAGGAGAGAAGAAAAAATGGGTGTGTAGAAAATCACCACCGGACCTTGTGCTTCATCGCAATTAAATTATACTAAAGCTTTTTGCAAATTGCAACCATCTTTAGTGTAAGTTGTATGAACTTTGTTGTTCCTCCCCTCACCCCCCCCCCCCCCTTTTCTACTTAGAATAGTCAAGATTAACTGTTATATTTATTAAACTGCTGAATTTTACATTGCAGTAGTGAATCAAAGAATTTAGCTATTAATCACTATTTGTATAGTGGTTGACAAATTTATTTACTCGAATACTGAAGTGTTTGTGATACACTCCACACACAAAGTATCTGTCAAGTGCTCTTCCACGAAATTGTGTGCTGCGAAAGGATGCCCGAGCTGGATATAACTCCGGTAAATATTGGTAACAATGGAGTGAAAGAACTGCCGCGAGACGATATTTATGTGTAAAGGAAAGCTAAATTATACCGAACACTCTCCAAAGTTGTTGGGAGGAGGGCAGCAATAACAAGAAATAAAACACAAAAACAATATTTCAGGGTAATCATTTATCAAGTAGATAGAAAACATGTAGCTGAACTCTCACAAGTGTCGTCGTCAACAGAGCCACATGCAGAATCAAACCAACCGTCAGGGGTGGTGGACGAAGCAACAATTGCAATTACTAATCACAAGAAAGAAAAATTTGACATTCAAGGAGAATAAATAATAGAAATAATCAAAAATTAATTTGAAATAAGGTCTAGATATTTAATATATGAATCTATTGTACTGGCCAGTGATGTGTATATTTGTCTTTAGTTCCTTTAATTTTGTTTGGAAAGTCTGTGGTCTACTATGATGATATATTTTTTGCAATATCACATTACCATTATGCAGTTCAGTGGAAATTTTTTGGTCGGGCTGTGCAATACAGAACCTAGCTTATATAACTGAATTAGAATGTACTGATTATCGCCAGCCATATGCAAGCTGTCAAAACCTTGTGCACTGTTTTCTTTTTGCAGAATGTTTATTTTCAGCCCAGGTAATGGCTGCCTAGTACAACTTGTTTGTCAGAATTCTTATTTTATTATTTAACCAGTGTTTTCCATGATCATACGTAGTTTCTTTTAACTTCATTATACATATTTAGAATTTACACATTAATCCAGGTAAAAAGGTAAAAAAATTATGATTTATGACCTTCCAAATAGTTAAAGGTAAATGCTCTCCTGTTTGTCTGATATTTAACTTGTATATATTTTGGCTCCTACCAGTTTGGTGTTACTACACTTATTAGGTTAGATACAAGTTGTTTTAGATCTTGCTACCGGTTATCATGATTGTAGTTATCTACTATCTAGGAAAATTCTTTAATGGCCCTAACTTTGTATCTCATTATTTACCCATAATGAGCTTGATACTAACAACTGTAAAGCCCAAGGGCAAGAATGTAAAAAAAAGGAAGGTGTCACTGTTTTTTCATGAACTGAAACTTTATACATGTATGTTTTTGGGATTAATAATTGAAACTGCAAAGTATTCATGTCCTAGCTCATGAATTGAATAACATGAATTCATTTGATGATATTAATGGTTTGTTGTCAAAATCTTTTATGAATTTAGAAGTGCTACTCACTACTTTCCCTTGGTAATTATTTTATAGATAAAATCTTATGTTTCAGTATTAAAATGAGTAGAATTTAAATTTGGAAACTGGGGGTACATAAATTTGTATTAAGCATTCAAGACAGTTTCTTAGAATTCTGAGTGTACTTGTACTATTAATAGTAATAATAACGAAATGCTGAGACAAACCCTGAATTTCATTCTTCCACATACAATTGCTGTGGGGCAAAAGTCTCTAGAATTCTGTCAATCATTCATTACTCTTAACTAGTGTTTGTTTCTTTGAGAATAATTTCATTTACCTTGTTTATGAAGAGTCCACTATAGAAAATAATAGTAGGTATAATGGTATAGGACAATTACATAACATGTAAGAGCAATGAAACACTCCTTAATACTTACATTGCCGTAGTTCTCCTGTGTCCGAATTTGGTTAGAGATTGGTTTATTTTCTTTTCATTAGTTTCATCACTGATATCTACCAACTGATTTTTTGTCAGTTGCCTGTTGCTCAATAAGTAGCACTGACCTGGACGATCCATTTTCATATCTCGGTGAAGCCTGCCATTGAACGATTTTTGTGTTGCTTGCAGGAGTTTAAGTATTATCAAGGTTGCGAGTGTAAATGTGGAAATATAGCTCCACCAGTCCCAACCTACAGACCAAGGGAACTCTAAACCAGTGCGTTTATTTTTGGAATCTGCATTTGTCTCAATTGTATTGAGACACCTGATTTCCATTCCTTGCAGGATGGTGTCTTCATGTTTTGCCTAATGTTGGGAAATATGTTGCAGTTTTAATTAAATGCAGGTATATCTCTGATGTTTCACTGTGACAGTATAAGCATTGTGGAGTAATACAAGGAATTTCACCAAAAAAAGTTATTGGCTGTAGAGTTGAAAGAAAATCAAATTACAGTTTTAATGATTGTTAACTTGGGAAAAGAGGAAATTTAAGAAAGATTTATATCCTTGAGGCCTTTACCAAGAAAGATGAAAGGGTTTTTAATCATTAAAAGAAGGAATTGTTAGTTTTTATTGAATTTTATTTCCTTTTATTGAAATTTTATTACATTTCCATAAGTCTAATTAACAGGATAGTTGTTTATATATATATGCATATGATATTATTAAGAACACTTATCCATCAAAATATCAACACCATTAACAGTATTACTCTGTATCTAAAATACATTCCATTGCATCATACAACTTGTGATGTGTTCTATTATATATCATGAAAAATAATGTATTCTAAGGAAAATCTTGTCTATAAAACATCAGATGAAAAGAAAAATAAAGCAGTTCTGCAATTTGCAACTAAAACTCAGAAATAAATGTTAATTGCCCTGAATTAGACATTATTTTCTTCAAAGGGTTCAGGGATGCTGTGACCTTTTGATGTGCACGTGCCCGGAGATCCAGCTCGACAAATGAAGTGCTATCCTATCAGTGCTATGCAACGACAAGCAATTTTAAAATAGTTTCATCCAATTAAATATGACAACATGGAATGAATCTTTAAACATCTGGGGGACAATGCTAGGTGTTAACCCACAGATAATATAGGTGCACATCTACAGTCTGCAAGCACATCCCCACCATAACCGTGGAAAACAGTTACAACTTTGACTTCCTTACTACTATTATTGATACACATATTAACATAATATACAATGCAAGCAATCAAAATTGCGAAGACAAACCAATGAATGTAATAAATAACAAGGGATAGGGAAAATAACTCATAACTCACCAATGTTAGCGATGAGACGAACACAAGAGTACTCTGTTCTCACGCGGAGTGTCTGTTTATTTACTGCCGGACTTTTATTCGTCAGAAATACCAGTTACTGCCGTTTGATTTTTTACTTCCAGTTACCCAAGCTGACGGTTGCACAGCTGTCAACTTTTATGGTAACTGAATGCACCAATCAAATGGCAATTGCTGGCATTTCTGATGAAAAAAAACCCCAGCAATAAGTACACAGACACTCCGTCTGACAATATAGTGCATTTGTGTTCATCTCGTTTGTCGTATACTCCTCGCAGGCGTCAACATTAGTGAGTGATGGGTTATTTCCCTTACCTTTGTTATCATTTTGCCTAAAAGCCGTTTCCTTTTTCCTTAGTATCATGAATATAATAGTTAGATTAAGAACTGTTTTCAGTAGTGAGGAAAGGAATTCCCAACACAGTGTGAGAGGAAAATCTACAGAAGATTACAAGAGTAAAGCAGAAAGAAGCTAACTCATTACAAACTCTCCACAAATGGCAAAACGTGTCTCACGTGACTAGACACGGGGTTACAAAGCGACAAAATCAACAGTTTCAATCTTCTGAGTGACAAATAAGAAAGGAAAAAAATATATATATATACCGATTTATTTTCTCAAATCACTTCCGTCACCAACTACTGCATAGCACCCAAAAATTAATTTTGCTTCAGCATTCATTATAACCACAATTATAACTTGTTCCATAGAAATAAATGCATACGATAAGAAACCTAAATCACAGGAAAGAAATGAATCGACAGAATAAAAATAAAAAGATGTCAACTGCAGAACTGAACGCGGCAAGTGGGGAACTGACCCCCAGATACGCCGACGATAAGGCCACTTCTAGAGCTTACTCCCCCCGCCCCAATATACGTATAATATGTATAATATATATTCATATATGTATCACATATAATAATATGATTCTGTGTTTGCGGTGTTTGTGTGGTATGTTTTGTGTTCCTCTGTGTGTGTGTGTACATGTGTGAGAGTGTTTGAAGAGTATCTTGTTTAGTGTGTTAAATAGTGTTACTGTTTATTTATACATTTTCCTCCGGTTTCCCGGATTTTTGTGATTTTTTTGTGTGTCTCTAGGTGTCTCCTATTTTAGGAGAGACCCTACGCCTAGTGTGAAGCAGTGTATGTGTTAGTTGCGTGTGGATAGTCGCGTGGGGGCCTCCTTCGTCCGTCCCGTCCCATTCGCAGATCGTCGGAGCGACGGTACTCTGCTGCGCTCGAGCGTTCCAGCATTACGGAACGCCCGGGTGAGCAAACCTCGGAATGAGCCGGCACGGACCGCGGCCTCTGCCTCGCCCGTGCCTTTTAAAATGTGAATATTCTACCCGGCGTAGAGGCCCTCACACATTACAGTACTCGTCGTGTGTCTAGCGTGGTGACGGGAGCTCACATGAGCTTCTGCTTGGCGCAGTCCGGGCAGATGATGTCGTCTGCGTCGGTGATGAGCCCCGGCCCACCAGCGACGTCTTGCACAGCGCGCAGATGAAGCAGTCGTTGTGCCAGTGGCGGTCCTCGAAAGAGATGAAGCGAGTGCCGCCTATGCCTGCAACATTCAATCGACACCTCTTAGTCCACTCGGAGGACTGTCGAGTCAGTTCTGTTTTATATTTTTCTGCCCTTTCATTAATTTAATTGTGATAGAATACACCCTCCAGTGGCAAAATTTCCCTACACACCCATTATTCCCCTTTCCTGTACCCTCCTACTTACGCACTCCACTGATTTCAAATTTAAATACTTTCAGCATTTTTGGTAAATTATTCACCTTCTTGGTAATTTATTCCAATCCCCGACCTACTTACCTACGAAATAAAATCTTCCCACAACCATTTGTCTGAAATCGAGTGCCAGTTTGTAGTCGTAGTCATCTTTTCTCTTCTGTACACTTCTCTTAATTGTTCCTCCAATATCTATTCGCACATCACCAATATACGCCTTGTACACTCCCATGACTCTCTTCACGCTCCTCCTATCTTCCATTGAATCTCATTCCAGCTTCATTATTATATCAGTTATTGATTGTGTTTTGTGTTAATTTCCAGAGACAAATCATCAGCCCTTCTTGGTACCACCTCCAACTCCTGTATTCAGTACCAAAAATATAGGTCCCATTCTACACAACTATATTCAGCCAATGGTCTGCCCAAAGTTTAGTAACCCATTTCTTTACTTTTCTCATACATCCTCTCATCACTCTCTCCAACAAGTGAAGTATTTTGAAACCCTTTTCCTACTACCTGTCCAATGTGTCCTGTCCAGTTGAGGTTGTCATCAAGTGTTATGCCACAGTATTTACATTTCAAGTCCTCAACAAGCAATTCTTTCCTGACATAATCAGCCATTAGTTTTTTTTAACAGTGTTCCTAACAAGTTGACTCTTCTTGGCATTCCATGATGACCCGTCCAGTTAAATATCCTGTCCAGATCACCCTGCAGCTGTTTAGTTCTCTACTGTTTTGATCCTATTGTAGAGCATTATGTCTTCTGCAAACAACCTAATTTCTGTTAGTAAACCATCAAAACAGTCATTAATTACAATAACGAACAGCAGTGGTCCCAATATACTACCCTGTGGCACTTCCATTGTCACTTCCACTGCGTTTGAGACTGCATTTCCAACCCCAACGTCTTCCTTTCTACCTTTTAAGTATTTTCTACATTAATATTGAATTACAAGCGTGACTTGTCTGTAGGGTTAGAGTGTCAGGTTA
The DNA here is from genome assembly GCA_031002005.1 of Vandiemenella viatica. Lineage (NCBI taxonomy): Eukaryota > Metazoa > Arthropoda > Insecta > Orthoptera > Morabidae > Vandiemenella > Vandiemenella viatica. The sequence goes on along the minus strand of CM061914.1, from coordinate 180,285,297 downwards.
GAGGTGGACAGCACGGCCAATTTAAATACAGCAGAGTGTTGATAATCCTAACGTCAGATATCCGAAACATCAATTATCTGAATAATTTTCTAATTTTTTTAAAAAAATATTATGCATTGTTTTACAGAAGTATTAACCTTGATTCTATTTACAGTACTATTGTACTTGTTTTGTTTGAAAATTCGACTAACAAAGAACTAGGCACAATGAGTTTTACACCTTTCGTTTGTTATTGTAGTATCGCCGCAGTATCCTCGCGACAAACCAGACTGGCTTTGGCAGCAATTCTTCCAGTGTGCCAGTAGTTTGGAGTTTCTTAGAAACTTGAAACCCGCCGTGTTCATCCTGTTAAGTTCTGTTGACTTCAGTATCTTGTACCAACATTATACGCCTATAAAGGCATCGTATTCATTTTCTGAAGGATGTCTCCAAAATGAATCAGAAGAAAATGAGAGATTTGCACGGGGCGTGTAAAATTATAGCGTACCTAATGTAATTTTAATGGCAAAATCAAAATTATACAAACCGAAACTATACAAATCAAAAATATACAATAAAAATCCGAAGAAATCGATAATCCGAACCACGCTCGGTCGCAATCAGTTGGGATTATGTCACTATGATGTTGGTAAGTGAGACTGTGGTTGGTGTTACCTGTGATGGGCTTGGAGCAGGAGGTGCAGCGCTTGGCGAAGAGCTCTCCGAAGCACTCTGCGCAGTATGGCTTCTCGTCGCGGGACGTGAAGCGCTGCCCTGCCAGCGACGTGTCGCAGTTGGTGCACGTGAAGCACTCGCGGTGCCACGGCTCGTTCTTGTACGTCACTCCGCCGCTGGTGATGATCTGCAACACGACAATCAACGAATTGCTTCAAGTCAGTGGGGCAAAATGATCGAAGAGTGTCCAAATTGGAGCATGTGTGGAATGAACAAATTAGCAGTGGCGGATATAGGAATTTTCGGAGCCGGGGTAGTAATGGAGTTTTTTTTTTTTTTATTAAGTTCGCTGTGACAAATTGCCAACCTCCAAACACAATTTTGTTCGCCCTTTAAAGTTGCCTCCCGGGGCAAACAGCCCTGTTTGACACCGCACCCACCCCTAGATCCGGCTCTGCATCAAAGATACTATTGCTCAGAACGTTGAAAGGTAACAACTATTGTAATTTGAACACTTAGTCACAATAAACGAAGAAACAATACCAAAAATAATCATTAATTACCAACCTACAAACCACAAAAAACGAGGAACACCACTGCTAAGATGGTTGCAGGCAGTGAAGCTATAAAGGAAACAACAAAATATATAAGCGAAGGAGGTCCACAGTAAACAATTATGGATACTGAAATGCGGGGAAATAATATTCGATATGCTCTATGTCCAGCCAAATAATAAAATTAACTTTTTTATTTTCTTGAAAAAAAAAATCAGTTACTTCAAGTCGTGTTGACAGCGTGGTCATTAAGGATTCAGAGTTATTGAAACATGTGAGTATTTGTGCAAAAGTGTGTTTCGCTATTCTGTTCGAAATGCTCTCCTGACTACAAAATGCTGATCATAAATTAGTCCTTGGCTAAATTCCTTCCCGTTCCTTGTCCCCAGTCTTTTCCTGATTGTAACGTCCTGGACTTCGACAAGCTATAAAGCAATAAACAATATTGTCTAATTATCGCTCATTCTAAACAACTACCTTGAGAACATGGTTCGTATGTTACGTTTCTTATTTTTTCCAGTTTACAGCTACTTTTTATTTGGGTTGCGTAGTCAAACTGGCAAAAACGGAACCCTTATAATTTCGTCATGTCTGGGCTATCCTCGTAATTCCGCCGCCTTTGAATAGTATGTGCTGAAATTTCACAGGGGGTTATATCGATTGCAAAACAGATCCGCCGACAAATACTTAAACAAGAGATCCAACAACACCTTCCATCCACTCCTTCCTAGTACATGTAACAGAAGGACGATTTAAGCATGGCATTGTTGAGTAGGTGTTAAAATAAGAGAATCATTTTTGTAATATATGTATTTACTTGGGTATTTCACCACGTATGATCTTCCAATGTCGATAACAACGTATTGCCCCTATAGTTTTTCTACTTTATCATTTTTATTAAAAAGAAGAAATTCCAAATGATTGTATTTACTGAGGATTTTCACCGACAAGTTGTTTTTTTCTGATTGCACTGTGCACTGACCTTGCTGCACTTGACGCATCTGGTGGCGAATTTCTCCTCGTAGCAAGTGGCGCAGTAGATCTCCTGCTCGCGCGGGATGAAGCTCTTGGTGCCGATGGGAGTCTTGCACACGCAGCAGCAGAAACACTTCTCGTGCCACTGGCGCGTCTTGTATTCCATCTTCTTAGTACCTGCAACCACAAACCAGGTCACAACCACCAGTACGCAGTGTATACAATTGTAAGACATGCAATAACGTTTCTCGAACTTATTTTTGTATTGCATCATAGATATTTCTTAGTCACTCAAACAAACCATTATTATTTGATTTTTATAAAAGGGACGCAATTTAAAAAACAGTTCCCTCCCGGTCATTAAAACCGTAGGGATGAGCAACGCAGCAATATTTTCTACAGGTTACGCGTTACGCTTTTGCGTACTTAACGTTCTACGCATGCGCACTTAAAATTTGAAAGCTTAAATTGCCTTAAAAATCGCTGAAGGACGAGCAGGTAAGCTGCTTTTTGTTTATTATTTAGTTTTTGTTTATTTGTATTGGTTCGATGTAGATGGTTTCATTATACTTTCTGACCGCTCTTGTTGTAAGAAAAGAAATATGGAATGACATTTATATAGCGATACAGAGAATGTAACAATGCGCGTGCCATTAAAGCTTTCATTTTTATTGAGAGTTATTAGAATTCGTCTTTACTGCAGAGGGAATGAGAAAAATTATTTAATTTATAAGCCAGAAACCTGCGATCATCCCGTCATTTTTGACGGTTTGGAAGGTAGTTATTAACGAAAATCGATTGTAAAAACGGTTACCAGATAATTTTATTCAAGATGTTGTCCGATATAAAAGTTCTAAACATAATAAACGAACTAACGCTAGATGCGATACTCCATAATCTAATGCAGTGTGCTTTATTATTTTTTTTTATTAATTTTCATTTGTTTGGAAGAATAACTTCAACAAAGTTCGTATTTACAATACAAATGCAATATAAGTTAGTACCGTTACTTAATTCTAGAGCGAAAGAAAGATCAAAAACATGAAAAAATACACAGAAGTCTCATTTCTTGCACAAGTTCCCCCCTCCCCTCTATTGACCCTAATAATTGATATTCGTCGATATAATGAAAAATTAATTTAAAGATCGAATGTTACATCGAGCTACTTACATAATGATCTAGTCTGCGATATGAATATGAACGGTAATATCTTTGGCCAAAGTTATTATGTATTATTATTATTTATTTATTTATTTATTGGCTTTTGGTTTCCTGACCATACAGCCATCCTATGTATACAATTTCACATTATGTATTTGTAGATACTAATACTAAGCAGAGTTAACATGACGTATACATTACATTGTAAAAAAATTATGTTTTCGTATATATTACACTAATACTAAACAGACTTTAATTTACAGTATAGCATATACAATTACATGCTTTCCCAATTTCTCTGTCCCATATTAAAATTAATACAAGAAAGAACAATATACAACATAATCTCAGAAACATATCTATATTGTAATTCCCATCGTTATAAAAAATTCATATATTATTTTATACGTTTTGACGTCCTCAGTGGCCAGAAGTGTGATTATGTAAAAAAGCCGTTGGAAGGAAAAGTTTTCGTGATTTCGTGAGATAAAGTTTCACTAAAAAGAAACGGCAAGTTAATGGTGTTTTTTCGCGGGAGCAGATGTTTGCATTTCTCTCCTGCAGGAGGTGAGCGTATCAACAAACAAGTGAGCGCTGCATTGCAGTTTTCGTGTCAGCGAGTCGGCGCGTATCGCGAAGGAAACCCGACACCGCTACGCCCCGTGCATCACAAGCAGCACATGTAAACACGGACGTGATGGGGCGTTCCCACTGCAGTAGCACATGCTTCCCATTCACACACGTGCGTCCTGAGTAGCGTGTGACGTCACGTTCTGACGCTGCTTAGTGAAACTCAAGTAGAACTACAACGTACATCATTGTTCTATTGCAAGTGTCTTCAGTTAACAACAATCGTTCTCAAATCACAAGAAGAGTGGCCCTATTTGACAGCTGATTTACTTCAGTTTTTGCATTGTATGAACGCAATTCTCCACTTGAACAGAACGCATCAAAATACAATCCAGGAATCCGTAATTGGCTGTGTACATTATCTGTTACGTCGTTGTTCTTGTTTAAATATTATTCTGGTTACTGGAACTGGCTGACACTTTGCACGGGACAATGTGTCGATGTTTCCCTGTCAACTGCTTCCTTTACACACCCCTGTCAAATGGAAATCCCCACGCCTGACCCCAATGACCCAAACGCGAGTCCGATAGCTCTGTCGTATACGCCGTAACTGTAGCTGTATTTCTATGGTACGTTTCATTTGGCAACTGAAAGCCAGGAGTTAGAATTTTATTATTGGCTTTGGGTTTAATGACCATACAGCCAAACATGTATACATTTTGGGCTTGCAGATATGGCCCTGATACTGTTCAGAATTGTCTTTACGACCTAGCATATAAAATTACAGGTTTTAAATACATATTACGTGACAAGTTTGTAGCTATGATTTTCTGCCACATCATACTGCCTTAGGCAAGGTTCACATATGAATTTACTTATAGATATAAACTTTATATACATCAATTCCACAATCCAATTTCCATGTTCCATATTAAGGTTACTACAAAAAAGTACAAATTAAGTCAGAAATCAGGCGTTAGAATTACACCGTGGCGCACACTGTTTCTCGACTTGTGTGCTATCATGATGAGTACCAGGTGGTTGCCCTGAAAAAATGTAGTTACGCTGAACAATGCTAAAGTTGAGGTGTGCGTCCAAGCTTTGTTTCTTCTCTAACAAATCACGAATCAACAAATTCATATCCAGCAGTTATCTACGCGACTGTTTATTATACTATGTTCTGTACGATTAGAGCTGTATCTTTTCTTTTTGCTTTTGGCTTTACGCCTCGTCGACGTCGAGGTCATTAGAGGTGGGTAAAGGACTGGGAGCAAGAAACGGGAAGGAATTCGGCCATGGCCTTTTTGAAGGGACAATCTCGGTGTTCGCCTGGAGTGATTTGGGAAAACACAAATTTGGATGGCCGGACGGGGATTCGAATCGGCGTCCTGCTGAATGCGAGGCCAGAGCGCTACCATTCACCCACGACGCCCGGTATGTAAACTGCAGCTGACACAAGCTTAATTGTGAATGCCTTCGGTAACATTAAAATGCCTCTCTCCGCTTCGGTTTTCTTCTTTGGCTACGGCGTATTTCGTCTCTGACATAATTTAAGCTACTTAGTTTTTTTTTTTAAATTCTCCGCGTATAAACAATTGATGTGATCAATGTTATGTTTTATTTCCCAGACTCGTTTCGCCCTTGTAGTGTGTAGTGTTATCAGTGGCTTAAAACGTATGTTTATGATATATGGACTACTGCACTCACAGATATAATGATAAGGAGTATCACTACAGTATGTATAATGATTTGTATCGTATATAATAGTTGTAATGATACTCATGTAAAAACATACATTTACAGAAACTGATGATGCCCAACACAAGAAGGGCGAAACGAGTGTGGGAAATAAAATATAACATTCGTCACTACAGTTGTTTATTATTTATTTATCCTTCAACAATTACGAAAAATGGCCTACTAGATTAATGGATGGGGAACTTCTGCCACCTCTTTGTGAACGGTGAAAGCTATGTTAATATGTTTCTGAAGCCGCATTCTCGGGATTGTTCCAGCATGTAGCACCCTTCCTCGAGCAGTGATGTGAATCCCACCCAAAAAACCTACGAGTTGCTTTCAGGTATCAGCTCCTGGCGGAAACGAAAGTCCAGCACTTTCTCTTTAAAATGTCACAAGTTTGTCGACTTTCTTACAGCAGTTGCCGATTTCTTCATCTGCGCATCCTGATATATTTCTCCTTTCACCTGTACTAGTGCTGTTTACCTGCAGTGTTTGGCTGCGCTGAGTTATGACGCCGGAGGCCTCTGTCGGTTGACTCACTAATATTTATAGCCGCGCCGGCGGTCGAGGAGAAACAAGAGGCAGCGTGCAAGGTGTCCCTACACAAGATGACGCCTGCTTAAGGAAGCCGCACTTCCCAGCAACACCTAACAGGTTGAATACATTTTCTAAGACCTCAGCAAATTCTCTCGCGTTTAGATCACCGCAAAAGTCTACACTACGGTTAAATTACGTACTACTTTCATATGTTTTAGTGCGCCTGGGGACCTTATACACTTAACCCATCCTTCCCTATTTGTCACACCTAAAGTGGTTCGAATAACACGTTGAACTGTAGGCTCCAATATTATTATTATCTCAGTTCAAATGGAGCTATGGCAATTTCCCTACGTTTTACGTCAGTTTTCACTTTAAATTATTTCACTGTCTGAAATGAGCTTCTTGCCAATGTGTTAGACTATCGTGTTTGTGATACGGAAAATGGGTAAAAATTCCAAAATTGTCATAGACGATCGTTTCCCAACATTTTTCAACCCGAGGACCAGTAAATTTTGAAAAAAAAAAAAAAAAAAACAATGCTGCGAACCACTGGGCTTAATTTTTTTATCTATCTGTAAATTATTTACATCTCACACATACTGAACTGTACCATTAGGACATAATAAATCTAAATTCCTAGAGAAACACAGTTATGAAACTGGATGTGAACTATTAAAAGTTAATTATATATCGACCAGACTCTTAATATTTAATAACGAAGTGAATAATAATGTTACTGTGAGGGGTGTACCAGAGAAACTAGACTTCACCATTTATTGTTGTTCACCGCACCGCTGCACACAGGGGTATTTGACACAAAAGTCGATCAAAATTATTTCTACGTAATTTGGATTTTTGTTTCGTTTCTTTTGTGTATTAAAACTTATAACTGTGAAGTAGGAGTAATAATAAAGAACACGTACTGTGTTCATGCACGTTATAATATATTAAGCGAATATTTACAAAATATCTAAACAATAATCATATATGTACATTAAAATATCATTCTGACGAACCGTCCCATCCTTCGTCGTCGGAACCTTCACCTTATGGCTCGTTCTCTTCTTGAGTACTCGGGCCCCATTAAGGTAATATTTTAGAATTTTCTGGATTGAATGATTTAGATGTTTTGGGGATTTTGTGCCTGATGAAGCTCAAATACGGATCCTAAGTTAATGAAAGCCTATTAATGACATCTGTGTTACACTACACCCAACTAAGTTTTCTGGAGTGTCTCTCCCTAAATCGTCGAAAATATTTGTTTCTAGCTTCTGCTGCTGCTTCTGACAGATTGCCTACAGGCAAAAGTGCATACTCTATTATAAGTGGGCCCTCGATCAATACTTCTTGTATAGGTAACATTGGATGCCACGAGTACAGTTCAATGTACAGTACATTTTAAATTTTTCTTGGCAGTGGGGATTAATTTTTTTTTTAATATCTATCTTGTGCCCACTATATATCATTCAGATAATAGTATAAAACCTGTCAATCAATTTTTTTAATACCTATTATCTCTGCGGACATCATTTGCTAAAATGGGTCAAATCATCGAAAGATTTTATAGGCCAATCCACATTGGTCGGATTGGATTTTATGGGAATTTCGATAGATCTTTTGAACCAATCATGCTATTTACTTAAAAATACACTCTCAATTCTCTTAGCAGCGTGCCATTTTCTTTTAATTTCCAATTTAAGCCTTGAAAACCTTTGTTCGAACTGTTGCCTTTGTTCGACCGTGAATGTCGGTTGATTTAAAATATTTTCCTCGACTAATTGCAACTTTTGCACGAAATAATTTCCTTTCTCGTGTTTAATCATATCATAAATAACTTTTCGGGTCATGAGCATGATACCAGAAGAGCCCATAACAAAGAAAATCTTACATGAAAAAAATGTGACCGAAAAAAGTAAGTTTGATTCATTGTAAATAATCTAGAATATTTTCGAATAAGTAGACGTTTGGCACTTTTTGGCACCCAATTTTCAATGGAACACCAAGATAGTACACTAAACTAATACCATATAAGAAATTAGACTCGGGAAAGGTCCGGAAACATAACAAAATCACTCTTTAATACTTTTCGTAATAAAAAAATCAGTACAAAATGAGTCAGCTTACAAAACTGTACAGAAATAAAGTTGTGCGATACCTTTGGATGAATGTTACTATTATTTCAATTCTAGGCACCTGGCTGAACAATATCCATGATTAAAATCACCACTACTCACTTAACATCACTCACAAATTAAAATGGTACAACTTATAATTTTCTCGTATTTGCTTCGGATCAGTACGTGGCCTTGGAATGTGCTCAGAAGATGACTGTTCACCGGGTGGGGAATGGAGCTTACCTAAAAAACATAGCTGATTGTTATTCTATAGACATTTGCCTCGAGTCAGGTAGTACGGGTTCTTTGAATTTGCTAAAAAAATTTTTTTGACTTTTGATCGGCTTTTTGTGTCAAATACCCCTGTGTGCGCTGTTATATTACCAACCCTGGCAACCATCGGCACGTATCACAGTCCGTAACAGCTACAAGACATCTAGAAAAAGGAAATTAACGTAATCCTTCCAACTGGAAACCATTTAGTGAACAGAGTATTATAGTAACAACGCACTCATCATAATGTCGTGAAAATACCAGATTTTTGTTGTTCTTTGAAGTGTTAATAAGCCGTACTTCCACCTCATACTCGAGACTTATTCAGTAAGAGTTCGGTATATAAGTTACGGGTGTCCATTAATTACGTGAGAAGTTTTTACGGAATTCCGTACCCCCCCCTCTGGAGAGACTTCTTGAAATTTGGTCAGACCCCCCTCCCCCTCTGGTGATATTTGGTTTGACCCCCTCCCCTGTAAAATGACGTGAGATTTTGATGGAGACCCACCCCTACGCATAGACCTCACCATTCTACAACCTCATTCGAAACCTCGCGTGAGATTTCCGTTGACTCGCCCCCCCTCCCCCTTGGTGAGGTTTCATGAGATTTCGCTGAACCCCCCCCCATTTCACCTTACGTAATTAATGGACCCCCCTTGCCAACCGCGGAGCGCGTACAGCAGATTGAAAATCACAGCCGTAGACCATCGAAGTAAAACCTTTTATAACTCGTCATCTTGAAACTCTTCCTTGGGAACAAACATTAGCCTGTCGTATCAGTATCACCCACACAGTTCAGCTGCTACCAGAAGCAACAAAACCTGTAAAGGCCTCGTTGCAATAAAAAACACTGCATTCACTACGAAACAAAGTGATATGCTTTATAAAACTGGTCGCGGAGTCGTATTTTCTATTTTTTCTAGAACTGATACTTTTATTTGTATATTTGCATTTACCGCCAGCTAACTGTACTGTGAGGCTAGTTTTGGCGTTCCTTGTTTGGCGGCGCGAGTGTCGCGGAAGGGCCCGGAGCAGCGTGACGTAGACAGCTGGACCGCGTCCGCCGCCGTATTTGGCGCAGTCGACACTTGCGTCAGCTCTTCCGCCCCGGCACATTAGTTATGAGAATCGAAACGACCAGGCGAGCGAAACACGACCTTTTAAAGGCAACAGGTGGCGCCTCTCCCGCAAGGACAACACGATACGGCGACCACGACTCGTGCGTGCGATTACTCACCGACGTGGTATTTACTCTATATGTTCAAACAACCACGCGACCCTCAAATGCCAAGGTACAGCAGATAATGCTCTGATTCAATTTTTTTTTTTTACTTGTGGCTTTACGCTTCGTCGATTTCCATGTAATTACAGGTGTGACGGGCCTGGGGACAAGGAACGGGAAAAATTCAGCCAGGGCCTTATTGAAGGAAGCATCTCGGCATTCGCCTGGAGGGATTTTGGAAAACCAAAATATGGATGCCCGGACGGAGATTCGAACCAGCGTCCTCCCGAATGCGAGGCCCGAGCGTTAACCGCTCACCCACCACGTTCGGTGGGTTCTGATTCAAACAGCACTCAGATCATCATCTCCAGCGGCTGGTTAATAAGCCAACGCGGTGCCGCAACGGAAGCGAAAACCATTTTAGATCTTGTGGTTACAAGTAGGCCAGAATTATTCACTGACATTTCAACGACCACAGGAATAAGTGATCACAAAGCGGTGATTGCAACCGTCAAATCAATAGCTGACCAAGAACGGGGAAAAGAACTGATTGTGTACAGATTCGATAACGGCTCAAAGAAGTGTTTTAGTTACCTGAGGAATAATTATCATACCTCCAAGTTAACAAGAGAGAGTCGTATACCGAGACGGACAATAAAGGAGAAGAATGATCCACCGTGGTATACGCTTGAAGTAAAAAGATTATTCTAAAGGCAAAGGAGGATAAACGCACTATCAAGAAGGATAACTTAGATATCTTAACTGAGCTAAAAGGACGTGATAAAAATGCAATGCGTGAGGCCTAATAGTTACCATTACAACTTTCTTTCTAAGAGCCTCCCTGAAAATCCAAAGAAATGTTGGTCGTACGTACGAAAAGTCAGTTGTAGTGACAACGACATGCCAGTACTAATTCGTGACGGATTCGAGGTTGCCGAAAGCCGCGATAAAGCTGACGTACTTAAAACAGAATTAAAAAATCATTCACATATGAAAATGAGGATAGAATATCCACTTTACCACGTCGTGAAAAGTTAGAGGCGAATTCGTTACGAATAGATACTGCAAGTGTTATAATACAATTAGATCTCCCAAAATGGAGAAAAACACCTGATTTCAATGGAATCCCAGTAAGAGTATTTTGAAAGACCGCGGTTGAAATTGGTCCATTTATGTCTGATATGTACCGTAAATTCTTGCTACTGAACCTCTTTCGGGAAAAATACTTGGTGATTAAAATTCAAACGAGTATTATCTCGGGGTGATTCATGAAAACAGTCTGGCATTGAGGTAAAAGGTAATGAGAAACCACGGGGATGAGATTTTGAATTAACATGGCAGTTTATCCCCATTCTGGATGCACTGAAAGATAAAATGCTGATAAACAATCAATCAAAAGAAATGAGTGGGGAATAAGATTCAAAAAAGGAAAATGGAATGAGCCAGCTAACCTTGCTAAGCACGTCATTCTGGAGGCTCTTACTTTGATTTTCCTGTTACGTCAGAGCAGTCTAAGATCCGGCTGCATCATTTCCACGTCCATCTGTTATTTGATTGAAACGCGATTTTTATCTGTAATTATTAGTAGCAGAATACGATTCTACAGGGCTGCCCATCAAAATATGGCCGCAAGTATTCTTAATTAAAATTTCCAAAAAAAAAATTCACTCACTTCTTTTAAATATATCATAATTCATTTCAAAGAGAGAAAGATGTGTAAAGAACATAAAAAGTTTGGGTTGCCTGTGTGAAGTGGCCGCAAGTATGGGTTGCCCGCTGTTAAAGATTTGTAAGAGCGAGAGAGAGTTACCGAACGTGGTGGGTGAACGGTTAACGTTCTGGCCTTGCATTCGGGAGGATGCTTCCCCTACTTGCGGCCACTTTCACACAGACAATCCAAACTTTTTATGTTCTTTACACCTCTCTGTTTGAAATGAAATAATTTATTTTTAAACAAGTGGACTTTTTTTTTTTGGTGAAAATTTAATTAAAAATACTTGCAACCATATTTTGATAGGCAACCGATTAGAATCGTATTCTGCTACTAAATTGCGTTTCAGTCAAATAACAGACGGACGTGGAAATAAAGCAGCCGGATCCATCAGGCGGCAGTGAGTTTGGTGGACTGTTCGCGTGGTGTGCTATTTGGGGTGATGACTCCCCGCAGGGTGCTAGTGGGATCCGCGGGGCGCCAGGCTGGTACCGCCGGGTACAGACAGTAAAGACACCAAAGGTCATCCGCAGCCGCATTGCAGAGCCTAACACGAAACCTGACCAACTGACTCGTGGCGGCTATGGGCAACAAACACCACTGCGAATTAAAAGGACATCATAATCGATGTGGAGTTATAACACTTCAGGTATCACACCATCAGCTTACGTTTACAAGGTTAAAAACTGTAAAATTTTAAACTGTTTATCTATGACTGTAGAAAAGCAATAAATAATAAGTTGTTCAACTATCCGCGTGGTTTAATGCTATGCGAAAGGTCGTGGGTTCCATCCCCGCTGGGTGTAAGTATTTTTCTTTTCCGCATGCATTTCATTACGCTATTATTTGCTGTTAATATCATTATAGATTCATTTCTACAAAAATTCAGCCAAATAACTGTTTATTTTTCGTACAAAAATTAAAAAGTTTTTTTTTGTTTATTGGTGCCATACAAACATTTAAAACATGAATTTCTTCCACAACGGAAACACTTGAGATATTCCTCCACAGCTAAAAATCCTTCTTATTATCGAAGCATATTTCATTCCAGTTTTTACCGATAAACTGGAACCGTTACAGTCATGCATTATTAATGTCAGTAAATGGCCTCCAATTTAACGAAGAAAACTCTGGAATTTACCAAATCAAGATGAAATATCCCTCCCCACTTTAAAAATAAGAAGAATTTGTGCCTGTTTAAGGATATTTCTCATCAAATAGTCCCGTTGTTGAGAGCAATTTATGTTTTAAATGTTTGTATGGCATCTATCATCAAAAAACTTGTTAATCCTTGTAAGAAAAATAAACTATAATTTCGTTGAATTTTCGTAAAAATGAATCTGTAATGATATAAACAGTAAATAATATAGAAAGGAAATTCACGCACATTATATATATATATATATTGTTGGCGAATTCTCCCAATAAATGGAAGACGGTAAGCAGGTGACCGAATCAAGTTTTCTTCGAGTTCTTCTTATTGTTCCAATTTTTCATTCTTTCCAAGAAAGCTTGTTTGCGTTCTTCCGACCACTTTGGTCTGTATTGTTTTTGTTTTGGTTGCTCAATTATAACTTCCCATTTGTCTACTTTGTGTCTGAAGGTGTCTCTTTCTAAGATATCTGTTGCTCCTATGTTTGCACTTTTAAGATCCTTCCGAATTTCATTCAGCCAAGGTGTTGGATTTTTAAGTGAACATACATAATCTATATATATATATATATATCACCAAGTGGGGATCGAACTCACAGCCTGTCGCATCCTGGCACACCCACTTAACAACGGAAATATCTGGCAGACTTCACGTCAATAGCTTTTATATACAAATGCAGCAATAATTTAAAAATTCACAGTTTTTAACTCCCAATTCCTCTTAAACAAATACCTGCCAAGGCAAACGGTATTACTGTTAGATACCTGAACTGTTCCACGCTGAAGACCTCTCCTTGTGAGATGATTTCCAAAAGACCGATGCAAGGGAAACATTAAAAGAAATGTAATTTTCATAACACAATGTGTACAAATTAGAAATATTTTTCTGGTCAGCCATTAGGTTTGTGGGTACTGTACTTTGGAAATTTGAACTGGAATGGTTTCCGCAGTGGTGGAAATGTATCAGCGTGTCTATTGTGTTGTGTGGATGACTTATGTGTCCAGTGTACTGTGCTGTTTGCGTTGTGAAGGCCCATTCAGACTTACTTTTCCGAATAACACCACGCGGCCTGCCAGGCTTAACGTCCCCATGTGCCGGGCGACAGTGTCGTGTGCCACCATGGATACGCATTGCTGAGAGGCTGAGGTGATTAGGAATCGTGCACCAGCTCCTCGCCTAACTCGCCGGGAGTTTCAGATAGTGAATATTTCTACCCCTGTTGGGGCTCGAGCCAACTAACCTCGTGGTAGGCGCTGGATGGTATCACGATGCCGCAGCCACCTCAGATAACACTGTGGCATGGACAGTAGTACTAGTGTAGAAAATATTACTCATCTTGGTTAGATCAAAACTGTTTAAACCTCTTTTTTTCTTTACTTATGGCTTTACGCCTCGTCGACGTCGAGGTCATTAGAGGCGGGATGGGGCTGCGGACAGCGAACGGGAAAGAATTCGGCCATGGCCCTTTGAAGGAAGCATCCCGGCATTTGCCTGGAGTGATTTGGGGAAACCATAGAAAACCCAAATCTGGATGCCCGGACGGGGATTCGAACCGGCGTCCTCCCGAATGCTCTGTTGATTCGGCTTTTCCGTTGTAGCAGACATGTGCCACAGTCGATCCCGCTGTACCGACCGTAATTTATGTAGACCTTCCTAACAAGAAGACGACTCTAGAGGGAGAGAGAAAGCTCTCCGCAAACACCAGTGGCGCTCTCGTGTTTGCACAGAGAAATCGGCGCCAGCTACGGCTCTCATTTGGCAAGCGAGGCCCTCCTACATATTAGGGAACGGTCAGGCACTTCCTGGAAAGCTGACGAAAAGCATTTAAAGAGTATAAGGAAGTCTTTCAAATGGTTTGAAATTCGCCGAAATTGCTTTGCTGTCATCAGTCTTCGACTGGTTTGTTGCAATCCTCCATCCCTTCCAATCTTGCGCTAACTTCGTCATCTTTACATAACCCTTACAACCCACGTCCTCAGTTATCTGTTTCATATATTCTAATCTCTGTCTTCCTCTACAGTTCTTACCTTCGACTGTTCCCTCCACTAACAAGTTAACCAATCCTGCATGTTCCAAAATATGACCTAACACTCTGTCTCTTCCTTCTTTTAAGTCTCTTCCAGAACTTCTTTCCTCACCCAACATTTCCAAAATTCGTTCGTTTCGTACTTTATCCGTCCAATTAATTTTCAGCGTCCTTCTATTTCAAATGATTAGCAATACCAAAAAGAAGGAAAATTTAAAGTCCATGTGCTCCACATATAGAGTTTTAAAATGTTCGTTCTGAGCCCAACATCAATATTTGAAACTAAAGGTTTCTATTATACATGAAGGATATTTTCGCTAGTGTTGTTCTACTTTTAACATCATTTCTGCTTCGGCCATCGATTGTAATTTTACTTCCTAACGAGTAAAAATCACTAACTTCTTCTATCGCATCCGACACTATTTTATATATTTAATCTACTATTATTTGTATCATTTGTACCACTTTTGTCTTATATTTAGTCCAGAATATTCCTTCAGTATTTTGCTCGTGACATTCAGTAAGTTTTCAATATCCGCAACCTGTTCTGCTAACAAATTTCTTACTTTTCTGTGAAAGTGATATCTCTGGACGCAGAGTATAAGAAACATCTACACCGAATGAATATATATAAACAAAGAGCAACTAATAATTAATATATTAATTTAAACGTAATAAATACGTTTTAATCAATGATATGGCACTCTATATCGTCTTGTTGCTAAATAGAATTGTTAATAAGTAGTGCTTCCAACCTCGATTTGCAGTAACATCTTTGGTCGTAGTTAGTCCGATATTGGAGGCTAGCATTGTTACCGACATGGCTACACGATGACTAAGTTTAGCTTTTAATTAGCATGGATTGTACCACGTTGCTCGACCAATAGAAGTGACGCTAAGATATAGCGTGGGAGCCAGCTGCTGTGAAGCCCCGAGTCTTGCTGAGAGTGGGACTCCTCTAATGTCGAGTCACTGCTTCTTGCTCAACCTCACGCCGTCACAGATATTACTTAAGGATTTAACACATGCAAATTAATCCACGGTGTTTGCGGGCGCTATTTTCGTGCCGCTTACGAATACCTGCTTAATTCTTCTTGCGTATGACTCAGTCGCTTCCAGGGTGTTAACGATTAGCGATCTATGCTCAGATATCGACGGGTGACCGAGTTAGGGGACGTGCAGCCTCGGCATTGCTCTCGCGTTTCTACACCACTAGTCATACATCCAATATGGATTCCACGGTAAACGAGATGAATAATTCCCAAAATGTAGAAAGCAAAGAGTTAGGGGAGACAATTCAATATAAAAAGAAGTTGAAATAAAATTTGGAGTGACACACGCAGGGCCGGCGTTAGGGGGGGTTAAGCAGGGCAAAAGTACCCGGGGCCCGGGCCACCAAAGGGGGGCCTGCCGGCCTGGGTGCCTAAACAAGTAGAAATCAAACACAAATTTTAAAATCTGCACCAATAATTTTAAACATTTTTGTATTAAAATTTTCTGAGTTATCCAAAAAACCAAAGTGTAAAGTAAAAATATTTTCGGCGGGGGGGGGGGGGCGGAGAGAGCCTAAGATCGCTTACCCGGGGCCCGAGAATCGTAGCGCCGGCCCTGGACACACGGTAGCGTATTTGGACCATTGCTGTTCGTTATACTTATGGATGATTGTGTTGATGGTTTACTGTCAGATGTTAGGTTGTTTGCAGATGACATATAATAGAATGCGAACGGCAGAGGACTGTGAATAGCTGCTGGGTGCTCTGTACAGGATACCTAGCTGGGTAGCTCAACATGGGATGAAGATAAATGCAAAGAAGAATAAGCTTATTAGGTACAAAGATAAAAAAAAACTACAGGTTGATTATGATTGTGAGGAGGGAAAAAATTGCTTTTTGACGACTTGGAATGTAAATATCTTGGCATAACATTTGATAATAAACTGAACTGGGCAGGACACATTGGAGAGGTAGTAGCAATTTATTCACTTGTTGTAGAGAGTGATGAGGCGATGTACCTTAGAAATAAGAGATTTCGGTTCCAAAACTTTGCTCAGACCATTGCTTGAATTTGGTGGTGTAATATGGGACCCATATTTTGGGTATCAAATACCGCAGGTGGAGCGGTGCAAAGAAGAGCTGCTGGATTTTTCTCTGGAAAGTACCGGATCCTAGACCGCATCAGATGAAATGCCAGGGATGAGCGACCCTCACAATGTGCGCTGCGGATGACTCCTAGCAAGGGTCGTCGTCTAAGGTTTTTTTTAGTTTTTTTTTTTACTTATGACTTTACGCCTCGTCGACGATTAAGGTCATCAGAGGCGGGATGGGGACAAGGAACGGGAAGGAATTCGGCGATGGAATTTTTGAAGGAAGCATCCCGGCATTCGCCTGGAGTGATTTGGGAAAACCATGGAAAATCCAAATCTGGATGCCCGGACGGAGATTCGAACAGGCGTTTCTCCTGAATGCGAGGCCAGAACGTTAACCGCTCACCCACGACGTTCGGTAGCATACGCTGACTCTGATGTGAACGTGATGATGTGAGAACTGTACGGGTTAGTCAGAAACACAACACTGGATCGCACCGTGATATACGGCGTGTTTAACTGCCGGGACACGACTGAACGGACAAACTGTACTCAGTACGACGCTAATACGTGACTGCGGTTGTGACTAGTCTAGTGCGTTGCGCCACGGAGTCTCCCGATATGGGGAAGAAGCCAGGCGCCCCGACCTTGGCCTGCATCAACAGCCAGCTCGCAGACACTCTGGTTCCCATCAACACCACTCAAACTACGGTCAGTATAGCCTCAACTGTAGCGGCAGGTCTAAAACAAAGTACCAACCCGAAGAGTTTTAATCACAATTATCACCGGAGCAATCTCAAAAACATATAAGAAGAACGTGGAGGAAGAAGTCGGTGCGAATGTTGGTACTGATAACGTTTTTTATTCTGAGAATTGTTGCAAAAAAATCTCAAAAACGTATAAGAAGAAAGTGGAGGAAGAAGTCGGTGTGCATGTTGGTATTTATAACCTTTTTTACGCTGTGAATTGTTGGAAAAATGGAACCTGCGATTTAGCACGAACACAAACCGCGGAGCACATAAAGCAACAGGTGAAGACGAAGATAAAGATGAGAAGAACGAGTTGGGTTTTGAAAGCGCGACCATTTGATGTCGAGGCATACACTTTGCATACCATCACGCCTGACATATTACAGCAACGTATCACGCTTCACTTTAAAGGGCAATCGTCCAACTGATCCACTGGTCGGAAGTTGAGGAGAAATATTGCTTCCCAAAAAAAATCGTCGTGGGAAGTATTCTTGAACAATATATGCAGCTAGGTAGAAGTTGTCGCACTTCCACTGTTTTCGACGCCGCGAGTAAAATTACGTGCGACAGCTGTTAAGCGGATCGAGTTTCGGAATCGGGGTTACCTCCACACGCTTGAGGTGTACAAGTAACTGGTATGGTTGCATTGCAATTTAATACCAGTAGGTACTACACTGGAGTAGAACTCAGATGCAGGCTGACTGCGAGGGAGGGGTTGATTTTGGTTTGGTTTGGGGTGGCGACAGTGTGCAGTGTTCAGACACCTGTCGGAGGTCGCGTTGCGCTGACCCCATTCCAACCCACACTGCATCGACCCACGGGCGGAGCCTCGGCCTCGCTGTAACGCGACCCACGGCCACTCGCTTTGTCTCTGCGCCCTCGAGCCCTCTGAACCTCACTGAGGCTGCTCAACCCCAGGATTAGCCCGCCAGCAGCAGTGCTAGCTCGAAAACCTCTGCAGAGGTCTCATTGATGCTTTTCATTTTTTCATTGTAATTAAATTGTGTAACTTAAATCTTTGTTATATTTAAATATCTATTGTAACCATAGGCAAGTATTAAGTGCCCAGCAGGATAACTTAGATTCTAAATTGTCACACGCGTAAATTGTTGCCCATCTCCAAAACTGGTTGGGCTGCCTTTGGCCTAGCCCAAACCCGCATTGTTGTATGAATAGTCTTGATTGCCGAGGTAAGATATCCCTTTTTTCCGGGACTTTGGACTAGTTATTGGATTCGCGGACTCGGTAAACAGATGGTTTATCTGCTCTCACAACCAAAATTTTACTCGACCAACTCTGTCCATTAATCATGTGAGGTGTTTTTCCGGAATTCCGGACCCTCTCCCCCCCCCCCCTTTCCGGTGAGACTTCGTGAGATCTGGTCGGATTCCCGCCCCCTCTAAAATGACGTTAGATTTTGACG
Organism: Vandiemenella viatica; assembly: GCA_031002005.1. Taxonomy (NCBI): domain Eukaryota; kingdom Metazoa; phylum Arthropoda; class Insecta; order Orthoptera; family Morabidae; genus Vandiemenella; species Vandiemenella viatica. The sequence continues at coordinate 180,266,348 of CM061914.1, read as the reverse complement.
GAGAACCCCCCCCCCCCCCTGCCTACTAATCGACCTCGTAACTTTTTGCGTCTTTTTCTTTTTTTTATCTCTCACGCTATCAAGGGCCGTTATACCCCCACTTTTGGACGAAATCCCCCCCCCCCCTTAAAGTCGACTTTCGCTTCACTTGTAGACCTCTTTTTTAGCTCTACAATCCTACAAGAATTTCAAAATCTGACGTGAGATTTCCGTTAACCCCATCCCCCCCCACCCCCCTTGGTGAGGTTTCGCCGCACCCCCCCCTCCCCCTATTTCACCTCACGTAATTAATGGACGCCTCCTACCAAAAGCGACGTGGTTGGGACGTTGTTTTATTCCTTGATATGTGCGTTGATGTAAACATTCTGCTAGTCAAATTCACTGACTAAAATGCTCAAAAATATTTCAAATCATGTTATTAGCTTTAAACCTACAAAGTATGTGTTTGGAAAGTAACTTCAAATCATTCTGAGAATAGCAATGTCGAACGCTGAAGATGTTTTCGTCCGCTAATGTCTAGGCGGCGAGATGGTGAATTTTAGCGTCGTCTTTCCGGTGTTGAGCTGACTGTTCACAGCTGGTGCAGCATGCTTAAAGAGGCGCTGACGTCACCCAGATACAAACTGGAGCCCACACTTGTCCACGCGATGTTTACACATATAACAGGAGAAGATGAAGAGAAGCCTTACTGCGTTTGGAAATTGGAAAGATGGCAGCTTCGCTAAGTGACGTTTCGATGTTGTCAATTATGATCGGCTACTTTCTTAGAGTGTCTTTGAGGTGGAAACCAGAATGACATTTATCAGTGCAGGCTTCAGCAACACATTATAAACTTTTGAGAAAGTCTGAACTGTCGTAGAACCATCCATTCATTAGCTCTGCCGAGTTTTAATTCTCCGGGCCAACTAAATGCGGCGCAGCTGGCATAGTACCGGTGCCTGTGAGCGGAGTAGAGAGCTCTATCTCCTCCAGCTCAGCTTAACATGAAGACGCACGGCGGGCGCGGTGTGATGGATGAATGCCGCGGCAGGAGTTTTCCTTGCTCCCAATTCTGCAGTCGGCAGAGACAGGTTATCCGTATATCAGCGGCGATCAGCACGTGGATAGCGCAACAGGTGTACCAAGTCAACACTGAATCCGGAATAATTCCCGACAGAGTAGTGCGAAACAGTCGCTCAAGGGATAGAAACGCTACAATAAAACCTGTTTCGCGTACTGTTTGAATAGAAAAGTTCACAATGTGACAAGGAATAAATTTCGTGCCAGTTCACTTTCTGCGGAGCTTAAATTTACTTCGCATTTCGCTTCTATCACGGCTTTTAAGCCAGGGAAGGGAACCAACTTCATGTAAAAACAGTAAAATTCTGCTACAGATGAAGATAAAGTCCTCTAAAATTTCCGACGGAGGGCGGGATTTAAAGGGGTGACATTTGTATTGGCCGAGCCAACAGATCAGAGAATATTCTCATATGATTTGACACAGATCCGAAGTGTGCAAGGCTTTGGTTATTAACAACCGTTGACTTCTATCTGCCTAATGGAATATTTACACAGGAATCTTCATTTATATTTTCTACGAATCGTTAATTAGTACGAGTTAATGCTATAATCGCTAATAAATTCGTTGTACATCAGCGCGGAGACTTCTGGAAATGTCCGCGGTGTGTGACTTTGAAACATTGAGAATCGAATAAAGTCTGTCTCTAACCCCCAGGTTTTGATATTTCGCTGACACAGAAAGTCAGTTCATATCTCCGAGATAGAAGAGGTGGAGTTACTCTCTAGCCAGCCGAGTACGGCGAGATTGGGGGGGGGGGGGGGGGGAAAGGGTAGGGGCGTGTCAAAAACCGAACTGCTTCCATCGTAATAACAACTCGAGTCCCATATTATCTGTTAAGGACCATTGTTATTCTACAGATTAATTTAGTTTACGCGAATGTTTTAGTGATAACTAAATTTATAGACCTTCGTAAGAACTTGCGTTTATATTTAGAATGTAAGTATTCATTGAATTAACAATGTACTAATTGTTCGAGTTGTGACAATTTCACAAACCACCAATCATTTATTATTAATTTTTGTTTGGTTGGTTATAAGTTTTATGCATAATAGAACTAATATCTGTAACGTGATTTCTATTTTTGTAGGGTTCTACGATGGAGGAAGCCTTGGGTTCTACAAGCCGTAGTTTGTGTAGTCGTTGGGTAGTGTATCGTCAGTATAATATTCAAACTTCTTTGATCGTCAGCTGGCATTGTAAGAATCTTTGGCTCTCGTTACTAACAGCTGAGCAATAATGTATTGTGCGTGTTTGGGAACCGCAGCAAAGGTGCTGTAATATTGATGTGAAGTACGTTAGGAACTTGTTAAATATACAGTTGGAGAATTTAAGTATCGATTTCAAGTAACTGTACTAAAGAAATTAAATCATTTTTTCAGAACAGTAATTATTATTTCTAAAATTAACGACAACACCTATCATTTTTGTGCCGGTTATAAATCATTGACTATATTAAATTAAAACAATATTGAGCATTCAGCTAGCATGTGTTCCGAGTCGAAATTGGGCCTTTTCCGTTCATAACACCTTGCTACTCCAATTGGTGTGGAAATGCTATTAGAGCTGTCTGGTGATTATCGCACACTAATTGAGTGGTATACCGAGCACCGAGGCAGACAGAACACGCTTGTTGACGTCCGCTGCGGCTGCAGAACGTGCATGTCGGAGCCAAACAAGCCGAGTGAATCACGCCTCAAGGAGACACAGCCGACACTCGGGCGCGGAGAAAATCTAGACGAATGGCGGCGCAGCCTGCTAAACCCGATCCAGACGCGAGTCGATCGGGTTACGTACGCTGCAGTAAGCCGAGACGACGCGGTGTCCAGGGACTACGCAGTACACGCGGGACGGCACTACTCTAACTGCGTGCAAATCACAAGTGCGCTGCTTGCGACCACGAAAGTTTTTTTTTTGCTATGACTTTACGCCTCGTCAACGTCCAACTCATTAGAGGCACGGAGCAGAAATTAATACGGTCGTTGCCTTTTTGAAAAAAACTAATCCGACATTCCCCTGGAGTGATTTCGGGAAAACCATGGAAAACCCCAATCTGGATTATCCTCCGCAATGCGAAGCCAGAGCGTTACCGCTCACACACAACATAAAGCGTATGCTTTCACTCCGTAAGCAGTGTGCAGAAGCTTAGGATTAAAACCTTGCTACCCTGTCGGCATCTTGAAAACTTCATCAACCACTGGAGGTCGATCGAGCTGCATTTGGGAGGACGAGGGTTCGAATCCCCAACCAAATTTAGGTTACCCATGGTTGCCCCAAACCACTCCATGTGAATGCTGGGGTGGTTCCTTCAAAAGGCCATGCCTGAATTCATTTCAGTTCCTTGACCCAATATCTTTCGCACCTCTCATGATCTCTACGTCAACGAGATGTAAAGCCGTAAGCAAACAAAAAAAAAAAAAGACAAGAAAAAATCAATCCAGCTGAATTAGAGTCCTGCGCCACAAACAGCTGGACCTCGATATCACCGCCAAGGGTGTAGGAAGATTCTCTTTTTTGGGTAAGGGTGTCAGGGATTGGAATCAGTTACCAAGAGAAATGATGAATAATTTACCGAAAACGTTGAAAGAATTTAAAGAGGGCAAATTTAGGTAGGTGCAGGAAAGGGGGAAGATGGGTTTCTAGGGAAATCATATATATATATATATTATATACACATCAGACACGGCCGAGACGCGTGCAGTCAAATAAAGAATATTTGAACTGTTAAGCTGAGCAAGTGGCGAGGTGACCACGACAGCGGGACGTGTCGATATTCCCCTGATTCCTGTCAGCACTCCTTAGCATTCAGATATCCAATACAACAAGAGACAGCTGTCTTTCACAGATAATCTTCTTTCACTGACAGCTCTTTCGAAAAGTCAGAGATATCCTTGGAAATCCTAACCGTAGCGTGTCGTATGACGCTTTCTTCACGAGCTGTTCTGTATCTAGATCCAGTGGGATCGTAGTGCCCCATTACCCCTGTTATAGAATGTTGAACCTATTTGCGACTTTTTATTTGATTCAAAACTGTTTTCTCCAGCCAGCTACCTACAGCAGTGTTATTGTTTAAATCACAGAGGCTACGAGGCGAATGGAACACTTTATTTAAATCCGTATCGGTTAGACGTGAATGCGACCTTCCCGTTTATGTCGTTGAATTCGTGTGCAAAAATGTACCAAACTCAAATTTGGTAGATCGAACACAGTGACATAGCTCTACGTTGCGTGAGCGACACGGTGACGTCATTGTAGGTAGAAGGCGTACTTTCATGACGAGCGTCTGTGGACTTACAGGGCCCGCGGACGAAGACCACAATGCTGTACAGTACCCAGAAAAACCGTTCTCACCCATAAAGCAAATACTCGGGTTAGGATAATATTACAGGAAGGAAAACTGTTTTTTATCAACAATTCAACTTCAAAGTAGAACCTAAATAATAAGACTGCCGTTTATACGCTTCAAATCCATGTTTTAGGGAGAATTAATTTTGTTTTACAAGGTTGACAGACTGATGGCCATATAGTCTGGCATAAAGTTATTTCATACCTCACATCCGTAAACAAAAGCGGAACGTCGCTTATTGCTTAACTAGTTAAACGTCGTTAAAAATGACGGGCGTCACCTATGGCGATAGAATGTCTTCTTGAAAAGTTTCTGACGAAAAGCGAATAATTATCTTTTTTTCTGATTCTTTTTTGAACTGTGTAAACATTCTGATCAGATTTTCTGACTATTTTGCTACGGTGTTTTTAAATAACAGCATTTGACTTTGAATAACGAAAATGTTTAATGTTATGAAAAAGTTCCTAAGCAAAGTATAATTACAAAAAATGAATAACTGTTATTTGTTTGACTGATATATTTCGCAATTACCTACGTTTCGGGTAAACTTTCTCTGAGTTTTTAATAATCTTCCCTGTTTCTTACAGTCTGTCAAAAAAATCTTAGGTTATGTTGTAACTCGGTTCTAGTAACTGCTACAAAACTATAGCGAAAACATGGAACGTCTTTAAAAAAAATACAATACGACGATTGTTTAAATTTTCAGGTTGCTTTTTGCTTATTTAATACGACTGGATGCAGAAATTCATAAGGATAATTTTTGCCTCCCATCATCATTTTTTATCCCTGTCCATAGTGTCTTTGTGCATTTACTTCCTCAGCAGACAATTGTCTTTTAGCTATCATCGCAGTTACAATTCCTATTAACACTGTTAGTGTAAATAAAATAAAATTAAATTATTTATTTGAAATTTACACTATCGTTTAACACGATAAGCGCAAATAAAGTTAATGCAGTTATTGATTTGAAAGTTTCTGGTTAGCCAAGCAGCGCTCTGGTGGTGGACGGTGAAACTAACAGTTCGGGTATCATCGGATCCTCCGAAGATTTCCGAATTATCGAGGATATGTTCAGTCTCCAGGTTCAAAGCATTTTAGTAGATAAGTTACACTTCTTCCAGATTCATAAGCGTATTGTACGAGGTGTTTTGAAGGTTGGCCATTGGGGTATTGTTTTCCTGTCTCTATCGGACTGCGCGTACGACTGTCGCCTGAGTGGTACCACCCTATTACGGTATCAGCTCGCTGACCCGACAGCAGTGCAGCTCATGTCAGCCTAATGAGCGTCGTGCTGATAGCGATCCATTCCGTAATGAGTCGAGTCCCAGACGGCTTGTCGCCGCCAGCCACCAGTGGCGCAACGCCGTCTCACCACTGTGCAGCAGCCAACCACTGTGCAGCGGCCATCTACCTGCTGTGATGACTGCACCAGTTTAGAGCGCATCTCACATCTGAACGCAGCGAGTAATCAGATTTCTGGGTTCAACAGATTTGTATCAACACTGAGACGTGTTTACGGAAGGCCGTGACAAATTGCACAATAAACACCGGAACATAAAGCGCTTGGAGGTATATTGATCGAAGAATTAGGAAGAGTGCATGGAAGGGAAAAGATGACCATGACCACAAGCTGGCACTCGATTTCATACATAAGAGAGCTTGGGAAAATTTTCTTTGGTCGCTGAGGGTGTCAGGCATTGGAACAAATTACCAAGTGAAGAGAGGAATAATTTACCAAAAACGCTTAAGGAATTTAAAATTTGTAAATCTCAAAAGGAGATGGGGGAGGAATTTAACGCTCAAATTGTATAAGATAATTCAAAAATAAAATAGAAAAGGGGTAATTAGATGACATGGAATTGGCAATGGAGCAAGGGCTCCATTGCAATTAAATCAATAATTGATAATAATACATTTGTATCATTTTAGTATATTGTTGAAAAATGACTTGTCATGCTAGTATCAGAAACTAGTCAATTCGAGAACATTCATACATACAATATGAGTCATAATCATAGTGAAAACAATCGAATCTAGTCTAGGAAGGACGCAGGATACTTTTTTCGGGATGAATAATATATTTTGTAATGAAATTGTGAAAACTAACTGAGAGGTGACAGACAGACGTATAGCGTGTGTAATGTTGTATCGGTCACTCAGGCTTTGTTTCTCTCGCAGTCAGTTCGTGTATGATCTGTGCATAAATTTCATGTACAGAGACAACTTATTATACAGTATAGATGTGAATTTTATCCAATTCTAGCAATAAAATTATATGTCCACGCGTACGAAATTGCGTGCCAGCCAATAGCTGGTTGTTTGTTAATACTAGATAGAGCTAATCATCGTTTGTATAAATAGAAATGGTTGAGACTCGTCCCCTCGATCTGCATGACGCGGTGGGTAAAAGTCGAATTCCGCCGCCAAGGCCTCTGCACCTGCCGCGCGTGACGTCACGCAGTGGGCGTGAGGCAGACCTAATACGACCAAGACCACGCCCTCTCGAGGCACACGCATTGTGTGTTGGTTGCAACGGAATCTAAAATCCCCAGACACCAAACACGTGCTTGTTCCTACTCCTTGACTTAAGTATTTCCTTCAGCTACTGAGAAATTTAAAGGCAGTTTTATTTTTTTTCCCCATATCGGCCATCAGCTAATGGTAGACAGCTAATTATAGAGTTTAGGAAAGGAATGAGATAACCTCGCTTGCAATATGATCAGTGTTTAGCAGCAGCGTATAAAGCCAAGATAGTACACTACGCCCACGAAATGTGCCCAGGCCGCATATAGTCTATTCCCGAAGAAACGTGTTGTATGGATAGCTGGTATAGAGGCAGTAGTCATGTGGGTAATAGCGTCTGGTGTTACGTTTATTCGTGTGCGATAAACAATGACAACGAAACTGCATGCAGTCATTTATAATTCGTCTGTGATAGCTGAGGGGGGAGGGGGGGGGGAGTGAAAGACAAAGATTGCAAGCTGCTTTAACACACCTCCATGTCAGAAAACAAAAATGAACAAAATACTGAAGGGAGACTTTGGATTAAATATAAACAAGCAAGACAAACGTGATGAGATGTAACAGAAATGACAATAATAGCAGAATAACTATAAAGACAGGAAGTAAGTTAGTTCTGTAACTTAGGAAGTAAAATCACAATTGTTGGGCGAAACAGGAATATATTAAAAGCGAAAACAGCACTAGCGAAAAGAGCCTTCTTGAAAAAGATAAACCTTTTAATTTCGAATACTGATGCAGGACTCAGAACACAGCACTTTATGGCAGCGAAGCATTGAATTTACGAACACAACAAAGAAGGAAAACTGAAGCATTTGAAATGTGGCGCTACAGAATGATGTTGAACATTAAGTGGACAGGTAAAGTACGAAATGAACGAGTTTTGAAGATGACGGGTGAGGAGAAAGGGTTGTGGAAGAATCTTAAATAGAGAAGAGATAGGTTGGTGTGTCACATTTTAAGAGATGCTGGAATTATAGATAGATACAGTGGATAGATAGATAGATATGTTCACTTTGATCCCATGTAGGAATAATCTCGGGGATGTGGAACAGTACATACACTTATTAGTAATGTCAATATTACTATATAATTGATAGTATTATTATATATTGACAACAAGTTAGCTACAATCCATTAGTATAACCAATATCTCCTGTAATCTACAAATACAATCCCGAGTTAATTAATACTTATTATGTGGAACAGTGTATACACTTGTCACCAGCATCTAACAACCAGTTATTTTCTTACCAACCAGTTACCATGATAGGTAATTAATTTTCTAGTGGAGGAACAGTCGAAGGAAAGAACTGCAGAGGTAGACAAATATTAGAATATTGTGACGGAGTTAATTGAAGGCGTAGGATGGAAGATAAGGGGCATGTTGAGATGAAGAGGCATCGCAAGATAGGAAGAGATGGAAGGTTGCATCGAACCAGTCGAGAGACTGATAACAGCAAAAAAAAAAAGTTACATTAATCTGTAGCGAGGGTTTCCTTCTGAATGTGACGAGCATTGTGAACTCTTCGTGTAAGTCATACCACAACTCAGCGGCGTGGTCTGTAATTTATCCACTAGGCTATACAGATTATCTGAATGCTCAGGTAGGGCGAGCTTGGTAGTTTCCTCGTGGCCTCGCTGCTGGAATAGAAATGATGTCGTGAGGAGTCGAACCGAGGCCATGCACCAAGTCGACTGAACAGGGTTCGGCGCTGTCTATTCGTGGAGCAGATTAGCCGCTATTGTGAGTCTGGACGCTGAGAGCCGGCCAGATATCGGCGGTATTCCTGACGAGGCCAGACACCACAGAGCACACATGCCTGTAGCTAGTCAGACAACATGCCCCGGGGATATTCTCACAGATTACAACCTTTACTCTGGTAGCACGCGCTATATGAGGAGACAGGACACACACACACTCTATGTACGAGGACAGCAAACAGCTGGTAACGGGGTCGAGTTGTCTGCACCATCGCATCGTCTCTGAGCAGGTCTCTACTTCGAATCCAAGTTAAACTGTCTGTCCTCTGTCAGTCAGTGAGTTGCCATTACTACATCTCCTGCGGGACGCTGGACTGTCCCAACATAAACTAAAGTAGTTTGGGAACCAACTGTCCATAAGCGAGGGAACAGTGGCTTGTCTCCGCGTTAGAAATCCCTTGCAACATATTCCCACCAAAAAAAAATTCAGAATCTCTGAAGGCAGGGTTTAATAATGCCGGCGGAATGCGTATCCCCCCCTTTATTTTCTCTTTGTGACAGAGTTCCTTGCTGCCGATGATTATAAGGCAAGAGAGATATTTCTAAAATTTATGCCGAGCATCTAACTTTCAGACGTGTGCAGTGTGATATGCAAGAGTTACTGACCTTCCAGCAATATTTTGTCTTCATATAACTAAAGCGTTTTCTCCCAACACATGCTGTTTTTACCTAGCTACTATCAATTTCACTTCTCTGTTGTGTGTTGAAAATCTTGTAATCCATGTTTCATCATGTTCGCAGGAGCCGATTGAATTCAAGCTGCATATATTCTCTTTCCCGCTTTGTTTTTCTTATGGCTCGACGTCATTACAGACGGGGAAGGACCGCGGACAAGGAGCTGGAAGGAATTCGGCAATGGCTTTTTAAAGGAAGCATCCCGGCATTCGCCTGGAGTGATTTGGGAAAACAATGAAAAGCAAATCTGGATGCCCGGACGGGGATTCAAACCGGTGTCCTCCCGAATAAGAGGCCAGAGCGTTACCCCTCACTTACCACGCTCAGTCTCTTTCCTGGTCGCAATGCAATATTCAGTAATTATAATGTTTAGTAATTAATAAATTAACTAGAGAAAATTAGGTAAATTTAATTACGTGTCACAGTGAAAATGTTTACCAGGTTAACGCATAAGAAAATCGAATCCAGTAGATTTTTAACCTTCGAGACGGTGTGTCGAGAGCACACTTGGATGCAATACTTGCTTCACAGTTCGACTGGGAGCAATGCGGTGATCATGAACTTGCTTTGGATAAAAGCGTTTTTCGCATATCCCGCAGACCATGTTGATAGTTTTGCTGTGTTGGTTCTCATTCGTTGAGAATGATGTACGCGGTCCAATTCATCACGTTCTTGTGGTGTTTCGGCAGTTATAAATTTATGGGTATCGCACTTTTTTTTTTTTTTTTTTAAAATCGTCCAACACGCCAAAAGACGTTTTTACTTCAAAAACTAAAACTCTATCATATAATCAAATAGAACTCTAAAAAATACCTGCTCATCTCGAGATTTGAAAGAGAACTTTCGGAAGTAAGTGCCTGAACCGCTGAGCTATATGTGTGTGAGGTATATGTGTCTGCTATCAAAAAAGGACGAAAACTGTAGGTATGAATGAACAAGGGTGACAGAAATTAAGGTGAGGGGGAAAAGGAAGAGTGGGTTTAGGTTTCTGTAAATCAAACGTCAACAATGTTTTTCTATTTGTTTGAAAGTATACGTAAGCAAAATTCCATCAAAATCGGATAAAAACTGTGCGTTTGTATAAAGAATTTGCGAAAAGCATCCTGTGCGCATATCATACACGCAGCAGGTGGATTCTTGCGAAATCATCGATTCCCCCCCCCTCTCCCCAAACATGGCGTAACGCGCCTATAGAAGTTTTTTTTTTTTTTTTTTTTTTTTTTTTTTTTTTTTTTTTTTTTTTTTTTTTTTAAACTGTATATTTATGCTTCAAACACCTAAATACACGAATATATTGACGGCAAACGTACCAAACTGCCGACTGTGGCTGGCACTTCAGAATCGATTTTTTGTTTAATCGAATTTTGTTGTGTGCGGCAACGAGGTATTCTTCATTTAGTTTAGAAGCTACTTCTAGTCGCGAATCTCGTCCATTTCAGAATGCAGATTCGTTAAGAATTCTAAATTCCAGCGTACATCTCTTGACATCTGTACCACGGCAATGCGAATCAACAGTGAACACTCTTCTGCATAATGTGCGACGTATTATTTCGCAGAATGTTCACCACGCAGCGAGAAGTGTTTCGGTTTTGTTACAGCCGTGATCTTGAAGTGATCTTGAAGTGAGGACACTGCAGATCAGAAAACTCGACACCTGCACGGGTTTGGCAGCCCGCACGGGTCTGGTAACTGATATCTCGCCTGTGGTTAAACCCCGCAGTGACCGCAAGAGCGGCCGCCATCTGCGCGTGATGTCTTGCGGACTGGAAAAAGGGTGAAAACAGAGTATGACAGATGCTGCTAATACGTCACGGGATCTGTCATCCACCGACCTCGCAATGACGCACACGAGAAAACGCCTAAGGATTACTTTGGTATTTGTCCAATGCCTCGCGATAAAGCGTCGTTATTTATAGCAATACCATCTGAGATGGAGGGATTAGAGATCAGTTGACACCTGAGGGATTAAAGCGCTCTAGACCATCCATCCTGTTTAAGCACAAAATCCCCCCACATCATTCATCTTACGCAGCTTCCAAGAGGCCGAAGCGAGTCAAAAATAAACAGTGTTACGAAACTTGTATTCTTTAGTAGAAAAACTGAAAGATAAGAACTCCTCTTTTGCAGTAAAAATTAAACCGAAATTTACGGATCATACTAGTACGAAACCTTGTATATTATAAACATTATGCATTTTAAGTGCATTATCCCTTTCGTCAAGGAATCAACACTTGATTTGAATGACAAGATGCAACAAGAACAAATGCGCGAAATGAAGCTTCTAATTCGCCTCAGAGATTAGAAGTTAATAATTTATATCATTTCTAATCATTTCTAAAAAGTGATTTTTGCGACGAGCCATCTTGCTCCTTTCATACGTAAGGAAAACTGATAAATGAGGTATCATTTTAGAGATCAGGTTCATTGCTTTGGTAACGTCGTTAATTGACAAAGGAATTTTTCTAAAATTTAACACGTTAATGGCAAAAACTACGGACAATGAAGGTCACGGGTATGCGATAGTACAGAGTCAAGCCGCTAGGCTGCGCTGGCGTCGGTAAGCAGTGACCCATTAGCGCTAGATAGCAACACCACGTATTACAGAGGTGTTCATAAACTGTGCGTGTGTTTTCTGGAGTAAGGAGCTTTTCGGATATTTTCTTTTCTGTCGGGGAAACATTTCAAGATTTCTGATTGTTTCGTAAGAAGTTGAAAGTGTTTGCTACATATGAGTCAGCTCTTGTTTCATCCTACCTGGATATTCTTTCTGTATCGTTCGCGAAATTTTCGCACAATGCACCCAGCATATTGGAAATGACCAAAAGAACTAATTTCAGAAGACGGATTATCGAATGCAGTAGTTTTACTCATTTTGCCTTTGACGAAACAGAAAGGAAACGATTCCATTTAGAGTTCTACCTCGCGACTGGAGTGAGTCAGCCGATTAGGTCGGTATTTAACTGTGAGTAACGCGCAACCGGTTCTGGGCGCCTTAATGCATCGACTCCTGTCCATGCTTTCGTGCTCCACGCACGCCATTTACATACGAACCATCGGATCAAACAGCAAGCAGTATATTCGCCGACAAACAACTGGTGCAGTCATCGTGTATCATTCTTCGAAACAAACTTCACAAATTACTAGCTGTTACCCGCGACTTCCTACGCGTCGGCTTTAGAGGAGTTTTGTTGCTAGAATTGGAAATAGAAAGCTGTAAGTTAAGTGAAAGGTGTCCCAAAAACCACGTAGTCGGGATAATATGGCGGGGAAGCCATTACCATGTCACTACACCTGTTACATAAAGAGAACCAATGTGTGACATTTAAAAAAATAATAGTCTAGCGCAAAACTACATCAATACAATGAGATGTGTCTGTAGATGATATTACACAACCTGACTGTGAGAGAAACAAAGCCTGAGTGACCGATATAACATTACAGAGACTCACACACGCTATCCATCTGTCTGTCACCATTCAATTAGTTTTCAAAACCTAAGGATAAAATATGTTATTTATCCAGGAAAAAATATCCTATGTCCTTCTTAATGATACATACCATTACCTTGTCAAATTTCATCAATATCGATTACAGGAACTTGGAGCAGCATGTGCGACCAATGGGAAAGAAGTGTGGAAAGAATAGAACCAGAGGTAATCAAAGTTTCCGGCGTGGTACGCAAAATGCGCAGTCTTATTAAACACATAAATGGTGCATATCTCTGAAACTGTCTTGCTTTTAATTACAACATAAAAATTTACGATAGAACACTTGATTACTTTTCATGCAATACCAGAGTTTCTGCTTGTCAGCCGTCAGCAAAAAACAAAGACAATTACTTATTTTATGAACAGCTCAATAGATAAACTATATTCTAACAATTATTTAACTTTGTTAGTGTTTAAAATGCTATTTAAGCTGCAACAAATTGTTTATCTTGCTCTAGACATCAACGTAGAGGAAAGAGGAAGGAATTAGGAATGTGTTATGTATAATTAAACTTTCAGAGACAGTAGAAGATGATCGCCTGTAAACAGCAAACCAAAACACAGCAGGGCTCGTTCACAGAAACTGGGTACTCTGTGGTGGCAAAATTACCAGAGGATAGGAACTTGCAGGACTGGATGAAGGATCTGGTAAATCATGGGCATAACAAGCATATTTTTTTTTAAAGAAACAAATAATAGAGATGAATTTATCACATTCTTGTGAAAACGATTGGAAGGATGGAAGGAGACATGAGAAACCGAACGGTATCGTAACTATTTGAGGGTTGATGACACGGCGCGGGAATTTTTCGCCGCTCGAACGAAATCGCCGCCATCCCCTTCCCCTCCCCTATGACTGGAGTTTCTTATGAGACCAGAGAGGACACGGGTTCTGTGTTGTGGTGCGACGGTATTCGATTGAAATCTTTGCTCCAGATACCCAACACCAACTAATCTTCCAACGCAAGAAGTGGTGTTTCGAGTGACGACAAAACATCGATTATGGCTTTACGCCTCGTTGACGTTGAGATCATTAGAGGCGGGATGGCACTTGGAACGGGACAGAATTCGGCCATGGCCTTTTGAAGGAAGCATCCCGGCATTCGCCTGGAGTGATCTGGGGAAACCATGGAAACCCAAATCTGGATGCCCGGACGGGATCCGAACCTGCGTCCTCCCGAATGCGAGGCCAGAGTGAACACTAGTTTGCTGCTTAGCGTGTCACCTGCGTCCGCCGCCGCGGGGTCTCCCAGGAGACAGTCCTGGCCCGCGGCGCAGCTGAAGCCCTTGGCGCCGGGCAGCACGCAGCTGAGCACCGCGATGTCTTCGCCCGCGGCCTTGGCCTTCTTGATGCGCTCCTCTCCGACCGTCTTGATGTGCAGGCGCGAAGCCAGCTTGTCGCTCAACACGTCCGTCGCCATGGCCGCTGCAGTGCACAGTGGCTGCTCGCTCGCTCCGCGCCTCGTCGTCGCCTCGCAGCGACCGCAGCGCCTCTACCGCACGCTGCGCGAACCTCTTCTCCAGTACCGAGGTCATCCAGGAGGGTGCGGTTACTTTCTCATCTCACACCAGTCCTATAATGCGATTATTCTCGGTTCCTAGTTTCACACTCTTCCTTTCACTCTAAGCGATATTTGACCGCTTACCAAATCGTGATGAACACATCCACCGTTACTATTTCTCATGTATTAGTTGTGTAGATACACCATTGCATGTCACGTAAATATCTATCGTACTTCTAAAGGTACTAACTGCTGTTTTAGCTTCAGTTTTAAAAAGTCAGTCGTTTATTTATTTTTGTTGAGGCCAACTAGGACCACGTTAAGCCTTCTTACAATTGGCAACGAGTTTCATTTTCTTTTGGGCCCAGGAGTCGTCCATTTGTTTCAAGCGGTTCTATTTGCGCTCTTCCGTCCAAGGGGTACCTCGTCTTCGTTTGGAGTGTTCGTCTTCTTCCGAAAGACATCCCAATCAAAAGCATCTTCGGGTTTTAATCCCAACAAATGAAGGTATTGTTTGATATCTACAAACCAGGGCATTACGGTTTTGGGTTTTGCACCAAAGAAATTAATGACTTTCTTAGTCAGTCTGTTTTCCTCCATTCGTTTGAAGTGACCATACAATCATGCCCGTCATCTGCATATTTTTTTTCCTTGTGCTATCTTCAGTTTCTCGACTGGTTTGATGCAATTCTCTCCTTCACATATTCTGATCTTCGTCCATCTCTACAGTTATTTCCTCCGACTGTTCCCTCTACTAACAAATGAACCAATCCCGCATGTCTTAAAATGTAACTGTCTACCCTGTCTCTAAGATTCTCTCACAAACTTCTTTCCTCACCCATCATTTCAAAAACACGTTCATTTTGTACTTTATTTGTCCACTTAATTTTCAGAATCCTTCTACAGTACAAACCACGTTTCAAATGCTTCAAGTTTCCTTCTCCCTCGTTTTCTTAAAGTCCATGTTTCGATACCATAAAGTGTTGTGCTCCACACATAGAGTTTAGAAAGAGATGGCTCTTTTAGTTAATGCTATTCTGTTTTTAACACCATTCCTGCTTCGGCCATCAGTTGTAATTTTACTTCCTAATTAGCGGAATTCACTAACTTCTCCTACTGCATCCGATCCAGTTTTTATCTTCAATCTTCAGAGATACGGAATAAATGTAAACAGAATGTAGAAAGTATTTCTTCTAACTTCTTTTAAATAATTCGTAGTGTGTCCCCAATATCATCTTAGTATAAGAGTCTCGTAAGTCTTATAGCATGGCGTTACTGAGGTGTCACATATTTTTCACTGACACAACGCACACGTTTCCTATGATTGCTTTGAGAAGCACACTGACATAATAGAAGCCGAATAATGTAGATACTGTGTACACAGAATCGAACAAACTTTGCGTTACTACCTACGGTTTCCAGGTGATACCGCGTGTTTATTCTACCGAACGAATTTTCGGATGTCATTCTGCAGTCTTCATTAGAGTAAACATGTTTTGTTTAAATCTTTCAGCACACAGCGCCAAGAGTGAAGGCGCACCAGCTCGCTGTCTTCTTAGAAACTGTTGGTGTTCTTTTATAACTTCTGTTACTTGCTTCACGCTTCTAGGCCACCATTGGTCTTCTCTTCACAACAGACACATGGTGTATCTTCGCAGCAGCAGCAGCAGCGTCATCTGGCGCAGGTTTCCTGCAGTGCAGTTGCAGTTCCAGGGGGTTCCCTTTTCCTGTTGTCCTGTTGTGGGATTCTTGGACTAACTTCTGACTTAGTCTTTGAAGTTGAAATTGTCGTCTGGTTGGGCAAAGCCCGTCTGCCTTTCTTTAGCCAGGGTTACAAAAATATCTAAGTCTAATTTCTAAGTCTAACATCTAAATCTACTGTTTTTTGATTTTTGAGCTTTTGTGATTTTTTTTTTTTTAACTAAAACTAAGGGGGGGGGGGGGTTATATACATTGACATATTTACATGGGAACCTAGATATAAGCATTTAAGCCTACCTAAGCTAATGGAGGGTTTTGACTTATGATGGCCTACTTAAATCTATTGGGGGTCATAAGATATATACAGGGCCTACATTTACGGTGTGGGGCCTATTTACAGCTAGTGGTGGACTTGGGGTTATGGAGGAGTGGTCTAAAAAGTTTTAAACTGCCTCGTCAGTGTCAGCCTGGGTCGTTTGACCTGGCGCATTTCGTCTGAATCGTCACCTATATCAGAAATTAATTTATGTTTGGATGCAGAACATTTCTGGAAAAATATTTCTGATTTTGCCTTTATTGTGTCACCTAGGGGTGGAAAACAGAGAGATCGCCTGATTTCCCGGTTTGTGACGTACCTCGGAGCATCCGAGATGACGCGCAGCGCTCTGTTTTCCAGTGCTTGCAATTTGTTTACATGACAGTCGGCCGCCATGCTCCATATTTCCGAACCGTACAGGAACGTAGGCTGGATTATCGCACGGTAAAGGAGGAGTTTTGTCTCCGTGGATAGACCGTTGGCCGAATTCCTTCCCCTTCCTTGTCCCCAGACCCCTCCCGCCTCTCATGACCTTAGCCGTCGACGAGGCGTAAAAAAAAACCCCAGAGAACCGAGAACACCGAGCCCACCCCGTGAGAGCATTTGCGAGGACGCGGGTTCACATCTCGGGCCATACAGATTTCGTATTCTCGACAATTTTTCCGAAATAACCCAGTCGAATGCCGGTATGGTTTCACCAAAACGCCATGGACGATTTCCTTCCCGTTCCTTGCACTAATCCTTTACAGGCTCTAATGACGTCGACATAGACGAACAGCAAAGCTCCAAGCAAGAAATAAAAAAAAGAAATCTAGAGGACTGCTATCATAAAACATGGCCACAAAATCGCCTATATCAGCGGTAGTGAACCTTTTTTACCTACCGTCCACCTTTGTATCTCTGTTAGTAGTAATATTTTTCTAACCGCTCACCGCTTATGCAGATATGATGATTTATAATGTAGGGAAATAACTTAACTTCATAGAAGTTATAAGGCAGAGTTACAGTAAGTTAAAGCAAACAATAATAATGAATTACCAAACGCTTTATGACAGACTTTCGCTGTAACTGGCAGAATAAATCTTTGTAAAACGACTTAATGTAGTTAAATCTGCATTTTTATTAATGCGTTGCATACATTAGGCACAATTTTTGTAAGGAACATTGAAGGTCTCCTTTTTCGGAAACATTCAGGTGGTTTCTTTCTTTGGTAATAATATGATTAACAGCACTAATACCCGATTACAGAAGATAGGGAAAGGTATCAATAAACTGAATATCATTTACCACATATATAGATTTAAGACGGGTTTTTTTTTTTTTTTTTTTTTTTTTTTTTTTTTTTTTTTTTTGCCACAGGTTTTTAAATTAACCACTATCGAATTTATGTTTATTTTCTTCATCATATCTTATTTTGAATCTGCAAAGTAATATAATTAAATCTTGTTTTCACTCCACCAGAAGATGGCTACAGTGAATGTGATCGCTGAAATATCGTGTGATTACATTTCCTTAATTCAATGCCGGGAGACACTTAGTTCTTATGTATCATCAAATCTCTCAGAAATTGTTTCAAAAGTCAATTAAATTAAAAAAAACGGCATGGTTCAGTATCGGATAAAACTCCTAGCGGCCACCACGAAAGCTGCAGCACCCACTAGTGGAGGGTAGGAACCAGGCTAGGTGGTCTATATCAATACGATATGCTGCAAGGGGTTTCCAACATGGCGGGCTCTGCTGTTGTGTTGCATGTGGCAGTCACTGATTGATCGCAGCCGCTGAAGTCACTTCCGGCACGTGAAGTCACTCAGCGCTAACAGCGCGTCCCATAATGCATTGTGCTCGCTTCTCAGAATGGTAACGCTTAAGCTTCAAAGTCCTCCATCTCTCTTCAGGATTAGAGGACTTGGGCTGGAAAGTTAGCGCTTAATCCTGTCGAGATACTGAAAGGCGACATAACAGGACTGTAGAAACAAAAATGTTTTTCAAACCTGGGCTCGCAGAAAAAGGTCTATAAAGCGATTATACCGAGCAAACGTTTAACAGGTATCACTGAACATAGGAGCAGAGAAACCTTATATTGTAGGAAGCAGCCTCTCAAATTCACTATTATAGTTTTAGAAGGGCATTCTTTCTTGCTTTTTTTTTTTTTTTTTTTTTACGTCTCGTTGACGTGGAGGTCATTAGAGACGAGAAAAGAATGAGAACAAGGAACGGGAAGGAATTCGGACGTGGCCTTTTGAAAGAACCTTCCCAATATTCGACTCGAGTGATTTGGGGAAACCACGGAAAACCCCAAATCTGGAAGGTCATCTGTCTCTCGACTGGGTTAATGCAGTTCTTTCTTGAGCTAACATCTTCATCTCAACGTACCCCTTACGGGTTACGTCCTGAATTATCTGTTTCGTATATTATAATCTTTCTCTACAATTCTTACCTTCGGCTGTTCCTTCCGCAAACAAATCCCGCATGTCTTAAAATGTCACGCACCATGCTGTGTCTTCTTTCTTCTTTCTCCACCTATCATTTCCGAAACATGTTCTTTCATGCTTTACCTGTCCACTTGATTTTCAGCATCCTTCTACACCACCACTCTTCAAATGATCCGATTTTCTTTCTTTCCGGTGCTTTTGAAATCCGCAGCAGGGCATACCAGACGCGATGCGGAAGTGGCTCTTCGATATAGTAACTTTCATAGCCACTGCTTTTAGCGTTGTCGACAGTCACGCCATTAAGGACTTGCAGTGAGTATCGCCATAACATGTACCCTTCATACCCGTTTTCCTTGTATCTTTCTCATGAAACTGTTGCACTATCGGAGACTACACGATTACTGAAAACTTAGATAACCGTAACCACAATGACTGCGCTTCTAGAAATACGACCTGTGTCAGCCACAAAACGCAATGTCGTCACGGCTGATGGGCAAGGTGCAAAGTATAGACTTATGTCACAGGAAGCTTTAACAAGCAGGAAGAGAGAACTACAGTAGTAACTGTACTGTAGTCTGTAGACGCAAGTACCGTTTCTGGGAACGTATTGGGGTGCATCAACGACGGTGTCTTTAAGGAAAAATGAGCAACGAACGGTACCACGCACATAATTGCCTGGAGTGATTTCTGGAAATGTTGGAAAATCTATGTGTGCGTTACCGGACCAGGGATCGAACTAGTGTCTTTCAGAATGTCAGAGGCCAACTTTCGACAGGTGACAATAGGAGGATGGCAACTTTCAGAATTTTATGCCTATTAATTTGCCAACCTAGTTAGGCTCCATTTATTTTTTGGTTGTGGCAAGTGTGCTGTTAGCAGTTCAGGGATCATTGTAGGTGGTGTACACTGACCAGTGATGCCAACCTCGTGGGAACGGCGTAGGCTTTTGCTTAGACAATTACGGCAAATAGCCGGACCGAGGCGAAAGTTTGACGATCTATAAAAACTAATGTTAGCCGAGTAGTGTGGAGTTTGGGTCGCCTTCGCAACAGTTGTCAATCAACTGCACGCTTCAAAGACTTGCAGCACAAGCTGCGTTTGCCACCAGTTCCGAGTTGGCATCCGCTAGGACTAGATGTGCGACAAGGAAAGTGCTCGCCGCGCTGTCGCGCCGGGCGGGTCGAGTGCCCCACCGCACTCGGCTTTGCCGGCGGCAAGTAGCGGCCACGTTGACGACCCGGCTAACGGAAACGGACTTGGCAACGGATATGAATAGGACGGCTACGCAAGATGGTACGACGACCTTGCAACCAAACTCGGATTCGAATATGGATACGACTGGTACCGTTCACACAACGCAATCGACAACCGGGCCTGCCCACGGACTTGACTCCCGCGCAACTAAGCGGTGCACCTCACCGCTCCACGGTGGTAAAGCGAAGATGTCGAGGAGTGAGAAGAGAGCCAGCCATAGTAAACTCAGCATCCCTGTGTCGCAGCTCGCCACGACCAGCAAAGATAAAAAGGCGGGAAAGAAGAAAGTCATCGGTGCCTTCAGTTTCCCGGAACCATCCGCCACTTTCCTGTTTCGCGGTAAATCCACGAACAAGAACAGAAAAACAAGTTCAGCTGGGGACCAAACAGACGGTGAAGGGTTCACGGAAGCGCGTCGCACCTGTAAGCCTCCGCCTACTCTAGACCCTGGCAGAATTGAACTCAGCAACCCATATGACGTGCTGATCTAGGAAGAACCAGAGCAGCATCATCAACAACAACAGCAGCAGCAACAAACACAGCCGCAGCAGCAACAACAGCAGCCACAGCAGCAGCCGCAGCAACAACAACAGCAGCAGCAGAGCTCCAAACAGCAGATCCCGCCCATCGTGGTACAGTACCCCAACACATACAAGGAACTGTACCAGATGGTGAAAGGAACACTGAACGGGCGGCCTTTCCAAGCCAAGTCCGCTGGTGGAGATAAAGTCAAACTGACATTATCCAACACTGAAGATTACCTGGACGTCACCGCAGTGCTGCAGCGGAGGAAAATACCTTATTATACATTCCCGTCCGCGGCGGAAAAGTTACTGAAGATCGTCGTCCGTGGCATACCCTCGAACATGCCACCGGAAGATATCAAGGAAGAATTAGAGGAGCTGGGACTCGACATAAGAACAGTAACACAACTAAAGAGACCTGGCGGCTCTGAAGTAATGCCTCTTTTCCTTGTGGTGCTTCCAGATCGGCCTCAAAACAGGAAAGTGTTTGAACTGGAAGTACTGATGTCCCTACGGATTAAAGTAGAAAAATTGAGGTCTTCCAATGGCCCAGTTCAATGTTATAATTGTCAGGCCCTGGGGCATGTTGCGAGACATTGCAATATGCCCCCAGTGTGCGTCAAGTGCGCAGGGGCGCACCTGTCCAACGCTTGCACCATGAGGAAGGGCGAAAACGCCCCGACATGCGCTAACTGCAAAGGCAGCCATGTCGCGAGCTATAAGGGGTGTCCAGCTTTCAAACGCGCCCGAGATAGACAACGGGGTGTCACCTCTACCCAGACAAACAAAGAGCAGAAGAAGACGAACGCAGAGAAGAAGGCGGAAGAAACACCTGCCCAGGAATCATCAGCTACCAACCAACGCAGGCGCCAACGAAAAGATAATAATAACGCCCAGAACCCACCTCAGAAGAATGGCAAAGGCCAGCAAAAAGGAAGCAAGAAGAGTGAGGCACAAATGCCAATCGACCACTCGGAAAACACCTCCTTTGCTGAAGCCGGTCACTGGTCGAAGTCAACCCAAGGGAAACAAGAAACCTGCAGCCAACAACAGCAGCCATCCCAAACCTGGCCAACAATGCCAAAATTGTAACCACAACAGAAATTCTTCTGATTCTGCGAATGGAGGGACGATGGACCAAATGCTAACAATAGTAGGCAACCTTTTCAACATGGTGACAACGCTTCTCACTAAATTCGACCAACTAGCCGCGGACATAGCAACGCAGTTAAGACGGCCCTAACAACCGACAACCCTGGCAACCTTTCTCCCCACAATGGCTAGAACGCGATATACAAGGACTAACCATGTGCATTTGGAATGCTGACGGCATCCACTCACAAATTGGTGAGCTCAGACAATTTCTACGTGACGAGGATATAGACATATGCCTCGTGTCTGAGACACATCTCAAACATGGCCTCAGAGCCACAGTGGCCAACTACTGCTGCTACCGGCAAGATCGACCAACAGCCGGAGGCGGTGTTGCAATTTACATCAAACACGGCATCCCTCATCATGAGCTGCTTTCGCCCCAGACAGAGCAGCTGGAAACAAAGGCTATCGAGGTGCAAACCAGTAGCGGGCCAGTCACGGTGGTCTCTGCCTACAGACCACCGAGCAGAAGACTAATCGAAGATGACTTCACCCAAATATTAAACTTTCGAGGCAAACTCCTCATCGGGGGAGACTTAAATTCTAAACACACTGACTGGAACTCCAGAGTGACCAACACTGCAGGGCAGCAACTACACAGAATTGCACGTCGGCACAAACCTATTCGTCTGGGGACCAGAGCAGCCGACGCATCATCCTTGGAATGGTGGTAGACCGGACGTCCTGGACATCGTTATGACACGAGGAATCACTGGTTACGTCTCCACCACCACGATGAACAGGCTATCCTCAGACCACTCGCCGGTCATAATTGAAATCGACCTCGGTCCCTGGAGACCAGCCACTATAAATCCTCCCAATTACAAATCAACCAACTGGGACAGCTTCCGAGCAGATGTAGCGGAATCCATGATAAGACTGCGACCTATTGACGCCATGAACCTTGAGTCCGCCATCAAACAGGTCACAAAAACC
This sequence comes from Vandiemenella viatica, assembly GCA_031002005.1. Lineage (NCBI taxonomy): Eukaryota > Metazoa > Arthropoda > Insecta > Orthoptera > Morabidae > Vandiemenella > Vandiemenella viatica. The sequence goes on along the minus strand of CM061914.1, from coordinate 180,243,678 downwards.
ATCTTAGACACTGCAAACAGAGCCACGCCTCCAGCAGTCGACAGAAGTCAATCGCGCCAACTACCTCCACACCTATTGGCGCAGATCCGACACAAAAACAGAGTTGCCAGAGAATGGCACCTAACCAGACGTCCTGACACCAGACGCCTACTCAATCGGCTGCAGCGAGAGCTGAAGGCGGCGATCCAAGATCACCGCAACAGAGAATGGTCCGCACGCTTAGCCACCCTCCAAATTAGTGACGGTACCTTATGGAAAGAAACAAGGCGTTTCACCAAGAGGAAAACAAAATACCACCGCTGCACGGTGAAAGGGGCATAGTGTTTAGCGACCAGGATAAAGCAAATGCACTGGCAGATCATTTTGAGCGGCAATTCAGACCCGCTCAGGACTATGATGAGGATGAAATTGCGGACATCCGTCGTCGACTGACCAGATTCCTCTCAGTTGATGATGAAGACTACACCATAGACGAAATAACACCTGAAGAAGTTCGCAGCATTATAAACCGGCTTCATCCTAGGAAGGCTCCTGGGATCGACAATATTAGTAACCAACTATTGAAAAATCTTCCCCAGCAAGCCGTCGACCACATCACTGATATATTCAACATTATCATAAGCAGCCAGATCTTCCCTCGCTGTTGGAAACGGGCCACGGTTGTTGCAGTACCAAAGCCGGGGAAAAACACCCTCTTCCCCCAAAATTATCGACCAATCTGTTTGCTTTCGTCAATTAGCAAGGTACTAGAACGACTTGTACTCAAGAGACTGGAGGCCCACATTAACAGGGAGCACATAATCCCTGATTATCAATTTGGATTCCAAAGGGGGCACTCGGCAACACAGCAAATCATGAGAATCGTCGAGCGTGCGACCGCGGCCTATAACCACAGAGGTTATTGCCCGCTAGTTCTTCTGGACGTGGCCCGTGCGTTCGATTCAGTTTGGCACAGTGGGCTGTTATTCAAGCTTTACACACAGGGCATCCCCGGCCCCCTGGTAAAGCTCATCAAAAGCTACATTTCTGGGAGATCCTTCCAAGTACGAGTTGGCAGCGGCATCTCATCTCGTAGACCAATCAACGCCGGTGTACCACAGGGGTCGGTACTCGGCCCAGTGTTATACAACCTATACACTGCCGACATACCGGCCCCTGCCACAGTTCGCACAGCCCTCTACGCCGACGACACGGCATTCTTCACCGCACACAGGTGCAAGGTCGCAGCAATTAGGAGGCTCCAGGAGGTCCTTCAACAAACAGAAGCTTGGGCGAGGAGATGGAGGATCTTGCTCAACACCGCCAAGACGCAGGCAATATTATTCACGAGACGCCTGGGGAAGCGTGATCGGGATAGACACCATACACCAAACCTGCACCTCAACGGGGAAGATATCGTATGGTCACCTACAGTTAAATACCTCGGCGTAGTCCTTGACTCTCGCCTGACGTGGCAAAGACACACGCAAGAGGTAAGAAGGAAAGTGGCAACTAGGCTTCAAGAACTCTACCCCCTGCTGAACAGGGACAGTGCCTTGTCAGCCAGCACCGGCGTCAACATCTATTGCAGTCTCGTGCGCCCAATCCTTGAGTATGCATGCCCAGTGTGGGGGTATGCGTCCAAGACTAGCATCAAACGGCTGCAAATAATGCAAAACCGCGCACTTCGGCGTGCACTACATGTGCCATGCCGGTTCCCTACAGCCCCCTTGCATGAAGCCGCAGGGATACCATTACTCTCGGAGCGAATCCTCAAAGTAACAAGAACATTCTACAGAGCCGCCAGAAAATCACTGAATCCCATCATAGCCAATTTGGGGACAGTACTCGACCACGTTTGACAAGCACAAAAGGCCCCTGTCAATAGTGACAGACAATTAAAATATCTCAGAGCGAAAACAAAGACACACCAACAGTAATGATACGCATCTTGTAACATTGAAGGAAATGTCAAAAGACAAACACTTCACCAAAACTGCAAAATAAAGTAATTTTGCAGAAAATGCTCGGGTGTGTGTGTGTGTGCGTTTGCCAATGATCTAATACGATACGCCGATGAATTTGATTCGCGCATATGGAAGTGAAAAAAACAAACAAACTTGTATACGGACTAGTGGGTCATTAACGTTGAGATTACTTCATCTTGACTAATGACATGAAAAACAGTTAATGTGTACGTCACATTTCACAATCCTGGCACCAGCCTAGATAGCCTCACCGCACTCACATCAGATATATTGACAAAACGCTTCTGAGAATTACTATAGCAAAAATGTTCCTCGAATTGAATATTATTTTTTATTGCTTTGTTGTGCTAGACAACGTGAAAGATTTATGAAGAAATCGGCAGCTACGTCAATTAACGTTTCGTTGAAGAATGGTGTCGATCTGAAGATTTTGAAAAACAAAAATCTGGAAAGTGATTTTAATCATGGCTAGCCCTATGCCTTGACGAAACCGGTTCGGATTTCGCATCGTAAAAAAAAGTTTACAAAATAAGAAAATCGCGTCATCCATATCTGACCACGATATTACTATGAACCATCTACATCGACAGACTCGAATCACAAGAAGGTCATCAGCCATTTCATATTAGTTTGTTCAAGAAACAGATTAGAACGGGGGAGAGGTCACCTTGGTCTAGAGCAGTGTTTTTCAATCTGTGGGTCGCGACCCCTAGGGGGGTCGCGAAGCTTTACTCGGGGGGTCGCGGGCTGAATGAAAAATTCAAGGTTCTACCACTACAATCAAAACACAATTTTACTGAGAAGGATGGGCTTGTTTATTTTTCAAAAGTTTATCAAATCGTGGTGCTATTTTTGAAACGTTAATAATCAAATCATTTTCTAATTGCAGTCTATTTCTCTTTTTAGTTTTAATGTATACCATTACAGAAAATGTTAGTTCACACAAGTATGAAGTGGCGAATGGCACTAATAATTTTAGATATTCCCTTGCCAGCTCTGGGTATTCATGTTTTCTTTTCATCCAAAATACGTCGATACTTTGCGAATTAAGTTCCATTTTAAGCATGCCATCAGCAGCTAAATCTATAAGACATTCTTTCGTATTTGTGGTGACATCAGCCAGATCTATTGACTTGTCTAAAAAAGGGTTTAAAATCCATCTACGCCCATTGTCAGCTTCAGAATGCCAGTCTGGAAAGTATGTCATAAGTTTCTCTTGTAAATTATGCAAGCTCTGTATCATGCAAGGAATGTGAGCCCTTACTACGAGACTTTGGTCTGATGCGTTATCTTCAACAATCTTCTGAACACACGGAAAAGACTCGAAATATACTGTTTTGCAGAGAGGTTAACCACAAACGAAGTTTTGCGTGAAATGCTTTGACTTTATCTTTAGCTGTTAAAATATTTTCTACTCTACCTTGAAGGTTCTTGTTCAAATTAGTAAGGTGGCTAAAAAGATCTGCCAAAAATGCTAATCTCAAGAGCCAAATAGGGTCAGAAAAACGATTAGCATATTCAAATCTTGTATCTTGTAAGAACATTAACAATTCAGCTCTCAGTTCTAGAACTCTTGTCAATACCTTTCCTTTGGATAGCCACCTGACTTCTGTATGATAAAGGAGATTTTGATGAAGCGAGCCCATATCTTCACAAACGATTCTGAATAGCCGGGTTTGCAAGGCTTTACCTTTGATAGAATTCAAATTTTTATTACCTCCTTGAGCACATCATTTAAATCAGAAGATACTACCTTAGCAGCTAGAGCATATCGATGAAGAAAACAGTGTCCAGGATATGTTTGGCATTATCGATTTTAATTTCGCAATGAGTCCGCTATTTTTGCCAGTCATAGCTTTAGCGCCATCGCTACAAATAGCGATACATTTTTTCCAATCAATATCGTAGTCGCAAGTGCTTATCGTACAAACACTGGCCAGAAGTGTTTGCAGGAAGCGCTTTGTAAAATAAGATTTCTTCCATGATATTGTCACCTGCTTCAAAGCGCACAAATACTACAAACTGATCACAATCGGAAACATCTGTAGATTCGTCAAACTGCAAAGCAAAATGTTGTCTGTTCTTTAATTTTTCGATTCCTTGTTCTTGAATATCATTGGCCATATCGTTTATTCTGCGTGAAATAGTATTATCAGAAAGTGGTATGTTTTAGCTTGTTTGCCTCCTGTTTACTGACCATAATTTCAACCATATCAAGAGCTGCTGGCAAAAATAAGATTTTTGGCAATTGTTTGTGATTTACCTGCTTTAGCAACTCGATATACGACTTTATAGCTAATAATGCTGACTCATTGACACTGGATGCCTGAAAATAAACCAGACAATATAAAAGTGAGTGTGAAATAGTCAATAAAAATTAAGCATGCGAAACCTTTGCAAACCAAATTTATATATGATAAAATTTGTATACAAACAGCAAAGAAATAAACATCATAAGACCTCAACGGTAGAGATAGCAACAATTAGAATAAACTCGACTTAATTCGGTTATCAATGCTAAAATTAAATTAATAAAACGATTTTCTTACCTGAATTATAGTATTTTGCTGCTAACTAAGAGCTTTCAACTTTCGTTCAAAGAAATCCTACGGCTTATCGGCTTCTTTTTGATGCTTGGTTGTGAGATGCCGCATAAGCTTTGACGGTTTCATACTCTCACGTGATAAAACATCGCCACAAATTACACATTGAGGTTTATTATTTATGACTGTGAACCTGTATTTCAAATAACTGTCGTCGTAATGTCTATTTTTTTTTCGGGTTTGATTCATCACTACCGCTATTGACACTCGTACCACATGTTGAAGGCTGCGAACTTTTGAGAAACTTATCCATTATACAAACGCGCGGAGCAAGCGAAAAAACCAAATAATGACGTCCGTACTTGTTGACTGCACTTAATTGAATTGAGTGATCTGAGAGTTGAAACAAAAGAACATTGCGGTGTGGCAATGTCGCCGTCTCCGACCGGCGCGAATTTGCGTCCAGGTTCATAGCCTTACCAACTTACCTCGTACTTACTTTCAAAAGTCTCGCGGCTTCTTGCAGAGTGTAGATCTGGATAATATTAAAATGTACCAAAATAGAAAAAAACAACATTTACGTAGTAATTTAATTAAATTATTTCTTTGTCTTCTATGATGTGTCGAGGTAGGGGGGGGGGAGGGGGTCGCCAGAAATTTTCAACTTGTAAAGGGGTCGCGAAATCAAAAAGAATGAAAAACACTGGTCTAGAGACTGCATATTATGCAGTTAAGTTCAGTATACAGATGTACCGGGGTGGTAGTACACATGGTGATCATATGGAAGATGGAATTTTATTCGTAGACACCTCTACCAGCAAGCCAACACAAAATTATGCACGCTCGCTTATTACACAGGCTAGCCGGAGGACTTTTCAGATCATAAGAATCGACGCGAGCCTTCCAAATTCAAGGTCGCGGGTTCGAGTTCCGCAGTATCTAGGGCTTTGCTCCGTTCATATGAGGTGCAGCAGGACGCTAGTCCCTATACTGCATATCCTACGTGATAGTACGTCTCCTTCGAGAGGACCCTACCAACCTTAGGGTTGTGCACTACGTTCATTTTTTATAATCGATGTGATGGCTCGTGTAGAGCGTGATGAAGATGTAGTAATGAGCGTACCAACGTACTTAACCTGCTGACTCAATGCTCCTTGGCCGCTTGGAACAGACAGAACAGGACCCTTCATAAACTAATGCGGTATCGTCTCACGTAGCGGTGAACAATTCTTTCAAATGTTTTTGGACTCACGAAACGAAACTCGATCTCGAATACTCAAAATTCGCCTTTCCTTGCTGCCCCATTCAGTTTGTTGAGTCTTAGGGATATTATAACCAACATGTTGGCTGGACTTCTTGATAATATGTCATAAATTACCATCAACGTTTGACGATGCTCGACGATCTATACGCCATCAGCACATATGAATATGCATCGGTTTCACTAGGCGCTTTCTCTCACATTCACTTTACTACTTCCTGACAGGAAAACAGTTCAGTCACTGCATTACATAAATTGCGTATGGCGTTGTTTGGCGTGAAACCCCGGAGAGTAGTTGCGTCGTCAAGTAACAGAGTTTCAATTAGTCGCGCAATCCGCCTCCGCCGTTTCTAGACCTGCAGTTTAACGTGGAACCCGAAACACGGAATGTTCTGGCATTGATAAACTGGGAACAAACAGTGACGTCATCACCGACCAGCCATTATGACAAACAGTGGTGGAACACGGACTCGAACCCAGGACCCAGGACATGCCATAGTTGGTACATAATTAAGAAAAATACACTGGACGTTTAATTTAGTCTCGCCCCTTGGGTCGACTACGTCCCTTGTGCGGCCTTTCTCGTTATTGGAAACGATGAGATTATCTCTTGGCTATAAGTGTTTCTTTTTATAATGGCTTTCCGCCTTTAGACCTTGACGTTATTAGAGGCGAGAAAGGTTTGGGGACAACGAATGGGAATGAATTTGGCCACGGCCTTTAGAGGGAACCACCCCAGCGTTCACCTGCAGTGATTTTGGGAAAACATGATAAACCGAAATCTGGATCCTCGGACGGGGATTCGAACCGACGCCCTCCAGAATGTGAGGCCTCACCCACCAGGTTGCGCAGGGCAGGGAATGCTGTACTGCCCTGCGCCGTGGCGGAGTAGAGAACCCATCGTGGGTTACTCAAGCTGGTCTGCCCAGTCGTGGGTTGACTCCCCCGAGGCTCTTCTTGTTAGCAATTGTCGATCATTTGACATGACCAATTCCGAATCGATCTGTCTCGATTGGTCGAGCCTTGACACCCATCGCCGCTCCCATCGACACTGCACTTAAAGCTGTTCAAACTACACCGTCGCTTTCTAGCAAAGAATTCGACGAGAAATTACTCGACCCAGAATATCAACGCGCAGACCAACCCCTGAGACCAAGGCAGCGAGGTCCGGACACCAGAGATATTACGAGATAGGCTTTATCGAAACAGCGATCAGTACATCGATTGACTAACACACCTTCGCAGTATTTGGAAACTAGCGTAGATTATTACCAGCTACTTGGGCAGGATTGGAAAAAAAGTAATTGGTCAGATTTCAAATAAGGCAACACAAGACCTGTTTCCGAACGGGTATGCGAAGGATTTCAAAATAGATTAGAGGCACTGAAGATTTTAAGCTTGTAGGAAAAAAAATGAGTGGATAAAAAAATCTTATTCTTTGGGAGGAAACAGCGATTCGATGCCACCTGAATGCAGTCAGTAGTACCGAACGAATTTCAGTCAGCCATGTTCGAGGGAAGGCGTTCTTTAATCGTTTTTATTATTATTATTTGCGGATAAGGCCATCAGGATTACGCAAAGTCCTCAGAAGCGATTGTTTACTTATTGCTTTACGCTTCGTCGACGGCAAAAGTCATTAGAGGCGGGATGGGACTGGGGAAAGAATTCGGCCATGGTCTTTTTGAAGGAAGCATCCCGGCATTCACCTGGAGTGATTTGGAAACCCGTGGAAAAATAAAATCTGGATGCCCACCTGGACGGGGATTCGAACCCGCGTCCTCCCGAATGCGAAGCCAAAACGTTAACCGTTCACCGACCACGTTCGGTTTGTTCGTCTTCCCTTGAGCCCATTTTTACTTCATACGCTTGCTGTGGACTTTTTTTCTCTCATCTGACCATGTTGTTACAGGTCTTTCTACAACGCTTATAATATAACTAATATAATGTTATTTATACCGAAAAAACTATCCTAACATCGGTTTTGCCGTTTAGTTGTGAAAAAATCAGAGAGACAGAGCTACTTCCGAATTAATAATATTATATTATACAGTGTAGACTGACACATAAAACCTTTCGTCGCATCTGAATTGCTTCTTTTTGCTATGGACTTCAGTAAAACGGGATATTAAGTGTCAGTTTAACCGGACGATTTATTAAATTTACAGGAATTCTGATGCGAATAACTGAGGTGAGATACAATCGGTAAAGTATGGCTTTGGAAATACGACAAGCGTAATTGAGTTGCTCCCAAGATTCACTTTTCCCGTGTCGGGTGTATTGTGTGGAGTGTTTACGAAATGGCTGGAGAGTTGAATCCACTAAACACTAACAAGAATCGATGAGCTTAGTTAGGAAATGACGTAGCTGCCTGAGCTAAATATATAATGGTGATGTTTAGATCGTAACCGACGTTGCTGTATCCGCTTTAAATAAGTTCAGTGCAATCAATGAACACATTTGTTTTACAACTCTTTAAGACAACTGTTTGTTCCTGTCAGAACCCTGCCGTATCCTATTTTACCCGTCAAGCGAGTTACACGTGTACTTGTATAGTGCTGATGTACGACGAGCTGGATTTATCCTGCCGTAAAGGTTTCCTATTAGTTTTATGCAATCGTCCAACTCTTATCAACATTAGCTAAAGGTGAAGGCTGTTGTGATCGTAATGACAGGGTTTTGATTGGCTGCGCAATCCGTCCTTATAGCAGCCGCCTTATCATAACCGGTCATCCTGCCGGATACAGGGCACCTGCTGTTCAGGTGAACCACGAAAAGGTTCGGGCGTACTCCACATTACACAGCAAGCTGTGCCAGAGGTGAAGGAAGGGTGAAGGGCCTTTCAAAACCCCAACCGAGACCGAGATTCGAACATTTTTTTTTTATCTTCTTAACGTCTCTCTAACAGCGAGGTCTTTAGAGACGGGAAAGGATGGGGGGCAAGGAATGAGAAGGAACTCGGCCATGGCCTTTTAGAAGGAAGCATCCCGGCATTTGCCTGGGGTGATTTAGGGACCATGGAAAACCCAAATCTGGATGCCCGGACGGGGATTCGAACCGCCGTCCTCCCGAATGAGAGGCCAGAACGTTAACCGTTACACCACCATGCTCGGTGGGGATTCGAACAGGGGACCTTCGATCTCCAGTCAGACGCCTTAACCGTAGAGTCAGCAGACCACTTAGCTTCTGCAACTCTCTTTATTTCCTACATCGCGAATTACGTTCTTAATCTTCCTTGTATTAATACTATAAATGCGAAAGTAACTCTGTTTGCTAGTTACGTTTTCACGACTAAACGGCTAAACCGATTTTGATGAAATTTGACAAGGAAATACTACGTATCATCAGGAGGTACGTGAAAGATACTTTCTTCGGGATAAACAACATATTTTGTTATGAAATTTTGAAAACTAACTGAACGGTTACAGACAGATGGATAGCGTGTGTGTGTTATATCGGTCACTCAGGCTTTAATCGTCTCGTAGTCAGTTTGTGTATGAACAGCTTTTACATAACATATAGCATTCTATATTCAATTCTAGCGATAAAGTCCACGCGTACGAAGTCGGGGATAGCAGTTAGTTCATTATAGGCTTCGACGTCCTCTAAACCATACCGTTCACTCCACTTACAAACTTACCAATGCTGTACTCATCGAAAAAACGTTCTTGGTATTTTTGTTAGACTATTCCATTCTTATAGAGTGTTCATCTAGTACTATATCTGTCGACTGAATATTCATCATCCTTCCCCGAGATCGAAAGGTCCAAGTTTCATTCTTTGCGATATTCTGATAGTGGATACCAGCCGTAATTTACCGCACTAGACAGGTAAGAGTACTAATCACGCACGTGGGGATGATAAGGATATCGGCGCCGTGCTAAGCCACGTGGCTTGGGAACCTAGACGATGGCGTCCGCGCGGCTAGGCGTGGGTAGTGACAGACTGTCATTATATTGTTAGGCGTCCATTAATTAGAATCAGCTTTCCCCGCCTCGCGCCGGCCAATTAATGTGAAGCCGCCCACAGCAGGCAAACTGGAACGAGCGTATATCAGGCTCGCTTCCATCACTCACGTCGCAAACGAAATATCAGGACACTGTGGCGGTAACACGCCACCCCAAAAACAGCGAGACGCTCTGGCCTCGCATTCGAATCCCCGTCCGGCCGTTCTTTCCCAGAAACGACCAGACTAATGGTCCCTCAAAAGACCACGTCCCCAGATACAAGTGGAAAAAACTAGTCTCAAACTAATATGAAAAACGAAAGATCCAGAGATTAGTCAACTCCTGAAACAAAACCGAAAGGGATAGCACAATGATACTGCAACGAAACCATTTAATTTGGCTTCCATAAATGTTATTCTTCTCATTTTTCATTTCTGATTACGAGTTTTCACATTAATAACACTCATACATCTAACTTGTGCGGACATTGGTAACAACTCCATACCGAGCGTGGTGGGTGAGCGGTTAACGCTCTGGCCTCTCATTCGGGAGGACGTGGGTTCGAATCCCCGACCGAGCATCCTGATTTGGGTTTTCCATTGTTTCCCCAAATCACCCCAGGCGAATGCCGGGATGGTTCCTACAAAAAGGCCATGGCCAAATTCCTTCCCGTTCCTTGTCCCTCATCCTTTCCGCCTCTAATAACCTCGACGTCGACGAGGCGTAAACCAATAATAATAATAATAATAAAAATGCATTGTGGATTATTATTTAGGCCAGGGAACCATTCTAGCCATTCGTGAAGATAACACTATAGGCCTATACGTGGTGTGTTAAAAAAAATGGAAATTTTCGTTTTTTCATCGATGTTATCTCCTTCAAAATAGTCCCCATTAGATATTATACATTTCAGAAGGTGCTTCTTCCAATACACAAAACACTTCTGGAAATCGATCTTTGGGATAGCGTAGAGCTCTTTAAGCGATGCACTTTTAATCTCATCTATGCTCGTAACAAAACGGCCCTTCAAGGTTATCTTTATTTTAGGGAACGTGTCTGGCAATTATGGAGGCTCGGGCATCATTACAGTGTTGTTTTTTTTTTTTTTTTTTTTGGTGCAGAAAATTCACGTACAAGCAACGATGTGTGAGCAGGTGCATTATCGTGATGTAAAAGCCATGAATGGGCGTTTTCTTCGGACTGCTTCACGCAAACAGCGGTGAACTGGAAGGTAGTATTGCTTATTGACCGTTTGACCTTGTGGCAAGAACTTTATACAAATGAAAAATCGCCGACTGTATCAAAACACGTGCTATCCTTTCAACAGGTGACAAGAAACTGCACATCCAAAACAACTCAAAATGTATAGATACTTTTAAGACAATACAACAACTAAAAAATCGTGCCAATCCGACTAATATAACCCGCGAGATTTCAGAATTCACGTTACTTTTTGAACACATCTCGCAAGTGTCTAGGATGTCGTAAATATTACTGTTCAACAATGCGAGTACGGGATGGACTAGACAACTGAAGCGCTTGCCAGAGTGTTCTTAGCTGAGACATCTTCTAGCCTCTCGCGATTTCTCGGTGACGGAATAATCGAAACAAGCCACCTGCCTCAGGAATAAAGGATAATGCAATGCGTTATTAGTCCCCCCCCCCCCTGCAATGTTAGCTATTTTCAGAAATATAAGGCACTTCTTAATGAACTGTGTTGGTGTTTATTTACATCATTCTACCGCCAGAATGTGAAGTTACTTAAGTAACATACTATATGAAACATATAGCGACCGTGACAGGACACTGGTCGTAATTAATTAAAGGAAACTTCGCAATGTCCTGCGTAATTAGGCTGCCCAAGTTTTTCTCTTTCGCAATTACGGAATGCAGGGACGTACTGCCTACCAAACTCTCAACCGCAGAGTACAGCTTTAATTACTATAGATCTGTTATGATCATTCTCCTGGTTTACTAAAGCAGCATCGAAATGCAATACTCGGACAGCCAATTACCGTTTCAGTCAACCTCTAACATTCAGGCTGTTTACCAGAGCGGACATTCTGAGCCGATCTTTTATTACCTTATTATCTGTACGGATAAGATTTAATTGCAAGCTGAGTGCTTATTATACATCAGTACAGTGGTTTTAACAATGCAGTGCATCTGAACAGTATGAAGCGAGGGTTAGCGATATAGGATAGTACCATACACAACGATTACAAATTCCACGTTAAACTATCAGAAACTCTGCAGAATAATATAACAATATCAGTGAACTATTTTGATGGGATGCGGTATCTATAAACTCAAAATCTGACAGGAGTAGCTTTCGATAAAGCTCTCTGGCCATCCTGATCTGGGTTTTCCATGGTTATCCCGGATCACTTCACGCGAATGCTGGGATGGTTCCTCACAATAGCCCATGGACGCCGCCCGCCATATCCTGTATATCCCTTCCAAACTATTACCCTTTCGGATCGGTGCAATGCACTCTCCGCCACACACTTTTAGTGAATTGCTGAGTAATAGTAATAATAATAATAATATAACGAAACGCTAATCTGTTTGAGTGTGCACATATACAGTATTTTCAAAACCATTTAGTGTATGTTTTTTGTATTATTCTGGGAACAGTTAAATTATTTTTAGGGATGCACACATACAGAATAAACACAGTAATAACATCTAAGATTTTTTTATATATATTTCGAGGACCTGCCCTTCATTTATGTACACCGGGCAGTATGCACACTCTTAATACGCATTAAGATTGGACCTTCTCTGACGGCAGTTTACAGAATAATTTCGGAACAGTGAAAGCCAACGAACGGGAATTAACTGTTATCTTGTTATTTCCAACGTGAACTATAACATTTAATTAAATTACAGGCATAACAAACCACCTTATATCGACATTGACACAGGCAGGATATCTAGCTGTGTAAAGCAACTTGGGATGAAGATAAATGCAACGGAAAGGCAGCTTATTAGACACACAGATAAGGGTTTTTATGATCATAAGGTGGGGAAGGAATTGCTTGTTGAAGACTTGAAATGTAAATATCTTGGCTTTACATTTGATAATAAGCTTAACTGGGCAGGACACATAGGACAGGTGGTAGGAAAAGGTTTCAAAATACTGCTCTGGTTGGATAGAGTGATGAGGGGCTGTACGAAAGAAGTAATGGACTTGGGTTACAAAACTTTGGTCAGACAATTGATTGAATATGTTCAGATTCAGACCTTTCTCCTTAGCTGCTTTAATAATAAGGTTTCTGTGAACTTATCCGTTTAGTGCAGCTAAATAAAAAACTTCGGTTTTTGGCAGATGCGTTTCGATTTATTCAATCATCTTCGGTGCCAGTTTTTGTTTCCTATTTTTACATTGAAGTCTGGGGAAGTTCCATTTCAGTGATAAAAAAAAAAAAAAAACAATAACAAACGGTCGTACAGTGGTTACACAAACAGAAAAGTGCGTAAACAATAGTGTGTTTTTCAAAAATGAAGAAAGTAAATGCGAATAGAAAGACACCTCAGGATATGTGCGGAACACATAAAACCAACAGAAAAATCAATGAAATGGAACTTCCCCAGACTTCAATGAAAAAATAGGAAACAAAAACTGGCACCGAAGATGATTGAATAAATCGAAACACGTCTGCCAAAAAAAACGAAGTTTTTATTTAGCTGCACTAAACGGATAAGTTCACAGAAACCTTATTGTTGATTGAATATTGTAGTGTAGTATGGGACCCACATTTTGCGTATCAAATACAGGAGTTGGAGAAGGTGCAAAAAAGGGCTGCTAGAGTTGTTTCTGGAAATTATCGCAGAATGCAATCAGTGACGGATATGATAAAAGAGCTGGAATGGGATTCATTGGAAGACAGGAGGAAGGTGAAGAGGGTCATGGGAGTGTACAGGGCGTATACTGGCGATGAGGCATGGAAAGATATTGCAGCAGGTATGAAAAGTAGTGCATGAAAGGGAAAATATGACCCTGACCACAAGCTGGCACTCGATTTCAGGCACAAGCGTTTGGGAAGATTCTCTTTTTTAGGTAAGGGTGTCAGGGATTGGAATAAGTTACCAAGGAAAATGATGAATAATTTATCAGAAACGTTGAAAGAATTTAAAGTTGAAATTTGTACAGGACAAATGTAGGTGGGTACAGGAAAGGGAGAAAATGGGTGTGTAGGGAAATTAAGAGCGAAACGAGCGCTCCATCGCATTTAAAATAAACAAGTTAAGCGTAAGCTGCCTTAGGACAATTGTAGCTGAGAGTGTCAGGAGTTTCCTATCAACTTTGTAATAATAAAGGATGATTTCAGTGTGTTATGTGACGGTTTAACATAAAATGTTGGAATCCATAGTTACTGTCGCACCTATCAGCACTGTTGGTTGCTCCTAGTTCTCCTGCGGAACTGATTTATATCACTGCTTCATATACGACGACCTGGTTCACCCCCGGTGTTTGTATATCAGCGCCGCTTTGACAGTTAATACCGGCATTAATAAGGTGTGTATGCAGGGCCGGCTCGTTTGGTGGTACCGAAGAGAAATGGGCGCCGTAATTTTGCTGTGGGACAGGCCGCGTATTGCTTTGTGTGTGGGCGGCATAGTTTACCCGTAAGGAAGTTAATTGCGTCGAACAACTGGGTCGAGAAATTCGGACAAGGGCGCCCCTAACCTGGAGACAATCGCAGTCACATTTCTACGCCTACACTCATCTCAAATGCGGCGCGATACGCTAAATCACAGGTACTACGTCCGAACGAGGTCCGTAATAACTCACGTCTGCTATATCCACACTACCTGAGCTGGAAGCAAAGCTAACACATTCAACAGGTCACTGTTCACTCTTCTCTTACGCATTCATATTAGGGAGAGACCCTCCTGTGAACCCCCTCCCCCTCTTACCCCCTACCAGCAATTTGCCTCTAAACCACCCTCTCCCCTCCGCCGCGTAGCACGTTGCTTTTTTCCTGGGGCGGATCCAGGATTTTGGTTTGGGAGGGGCTTGAGCGGATTTTGGTTTTGGGGGGGGGGGGCTTGGCTTAAGTGAATTTTGGTTCAGAGGGCTTGCCTTCAGTGGATTTTCGTTTTTTTTTTTGGGGGGGGGGCCTTGAGTCGGCCATGGGGTAGTCTTTATAGCCTCTACGGGCTTCAAATCCGTCGAGCTAAAAAAAATATCTAAAAAATTACAATGTCGGAGGTGGACCTAGATACTTTTGGTGGGGGGGGGGGCTTGAGGCCCCTAGCCCCCCCCTGGATCCGCCCCTGTTTTTTTTTCCTTATTGATTCCAGAAGACATTTTGTACTGTTTTCTCTTGTGAGACTGTCGTAAATTACTTACGGAGATAATTAAATGACGCAAGTAAATATGCTGTTGTGTGCTCTGCACGTTATTTTAACTGTGACAAGTAATATTAGCGAAAAGCTACGTTGCTTGCCTCGGAACCTCCCCCCCACGTAGCCCAGCGTAGCTTTCTATCCAACCCTCCCCCATTCCCTTAGACCAAGCCACGGAGTTTATGGTCACTCCCTTATTGGAATACTTTTCATAACGGACAGTCCATAAACTACGTCGCTAAGTGAGGGGAATTGTGTGCCAAGCCACATAGCATTTCACACATTTTATTTGTCGCAGTAAAAACAGGATGCAAAATACAGCATATTTATATTTATCATTTAAAGTACCTCCTTATTTTAGATACCGTGTATACTGATGGTGCCACTCCCTTGTAGTCATAGCGTTCGGGTTGCAAGCGGCCGGCGCAATACGCGCCGAAAAACATGGCGGATGCGGTACCCCTACTCAAATTCGCTTCCAAGAGTCACACTGAATTTACTACGCCAGTGTCAGTCTAGTTTTGATCTTTTGAAGAAAAAAAGCTGTTTTTGGTAGAATTGCCCGCGTGTCACCTCGCAGCTCTTTGATAAATCAACTCTTTTACTATTCTGTCAACCAAATTTCTGCGCATATTTAATCCCTGAAGTGTTATTTCAAGTTAAATGCGTGGTGTATAATGGCGCTGTAGGATAAACGTTATAAGGCTTATTGGAAATCTTTTTTCCAGTGAGTTTTCAATATACAAAATCGCTATGGAAATCTTTTAAGCAGCACAAAGAATAATCCAAAATCGGTGTGGAGTAGGTCGATTACGCCACTGTTTATGTTCGTTCGCGCAGTTTTCGACGAGTCATCTCATTCTTAACTTGGACGGAAATGAAATTTGTTACAACGTTACAATTAGTCTTTCATATTTGTTATTAGTAATTTAAAAGACTTTTGAAACACATATGGAACGATAATAATTTTTTAAGATATAATAACACAAAAATGAAATGGGAACTAAGGTACATTTATCGAGAGCCACAAATAATCCTTAAAAGAGCCACATTTGGCTCGCGTGTCACAGGTTGGCCACCCCTGATTTATAGGAGCGTTACATTTACATCGGAAGATTAGCTCTCAGTGGACTTGCAATTATTTCACTTCTCCGTTCTTCAGTCTCTCAAGCACAAAACCAATAAATCACTACAAGTACTGATTCACAATTATAAAGAATAGTGAGGAAGGCAACGAGAATCCATCCCAGTGCAATAATTTCCTAGAATCATCTCTATTTAACATTTTCCTATTGTTGATGTAGGTCAACCCTCGTGAATTTAGCCGCTTTTGTCACAAACGACGCACGAAGCAGAAGATGTAATAATAATAATAATAATAATAACGCAGATTAGCGATTCGTCAATTTCGGAGAGTTCGTTTACACAGTCTCTCACGATTGCTTAGAAATTCAGCGCGATCTGGGTGTTATTTCGGAATGGTGCTATAAATGGCAACTTACATTAAATTTAAAAAAGTGCAAGGCAATGCGCAAAATTAACAAAATAATCCGTTTGTTCAGAAGTACTAAGTAAACAGTTTAGTTATTACACGGTTGATTACCTGAAGTATTTGGTGGGCTTAACAGTACAAAGCAACATGGAATGGGATCTGCACGCAACTTGAAGTTAATTCTAGATTACGGTTCACAGGACGTATTTTCAATAAAAGTAACACTCACACAAAGGTAATAGCTCATAAAACTCTCGCGCGTCTACATTTGGATTACTGTTGTGCAATTTGGCATCTTTATCGCGAGGGACTGACTAACACGACAGAGAAAGTACAGAGGAGACCCGCTCGATTCGTGTGTTGTTGTTTTTTTTTTTTTTTTTTTTTTTAATTATTGCTTTACGCCTCGTCGACGGCTAAGGTTAATTAGGGGCGGAATGTGACTTGGGACAAGGAACGGGAAGGAATTCGGCCATGGCCTTTTGAAGGAAGCATCACAGCATTCGCCTGGAGTGATTTGGGGAAACCATGGAAAACCCAAATCTGGATGCCCGGACATAATGCGAGGCCAGAGCGTTAGCCGTTCAACCACCACGCACGGTAGGGGGGAAATAAGATGCCGGACTGACGCTTATACCTATTCTTTCTTTCCTCGCGCTATTCGGGATTGGAAGCGCACAGAGTAAAAATTAGTTTTGTGCATAGCACCCTCTGCCACCCACAATACTTTTTAATTGCACAGTATGGATGTAGATGTAGAAACATTCGGGTACAATCTCAGACAACATTGAAGCGATGTGACTTCTGTTTGCTGCGAAGGCTGTTCATAACGAGCCTCCAGTCATCATTGTTCAGCAGAACACGCTTGCCACTGTATGAGATCACGCTCCACTTGTGCAGATGGCCGAGTGGACAATCAAACTGCCACGGCGAACAATGAGGCGCTTTCCCCGCTGACAGCCGTGGAGGACAGTATTAAGAGGTAGGAGGAGCCCACGCGAGTAAAACAGTCGGTAGAGGAATCGCAGGTATTTCAGGTGTGTCGACAGAGCTGCTATGTAAATTTTCAATTCCACGCTCCAAACGTGTTCATGCGTGGTAGCGCCATTGTTAAAGTCCTCCACTGGCTTTCAACAAGTCAGTCGGCATTCCAGAGACAACGACGAAACTCAACGGCTGTCAAGGGGCGTCCATTAATTACGTGAGGTGTTTGGACACTCTCCCCCCCCCCCCCCTGGGAGAGAAATTTGGCGAGATCTGGTCGGAACCCCCAACCATACAATGATGAAGTGAGATTTTGAACAAACTCTTACTGTTCTTCAAGAAATTCAAAAGATGACACGATATTTCGCAGGACCCCTCCCCCTACCTCACGTAATCAATGGAGGGCCCCTAATGACGGCAAAGTTAGGGACCCTGCTTCTCGTGGCACGTATTGCTCATCTTGATAAGACCGAGAATTTGATCTTCCTTCGTCGACAGGAACATAACAGCATAAAGCTGAACAGGTTCAAAGAAGTTGTTGTCACCGTTAGGTTGTTCGACACTTGGCGATTAATAGTTTTAGGTGGTCTCAAATGACTCCATTGTGATGGGAAACCTAGAACTTAAAGTCCGATGTGCTGACTTTGAAAACGAAGGGATTACAGAACTAACTCGGTGTTCCAAGGCTCGCTGGTAAAAAATATGGATCGTTTTAATTAATTTTTTCCTTATGGTTTTACGCCTTGTCGACGTCAAGGACAGTAGGGATGTGAAAGGACTGGGATCAAGGAACGGGAAGGAATTCGGCCATGGTCTTTTGAAGGATCCATCAAGAAATTTTCCTGGAGTGATTTGATACCAAATTAATTGACTTAATACATTCATTAACTTTGCTTATCATAGCATTTCAAGGTTAAAAAAATATCGATAAATTTTACGACTGAATAAAAACGTGGATCTGCTTTTCAGTAACATGTTGAAAAAAGTTTAAAAAAATAATTTACTCATGGTCTCTGTTGTAACCACGAATGACAATTGTCATTCCGACCTAGGTTAAATTTCAATTTATTGAAAACTTTCACTAAAGTTGCTGCTTGACCAAAGTTTATACATTACGGTTTATTTGATTTTTATATATAGATACAACTTTCGTTAAGGTCTTTGTTCATGTTCGCTGTACGTGAGTTATTAGGTTATTTTAAGTGGACATCAGACAAAATATGTTACCGAATTGAATATTCTGGCAATTCATTTCTTGCTCAACTATTTAATGATATGGAATGTGTATTAAGTTCTCTGGCCGTTGCAGATATTATGACCTATGATTACATTATGAGCTTTTGACCAGCCTCAATAAAAAAAACAACGTGATTCTTTGGAAGCAAACATGATTTTTTTTTTTAATTTTGCAGAATGAACTTTAAGGGTAAAATACAAGTCAAGTTTGTATTTAAGCAAGTTAGAGTCTACAACCTTTGAAACAATAGCGGAATCGCTCCCGAGCGTGTTTATTACCTACATCTCTTAATAGTTCTGAGTTCTTAAAGCTCAAGAGATTTTATTGACCTTAAAGGTGAAACACACGTCAAGGTCATATTTGGTCAGATCAGATCAACATGTAGTAATTTTTTACCCTAAAAACGGGAACTAATCTAAACGATACGCAGAAAACTGTCACTGCCATATACTAGTGATCATATAAATACATTGACATTGGCTGAATGCATAAGACGCCGAAAGTCATTAAAAACAAAACAAAAAACTTCAATTTGGTTTCTTGCACAGCATTTCAAATTGAAGCAGTAAGATCACATTATAAGCTCTACGTACGAGGTGGTTTAACCCGTTATCCCTAAAATGTGAAGCCTTACTCCGTACCCTGACTGTTAGTGGCGTACAGTAAGCAGTGTAAGGTCGAGTAACTATCACGTAAAAATGGAGATGTCACACAGTCAGGAAACGTCGAAGAAGAGACAATGTGTATATAAAGACTTACTAATCCCAAGTCAGTTACGTGAAGACATAGCTAGTGTTTCGAAGACAGGCTGACAGAAACTGCTCAGAGTTACAGGTGTATCAAAAGGGGGCAGTAGCTCATCGCGACACGCTGACCCTGTGCGATAACTTTGTTCCGAGCCGACCGCCTTGATCGGAAGTGACGACAGACCGGTCATCACTCACTCTCTCTTTCTTCCTAATGTGGCGACCGACAATAAGGACGAGCACTTACATCATGTCATCTGAGCTGCGTGCCAATTGCAGGTACAATGAGTCACGCAACAACACTTTGTCTAGCAATTCGTCCCCAGAGCAGGAAGCCACAAGTCCTAAGCGACACCAGAACCAGATCGTCTCTGTATGCTTTACCAGCAGTGAGTGTGGAACCTGGAAGCTCGTACAAAGTTACTCTGTCAGCGAAATGTGTATTATTATTGTTATTGGCGAATTCTTCCAATAAATGGAAGACGTTAAGGAAATGACCCAATCACGTTTTCTTTGAGTTCTTATTGTTCCAATTTTTCATTCTTTCCGAGAAAGCTTGTTTGCGTTCTTCCGACCACTTTGTTCGGTATTGTTTTTGTTTTGGTTGCTCAGTTATAACTTCCCATTTGTCTACTTTGTGTCTGAAGGTGTCTCTTTCTAAGATGTCTGTTGCTCCTATGCTTGCACTTTTAAGATCCTTCCGAATTTCATTCAGCCAAGGTGTTGGATTTTTAAGTGAATTTACATAACCTATTATCTTTTTTGTCAATCGACTTTCTGGTAATCTCTTAAGGTGACCAAAGAATTTCATTCGCCTTTTCTTGATGTCAATTTCGATGTTTGAAAACTTTTCTGTTGTTTTGATTGATTGTAGTCTGTAACCATCTTTAGTGAGTCTACCTCCTAGAATTTTTTAATGATTTTTCTACTTTTTTTAATTTCTTGCAGGTCACGTGTTTCTATTAAGTGTTAATGTTTCACTTGCGTAGAGGACTGTTGGTTTTATGACTGTGTTATAGAGCCGAATTTTGGTCTGTCTTGACACGGATTTTTTGTTGTAGAGATTTTGGACTAACCCTTATGCTTTTTTTTACTTTTTTGAAGTGATTTTGCTGTGAGATTTTCTCAAGGCCTGTCGGTTCGATGAATTCTCCGAGGTATTTAAAGTATTATTATTATTATGTTTTTTCTTGTGTTGCAACAGAAAGTTTGTAACAGTGTTATATTATAAGTGATGGTGGGTCGCCTGCTTTAGTATACTGACACTGTTAAGGACTGATCTGCAGTAACTACGAGATTTAAGTAAGACAAAATCCCAAGACTCCAAACACACTGGGAGCTGGTACCAATCGACAGGCAACTTATGTTACACAATCCACGCACTACTGCTAACTCTGTTTCTCTCATGCAGTGTGTGACGTAAGGCAACGTGGGAATCAGCCTAACAATCAATTATACTGAGAAACAGATTTAATTTGTATCAAGATTAACCATCATTAAAAAAAAGTATAGTACCAGCGGAAAATCTTAATTCACGAGTCATTACATACCATGGAGGAATAGCTGCAACGCAGTATGTTTCTAATACTTGGTACTTTTTGGTCTTTATTCCTGGCTTCTTTTTTTTTAATTTAGTTGCAATGCAACAAATTTCCTTCGTGACGCTCAGGCAGACAGAAATCTGTGATCAAATAATAACTTTCAACTAACGCGGAATTTGACGACATTGCCTTTGGAACTCAGATCGACATTTGGAATCCTGTTTTACATAATCTATGGACGTAATACTGGTGTTGCATCGGAGGAAGTGGACAGAGCAATGCTGCAGTTTCTTTAACTGCAGAATAGTTAAGTACAACACTACATACATATTGCACAGATTAAAATCTGTAAAAATAGCTGATCAGTGTATCCGAGGAACGGATCAAGAAATAATAATCATTTTGAGATGGAAGAAATATGGCCACAGATCATTGTGTATTTGAGATGACCACTCCTTTCAAGAAATATTCAACAAACATCAACCTGCTACTTTTTTGATTACGTTTTATTTTCTGACTTCGGCTATTTATATCTTTAGTTCTCTGAAATGTAAAAAACCAGAATAAACGGAATATATCAGCTAAACGTAATAAGCGTAAATAATATTTAAATCACATAAATACCTTTGTGCTTTAAGAGTCGCCAAATATCACGGTACTATACTAGATTCTGTAATGTTACTCTCCAGTTCATGTAACACAGTTAGTTCAAATAAAAGGAATACGTTAATCAAACCGAGAGTGGTGGTGTAACAGTTAGCGTTCTGGCCTCTCATTCGGGAGGACGCCGGTTGGAATCCCCGTCCGGATATCCAGATTTGGGTTTTCCATGGTTTACCAAATCACTCCAGGCAAATGCCGGGATGCTTCCTTCAAAAGGCCATGGCCAAATCCTTCCCATTCCTTGCCCCCATCCTTTCCCGTCTCTAGAGACGTTAAGCAGTTAAAAAAAAAAAAAACCGTTAATCAAACCACTACTTCACAGATACACTTCAGGAAGCAAAACTAAATTGTGGATTTAATTCAAGGTAAACATACTTGTACATTATAAAAATGTAGATTAAACTTTCTTCCCGTTAACTGATGTATTATTTAAATGTTTAATTGTAAGATCCGTAGGTATTGTTACGAATTTACGTGAAGAAAATCATTGGCTGGGGGTAACAGATTTTTTCGGCATCGTCCGAATACGTGCTGATACTCGCGAAACGGTTTAACCGACCGTTACGTTGAGAGCTGTTTGATCTTTATTTTAATTACGAAAATGCCAGCAGCGGAATGGACCCACAACTCTTGGAAATTGCAAACAGCCAATCTGGCGGGATTGCCTATAAAGATAACTGCGCCGCTAACTTGGCAGCTACAGCGCTGTCAGCCTTAATGCAAAACCACTCTGTACAGCGGCGAGGGCATTCGTCAAAGTAATGCTCGACGCGAGGCAGACAGGGCCACGTGAAACCAACACACTGCAGAACACCACACACCAAGCAACTCTCACACAACACCTACCATCACGCAGAGAAAGGTCAATTGCTGACGAAAAGTTAACCATGATGGAAAGTCGCTTAGCAACTTCGGTTCCAATCATTACTCTAGAATTACTGGTAAATTAGAAATAAAGGTGCTGTATTTTTGTGTGGTAATCAAAATAAAATAGTAACAATGTACTGGGTATACCTTTAGCACTCTAAGCTTGTGTTTATAACATGTAATATATTTTTTCGCTATGATTGTTAATCGTATTGTATGTATATTATGTCATGTTTTACATCCCAGAGGTCCTTCTTCAACAGCGATTATTCTTATTATTACACTAAAAGTGAATGGCGGAGGGTGCATTGCACCAATCCTAATGTGTAACCGTTTGTGCATAGCAAGGGATATACTGGATATGGCAAGAGGCGCCCATGGAGCGAGCTGGGAAAACCATGGAAAAACCAGATCAGAATGGCCGGAGCGGATTATCGAGACCTGTTCATGTCGTATTCTAAGTTTTCTCGCTGGGTAAATCCTTTCTGTTCCATTCCCTAATCGCTCGTGGGAAAAGTGAGTACAGGAATGGATCGGTTCTGGCCCCGATTTCTCTTATCTTATTTCTTGGTCATTTCTAGATACGAATGTTGCTGGTAGCAATATTTGTTTGCTGTGATTCCGAAATAAGACAGTCGTGAATTTTTCAATTAGCTTCTGTCGACAGCAACGCCTTCGGTGCTCCAGGTCTTCCCAACATAACTCCTTCAACATCGCACTTACGCTTTCCCTCCAACTATATATACCCTACCTGTCACGAATTGGGCGACTCTATGAAACAAAGTAATAAATAAATATATAAAATAATAAGGGCTCATCAAGGCGTAAAAAATATTCGAAGTATATATTACTACTAGGACAGACATCACGACGCTTTAGTGCTGTATTTTGTATGTATAAGCAGTAAAGGCGTCACGGTATTGTACAAACTGAAGTAATTGTAATTCAGTATTGAGAAATGTAACAAGTTTTAGATTTCTGTCTAGCTTCGTGACGCTATGCTGACAGTAAACAAAATATAGCGTTGCCCAAAACCGGACGCCTGGCGTCGGTGACCCACCCCGACATCTAGCGTGCTGCACGCTCACTGCGAGGTTCCGCTTCCCGCCGCCAGGTGGCTACCAGTGCGTCAACAACTGAGTAACGCGATGCGTCGGCTCTACCAACGCGGGAGGTTTTCTGTTAGGATTTCAATCAGAAACGTAAAATCAAAGGTCCAATAATTATTACTGCAGAACGCAACTGAAATTGTGGCGTATTCATAAGTGTAAAGTTTTGTGGAAGGAATAAAATTTATGAAACCGAAGCCAGAGAGATACCTGGATTTAATTGCGATGAATGGAATTTACTTACAGATATTTCCATTAATTTCTCCGGTGTTTGAAGGTTTAAGCGTGTGCTAGTTAGTGATATCAGAATGATTTTGTCTTTCGTGATAAACAAACATAAGAAATTTAGCACGGCAATCCCAAAATCACAACAAGGAATTGCGTGTACACAGGAACACTAGCTATTACCAGCCTTCGTTCCAGAGGTCTCCGGTTTGAGTCCGA